>CM021110.1:429881959-430505944 GCA_007115665.2 Sequoiadendron giganteum | reverse complement strand
ACCACCCTAACCACAATAAAATGATAATATTTTTTTATAAAATTTTAGATATAAGTAGAGGACTCATGTTCTGATGTGATGCATATTTTTTTGTAATTTTTTTCCAAGTAAATAATTAATTATTAATTTTTTATTACAACTTTTAAAAAATATAAGAACTCGTATGTCTGACCACCTTGACTAGGTCAAAACTTCATGAAATTCAACTTCTTCTTTTTTAATCCTATAGTATGTGAAGCATAGAATGTGACACATGTTTCGATTCAAAATGTGATACCATTTGAAAGTTATAGATGTTTTCAATCAGCCTATCAATCAAGACTTTAGTCATAATTCAAATAGAAAATGAATAATAATTATTTATTAAATTCAAAGTAAAGCATAATTTATATTGGTGGAAAGCTGAGAATCTCCTTTAAAACCCTATTTCATTTCATCAATTTTGGGTAAAAAAAAATTCATTAGCCACATGGGTCATCATATCACTTAGATATTGCCATACTTTTGCCCATCATGATCCTCGCATACATACCCTCATATAGTTTGCATATATACATCATAGAGCATGAAATAAAGCACATCACATATCATAGCCGAATCATCTCATATATATACATATATATATCAAAAAATGGAGTCTGTCATCTGAATCGGTGACTGTATATCATATCAAAAGTACAATATCCATGAGACTATCAAAAAGGATCCCATGAATGTACATATCTATATAAATACATTAGGCGAACAATCAAAAAGTGTCTACACAAGCAGGCTAGCCCTGGTGGTCACTTGTCTTACCCCTAATTGATGGTTGATCCTCAGCTCTAGGTGGTGGTCTGTTGTGCTATGAGAAATCAGGTTGTCGCATCCCCTAAGGAACATCGAGATGATAATTCATGTGATAGTAGGCTGCCTCAGTGAATGCCTCTTTGTACAACCTAGTAGATACAGTCTCACCCTGTGATGCACCTATCACTGCCTCCAACTGCTGTCTCCACCCAATCTCTTGGGCTAGTTGTATGTCTAGTTGCTACCACAATTGGACCTCCTGATCTCTCTGCATAGTCATAGCCTGTTGTTGGTGTTGCAGCTGATCTTTCTCTGCCTATAATCGACCTCTCTCAACCTAAATCTTTGCCTAAGCCTATGCATATAGCTGTACAAGTGGAGGAGGTGGTGGTTCCCCTAGAACCTATCCATGGTGGTTGCCCTACTACCCTAGCACTTGTGCTTGATCTGGCTATTGTTGGTGCCCATCATCTGGTACCTGGCCCCTATCATACTCCTGGTTTTGGCCTTTACCGTGGCCACTAGTTGTTGTGTCCATCTCTATCACCATCTTGGCCTTGACATCTACCTTTGTCTCTGAGGTATGCCCCTGCTAGATTTGTCGAGCATGTAGGTGGCCTGAACCACTCATTGTACATTGGAGTAGTCCTTGTATATGGGAGGGCCTGATCATATGCCCACGATTGTGGGACAAGATGTCTAAAATAATCAATGGCCACATGGGGCTCAATCTATGCTCCCCATTGTATCGCTCTCTGAGCTCTAGAAAAAATAGTAGAATAATCATCTACAGGCACATCATGTACCTCCCCAAACTACTGAGCAACGTGGTTTGGGAGGTATCACTCTATGATCGTGTGCTCTCTACCCTATAGGTAGTGATTCTATCATGCAAGATCCAACTACTTCTGATCGTCATACCACCATGGATGTTGTAAGCATGGTCTCCATCTAAACACCATCATGTCATCAATGACATGATGCCAATATGGGATTTAAAACCATAACCATGAAATTTATGATGGTCTGGTGAGTGACATTATGTCTGATATGCTTCATAAGGTGGTTATTTGTACCACCAAGCCTTGGTGGAAAGACTGGAAGTGGTATCTAGACACCCCTTTTAAAAATTACAAGTCTTAGCTTGGTTATCAATGGCTTTCACCTCATTTTCCAATGATTGACAACCTGAATTTCAAAGATGGCACCTATAGTCTTTGGTGTTTGTTTAGTGTAAAATATTTTCTGCTATGTGGTTTGCAAGTGTTGAGCCAAAACTCACCCACTTTACTTGGTGTATTATTTTCCAAGGCTTACCAGTGGGGTCCCGACTTACTCACTTGGGGGTCCAGGACTCTCATTGTCTTTTTTGTGGGTAGGCTGAGTTGTTTAAGCACCTCTTTTAGTTTTGTACTAGAGCTCACATTTGTAGAATTGAATTCATGACTTCTTTCGACCATTTCGGCTAGAGCCCTTTTCCTAGCATATGGTTTTTCTAGAAGACTCTCCCAATCTCCCCGCAAAGTATACTGAGATCTGACACACTTTCAAGGTGGAAATCATCTTCATTATTTGGAAAGGTAGAAATGCCTACATATTTTCTCACAACTAGATTGATAAATTTGTTTCTTTATACTCTAAAGTGATTATTTTCTCTAATGTTCTTTTATAGATTCAAGTGCAAGCTAACAAATTTGCACTTGAATTTTCTCACCTTTAGGAGTTCTTGGACCACTGGGGCAATTAACCTTGTACTATGGTATGCATGCCTCCCTCACCCACTTCTTCTTGGGGGTGACGACGAAGTGGCTCTGCCAGGGATTTCTGCCCCTACTCTCAGGATCCTCCTTGTACGGCTCTCTCCCTCGTCAACAGTCACCCTCCCTTCCTCCATGAGCTAACCTAGGGTGGTAGTGGTTCTTCTAGGTGGCCTATTGTTGATACTCTTAGAGGCGATTATGTTTGGCATTCTATTGATACTTCTAAATGGCTCCCACAATTGGGTTTGGTGATTTCACCTCGCCATGAAGACAAAGATAAAAATGCTAAAAAAGATGTTGATTGTTGGGCTCCTTGTGATGTCACTCTAGACCCCATTGATGTATGGGGGAGATTGGATGACAGGGACCCGCTACCATCTACTAGTAGTACCATGACCACTTGATTTCCTTTTTTATGTGCTTGTAATATTTCCTACTTTCTGGGCTCGACCCATGTGACTTTGGTTTTTTGGGCATAGCCCATGTGACGCTTGGGGTGTGCCTTCTTACCATCCAACTTTTTTTGTGAATATGTATATTTATCTTTTAAATTAATATAGATGCTATGCCTATTTATAAAAAAAATGTTTAGTTTGTCATTAGATTTCTACTACTCTATAGAAAACATCATTTCATATCAAAGCATGATAAGGTCCTAGTGTTGTATTCAACTTCAACTTGTAGGTAGAGGAATAATCTTAGAACACGTTATTAACATCCATCAACGAATAAAGGATAGAGGAGTTATTTCCTTTCTTTGAGGGTATATTTGTTGTTACTTTTGTGATTTAATTGAACAAAATATTGTTGAACAATATTTTGGAATGGACAATGACTTTGTTCAAGCTGAGACTGAGTTTTCTCTTCTATATGGGACATAGAGAAGTAGGTGTAGATCATGTGGAAGTGCTTTTTTTAGGGTATATTTTTTTTTTTGTCATTTAACTACCAAATATTGTTGAACAATATTTTGGAACCCAATGACTTATTTTAATATGTGGTTGATCTTTGTAAGTTTGTATGGGACATAAAGTAGGTGTAGAGTGTGGAAGTGTTATGCATGATTTCTTTTTGGTTTAGTGTATGATAGATTTTAGTTTTTAGATTATTTTTAAGTAGCAATAAACACAAAAGTGCATAGTAATTTCAAATTTGTAATTGAATAGGGAAAGTGTGCTTAGGGGAAGTTTGTAGGATTTTTTAGTATTTTGTGAATATTCTTATTTTTTGTAAAGTATATTTTTCTTTTTTTTTATGGTGAATATGGTGGGTATATCAAGATTATTAAATTTTTTATATAGGTATAATTTTATTTATTACATTATATAAATACAAACATTATTAAAATGCAAAGATTTATATGGTATTTTCCATTTAGAATATGAAAATAATAAGATGTTAATACTTTATACAATGAATAAAAAAATACTTAAGGTAAATAAAGAAAATGATAATGAAGCTTTATCTTTTATTCAAAATGCATTAAGTCAAATGCTTTTTACAAGGACTAGTGGTCTTGAAGATTCCAAATATACATGGCATATACCCATTCATGCATATCAAGTTGAATAATTCTTTGAAAAAAGTGGAAGGATTGATTTATTAAATTAACATAATTAGATATTAATATAGCTAATAAGCATGCCATAAAAAGAAACTTATGGTTGATTTCATTTTTTTGTAATGTGGCTATTATAATTGAAATTAAAAAAGATCCCACAATCATGGAGATTAATGATTGAGTGTCAAACAAATAATAAAAAGATACTAGATAACAAAGATTATCCAAAATGATAACAACACAATAACTATTAATTATATCAAATTCATAAGAATTAAATAACCAATAACTATCCAACAAGATAATTAGGCAAACATTGATAAACTTGTTCAAGATTATATAGAACTATAATAGCTTGATCTCTATAAAAATGATAATCTATATTGTCAAATTGACAATAACCTAGCCAATAATGATAACTAAGATGATAATAAATTGATACTATAAAAATACAAATCTATATTATCAAAAGGATAACAACCTACCAAAGAATGAGAGCTTAAGAGTATCACTACCAAACCATAGACTATTTCTTGTAAAAGAATATTAATCATTAACCATACCATGAGTTCTAACTTGAAAACATTGTAATACAAATGAAATGGATAAAATAATAGAGGTTGAAATGCCTAAGCATCGATGAATGAAAGATCAAAGTATGAATTTTTTTTTTACCTATGAAAGTGAATTGAAGGATAAGGAAAACATAGACGAAACACGTGAACTCTTTGAAAAAATTCCCCAATGATCGCTTAATATGATTGCACAAGATCATAATGAGAAAAAAATGGATTAAATCATTATATTCTAATAAAAGATGATATGAAAAATAAGCTTATGAAAGAAAATATGCACAAAACACATGAATTGTTTCAAAATAGACAGGATAATTTGTAGATATATCATATAAACAAGACACATTATCATGAATATATATATATATAACTTGTTAAGAAAAGAAAATAATTACATATATCTTCAGATTGCCTTGATACTCGTCAGTCTTGCATATTATCTCTAGTTAACTAGGCCTCTTTTACTTTGTCACCAACCCTTTGTGAAGAAAAAAGCATCTCTTAACCCTCTCTCTCCCATTGCTATATAAAATGACAAATATACATTACCTTTTCGCTTCCACTTTATTTTATGAAATAAAACCCATAGTATTAATGTCCTCCACTTTCTTTCCTACTAGCTAGTTTTAGCCACTCATTCATGTAGGGCACCTCAATGTCTCTTTAATAGTGATTATAGATGGAAAAATCTATTACATGTCCAATATTTGTATTCATGAATTCCACTATAATTAATCAGACTTAGCCAGCTTAAATGAGTTATAACATGATATAATGAAAATCTAATCAACATCTAACATCATGCTACGATGAATCTAGAGACATAAAACAAATATCATATATCTATATTCCTATAATAATGTTATCTAAAAATAAACCAATATATATCATAAGACAAACCAAATACAATGAAATCATAGAGATTTTAATGCAAATGATTTTATCTATCATTCGAAAGACATAAATCAAATATTATATATCTATATTCTTATAATAGTGTTATCTCAAAATAAATCAATATATATCATAAGACAAACTTCTTATAATAATGTTATCTAAAAATAAATCAGTATATATCATAAGACAAACCAAATACAATAAATATCATAGAGAGTAATAACTTGATTTTGAAAGGTTAGTTAAATCAATCTTCTCTTCTTTTATCAATATAACTACAATGCATCTCGTAAAAAAAAGAAATTCATATGATCGGTGACACTGGAACGACATGTCCTCCGGCACCATGAGGACGGGGGAAAGTAGACCTCATGTCCTCTTGTCTACAACAGAATGCTTTAACCAATCGAACTAGTCCCCTACCCCATACAGATATGAAATTGTTATGCACTCATCACAATAGAAGCTCTAATTTCCCACAAATATGGTGGATCAACACTAGAAGAGGAGCCCGAAGTCATGTTACCTTAATAAATAGAAGGATTAATGTTTCATCCAAATTTATAGGAAAAGCCAAGTATGGAGAAGCCATTGTAATGAAGAACATGTTTGTTGAAACCAACAAGATGAATGGACACGCACATACAGCAAAGGACTGCTACAGATTCAGGAAACTTCGTGGCTACAGGTTCAGGACAATAACGCTGCCATAGCTTTTTCTGATCCATCTGCAGAGTTTTGGGTCAAATCTTAATCGATCTATATTTTATTTTTTATTCTTTCTCGGCACTTGCTGTGGAAGAAGGGTGGTGTAAGGATAATACAGAATAATTGCACAACTCATTTGCATTGACCAGTTTTCCTCGTGACAACTTGGCAGAGTGGAGAGATAAGAGGAAACTTCACAATGCCCACATAAAAGTCAAAGAAAAACCAATGCTAAACAATGCAGAGTCGGTCTTAATGGAATCTATGACATATATATAATCCAATAAAATAATTTAATATACTTGTTTGATATATGATTATGATTGCTCTTCTAATTATTTTTGTCCGAGTATTTGATCAGATTAAACGTTTTGCTTAATATACTAATAAAAGAATTTAACACAAAATGTTAATTAAATAAGTACAGTTTCAAAACTATTCAATTTATAGATGATTAATATATTATGATAAGTTAAGGAAATCATTTTAATTTAAAAATATAAGTAAAAAAGAGAAATAAGTTTTTGATGTACAAATTTATTTTAATAATAAAAATAGACATTCAAAAAAAAATTATATACATCATTTTAATTATGTTAAATATATTTTAAAATAAATCATTTTAATTGGAGGGCTTTGTTTAATATTGATTTCTATATAAATTTTTTATTAAGATTTATTAGGGTAGGATCAATTTATTTTTTCTGTTTTTGGGACACTTACTTTTAAAATATTTTTACATTTTTTTATTAGCATAGTAGGATGAATTTATTCAAACGGAAAGATTTACTGTCTTTATAAATATTTAACATAAGCAACACCCATGACATGTTTAATGGTTTCAATTTTTAAGTGTCTTTTCAAAATGAAGTGTCAAGGAAAGAACACAGTGTCAAGACTATTGTATTGATGCCACCAAATGCCATTGCACTTAACACCATTCCAACAATCCCTATACATGCATTTTCATCCCTTGCATTCATTTTCAACTAGTTTTTAGGCACAATTTTGTAGCCACTATTGATTATGTTTGCAAACTTTCCAAGGGGTATCCCCACGGCCCAGCCCAGCGCCCAGCAGCCCGTATCTTGGGTACCTAAGGCAAGCTGAGGCGAGACTAATCCCCCTCGAGATGCACCCACCCTCTCGCTAGACCAGTGCATCGGTTGAATCTGACCCTCAGAGTCGAACCCAAGACCTCGGGGAGCAAACCCAAGACTTAAGCCGCCTCCGCTAATCGTGCGAGCGCGGGCCGAAGCCCTTATATATAGCTAGTCTTACTTCACATGGTGATAGAATTTTGGATCAAGTGGGCAATTGGGTTTAACACTTGGTAGTGTGTTCAAATCACATGCTATATCAATTTGATTGCTATCCCCAACAAGTTGTCATTCAATCAAGTAAGACTACTTGTATGTAACCCTCTAAACCCACAAAATATTCAAGATAATCTTATAATTTAAAAGTTCTTACAAAATATATATATATATATATATATATATTTTAAAATACTTTAAATTATGTATTTTTATAATAAATATCATAACTTAATGTTTTTTCATTATAAAATAAGATGTAAATTAAATTAATATATTTTTTTACTATAAATTTTTCATAATTATATAAATATATATTGAGGTCAAACACATTTTAAAATTGAAAAATACTCTTTAAAATTGAAAGAGTCGTCTACAAATCACTATTGTTAAATATCATTGAGTTCAACAATCAAAAGTTGATTTTGACTACTAAAAAAGAAGATAATTCCTATAACTTTCTGATATGAATGATATGTAAAATTAATATTTAATTGTTTCATCACTACAAAATAACATAGATAATCCAATAAAACTATTTAATATATCTTTTTCACTCCCTTGTTTAATATATAATTGCAATTGCTCTTTGAATTATTTATGTTGAATAATTGACCAAACTAAAAATATCTTCTAGAAAGATAAACTTTGAATTCATATATAATTAGTATTTTAATTATTTTAAATATAAGTTGAAAGTTATTTAAATACTAAATTATAAATTAATAGAGAAACAGGACTAGATTTCGTATTAAGATTCGCATATTATCTGTTCATGATACAATGTAATTTATATATACAAGTTTGAAGGGGTAAAAGCAAAAGATTTAGCAGTCAAACTTTTTTTGTAAAATTAAAAATAAGACGATTATTTGCTGGCTGAGATATACAACTGGGATTGATTAACTGTTTAAGTAGAATGAACGAGGAGAAATAACCCCTAGATTAGTGTTCTATTTGAAACTGATTTTGGTTAAAAAATCTGACAGTATGCCTGCTGTGGCAAAAATCATTTGCATCTTTCTGACAATTCAATGGACTCTTATTTTAATTGCAGAATCCCAAAACGTTCATTTCAATTTCCCTCCCTCTGATGATGATATTCAATTACTTGAACACGCTCATCCCTCTTGAGTCTGGGGAAGGAATTGAACTGACAAAGACTACGCTTCACGACGATTTCAACTGGAGCGTGGGTTGGGCGGTTTACAAAAGACCAATTGAAATATGGAGTAAATCTTCTGGGGCCCTTGCAAGCTTTCAATCCTACTTTCAGTTCAAAATATACCGTGGAATCCCAACCAAACTGGACTATTATGCTGATGGTTTTACATTCTTCATGGCTCCTTGGGGATCCCAACCACCACAAAACGGAGCAGGTATGTGGCTTGGACTGTTAAACAGTACAACCAATGGTAAATCATCGACCCAAAAGGTTGCTATTGAATTCGATACATTCAAGAACGTAATAATAGATGAATACTATGGCGTCAATGCGTATGATCCGGATGATAATCATGTGGGGATAGATGTCAATGATATCACTTCTGTGAAGACTGTTCATTTGGATGACAGGCTTAACAGTGGTCAAACTTGGGAAGCGTGGATAGATTATGATGGGCAACATCAGGGACTCCAGGTGTTTATGGCTTGTAACAGACCAAACTTCAGTTCTCCTCGTCCTCAGCATCCAACGCTCACCTATTCTTTGAATCTCTCTGATTTTCTTCCTGAAAAGGTCACAATTGGTTTCTCTGCTTCAACAGGGCTTTCTAACCAGATGCACACTCTTATCTCATGGAATTTCTCAAGCCACACCAGTTGGGGACATGATAAAGGGACACTTCCTGTGATAATCGCCTCTCTGTTGGTCGTGGTCGTTGTTATACTTATCGTTAGCGCTGCAATCTACAGGCTTAATACTAAGAAAAAAGTAAAATCAGATAGAGACGTGCAAATTCCGGATCCCAACGGCCTGCAGAATGATACAGTTTTAGATAGAGTTGATGATGAGATAAGTCCCAATAGAAGCCCTCGGGTGTACAGGTATGGTTGCAAATATTCATTTGATAGTGCTTTTAGAAAAGAATTTAAAGAAATTTCTGTTTTCCATTCAACTCTAGAATCTAGATGGATAACTTCTAAATTGATTTTTCCTAAACTTCAACTTTTTAAAATATGCTATTAATGATAAATAAAATATTTTGGTTAAGTTGTAGCATTGGCCTGTTAAAATAAGTAAAAATCTGTTTAATCTGTTTTTAACCGTTGTTAGTGGGACAGTTTCCCATAGTTTTTGCTTTAGCTTTTTTGAGTTGGGATAGTTTCCCAACGTGGCTGTTGGAAACTTTATCAGTTGCTGTTTTATGTATGTATTTCACTTTTCTGACAATTTGTTGCATTTTTCTGTGTGAATATAACAGATTTAAGTTCTCTGCCTCTGTGATTTTAGTCACAGTTTCATTGTGGTTTATTCATTGTGTACTGGCATTTGTTTTTAGTTTATTGTTTCTAACATGGTGCAGATAGACTCCAACCTTTCCATTGAGGAGGTGAAGGATGGTGGTTGCAACTGTGTCAATTGTTTTATTTTTAAGACATAGTTTCAAAACCGAACTAATTCCGTGTACCATCGTTGATTGTTAACCCAGCTATGAAGAGCTAAGTAGAGCGACTTCTGGCTTTAGCCAAGATTTAATACTTGGACAGGGAGGATTCGGAAGGGTTTACAAAGGAACTTTAGAGAATGGAGAAATAGTGGCCGTGAAAAGAATTTATCAGAACTCTCGGGAGGGAATCAGGCAATATGAATCAGAAATTGCAACAATTGACAGCTTGTCCCATCCTAATTTGGTTCCCCATCTGGGATGGTGTCACGACAGAGACGGCGAGCTTCTTCTTGTTTACCAGTATATGTCCAATGGCAGTCTGGACAAATATTTGTTCGCAGGGGAAGCTCAGATTCGGGCTCTGAGTTGGAATGAGAGATTCAGTATAGCCTGCGGCTTAGCTTCTGCTATGCTCCATCTCCACGAGGAATCACGGCCCTGCGTTCTGCATAGAGACATTAAATCTAGCAATATAATGTTGGACTGCAACTTTGTGGCACGACTTGGAGACTTTGGGTTGGCTCGCCTAATGGAGCACGATAACACCTCTCGCTACACAAAACCTGGTGGCACCCCGGGCTATATCGCACCAGAGTGCTTTGAAACATTGAGGGCCAGCGCGGAATCGGATGTCTTCAGCTTTGGTGCCGTGGCTCTGGAAATCGCCTGTGGAAGGCCTGCGTTTGACAGAGAGCTTACGTTTTGTAATATGAGTTTGGTAAACTGGGTTTGGAGTATGCATGAAATGGGAGAGATACTTGATGCAGCTGATAAATTGCTTGACAAGGAAAGAGATGGTGCGCAGATTGAAAGGTTGATGCTCGTTGGATTGTGGTGCTCCATCCATGATTATAGACAGAGACCAAGAATGCCGCTTGTTTTGAAAGCCTTACAATTTGAAGCTGAAGTGCCTATGCTCCCATGCAGAATACCTGGAGAGCCTCATTGATATATGAAAAAGAGCTTGAAGTTTTTCATGTCTTTGACCTATATATATCTATGATTATAGAGTAGGTGAGTTAGTTTTTTATGACCTACCTGTGAGATAGAGTTGGTGACGAGTGATCTTGATTTTAGAAGGAAAAAAACTGAAACAATTGAAGACCAGTTGTATTAGGCAGAAACAATATTATCTTCGGTGTGCTTTGGAGGACAAGCTAATGGCATGGAATTTGTTTTGATTGTAGATGTATTTGGATAGATAATTGTTTTGTTGAATACATGACTGTTTTTAATTCGACTGTAAATTTTTAAATTAAAAAAAAAAATCATCTCAAAAAAATATAGAACTATTAAAATCTTTATTTGTATTATTGTTTTTTAATTCTTTTATTATTATTATATTATAGTCTATTTTTTAAATTATATAATGATATAATATAGTTTTAGAAATATGAATATATTATATTTATAAGTTTGGTTTATCATAAATGTGGTTGTTATTCTGATAATTGTTATAGATTTTACTTTAATTTGATTAAATTTTAATTTTTAATTAATGTAAATAATATTAACTAATCATAATCAATTTTTTATAACTATTATAATGTTTAAATTTAGTTTTACATATAATAGTATCTTTTTGTTTAACGGGTGTTCTCAATAAATATAGACATATTTTTGTAAATATTATCAACACCTAAAATCTAACCTTATCCAACCACGCCTAATTTTCACCTATCCTAAATTATTATTATCTAATTAATTAATTGCATCCTTCCATCATTTTATCCTAACATTTAATTAAATAAATATTTAATATTTATTTAATTTTTTTTTCCTTCACATGATCCCATTAATTAAATAAATATTTATTATTTATTTAATTAATTTCACTTTATCCTTTATCCTTGTTCATTTAATCTTGGCCCTCTAACTTGTTCACATGGATCATAATCTAAAATTGCCACCATGACAAGTGTCCCCTTTACATGTTTAACTAACTCCTTCTCTAGATTCATTGAACCTAGACACCTTCTCAAAAGTCAAATTAATTTTTCATTTTATCCATTCATCTCATATCCCACCTATTAATCCTAATTATTCATATAAGATTTTTTTCCTTATCAGTCTTAAACCTAGATCCTATCCCTCATGTGACATTTGTTACATGACTACATTTTTTAGCCTAGCCTTAATCCTCATTCAATATTAACCATTCGTCATCAGTCTATCCTAGCCTTTGATTTTTCCTCTTCAAAACTCTATAATTAGAATCCCTCGCCCTTTATCATCAAGAAGAATAATCAAGTTATCATACCCTCATGCTACCATTTTTCTATCTCACTATTGCAATCATACCAAGGTTATGTTAGTTTATTGAACAATCCACATCACATCATATCAAAAGAGAAAATCAAATGGAACTAGGGTGCATTATATTTTAGCTCATCTAGGATGATGGAGATTTTTTGAGGTATAAATTTTATTGTAATGCATTATCTTATATATTTTTTTACTTCATCCATCTTTCCATGTCTTCATTTTGACACACCCTATGCCACCCGCATTCCTATTTTAACCCTTTTTGGTGATTTTTTGTTGATTTTTATGAAACATAACTAATTCTAAGATCCCAGACTATCAAAATTCACCTTTCTTTCATAAAAGTGTGACTCTTTTGCACAAAGTTGTGTCTCTATTTCATAGAAAAGGTGCCTATATTGCATAAAGCTATGCCTTTCTCACCCAAAATTGTGTTTTCATTCTATACATTTGATTTAAATAATTAGGATTTCTCCTAGGGTTTTAGTGATCATTGGTGCCTTTTTTGTAGGTTTTCATTGTTCTAAAATTCTATTTTTGTAGCTCCTTGTTGTAAAAGTTAGGGTTTTTAGGGTTTCACTAACCTAGGGTTTCTTTGAAGCTTTATAGTACATTTAATTTTTAATCTATCTTGTGACCTTTTAGGCTTATTAAATACCATATTTTTACAAAATCTATGTGAATCTCGTTGTTTTACCCTTTTTTTAGGTTTCCAAGCTTGTTTGTTCAAAAATTTCAGTTTTCAGACCCTAGTGCATGTTTAGGACTCTATCTATGAAATTGCACCTTTGTTTCATAGAAAGGAACTTTTTTTGCATACATTTTCACCTTTATAACATCCTATATGATGCCTCCAAATCATAAAGGGGCACCTCTATTTGGTAAAGTTTCCCTTGTGCCACTATATCCCTAGCTGCCATGTCTTGAAAGAGAAGTATTTCACACCAATTTTGAGGTATTAGACTTGGTTGATGGGATCATAATGAGCATACACACCTACTTGACTAAATCTAGGATTGTGTCATGTTTTTGGTGTGTCTTCATGTGTAAAACTAGTGAAATCCATTTATCCTTAGCACCTTGAGAGTCAAGTCAACTAATGTTTCTTTTTTATTTTCAATCTATTGCCAAAAATATATCAAAATACCTAAAACTATCATTCATCACTTCTATTTGAACATCTTAAGGAACTTGTGTATAGTTTTTCATAGAACTAAATTCATCTATTCCATCTCGAGGCACCTCTATCTCACAAAGTGGCACATCTATTCCATAAATTTGCACTTATGCAAATTTTCCTTCACTTGACCACTTTAGAGCCTCAATATGAAAGTTTGACCTTTGCAAACCTGAACCAGACCTAGGAGACCCATCTTGGAGCATCATTTCACCTAATCATCAACCACTATTATCCTATCCAAACAAAAACCTCCATCATTCCTTCACCTCGTCATCTTCATCAATTTGCGTAACCTAAACATCATAATCATCATCTTTAGACCTTGGACCAAATACCGAACTTCCAATCTCTATCATCATTGATCTATCTTATCTTTCCAATCCATTACCTTTTATCATTAATCTATCTCATCCTTCAATCTAATATCTATCATCATTTGACCATACATCATCATCCAATCCTAATCCATACTATATCCAAAGAAAAATCACTTTTACTAAGATTCAAAATCTAGATCCTGATCCCTTTTATCTAATAGCTTGCATATTTCTTGAGAAAAATCCTATATTTCTTGGGAACTTGGCTGCCCCAATTTAGTTTCCAAAATCCCCATTTAATCTTGCTTAGGAATTTGTCAACCTAAGTAATCAAATCTTTCCAATCTATTAAGGAGATCTATATTTACTTGCAATAGCATTGGTCTCATATCCATTCACACCTCTTAGTCTTCCATAGTATTGCTAAGTTGTAGTCCTTCTCACCTCTTTGTTTTTCATAGAATTTCCAAGTTTCATCCATTCTCATCTCTTATTTTCTATATCATTTTTGAGTTGCATCCATTCACACCTCTTGGTTTTTCATAGATTTATTAGTTTCAATCCATCATCATCCTTTCAAATTTAATCATTTCAATCTATAACTTCCTATCTTAGGCATACCATTAATCTCCTTATCACATCATCACTAATCACTTTCATAAAATCTCATCATTCTTAAGGATCATTCTTATATTCCTATCACAAGGTCACAACCTAAGAAATAACTCATGTCCTCACAAGAATTACTAACTTCATCGACCAATGATATATTCTTTTAGGAGGTGGTCCATCAAGTAACCTTGGATAACACATTCCCATTTTCATCACACCATACATGAGGAAGATCAATATTCAAATGACCAAGACTTTCCCACATTGGCAAAATTTTCATAAGACACCCAATAAATAGACTTAATGCATTGATACATCATTAAGTATCCCAATCAATACATCCTTATGCTAGCTAAGAAAGGTTCCAAATTACCTCATGACTTTTATGTCTCTAAAATCACGCAACAAGATCCTTCCACGCCCCCAAATCCTAATCACCATGATCCCACACATTTTCCATCCTCTTTTAATCCTCTAATTTCCTCTCAAAACACTAATCCCACATCCATAAAAAATTTATGCATCAAAATACCATCAAGCACCCAAAACATTTCAACTAAAATCCCCAACCTCAAGGTTCCATACCTTCTCATATTTCAACATGCATCCCATTAAACACAACATACACCCTCCAAAAATCAAACCTAATTTCATCCACCCACTAAAATTTCCAAACATCAAGTACACAACCTCCAACCTCCAATTACCAATCACCACCACTCAATCTCACAATTTCTTTGCCAAGATATGTTCAAAAAATAAACAAAACCCTTAAGGGACTTCAATTAGGACATAAAAGGAAAAGTTACACCTTACATTAACTATTTCCTTACCCTTTCGACAAATCTATCACCATGATCCCCTTTCCTTAAAATTTTGAGATTTCTAAATTTGATTTAAATATAACGGAATACCATATGAAAAACCTTAAATAATTTTTCATATCTTACCAAGAGGTCTCTCATCTTGATGCATACCTCTTGATACTATTCCCTAGAATCTTGGTTGGACAAGCGCTAGATTGGTTTACCCACCTTCCTCATGGTACCATCACCACACTTTTTGAACTAGCCACAATATTTTTCACATTTCTCCTACAAAATTGAACATGAAATCACCATGATGGTCCTATGTAACACAAAATAAAAGAGTGATGAAATATTTTCCCCTATCTTATAAAGATCCAGATACATCTTACTAGACAATTTGTATGGCCCATACCTAAAAAAACCTTGTCACCATATTTCTCCAAAATGAATCCATAAATGGGATTTCATTTACAAATACAATGTGCCACTCTTTCAATTAAATCATATAAAAATTATTTTCCATATAAAAAAACATGTATTTCCAAAGGACTAGTTAATATCTATAAGGAGAGAAAAGATAGTAATCAATCTAATGATAAATCCCATTTTTCAAACAAGAATAAGAACATAGTCAATGAGGGTGTGACTGATTCGAAACATGTCCAAAATATCCAAATATCTACACCATCATCATCTCAAAATAATCAAGGTACCCAACACAATTTGGTCATCTCTAAATGTCAACCTTTAAAATGATATACTCAATGTGAACACACTCCCTTAGGTGAGCCTATAGAAAAATTCTTCCACAAACTAATTGAAGCAAACCTAATCCAACTTCCAACTACAAAACCACTTAGTGAGGGTGTTCCCAAGCCCTTTTGGTTTAAAGATCATGAATTTTGTGAATATCGTTCAGTACATGGACATAAAACATCCAATTTCATGATACTCAAAAACTCAATCAAAGATCTCATTGATTATAGAGAAATTGCTATTGAAGGCCAAAATTCACCTAATGAACAACTAGGTATATAAAAAAAAATTCCCTCAATATAATTATTGTAAAATCTTATAACACAACCTCCTATACTTACAACAATAATATCCCATATGAGTCTATCATTGGTCAAATTTAATAAAGTCCTACTCAAGTGCCACTATAACCATCAATGAATATAATTATGTCATCACTACCCATCATATTTGAATCACCATCTAAGGATCCTCATCCTCTTTTCCATCTAAAAATAAATACAATATCCTTGACCACTTATGAAAAACTCCAACACAAATATCCATTCTTGAGCTACTTAGAACATCTCCCATGCATAAAGAGCTCACTGAAAAATCCCTTCAAGAATCTTGTGCCTCTAATTATGTATTAATATTTATCAATTTGAGTCCATGATATGTAACTTATCTTGTTCACAATATCTCACATTTACTACTAAATATTTTCCTTCAATCGATCCATCTCACAAAACACCACTCTACCTTGAAGCCATTATCAATTAAATCACAATGAAGTGTGTCTTAATATATGGTGGATGAGGAATTAATCTTTTCACCTTGAATATAATAAAATAATTTTAATATTTTGATAATTTTTTTGATCCTCAAAATAATATTACTATCAAAGCCTATGATGATGTTGAGAGGCAATCTAAAGGCTCCACAAAGTTACCCATCTAGGTTGGACCAACTACTATGGAAACTACATGCTAGATTTTAGACCTTGATCTCCCAAACAAAATCATTTTTGGTCATCCATGGATTCATTCCATGCAAGTCATCTCATCCATGTTTCATCAATACATCAAGTTTCCACACAATGGAATAGAAGTGAATGTAATTTTTGACTAAACTCCCTTTCAATATTGTAAATTCTTAGAAAGTAGTCATGGATCTTCACAACATTGTACAAATAATACCATAATATCTTCTTCCATGCACATTTATCTTTCCATAGTAAAATTATCCTCAACCTCTCACACTAACTTGGAGATCAATGCTAAAATTTAAAATATTAGATACAGAGAGTATGAGTTACATTTTGTTTGTGTTGTGTGTGTATACAAATCACCTACATAAAGAGTCATGGATGTAGCAAATATAGTTTCATTATAAGCAAAAATAGATGGATATGAGATCTCAATGCATGTCATTTAACTACACTACTTATCCCTAAATGATGTGTCAACACAAGATTCTTGAGTGTGAACATCAAATGAATTTGTTGATGTTGATTTAGAAGAATCTAGCAAACTAATAACATTGATAATGTAAAGCTATATCAAATAAAAAATTTCATAAATAAGTTTCAAATCATCAAGTTCCTTTAGCATGCACTCATCTATTTTATGCCTTTTCTTCCCATAGTAATAATATTTTATTTTTTATGGATATGGAGACATAATTACTACCAATAAGAACACAATAATAGCCCCCAAATTAACTCAATCAAGAATTCCCCTAGTGAATGTATGAGCTTGAATACATAGTGTGATTATAGGTGTTACTTTCCAAATACAACAAAGTGGATTTGACCTTAGTGCATGCAAATTCTAAATTTAGCTATAGAATTAAAGTATAATTTTTAGATAGAATGAGACCAATCTAATCACACTAATGTGAAATACAAAAAAAATGCACTTTTAAAAACATTACACCAAAAATTATCATTATATGAACTCAAACAAAGCCCTAAAAGTGTCTAAAATGAAAACTAATTTCTAACCCCTAGATGAGAATCTATAATTTCTAGAAAAACTAGGCACAAAAATAGAAAACCACTTGCCTAATTGCAAAGCTCGCAAAATTCTACCTCGAATCGAAAAAAAAGTTGCTCAAGAAAAGGAGCCCAGACTATTGAGAACAAAGCTTCTAAATATCAAGTTCCAAATCAAAAATTCCAATGGAGAGGGGTTGGCTTGTTATATGGTTGGTATGTTATAATTTTGACATCAATAGTGCAAATGAAAAAATATGCCCTATCCTACAGGGTGATTCTCCAGATGTAGAAACCACCATTTGTTAGTCATGAAACTTCCTTATGACATGAAAAACCCTATTTTTCTATATGAAACCACCCTCTTCTCTATAAAAAATTATTGTTGTCTCACTAGTTAGTGTTACACCCTATAATAGTTGTTTACCAGCATGATTCTCCACTATATTGATTGTGATTGCTAGAATATGTCACTAGGTAGTAATATTTTTGTGTAATAAGGCTCGTTCTATATGGCCCCCACACATTGGCCATAGTACCCTACTACCTACAAGGGTGAATTATACCCTTCATCATAGGGTGCACAAATAATAATTTTTAACTGAAAAATCTAAACTAATATTATTAAAAAAATTGGATTTTTTGCATGAATTGTACCTATGCTGACACAAGGGAATATTTTTCCTACACAAGCACTACATAGAGAATTTTAAAAACTATTTTGATGGTACAATCATACGACCGAGAGAAAAAAAATCTCTAATGGTTCAAAGTAAAAGTGTATTATTTTAATAAATTAATAGTCAAATATTAGGTTTTTGGGGCTTCTAGACATGATGGTAAGTTCATAATTAAACCAAAATGATCCAATTTTTAGCTACCTTCTTTATTTGGAAATCAACTCCCTACTTCAAACCCTTGTATATTTGGCCTCACATGCTTAATTTAGACAAATCAAAAGGCTAAATTGACTTTTTTGGGCATCCTAAACTCAATGGTGAGCTATATTTACACCAATAAGCTCTAAAATGAGTATATATTACAAATACATAAAGAGAAATCCCCCAAATCCAATATGTATATCATTTTTTAATTTTCTAGGTCATTATTCAATGCAAGAGAAGGACATACTCAACTTTTCAAGACCCAGTAAGATTTGGAACATAGATCTCTCAATAAATACTAACAATAATCAATCGCACAAGCTCTAATAACATTAAAGAGTTGGTATAAAATACTATATACCATACAAGACTTGGTTAAAGATGTAGCCACCCAAGATCGAAGAGCTTCAATAAAATCACAAGAGAGATCATATATGAGAGAATAATTATATTCTATTAAAAGATGAAAATATATAATGAGATTAAAAATTATACAATATAAATGGAACTCCTTGGTTATAAAGACAAAGGTGGGACATAATATTGCATAATATAATAAAACATGTCTTAATCTTATGACTTGAGACTATATGGGAATGAATTTGTACCCCTTGTGTAAATTACCCTTTTGCATCCCCTCACCTTAGAAAAATAAACCCAAAGTAAAAATTCCACATCACCCACCTACCTTCCATCCACTTGGTGTTTGTCTTGTGTGTCAATGGGGGAATATTTGTGGGGGATGCGAGCATAGGGTACAAACGTCTGTGTGGTGCACTACCATCCCTGATAGATTCTTGCCTCTAGTATCCATAGGGACATTACACTCTCTATTGGGCATGAAGCGTAGTGCCTCTGTGTCAACCAGTCAACCCGAAAACAACTCCTTCCCTCCCATTTTAATCTTGAAATTCTTATCTTTCATTATCACTTCATCTCTTTAGCATTCTACTTCATCTTCTTCACAATTCTAGCAACTTCACTTGATCTCTTGAGAATTTTCACAACTTCATTGATCATTACAGTAGCTTATTACTCCATCTACTTCATGTTTTTTATGTGTTTTTCTACCATAGAAACTGTGATTTTGGAGTCTTTTGAGACCTCCCTTCATCACTGTTGTGGTTGTGTCGACTTTGCCAAGCTCATTGCCTTGCATTCTCCATTCATTTTCCTTGAGAGCCTTTGGGTGGAGGTGGTATTTCTTCACTTTCCTTTTCTTATTATGGTTTGATAGAGTAGCAATATATCTTTTGTATTGTTCAATACTCTCCTTTCTATTTCCTTTATCGTATTTTCTACTCTGTGGCTTTTTTGGCTGTCCATGGATGTGGAAACACCAAAGAACGTTTTTTCACTAAGGCAAACCCCTATACAACCCAACATTTTTCCCTCTCTTGGCTATGTGTAGGTGAACATGCATGTGGAGCTCACTGGTGAAATAGAGCCTCAGTGAGTTGATATTCATCACCTTTATTTTCATCTACCTTCTATATATTACTTACATAGTTATTTCCCGTACTTCATGGTTTTGTTTATTTCCTTAAGTTTAGTTAGCTAGATCGTTAGTAGGTTCTCTGGTATTTTACACTGTATTTCACTCTTTTTGGTCGTACGAATGCCATCATGCTAGAGAGATGCTAGTGCATCGTGTTGTCATCCCAGACCCATGCTACCATCCTCGAGCATAGATCTATCTGAGGTGTAGTCCAAATTCCAGAGACCAGCTCCTCTAGCCATTTAGGTTTCTGAATCTCTAGAGTGAAAAAATCACTTGAGAGTGCTCTTCATTCTTGATTCTTGTCTTAAACACCCATTAGCTTGAGGTAAGATAGGGAATCCCTCTGCTCTCGGCTCTTTGTGACCTGGAGCCTTGGTGTGGTTGGTCCCCCTATTTTACATTTTTGGTGGAGCTAATGTGAACCATTTTGGTTCCATTTAGCAATGTTGAAGGGTCCTTTCCTCATATCCTAAGAGCATTGTAGGTGTGGTTGTAAGAGGGGTCCAGCTTCTTTAGAGGGTGGTCCTACACTAGCATGTTTTGTACTCCTAGTGATGGAGAAAGTTTTGGCATCCCCCCAATCTATCACTACTCTCGAGTCACTAGGTGAGCCTAGCAGTGAATCTCAGGCACTGCCTTCCTCATCCATTGGGGTAACATATGACACTCTCGTGAAGTACATGTTTAATTCTTTGGATGAGGTCATGGCCTTGTCAGCGATCTTCATGATGTTGTTGACATTTTCTCCACAATAACCCAGTAGAGAAGACCTCGTGGGGAATTCTTCCTTGGTCCTTGTTGTTGGAGGGTCAGAGGGTTCCCCCCTTGACATTACACCCTTGTAGGATCATTTATATTCCCCATCTAATGATCTATATTGGGATTTTGATGACCTCTTGGTTGATGAGTGTTAGGGGGGTGCCTCTTCTTAATCTATAGTGTAATGTGTGTGTGTGTGTTTGTATTCCCTCATGCTTGTGTTATGTGTTCCTAGATGACCCTTTTCACCCTCATAGGTTCTTGGATACAAGAGTGATTATGTGTTGTAAAAAATCATCTATTTGTGGCATCATTCTTCCTCTATTATGTGTATTGATTTTCAACAAATTGGGGACAATACAAAGTGTTGGGGGCATTTAGGCTTCCCTTCCATGTTGACCCATTTTTTAAATTTTTACTTTGTTTTCTCATGAATTCTTCATATGGTCTAATATAGTAGGGGGTTGATGACAGTTCATTAAATATACTATTTTTATACTTATATATATTTATGAGCATTTCTGACCCTGAAATATCAGATTGCCCCTGTGTCTCTTGTTTACGATGTCATTGTTTCTTTTTACAGTTTCATTATATTTATCTCTTTTTTGTTTGATTTGTGATGTTGTGGTGTTCATGTGTTGTCCCTTGTGTGTGTGATAACATTACCATGGTGACATCTCACTATTTCCTATGGGCCACAACATCACTTTTTCATTCTTTCTTTTCTCTCCTTAGGATGCTACATGTCTCTATGCTCAGCACACACCATCCTAAGGGGGGTTATGATATCAACTTCAATTTTTAGAAAACACATTTGATTTCAAATGAATCTTTTCTAAAAAATCTTTGCAAAATTTCTCACAAATCACATTCTCAACAAGGACCCCTAATGGAGTGTGTTTCCTTCATAATGGGTTCGCAAAGAAAGAACTTGAAGAAATTTCCTCCATGGAGAGAGAAACTTTTCCTATGGGAGAAGCCTTGACCTTCCCCTCATGAGGGGGAATTTTCTTCCTTTCAAATTCCTTGATGAAATTAACATCTTTCAAAAGGATTCCTTGATGTTGAATTGATTTGCAAAAAATGCTTTTTCACTTTCAAACAACACATCCCTTGAGTGGACCCCTCTTCTTTTGAAGGGTTTTGGAGGGACCCCTTTGAAATCTCTTCCTTCAATTTTTTGATTTTTTGCGTGAGTGTCTGTTTGCTTGCCTATGTGGCTACTTTTTGTTTTCTAACATGTTTAATCTACAGATTAACATGTTGCTTTGCAAGTGCACTTGTGAAGTTGCTTTCCAATCTGACTCTATGGAGTCCCCTTATGTTGGGCTTCCTTTAGGAGAGAGTATCTAGGAGCACCTTATTTTCAGGTTTGAGGGCCTATGAAGCACTTACATCCTGCAGGATTCATCCATCGTTGGTCTACGGGCTTTCAGTGTACTTTGTTTAACTTTGTAGTTCCAC
The DNA here is from genome assembly GCA_007115665.2 of Sequoiadendron giganteum. NCBI lineage: Eukaryota > Viridiplantae > Streptophyta > Pinopsida > Cupressales > Cupressaceae > Sequoiadendron > Sequoiadendron giganteum. Next base: position 430,483,204 of record CM021110.1, on the reverse strand, counting down.
AGAGCTATGAAGTCCTTTGTTTGAACCTCCTTAGGAGAGAGTACCTATGGAGTCCCTTTCCTATCATGCGCTATTGAGCTTGCTCGATTGTGGTTTTCTTCCTTGTTTATTTAGGTATACATTTCTAACTCTTCAATCTACTTTAGCAAACACTCATCGATACTCATGCTTGCTAAAGTGGGGGGAAAAAGTATAGGAGCGAATTTGCACCCCTTGTGTAAATTTCCCTTTTTCATCCCTTCGCCTTAGAAAATCAAACCTAAAGGTGAAATTCCACATCAACCACCTTCCTTCCATCCACTTGGCATTTTTCCTGTGTGTCAATGGGGGAATATTTTTTGGGACGCGAGCGCAATGCGTAGATATATGCATAGTGCACTATCATCCCTGACAGATTCCTACATTTGATGTCCATAGGGACATTATGCTCTCCATTGGGCATGAAGTGTAATGCCTCTGTGTTGACCAACCGGCCTGAAAATGGCTCCTTCCATCCCATTTTGATCTTGAAATTCCTATCTTTCTCTATCTCTTCATCTCTTTAGCATTCCACTTCATCTTCTTCACAATTCTAGGAACTTCACTTGATCTCTTGAGAATTTTCACAACTCCATTGAGCATTGTAGTAGCTTTTTTACTCTATCTACTTTATTTTTCTATGTGTTTTTCTACTATAGAAGCTGCGAGTTTGGAGTTTTGTGAGACCTCCCTTCGGCACTGGTGTGGCCTTATTGACTTTTCCAAGCTCATTGCCTTAGATTCTCCATTCATCGGCCTTGAGAGCCTTTGGGTGGATGTGGTATTGATTCACTTTCCTTTTCTTATTTTGGTTTGATAAAGTAGCACTGTGTCTTTTGTAGTGTTCAAAACTCTCCTTTCTATTTCCTTTATCATATTTTCTACTTCATGGCTTTCCTAGTTGTCTGTGGAGGTGGAAACACCAAAGTAGGGGTTTAACTGAGACAAACCACTATAAAGACAAACATTTTTCCCTCTCTTGGTTATGTGTAGGTGAACGTGTGCATGGAGCTCACTAGAAAACTAGAGCCTCAATGAGTTGATATTCATCACCCTTATTTTCATCTACCTTCTTTATCACTTACATATTTATTTCTCGTACTTTATAGTTCTGTTTATTTCATTAAACTTAGTTAGCTAGATTGTTAGTAGGCTCTCTACTATTTTACACTATATTTCACTCTTTATGGTTGTGCGTACGCCAACGTGCCAGAGAGATGCCAACGCGTCACACTGTCATCTCAGACCTGCACTATTGTCCTCAAGTAGAGAGCTATCTAACCTATGCAGTTCAAATTCCAGAGATCAGCTTGCCTATCCTCATTTATAATTTCGGATCTGTAGAGTGACAGAAGCACTTGAGAGTGCTCTTAATTCTCGATTCTTGTCCTAAACACCCATTAGCTTGAGGTAAGATAGGGCAGCCCTCCACTCTCAACTCTCCGTGACCTGGAGCCTTGGTGTGGTTGGCTCCCCTACCTTATAGAGACATAAAGAGATAATTATCTTATGTGTATCATAAGTAAAATTAAGTAACAAGTGTGAATAGGAATTAGGTGATGAACTAGTTAAATAAAAGATCCCATTCACACTAACACTTATGTGATTTTCAATGACATTGATTTGCCACTAGTCTATCCCAACTTGATTTATTTAGGCCTTGTAAAAACCCTACTCCTCCCCTTGATACTTTTTCTAATGAAAATTATTTGGTGTAATATTTAGCCCAATCTATGAAAAAAATTGTGTTTTACCTCAATAGAGGCTTCCCATCTATTTTTGAGGTTTCTTCATTCTTTCGAGAAGATGATCCTTTATTGGGAAATTCTTCTTAAATCTATTCACTTAATATTTTATAGGAGATTGCAACATACTTTTACGCCCTTAATATTAGAGTACATTGGGTTATGAGTAGTTGGCTTGTGGCCATCTTAACTCCTAATTAAGTCATATTATCATTATTATATGGTTATTTAGTTAATTAGGTCAGCCTAGGGCTTATATAGGGTTATCTAAATTGACCTGGGTGATATATTAAGCATAAATAAGGTATATATAGGAGGTTGTGAGTCTTATTTCATCAATATATTGTCAATTGTGTTTATTTTCAGCATGTTATCTATCATATTCCTCTATTGTGCAAGTTATTTCATTACACATACTTAGTGTTTGTAGTAATCTAGATGTTGATATGGATGCAAAAGAAAAAAAAAGATCTTAAAATTAGGAAAAATCTTAAATAACTATAAGTAGTGTAACATGTTTATGTGCTTCTAGAATAATTTTGGCTATATATTTGTATAATCAATTCAAGATATATTAAGAATTTTTGAAAATTATAATGCATAATATTATTTTAAACGTTATGCTAGCCAGAAGATACACCCAAAATTTTCTTTACTAGTCAATGACAAACTTTAGTAAATGTTAAAATATGATTTTTATTGGACGACTTGATTATTCCCCTTTGATGTTGAATATAGTATCCATGACAAAACTTTATTTTTGTGTACACTAACTTGGCCTAAATAAAGTAACACCTAGGGATTATTTCATAATACCTAAAATAGGTTTGATCATAGATTCAACAACTAGCATGAGATGTTATTCTTCATTGTTATTGATGTTAGTGATGTAAATTATTTTTGTTATAACTAGAGTTTTATTAAATTATTTATTCTTTAATGTGAAATATGGTGAAATATTTAATTATCTATTATATTTATATAAAAAAGAAAATAAAAATGTAAAATAGAAAGAATAGTATGATTAATAGAGAATTTTAAAGTTTTTTAGTTGAATAAAAATTATTTATATTCACATAAAAGTCTTTAATTTATTAAGAAGATAACTTAGAAGAAAAAAAATATTATATATGAAACTAAATTTAAACATTAAAATAGCTCTTCAAAATTGATTATAATTAATTTATATTATTTATATTAATTAAAAATTAGAATTTATTAAGTATTATAAAATATTAATAAATCATTATAAAAGTAAAAAAAAAAAAACCTATAATTGTTCAATTATAATAACAATCATATTTATGTTAAATCAAATTTATAAATATAGTATAATTATATTTCTGAAACTATATTATAATCATTAAGCTGTGAGACTTCCTACACTCACATAATGAATTGTAGAACCTGTGTACATTTTTATTCTTTGCATTTAATTTGATGTTCAAATGACATGTAAGTGGTGATAAAATCTTGTTTACCTACTTTATTACATTCAAGATGTTTGTACATAAAATTAAAAAACACAAATAGAAACAAAGATGAAAATGCAACTCTTATTTAAATTAAAGAGATTTAAATCAAAAACTTTCCTATATAAATGATTTTTTAATTTTTTTAAATGCATTTTTGAGTATCATTTTAGAAAATGAAATGATTTACATGCAAAAAAGGAAAAAAGAAAATAGAAAGATTGTTTTTATAAAGGAAAAAATAAAATAGAAAGATTGTTTTTATATCTAAATTTGAAATGAATATGAAATTTTATTTAATTAATTTGTATAGATAATCACTACAACTTAATTAATTATTTAAAAACTAAATAATATATTTTTTAGAAATTTTAGAAATTAGAATTAAATTTAATTTTAGAATGAAAATTAAGTTTTCAAGATATTGTGGTGATTTCTCTCACAAACATGTTAAAGAGATTTAAATAAAAAACTGAAACTTTCCTATGTAAATGATTTGATATTTTTTTAAAATGGGTTTAAAGTATCATTTTAGAAAATGAAATGATTTACATGCAAAAAGAGGGAAAAATAAAATAAAAATATTGCTTTTATATCTAAATTTAAAATGAAAATGAAATTTTATTTAATTATTTTTATAGATAATCACAACAATTTAATTAATTATTTAAAAATTAAATAATGTATTTTTTATAAATTTTAGAATGAAATTTATTTTGATTTTAGAATGAAATTTAAGTTTTCAAGATATTATGGTCATTTATCTTGCAAACATATTAAAGAGATTTAAATCAAAAAATTCCTTATGTAAATTATTTTATTATTTTTTTAAATGAATTTTTTAAGTATAATTTTATTTTATAATTATATGAAAAAGAAACAAAGAATAGAAAATTTGATTTTATAAATACATTTTAGTTCATAATTTCTTCTAAAATTATTATTAATAATTGCTAAATTGTTTTTAAATGAATATTTAATTTTTTTAATTTTTTTTATTTAAGCTAGGAGAGATTGTAACAAGATATGAATGAGTCAATGTTTTTTAGTTTTAAAGCAGATTTTTCCTTCCTTTTGGGTGCTTTTCAGGGTTTAGAATATGGTTATCCTTCAACTTTAAAACAATTTTACTGCATACAATAGCATATTCTATTGGTGGAAGATGGTTGGTGTTAATTGTACTATTAATTCAGTTAGTTATCCCTGTTTTATTAAAAAAATATACATTTTTAATTTGTGTAGGCATCAATTCTACGAATTTTTTTCTTGAAGGAAATAAATCTCTACATTTTTTCACTCATTTTTCCCTCAGAATGATATACAATCAACTTGAATACTACTTTTGTATTGATATAATCGGATGATTATTTACAAGCCCTAAAAATTCAATTTTTTTGTCAAGCAAGGTTTCTTCATGCACAAGTTTTTCAATAGTTTATACTAATTTTTAATTGCAATTTTGAAGTTTATGGCCTAATACAATATAAAGCATGAAGTGTCTATGAAGGCCTGAAATGTGATGCTCTTGAACATTGAAATGTTGCAAAAAAAATGGGATTTTAGTAGGAAGCTTTAAATAATTCTTTAGCATCTAATATCTCAACTTTTTTGTTTGTAAATAGGTTCAGTGGGATGGTCGCATCCTCAGCTATAGAATTACCTTTATCTCTACAAGTTTGTGTCGTTCATTCCTTTTTTGAGGACTTAGCTCTCATTTGTTTGAATGGATAGGGTTTCTTTTTACAAAGGAAGTGTCTGATGATTTTTCTATTAAATTGTTCTTTTGATGCATCTATTGTTTATTCTAGAATAATTTTGCTTTATAATATATTTAAGATGATCATGTACTGGTTACGGATGAGATGTGTGACAATAAACCAATCAAATAATTTTGTATGACTACAGTAGTATTAAACAGTCTTAATCCATTTAGCAGTTTGCGCTAAATGATTGCTAAATCTAAGTGGCAATACAGATAAATTTGAAGAGGTACACACCTTAGACCAATTAAATTCAATTATTTGATTCATTGTGTGTGGGATATTATATATAATATAGTTACCATTTTGAGGAATTAAATGAATAAGGGTAGGGCTATATCATATGTCAATATAGTTATCACAAGATGTGGAATAGGGATAGGTCCTTGCCCTATACTGGAGTTTTCTATAGTGATCATAGATATTGCAAAGACATTAGGTTATAACCTTTTTTGTCTTATGATGTTCATACAAAGACATTTTCAACTGGATCTAGAAAGCTTGAGTTGTGTTTGTCTTCCATGGTGCTCATTGCAAGAAGATTACCAATAACCACCCACCCAAAAAAAAAGCATGGAATTTGTCCAATGTTGGTAGCAACAATTTCAAAAGAAAATCCAAAAAAGGTGTATGTGCAACTTCAAAACATAGAAAGAGAGAAAAATAAAAGAAATAGGCAATCTCACTACTTGTTAAACCAGTTACATTTTTAAGAGAACATTAGAACTATTCCTTTGTTCTATTTCATCTCTGCTTGGTTTTGATCATTTTTTGTCTACAACTGATAAATGCAACAAACAATTCCTATTAGAATATGAGTTTCTTTCTAAAATATCTATTCTTTTTCTTTGGAAAAAGATACAAGATTCACTTTCATGAACCTCTCTTTCGGTGTTGTTTCAACATTAGTTTACAATCAACTATAAAAAATATCATATGCAACAAACAATTCCTATTAGAATATGAATTTCTTTCTAAAATCATTGAATCTATGCTTTTTCTTTGGCAAAAGCTACAAGATTCACTTTTATGAACCTCGCTCTTGGTTTTGTTTCAACATTAGTTTACAATCAACTATCAAAAAAATCATATGTAACAAGTATATGATGGTCTAGAAAAAGATTTGTTTTTAAATTGCAATTTTTGTTCTCTCCTTTATAAACATGTTTTTAGGATATTATGAGCTATTTACTGGTTTGGGTTAGAAAGTTAGAGGTTCCTTTTTTTCTTTTCATGGGTTTGGTACCTTTAGATTTCCTTGTTTTAGTTTATGTTTTTAGTTTTAGCTTTTAAAACATTCTAATGCTGCAATTTGTATAATGTGATAATTTCCTTAGTTTAGCTTTGTTTTAAAGCTTTGTTTACCTTGCATCATAAAAACATGATTTATTTTTAAAGTTTTTTTGGATCACAAATTTGATGTTCTACTTTGAAACTCTTTATATAGAGTCATATGACCATAGTTGATTATACATAGTTTTGAATATACAGAAATTTATTTTCAATGTTGCAGTTTTTCAATTTTAGCAGTTGAATAATATTGCAGTGTTAATCTTTTTCAATTTGTTGTTCAATTTTCCAATCTCTGTTAAACTAAAAAGAATGTATGATTTATTCAACAAATATTTTGGATTCTTCGTCACCGAGGAATTCTTCAATCAACTTCATCCTTGAGTTAGAAGACATAGATAAGGTAATTTGTTGGGTGCAAAATAATTTGCAAGGCCTTACATTGGAAACATTGGGAGGCTACAAAATAATGGATTCCATGTAGAACTATTCATGTTTAGTTGGAAAGAGTTGTAAGTAAATCTAATTATTGTACATATCATTCTTTTTTTCTTTTAAAAATTGTAAAAAATACAATATTGATTGAATGTTTGTTGTGTAGGTGATGCCAATAATACTGCTAATACATATGAAAGTCATAATGATGTTGTAGACAACACCAGATTTTATTTTGCTCTATTACATGTGTGGGAGTAAATGGTGACTCCCCAACACCCCCAAGAACAGTTGCTAGACCAAAACCACTTCCATAAGAGAGAGAATTGCAAGAAAGCTTGCTTCACAATGCAATATTAAATAATGGTTGAATATGCTTGAATAAGCTTGAATTGATTGAATTTTCAAATGTACATGAGATGCTTTGCTTATAAAGGAAAGGATGAGAGGTAGGATTAGACAAGATCATGACAAGTGTCTTAATCCTATTACATGAGACAACTAACAAACTAACTACCTAGAAATCAAACAATACTAGCTAGACAAGATGAGTTCTAGAAAAGCCAACTAAGATTTCTAGAAAGAATCTTATATCCTAAGTAAACTTAACTATGTGAATATGTCCCCTAATTACCTAGTGAGTGAATTAGCTAGGTACAAGAAATTTAGTCACACCAACACCCCCCCTTAAGTGCAACTTGGGGAGAAGATTATTATGCAAACCATGAAAAGACTATGACTATGGGTTCCGGCTACAAGGCCTTGCTAGGTACCAATTTATAAATTAAATATGAACAATCTCTCACAAGTGGAGAAAAGGAGAAAACCCAGTGGGACAAAACTCTGCTCCAAAAGAGAGAAAACAAAACAAACAAACATGATGTATGGAGGAATCAATGATACCCCCCAAGGACTACATCCATCATGTATATACAATCAATGACCCCCCCCCATAAGAGCGAAGTAGAGAGATAAGATATCCCCGCATAATGAAGAAGCTCCAAAGCTGATGAAGAATGCTTGAAAAATAAAAGATGATCCAATGTCTGCAAGCAACACATCTTCCCTTAGGAAGAAACAAATCCATAAGCTGTGAAGAAGCCACTCCATGTCCAACTGAAATGAGGAAAAATGATATAGCAATATGTATGCCTCTGAAAATTGGTGAGGAATCTCCAAGCTTGAATGAGCCACAACATAATCATGGTCAAACTCAACCATGAAACATGACAAATCAAGTGAAGGAGGAGACTCGTGAATTTCAATCTCCAAATACCAAGTAGATGGTATAAAATTTGTGTTGAAATTGTCATCAAATAGGAGAGTAATCCCCTCGAGTGTGTTCTCCAAATATGCAATATATGAGACTCCATGAACAAGCTAGAAATACCTGTCAAATACTCATGCACAAAGCAAGCTCTGAAAAACTATGATCATCCTACTGAATAGAAGCACTGATGGTTGAAGAAGCATGAGGTAGAGAAAGCTCAACACTGGTCTCTAGAATACTAAGGTGTATATGACCAAACTTCTCCTCACAAACATGGTTTGCACTCAATGGAGTGTGTGATGCAGTCAAAGGAACATTATCTTCTTCTGAAGCAAAATGTGAAAAGGAATATACATGAGATGAATGATCAACCATCCCGATAGCAACAATATCCCTAGTCTCCAAGTCCCTTATGTACACTCTTTTAGGAGTGAACTCAACTATTTTACCTTCATCCCCATGAGTAATTTGATAAATGGAAAGGAGATTAGTGGAAAAAGAAGGAACACAAAGTACATCATTGAAAGTCCCTTCCCCCATATCAATAGAACCCTTCCCACTTACCTTCATATATTTATTGTTACCCATCAAAATATAAGGTGAATTACAAGGCTTAAAAGAAGAGAACATGTCCATAGAAGATGTCATATGATGAGATGCCCCTGAATCAAGAAGCCATGATTATTCAACTCATCCTTCTATAATAGTTCTAACTAGGGATAATTATGAGTCATGGCAAAAAGGCATCATAACACATTGTAGGTGGCTAAATCTTTTGCCTCATCTTTAGCTAGGTACAAGACATTTATTCACACCAACAACATGCCCTTCAGAATATCGATAACTTACAATTTGATGAGATGCTTAAACAAGGTTTGTTGGATTATTTTCTCTTTGATGTGCAATGCCAACCAAGGAGAGTTCGTGATAAGCTTGACCAAGCCTATGATGCAGATGATGAGGATGGAGTAGAACATTGACATAAATGTCCTCATCTCATTACACGATCAAAATCCTATGTTGCAAATGATGAGATTGAATTAGAACATCGACATAAACATCCTCATCTCACTGTACGAGCATACATAGCTCATTTGAAAACCTCATTTCATCTTAAATAAGATGTGCATATCAAGAAGGATAACTCTCGATGTATTTTATATATATTAATAATTAATATATGTATGCTAGTTATGTATTTTTTTAAGAATGAAAGTTACTACAATAGTTAAAATCAATAATTAATAGTAAAATAAATAAAAATTAATAGGAATAATATTTTTAAATATAATTGTATTTTGTTTTATTTAAAAACTTGTACATCTAAATCCAGAAATAACACTCATGTCGTCAACAACAATTTTACCTATCCAAATATATCTACAATCAAAACAAATCCCATTCCATTAGTTCATCCATTTCCAAAGCACACTGAGGGTACTCTTGTTTCTGCATATTATAACTGGTTTTCAATTGTTTCAGTTTTATTTCTTCGAAAACCAAGATTGCATTTTACCAACTCTATATCGTAGGTATGGCTTAAAAAATTTAAATCACCTACTCTATATGACACCTATATATATAGGTCAAAGACATGAAAAAATTCAACCTCTTTTTCATATATCAATTAGGCTCTCCAGGTATTCTGCATGGGAGCATAGGCACTCCAGCTTCAAATTTGAAGGCTTCCAGAACAAGCTGCATTCTCGGTCTCTGTCTATAATCATGGATGGAGCACCACAACCCAACGAGCATCAACCTTTCAATCTGCGCAGCATCTTTTTCCTTATCAAGCAATTTATCAGCTGCATCAAGTATCTGTCCCATTTCATGTATACTTCAAATCCAGTTTATCAAACTTATACTACAAAACGTAAGCTCTCTGTCAAACGCAGGCCTTCCACAGGCAATTTCCAGAGCCACGGCACCAAAGCTGTAGACATCCGTTTCCGCGCTGGCCCTCAATGTTTGAGAGCACTCTGGTGCGATATAGCCGAGGGTACCACCAGGTTTTGTGTAGTGAGAGGTGTTATCGTGCTCCATCAGGCGAGCCAAACCAAAGTCTCCAAGCCGTGCCACAAAGTTGCAGTCCAACATTATATTGCTAGATTTAATGTCTCTATGCAGAATGCGGGGGCGTGATTCCTCGTGGAGATGAATAGCCGAAGCTAAGCCGCAGGCTATACTGAATCTCTCATTCCAACTCAGAGCCCGAATCCGAGCTTCCCCTGCGAACAAATATTTGTCCAGACTGCCATTGCACATATACTGGTAAACAAGAAGAACGCAGTTTCTGTCGTGACACCATCCCAGCAGGGGAACCAAATTAGGATGGAACAAGCTGTCAATTATTGCAATTTCTGATTCATATTGCCTGATTCCCTCCCTAGAGTTCTGATAAATTCTTTTCACCTCCACTATTTCTCCATCCTCTAAACTTCCTTTGCAAACCCTTCCGAATCCTCCCTGTCCAAGTATTAAATCTTGGCTAAAGCCAGCTGTCGCTCTACTTAGTTCTTCGTAACTGTGTTAACAATCAACGATGGTGCATGGAATTAGTGTTAGATTTTAAGATATGTCAGGACCAGAAAGCAAAACAAATATAAACAAATGAATAATTGTCGACATAATTGCAACTGCTTCTCTCCTCCTTTTCAATGGAGTCGTTGGATTCTATAATTTTAGGAGAATTATCCGTCAACAAATTCACTTCCAATAAATTATCATCAATAATTTATTGTCATGATAAATTTATCTGTAAAAAATTCACCATCAATAATTCACTAAAAATTTATAACGGTGAATTTTACATAAAATAAATTTATCATTATTGACGATAAATTGTTGAAAATAAATTTATTGAGGATGAAATGTTAACAATAAAATTGACTGAAACTGGATCCTATATGTAAATCTTATTCTAAAAACAATATCAGATGAATATTTGCAACTATACCTGACCCGAGGGCTTTTATTGGATTTTTTCTCCTCATCAACTCTTTCTGAAACTCCATCACTCTTCAGACCAGTGGGGTCTGGAATGTGTAAGTCTCTATCTGGTATAACTGCTTTCTTTTTGTCAAGATTGTGGACTGCATCACTTGTGATAATTAAGACCGCGACAAAGGCCACGAACACGAACACGGCCCCCACAGAGATGATTATAATGGAACGTCGTCCTTTATCATGATTCCAACTGGTTTGGCTTGAGAAATTCCATGAGATAAGATTGTGCCTCTGGTTGGAAAGCCCTGTTGAAGCAGAGAAACCAATTGCGACCTTTTCAGGAAGAAAATCTGAGAGATTCAAAGCATAGGTGAGCATTGGATGTTGAGGACGAGGAGAACTGAAGTTTGATCTGTTATAAGCCATAAACACCTGGAGTCCCATAAGTTGCCCATCATAATCTATCCACACTTCCCAAGTTTGTCCACTGTTAAGCCTCCCAGACAAAGAAACAGTCTTCACAGAAGTGATATTATTGATATCTATCCCCACATGATTATCATCCGGATCATTTGCATTGATGCCATAGTATTCATCTATTATTGCGTTCTTGAATGTATCAAATTCAATAGCAACCTTTTGGGTCTATGATTTACCATTTGTTGTACTGTTGAACAGTCCAAGCCACACACCTGCTCCGTTTTGTGGTGGTTGAGATCCCCAAGGAGCCATGAGGAATGTAAGACCATCAGCATAATAGTCACTTTTGGTTTGCATTTCACGGTATATTTTGAACTGAAAATGGGATTGAAAGCTTGCAAGGGCACTAGAAGATTTACTCCATATTTCAACTGGTCTATAGTAAATAGCCCAACCCATGCTCCAATTTAAATTGTCACCATACTTGCTATTTGTCAGTTCAATCCCCTCCCCAGACTCCGTAGCATTTCCAAGCACTTGAATTACATCATCAGAGGAAGGGAAATTGAAATGAACGTCATGACCTTCTGCAGTTAGTAGAAGAGTCCATTGAATAGTCAGAAAGATCCAAATGATCTCTGCTACAGAAGACACACTGCCAGATGCTTTATTGGAATCAGCTTCAAACAGAAATTTTATCCAGGGATTATCTCTCCCAATTCATTAAATTTATACATACAATCGAAATAATATGTCTTATTTTTATTTTTAAAAACATTTATAGGTTTTAAATCTTTTGCTGAGGTAAGTGTACATAATATTAGGTACATAGCTAAATGTCTATTTTTACTAAAATAGCTTTTCTTTTAACTTATATTATATTAAAATATTAATTGTATATCTAGATTGTTCATTTAATTGGCATTTCTTATTATATTCTTCCAACTAGGGTTAAAGTTAGGATTAAAGTTAGTTAAAGCTAGGTTAGAGCTATGGTTCAATTAGAGTTAGGGCTAAAGTTAGGTTTAAGCTAGGTTAGAGCTAGGATTTAATTATAGTTAGGGTTAAAGTTAGGTTAGAGCTAGGATTCAATTAGAATTTGGGTTAAGCTTGAGATTCAATTATGGTTAGGCTTAGGGTGTTAAAATAGGGTTAGGGTTATACTTATGATTAGTGTTAGAATTAGTGTTACAGTCAGGGTTAAATTTCAATTAGGATTGGGGTTAGGGTGTTCAATTAAGATTAGGGTTATAATTATGATTAATGTTAGAATTAGTGTTATAGTTAGGGTTGAATTTTTATTAGGATTAGGTGTAGGATTAGAGTTAGGGTTTGAGGATAAAGCTTGGGGTTGGGGGTTATGTTCAATTAGGGTTATACATAGGATTGTATTTGAATTAAAGTTAGTGTTAGGTTAGGGTTAGCAGTTATGGGTTAGGATTAGGTTTTGGTTGGAGTTAGGGTTAGAGTTAGGGAATTGGGGCTTATTTAGTGTTAGGGTTAGCTTGGGGTTAAATTAGTGGCGATTAGGGTTTAATTATGGTTAATATTTAATTAGCATTAGGTTTAGGATCCAATTGGTGTATGTGACAAATTTTTGGGTTAGGGTTATAGTTGGGATTGGAGTCAGGGTTGAGGCTACAATTCAACTAGAGTTACTAGGTTATAATTATAACTAGTGTTATGATTAAAATTTAACTACGATTTAATTAGGGTTATGGTTAGGTTTTATATTCAATTACGGTTAATATTCAACTAGGGTTAGGATTAGGTTTTAATTAGGGTTAGGGTTATAGTTAGGTTAGGGATAGGGTTAAAATAAGGTTAGGGTTTAATTAGAATTACACTTGAGGTTTTATTAGGATTAAAACTAGAGTTAACATTATAATTAGGAGGGAAGTTTGATGAAGTGACCATGGGCAAGTAGGATTTTGGGTGGGAGAAGCAGAATTTTGAATTTTCGAACAATGGAGCAGATCGTGGAGGAGCATGCTTTGAAGATTCACAGGAAAAATCGGCCAAGATTCAAGCGGTAAGCAAGGTAACGATGACTCTGAAGAGACTGACCCTGGAAGAAACATTCAGGTGGACCCAGGAAGAATGTTGTCCTGATTGTTAATCATATTGAATGTACTAAAGGACACGAAGTGGACAAAACAAAAAATGTGGTGGGGGCTGCTAATGTGGATGTTGCTAAGTGAAAACTGTGGTCGTCCCTTTTTGGAGTCAAACCAAATGGTAAATTAGTTTTCCCCCCAGTTTGCAACATTTCTGAGCCAACCAAGGGTAATTTTTTCATTTCTATCCCACATCTGGTCATTGATCATAATATCTCTCTAATGGATAGAGTGTTGGTTGGAAAATTTATGGGCCTTAGACCAAATATTGAAATTGTTAGGGCTTTTGTTAAAAAGAAGTGGAGAACTAATGGCCAAGTTATTTTTTCTACTCTTTCTAAGGGCTATCTTTCTTTTGCGTTCTCATGTAAGGAGGATATTTTGGCTGTGAGGAGTGGTGGCCCTTGGGTCATTGACAAGTCCTCCTTAGCTCTCAAGAAATGGACTACAAACTTGGATCTTTCATATTCAATTTTTGAAAATGTCCCAGTTTGGGTGAGACTCCCCGGACTTCCTTTAGAATACTGGAATGAGGATGCCTTTAGTGGTTTGGCTAACTCTTTTGATGAGCTTTTGTCAATAGACCCAATGAAAAGACTAGGAGAAGGCTTGTTTTTGCTAGAATTTGTGTGGGTGTGTCCTAGAATGCTGACCTCCCATGATACATTGAAATACAATAGAAGTTGGGCACTTGGGTTCAAGCTATTGAGTTTGAAATGATTCCTTTTGTGTGCTTTCAATGTAAAAAAATTGAGCACTAGGCAAAGAAATGCCTGCTTAATGCCAACAATACAAAGGAGAAGCCCTAACCTAAACCAATCCAATTGGAAAAATAAATCTAAGGGAGATGGAAAAGTGAACAAACAAATAAATGTTGGAGAGAAAGACAGTAAAATTTCTAAGGATCCTGTGAAAGCCCTTGAAAATAAAGATGATGCTGGAATTTAGGTTGTTCTGGAATGCCCTGAACCTTTAAATAAATAATTAGAGATCATAACTAGAGGGAATGAGAACAATGAGGGTAGCGTGGAGGTTGTTAATTGTGACCTAGAGACTCAGGAGCCCCTTGAAAAAAGGCTAGAGAATGAAACATGTGAGAAAGAGGATGAAGAGATTGGCGTGGATGATATTCCTTCCCAAGGTTGTAATGCTCCGAAAAAGGAAGGTATTATGATGTTGGAGATTGGGGTTCCAACCTTGTTTGGAGGTGGGTGAGTTTCTAGCAAGGTTTCTGCTTGGGATCTGGAATCAATTGATTCTTTGGAGATAGTTAAGGATTCCTTGGCAGATTTGAGTCAGACTATGGAAAAATCAAGTGCAAACTTAAACTAGAATAGAAATTGTTTGATGGATACCCTTCCACTAGATCAAAAAGGGCTTTCTGATAAGGAATGGGGATTTGGAAAAGAGGAGGAAATTCAAGAGGAAACTGATAGAGAAGATGTCAACTCCTATACCATGAAGAAGAAAAAGAAAAACCAACAGTAGGGTACACTGAAAGGTGTTACTACCAAAAATAGAGCTAAGATAGATTGTGGAGCCATAAAGAGTAGTCAAGGAAGAAGATCTATTTGATGGCACAAAGAACATGGAAGCCTTTTGGACATAGTGGATGGTGTTTAGAAAACCATTCTAGGAATTTGCAATTTTTCCCCTAGTAAGATATGAAGATTATGTCATGGAATATTAGGGGGCTAAATAGCCTCCATAAGCAAGATGTCTTGCATAATTTTTTTAGGGATCACAAACTTGATATTTTACTTGTCTAGGAATCAAAAATGCCTAAAGAGAAAGTGGAAAAGATTAAAATATTTAAGTTTTGTGGGGTTCATGGAAATAGTTCTGAAGGTGCCTTAGGGGGAATTGTCACCTTTTGGAATTTGAACTTTATCAAAGGTAATTCGATGTATGAAAATTCTAATCATGTGGCCACTAGATTTACTCATATTAGAGATAATTTTAGTTGGATCATTTCTAACATCTATGCCCCCAATGGGAAAGGGGCTAGAAAGATTTTTTGGCAAGATTTAGCGACCTTTCACAAGAAATTCATTAAGGAAACTTGGGTTGTAATGGGAGACTGCAATACCCCTCTTCAGTAAAATGAGAGGTTTGGAGGTTCCTAGGTGAATATGGAAAGCAAAATGGACCTTTTGGACTTCATCAATAACTAAGCGTTAATTGAACTGGAGCTGCAAGGGGCTTCGTTTAACTAGTCTAATCATAGAGTGGGTAAGGAGTTGATTCAAATCAAATTAGATAGGACCTTAATTTCTAATCAATGGTTTTTAAATTATTTTTGTTCTTTAAAATCCCTCTATAGAGTTGACTCTGATCACTATCCTATCAGTTTTATGGTGGACCTTATTTTGGCTAAGAGGAATTTTCCCTTTAGATTTGAGCGCATGTGGTTTTCCCACCCTCAGCTCTGTGATGAGATGAGGAAATGGTGGGATATCTCTATTTTTGGGACTGCTATGTTTAGGATTGCCAAAAAAATTAAGATAAGTTAAAAATAAGATAAGAACTTGGAACAAAAAATCCTTTGGTAACATCTTCAGGAAAAATTCAGAGCTACTGAGTGATTTGAAGGACATTGGAGAGAAAAACCAATTGGAGGGTTGCAATGTTGAGAACAAGAAGAAAGAAAATGAGCTACTCATGGAGATGCATGATATAATAGCCAAAGAGGGGGATTTTCGGAGACAGAGGTCTAGGGTGTTGTGGCTCTCAGCTGGTGATAAAAATGCTAGATATTTCCACATGTATGCTTTGAAACACAAGGTTCCTAATAGGACTACTCATATTGAGTACAATGGAGTTCGTTTTGAGAAGGATGAGGATACAAGAAGACAAGTTGTCTTTTCTTTAGTAATCTTCTTTCGGTTAATGATGGATTTAATCAAAATATGCAAGATCTTCTTTCTGAGGCCATCCCTAAACTTGTTAAGGATGAAAATAACAAAAATTTAACTTCTATTCCATCGAAGAAGAAATTAAGAGATCCGTTTTCTCCTTTGATGGCAATAAAACCCCTAGACTTGACGGTTTCCCTATGTTATTTTTTCAGTGGTTCTAGGAGATTGTTGAAGAGGATGTGGTGAATGTTGTTAAAGAATTCTTCAGATTGAAGAGCATCCTTAAGGAACTTAATGCGACCTTCCTGGTCCTTATCCCTAAATGTCTTGGTGCTACAGACTTTCAAACCTTCAATCCTATTAGCCTTTGTAATTCCTTCTACAAAATTATCTCTAAAGTCCTGACCTCTAGGATTTTGACTATGTTGCCCGCCCTTATTTCAGCCCAGCAGAACGGCTTCATCCTTGGAAGGCAGATTCTACACTCAATTATAATAGTCCATGAAAATTTTCATTCTCTAAAGCTTATGATCGTGTTGACTGGGAATTTTTACTCAAAATCATGAGGGTATTTGTTTTCAACAATAGATTCCTCCAACTGGTTAGCCAACTCATTTCTACTGCTTCTATTTCTATACTAGTTAACGGATCTCCTTCACATTTCTTTAAGAATTATAGAGGACTAAGGCAGGGAGATCCCATTTCTCCTATTCTTTTTACTATCATGGTGGAATGCCTTGGGAGGAACTTAAAAAAAATGATTGATCAAGGATCCCTAGTTGGTCTGAGGACTTCTTCCAGTAATTTGGTCTGCTCTCATCAACAATTTGTGGATGATACCATCTTGATGGGGAGATCTACTATGTCTAAAGCTAGGAATCATTAAAAAAAATTGGATGATTATGAAGGAGCATCTGGTTAGAAGGTTAATATATAGAAAAGCTCTTTATTTTTCTTCAACCCTCTTAAGCCAAGGCAGAATAAGATTGCTAGAATTTTTGGCTACAGAGTGGATTCTTTACCATCAATCTATCTAGGATTGCCATTGGGTCTAAAACCTTCTTAATCTTTTTGGAATTCTTTGGTTGATAGATTCAGAAAAAATCTTGTGAGGTGGAAAAGAGATCTTCTCAATCAAGCTGGTAAGATTCAACTTCTCAAAGCCACTCTTCATAACCTTCCAATCTATGCTTTAAGTCTTTTTAAGATTCCTTCTACATATGTGGAGGCTATCGAAAAAATTCAAAAATGATTTCTTTGGTCTGGTACTAAAGAAAGGAAAAGAATGCCCCTTATTGATTGGGGTTTTGTTTGTAGACCAAAAAAGTTAGGAGGACCGAGTCTTAGAAAGATCAGAGCAATGAATAGAGCCCTCCTAGCCAAGAAAATTTGGAGAATTTTCTCATCAAATGGAGAATGGAATAGTATCTTAAAGAGAAAATATCTATCTAATATTGGCTCCCTCAAGAGTTTGCTTGAGTCTCCTTGCCTACCATGTGGTTCGGCTCTATGGAACGATATGATTAGAGGGAGGAATTTTTTTGACTTGGGTGTGGTATGGAGCATTAGAAATGGGAATTTGGGTAGGTTCTGGGAAGACATATGGATTATGAAGGAGCCCTTAATCTCTTTTGATAGTTTCAAATGGTGGGTTGATACCTATAAGGCTACTTATGGGATCTTTGTGAAATACTACTGGAGAAATGGGGAATGGGTGAATCTAAGCTAGATTAGTGTGGACCTTGCACCGATCCAATCCTCTCTGATAGCGGTTAGAATGGGTTCGAACCAGTAGGAGGATATTTTGGTTTGGATGGCCAATCCTTCAGACAGCTACTCAATTTCCTCAGTTGTCTCATTGTTTTCCTTTTCTCCTACCCCTCCTCCCTTCTAGGCTAAAGCTTGGATTAACCACTTGAACCCCAAGTTCAATATTTTATTTTGGATTATCCTCCAAAATAAGGTGCTCACGGTGGATAACCTATGTAAGCAGGGTTTTCAGATCCCCAATCATTGTTACCTTTGTAAGGGAGAAGTAGACACTGCTAACCATCTATTCCTTCATTGTTCGTATGTGATTTCTATTTGGGGGAGGTTTTATTCTCTCTGGAACATCATGTGGGTGTCTCCTGGGTCTATCAAAGATCAATTTATGCAGTGGACGATGCCCTCTTTGAATCCTTATTAATGTAGGTTATGGTCCCTAACTTTCCCTTATATAGTTTGGGGAGTGTGGAAGGAGCGAAATAATAGAATCTTCAGGGACAAGGAAATTGTAGAGAATATTGTGTTTGAGAAAATTTATAGGCTAATTGTGGAAAACTTCAACATCTTCCCTTTTCAAGAGAACATGTTGGAGCTTGTTTTCTGCTTGATTTATGACCTCAATATGTCTAAATATTGGGAAATCAAAAGAGATGTGTCCAAAGCCTCAAAACCTACAAAAAAGAACCGTGAAGGTGTCATTTGGTATCATCCTCCTAGGGGTTGGATAAAAGCCAATTTTGATGGGGTGGCGAAAGGGAATCTGGGGAAGGTAGGAAGTGGGGATGCGATTAGAGATAATAATGGCATGTTTATTGTTGTGATGGCTATTTCCTTGGGCATACAAACTAATTATTTAGCCAAAGCCATTGGAGTTTTCCAGGTCATTGACATGGTGAGTAGAATGAACTTCAAAAACATATGGATTAAGGGTGACTCAAAAAATATCATTGATTGTCTCCTAGGCATGTCCCCCCCTTCATGGACCATTAAATATTGGATTGATGAAGCTAGGGCTACTTCATCTAGATTTGAATAAGTTAAAATTTACCATGTCTAGAGGGAAGCTAATAGTGTGGCTGACTATTTTACTAATGAGGGGATTACACATAATGGGCTAGTGACGTGGTAGAATTGTAATGAATTAGATGTTGATGTCAGAGATTTAATCAACTATGATATCACCCATGGGAGAGATGCCATATTTAATGATGATTAAAATGAATGAATCCAAGAATCGATACATCATTCGATATATTGGCAAAGTTGTAATTATTTTGACAGATGAAAAGGGTTGGCACATTTTGTGGGTGCTTTGGGTATGTTGTGGGCTCTTTGGTATATTTTTTCATGGTGTGAGCTACCAGAACAAGAGAATTGCAACCATGGGAGGAACTAGAAAAAGGGTGGAGCCAACGAGCTACATGAAGAACAAGAAAAAATCCAATATCTGGAAGAAAATTGAGATGGGAGGGCTTCAGCCTTTCATTGATAAGCTTCATGGTCCTAACCCTAAGGTCACTGAGTATTTTTCTAAACATTGGAATAATGGTGATATAATTCTCTCTTGGAGGAAGGCTACTATGGATGAAGCTCTTATTGGGGAAATCATGGGTCTTTCTACTAATGGAGTGAAGTTCTATCATGACAAGAAGTTCTCAGACGAAGTTGTAATTAGTTTTCCTAAGTCTGAGGAGGAAAGAAAGAATCTTGTCAAAGTCTCCAATAGTTACTTTAATGCTAGGAGGATCAAGAAGATTTGGAGGGAGGTGCTCAGGATTCTTATGGAGTACATTACATTGGACAGTAGATCTACCAGAGTCTACAGTTACCATTTCATCCTCCTTAATCATTTTAGACATAAGGTAAGGGTCTCTTTTCCTTATTACCTACTCTGTTCCATGAATAATAGTATTGAGGAATTTAGAAAAAACCCTAAGAAGAATCTAGTCCTGCATGTTGGCCTTATGCGGCTTATCAATGAGCACTTTAAAAATATGCCGGTCGTGTCTAACCCTCTTTTGGCCTCGGCCTCGGCCTTAGCCTCGGAAGGATATGATACCGAGTCTAGCTCATCTGAGGGAAATGAGGACTTAGACCCTGAGTGGGATGAGGAGGACACTCCCCCTCCCAGTAAGAAAAAGAAGAATACCCCTCTAGCTAAACCCTTGAATAAAAACGCTAGCCCTATAAATACCCCTCTTGGTATGTCTTAGGTGGAGAATGAAATGACAAAGGATCCCTATGTTAATAAGTTGGTTTCCTATTTATGGGATTCTCCAAATGAGAACTATGTTGACCCCAAAGATAAGGAGAACTCCTTAGCCTCTTTTCATACCATTGATAGAGTAAAAAGACCCAATTCCCTTGGTGACCTTAACCCAGATGACCAATATTTCAAGTCGAACAGGGAATTTCCTAAAGATATTTTGGAAATGGCTAGAAATGGTGTCGTTGAATATTTTAGAATTTCAAAATGGTCTTTCCATGAGATAAATGACATCAATCTAAAAAATAGGGCACTCACTAGCAATCTAGAGGTGTTGGAAGCTAAAGTGGCTTCTCAGAATTCTGCGGAGATCTTATGGACTATGGAAGAGAAGATGGCCATGGCTGAGTGCTTTCAAAGAGTGGTTGAACTCATGGACAATTTGAAGAAGGACAATGAGAACAAGTTCAAGTACCTCGAAAAGGAAACTAGTAAGGGGTGAACCCACATAAGTGGTGAACACTTTTGTGGAGGAAGGGAAAAGGTGATTTTTCCTCCTACACAAAGTGAAGGGGTTCGGCCGAACCAAAGTGTTCGCCTGAACCTTTATGTTGGTTTGGCCAAACCCCAGAGTTCGATCGAACCCTATGTTTGGGCGAACCCCATTGACTTATGTGCGGAAATAATAAAATAAAGGGGTTCGGCCGAACCCCCTTAATACATATTAAAACACAAAAACCCTATCATCCCTCTCATTTTCACCAAGCAGCGAATAGTGAAAGAGGCGGCCGACGAACAAGGTAAGTGCGGCGAATTGGTGAAGAAAAAACAAGTGTGCAAACACTTCACCTTCGAGCGAACCCTCCAACACATCCTCTCAAGTTGGTTGCACTATTTCATAGGTCATTTTGGTGCAAAATTTGTGGCTTGAATTGTATTTGTTTGAAATTTTCTAAAGCATTTTCAACAAATCCATTATCTAGAACTTAGAAGAATATAAATAGTTGAGTATACAATCCATTTTTGTATTCAATCCATTTTTGTATATGCAATTCCAATGGACAAAGAAGGAAAAGATAGTTAAACAAGGAAGGTATACAATCCATTTTTGTATTCAAGCATAAACAAGATCTTCTCACAACCTTCAACAATAAATAATGAATTGAATTATTGGTTTGGTAAGATTAACTTTATAAAGAAATTAGAAATAGGTTTTGTAGAGATAATGAGGCCACTAAATGCCAAGATGATGAAATATGCAAAAATATAGTGGAATATGTAAGCTAAGGCATTTTAATAAATCAAGAAATCATTTTTTGAATCCCCTATTTTGGTTACAAGCCCAAACTATTCTAAACTATTCTACATATACTCATTTTCATTTGACCACATTGTACAACCATTCTTATTCAAATGAGAAACCTAGGAAATGAAAGGCATGTAGCCTTCATGAGTGTATCATTCAAAGATGCAAAGATAAATAATCCAAATTTGAAGCAAGATTATGCTTTAGTGTGAGTATAGATTAATTTTTAATTACATTTTCAATAGTAAAGTAGTTGTAGTAATATTTCACATGTAGTAGTAAAGGACTTTCTTAGTAGAATAAATCAAGAGAAAAAAAAGGAGAAAAATGGACCACTATATTATAATAATTTGACATATAAAACATGCCTATGAAGTTGGCCAAAGAATAGAAATTAATTAAACTGATAACACAAGTTGATCTAGGTTGATCACACCAATATTATGTAGATGATGTGATAACAAAGGATGATTTATATGCTAATAAAACTAATTATTTTATGAGTAATTAATTCCTTATATATATTTAAATACTAGTTAAAATACATCTTTGCACCTTAAAATGAAAAAGCTACATGTGATTATAGGAGGCTTATTACAAATAAATCAAGAAGGAATCTAGACTTAAGGTGATTGAGTAAGGAAGAGGTAGAATGGCTATTGAATTTTTATTATAATTTCCTCTATTAAATACTTTTCAAATATCTACTCGGTGATGTCCCCTACAAGTTCAAGATGCTTCAATTTCTAAAAATTTAAAAAATATCCTATGTGTGAAGTTGTGTTGGTCATTTTCATGAATTTCTATCAATTACCATATTGTTATTTTGATGGATTTGCATACCAATATTTCATCTCTACCATCTCCATTTTTCTTTTTCCATTGGTCTATTGGGCTTCATCCTCAAAGTATAATCTTTCAACTAATCTTGATAATCCACTTTCAACCTTTGTTAAATTTATCTAAGTATGGATTCTATTGGACTTCAATTTTTTTGCAGTTGTCATGCTAGTAATCCAATCCTTAGTGTTTCTTAGTGACCTAGAATATTTTCTATTTCTAGAGTGTTTGGCTTGACCCTCCATTCAAACCATTCTTGTCTCCATATTCTTTGACCCCTCTTAGCTCTATTGTATTCAAGTGTTATATTTTCTAGGATTTTAGACTTGGTTATATCCTACCATACCACTCCCTTTTAAACTTAAAAATCCCAATCCATTTTAATCCAAATGTCTATAACTATTTTTGCACCAATTTTTTCATCTCTCAACCATCATGTCATTTCAATCATTCCCCAACAACTTCACAATCTTATTATTTTTATTTACTCCTTGTAGTATTGGGAATTTAGTCTTTCCAATCCTTAAGTACCATCCCTTTCTAACCCTTATTATCTTGATCCTCTACTAGTAAAAAAAATCTTGTGTTTTAGAGTTCTAGAATTGATTCCATGCGTCTAAATTTTTATCCATCTTTTATTTCACAATGTCAAAATCATGATAATGCCATCTTTATATGATGCTAACATCATCAATTTTTAGAGTAACTACCTATTGAGACATACCTACTAACATCATCTTTTCATTCTCCAAAAAATAAAAATATATAAAGTTAGAGGATTCAACCTTATTTTTCCCTAGTATATTATTTCATACTCCCACAAACCCCAACACCTAGTTGAATACTTTTCCTATCTTTTAGAGTCAAACATTTGGCCTTTTATATTTTCATAAAAGAATTAAGGTCATATAGATACATTAATCTCAACATCTCGATGATTTGTCCTGTATTAAGGTCATATAAGAAACCTTTTATTATAATTGTGTATTATGGACCTCCATTTTTATTTAAGTTTTTTTATGGATTCATGGAATCTTTGAGTTTGTGTTTTTTGTTCTTTATATTAATTATTTATTAGTTTGCATCTAAGATGTGTTATAAAATTATGTTACACTATGTAGTTCATGCTAGGATGAGAAAAATTTCTAAAATAATAAGTGGGGAATTTAAATTGATTGTGGATTATCAATTAGGGTGCATCATTGGGGTAAAAGGGAATTTGAGAGTGTAAGCTCTAAATGATAAATCCAAGTACATTAGACTGATTTGAATGTTCGTATTTTATTCAATTCATTAAGGTTTCATGTATTCAAGATAAATTTGATAGTTGAGGGTTGGACATTCTATTCATTTAGAAAGAAAATAAAAATATATATGTTAGTGTCATATTATAGTGAAGTAGGTTTTATTCCATCATCCATAAATTTAGTAATATAAAGCTATTAAATCCCTAGAGAGTGTTATTCAATACATAGTATTTGTATAGGATTTTATATGATACTATATAAATATTAGGTAAATTATTATTGTGATAAACACAATATATATATATAGGGATGAGTAGCTTGCTTATATCTAGAGTCACATCATTTGAACTAACTACCAAATTAGAGACCTCTTATACTAAATTAGTTGTGTTCCTATATTTAAGATCTCTAGGAAATAAACTTCCAAACTTAGTAAGGCTCAAAGAAGAGGAGGAGGCTTTATCCAAGTCATTCTATCTACTCTAATTTTTCTCCCCCTTAGTCTAAATATATAGGCTACTTCCCCATTGCCTACATTATTCCTAGATGGGGACATTATGGTAGATTTCCTTAATATCTAGATGGTTGCAAGAAAAATACCCAATGCCACATCCTCTACAAAAATAAATTCAATTAAAATTTTAAGATATCCATCTTCAAAACATCAAGTTATATGTACTTTGTACATTACATTAGGCACTATTCCAATTATTCTCTATTTATTCCTCATAAAGAGAAAATTTTATATAATGAAATCTATAATGACATCATATTCTATGAGTCAAATTTTGAGCATAGTTAATATTGTGGGATTGATGCACTTGCCTCTCTTGATTGATATTCTAGTGTACTCACCACTATTTTCATGATTCCCAATATATTTTGGTTTTGTAAAGAGAGAAAAATAGTGTTCAAACTAAGAACATTATTTTAGTGGACCTCACCTGATGATAGGATCTAAGGCACTTCTCATCACACAAAATCTCCATCTTGGATCCAATTCTAGACTCTCATACACTACACCCCCAAGATTAAGAAAATGACTCATACATCATTATATAGAGTAAACACATTTCAAAATATATAAAGTCGCCATTTCTATAGGAGCATATGTTGAGCATATGTGAAATTATCCAGATTAGTAGTCTTAATGAATTTATTCTAATCATTTTTTGTTCTTACATAATCAAAATCATTGAAAGAGAGAAAAATAGAACCATAACATAGAGATAATCAATAAATTTTGCTACAACTATCAAAAAAAAGAAAGAGAACTAGATATCTTCAATAGCTCAATAAATGAATTAATACTTAAGTTATGAGGATCACAAGATTGCCAACTAGGGTCCTATTCTTGTGGATCTTGCTATAGTACAACTTAACAATAAAATTCCTCTAGCATTTCCAAATCTCTCTATCCCTTCATCTCCTATCATGCCACTAAATCTTATTACAATATATTGAACTTCAAAACATCACACTATGCACTTTGTAGATTATATTAGTTACTATTCTACTAAGTATTTATTTATTCCTCATCAAGAGAAAACTTCGTACAATGAACCACATAATGACATTATTCACACAATTCCTCCACATGAAGAAGGTAGCCCACCTTTAAAAAAATCCAAATACAAGGTATAACCTTCTCTGCATGTATTCTACTAAACCAATATGAATACACAAGCATTATTGAGTTAATCAATATAATTATTTGACCAAATATTGATTTTTTGAACCTTTATAATACCAATGTTTTCTTGCAATAACTCAAAAAATTATTGAAAACAATATTGTACATACTATGACGAATGATATTGATCATCACTAACATGTAAAAATTGTGCTCCCTAACTATCTTCTTATTTTATTTTTTACTATTAGGAGCATGCCTATATGTGATGTGAACAATAATAGTTTATCTGAATAGAATTGTAATATTAATATGATTCAACTTCTTTTTTGTGGCTGCAACGTGTAATTTTATATAAAATTGACTATAGATCTATAATAGTTCCAATTAGGAAAAATCCTTGCACACCTTGACTTGTTGATCTAACCATCAAGAATAGTGGCTATGTATTGCATACTTATAAAAAATATTCTTAAAATCAGAAATAAAATTAGCAATGCTTCTCTCATGACCAACTCACATCTAGAATCTTCACCTCCACTCTTCAAATTGTATTTTACTATCTCATATCTCTTTTTCTCAAACATTTTATTTCCCGGATCATTTTTCTTCCATCATGGGTACATGATATAAACTTTGATAACCCACCGCATTGTAAACGCTTCTCATTTAAACACATTTTTACAAAAAATTACAATCATTGTATCTAACACATTAAAATAAATCTAATAAGTCCTTAGATAAATTTGGTTTTTTAATTGTACCACACTCTTGTTAAATTTGGTTAGTATACAAAGTATAATTAATATTACATAATAGTTCATGGTAGATAAAAACTACATGTCGTATTTACAATATATATTAGAAATTTTAAGAGGCATGTACAATAAAAAGGCTTAAAATCTATTCAAATTCCCTTTGTGATATTTTTAAATGAATATATTTTTCAAGAAATTTTACACAATTTTGTTTGGCTACATTCCAATTAATGTTTAATATGTGGTGTGTGGTCTTGATCACCATTTTTTAATTTTAAAACATCCTTTACATTGAGTGATACTCTAGAGTTAAAGTGCCAAAATCATTCAATTTCATCATTTGTGTTATTAATTAGCTTTTTATGAACTCATGGAATCCTACCATTAAAATATCAAGTACCATTTTCAATAGGACTATCTAGTCTTGATCTTATTGCTAGTGCTTTTCACAATATTTTACAATTTATGCTTAAGTGAAGATGAGTTTTCCTCATTAATCAAACCTTTCTTAATTTATTTCTTACTATTGAGGTTTTTATTACTCTACAAGTAGCTCTTTTATCTTTCTACTTACTAGTAATCCTAATAGAATTAAGAGAATTAAAAAATATTTTAATAATAATTTTATTTTAATTAGAAATTTTGATTGCCTAAATATTTAATTTATTTTGTAAAGGTCTTATTTTTTACAACTTTAGTAATTTTACAAAAGCATTCATTGAAAATTTTTGAAGCTCAAAATTGAATGGTTCATGGTTCATTTAAGACTTTATCTTATGTTCTCATCAATTTTAAGTAACCATTTCTGGGTTCCAGAATTATTACAATTTTATCAAGCTCATTAGAAAATTTTGAATATGGGATATCATTCTTATTCGGAAAGGTTCTCTCTCTTCTTAAGTAACTTGGAGATACAATGACTTTCATTTTTTTATGTGCACATGTTATCAATTTTATTAATATTATCAACAATTGGATCATGGAGTATAATTTTAATATCATGGGGTTCATTTCTACATTATTCAAAAATATTTCTAAATTTGAATTCTTGTTTTTCTATGATGTTACTCTTTTCAATAGGTGTTTCATAACATTTTGCAACATTTTCGCTTTCATGTTCAACATTTTTATTTTCAATGTTAAGTAATAATGTTTTTCCTTTATTACTAGTTGTAGGAAATAAATCTTAGATGCAACCTTTATCAATGTTTTTTAAATTGTCTTTAATGACACATTTTGTTCTAGAGTGCACATGCACACTTGTAAATTTAAATTTTATAATTGTTTTAGATTATGTTTTTTGTGCAATCTAGTAATGTGAATGTTTTGATTATTAAAAACTATGATAGATGTTGAACATGTTTTGTGTTAATGGTATGGAAATATTATTGATGAGTAGATGAATTATTAGAACTGTTTTAGATTTATATTCCTTATATCTAGATATATTATTTAAACTAAGGTCTCATTGCTCCTTTAGGTACACATACATACATAACATGGATAATGCAAATGTTCCACCTCCGAAATCTTTGTTTGCAAATAGCACTAATGAGATTAATAAATTGAAAGACTCATTAGCGCAAAATGCAAACCCAGGGATATATTTTGAACCATGCATGTCAATATTGCATAGTCTTGAAAAACTAAGAGATGAACTTGAGAGGACAAGTGCATTTTCTCCAGATAGAGTAGCTTCTATTCTTTCCCGCATGTGGGAAGAAGTAAATGGTGAGGTTCCCCTTAAACAAATATAGGATAGTGTGACCAAAGAAATGATAAAAACCAATTGTTTTCCATTTTTATCAAAATGCACGTAAGGTTAGGGGATACCAGGTCACTAGATGTGTTGATCGTGATATGGCCTCATTGATCTACCCACGATTTCTCACAGAACATGGTCAATACCCAAACAATAACCAGATTCCATTATATTTTGTTCAACAGTTGTATGTTGAGGTCCATTTGGGCCTCAAAGTCAACTACCTGGACATTCCACCATATGCTAGTCAGGGGCGTGGCAGGATTGCTGACAGACCCACTTATCATCGAGTAGATAGACTGACCCCAGTGTTTAGGGTATTGGTTGGTGAGAGGTCTCCTGCTCTCACCCTAGCTCTAGCCCCCATAGTAGATGAGGTTGTCATTGCTTCCCAAAAGGAAGCAATTGATACTGTAGGTGACATTGCAGCTGCCACCACTAGGATATCTATTGATCGTGTAGGTCAGTATTTGATGTCTAGATGTCCCTGACCCATGCCATCTTCAGCATAGTGGACCACCATGGATCCTTTCACATCAGTAGGCATCCCTACTCCCACAGAGCTTGAGGCACTTACAGGAGATATGGCATGCAGGACTCTGCATTGTTTGGCTGAGGAACTCTTGGAGGCATATGCTTTCATTGCATCAGACTATGGGATCGGTATAGAGCATGTTAGAGATCATTTCGCACATGGAGGTCGTTCACTTCCAGGATCCTATCACTCTCAACCCAGCACTAGTGCATGTCAAGATCCACCATTTGATCATTCGATAGCTGCACAGACTATGGGTTTTATTGAGATGTTGGTTGGTGTCAGTTCGTTATCGCCGATGCCATCTCACCTACATAGTCCTCTCCACTCATTATTTCTAGCACGACATGAGATAGATCAGATGGATGCAGATATTGGTTTGTCGCTTGACCGTATAGTTGATATGGTGGAGGTGGTTGTTTCAGAGGACTCAGCTCATCCGATATCAGATGATGTGCATGTATGTGTGCATGTGCATGTTTCAATTCCTTTTTAATTATTTTTAAATTTTAGTTTTAATTTAACTAGATATTCATGTACTGATATATATGAATTTATATATTTGTAGGTGGACATACCTAATGTCACTCCTAGCCTTGTTCCAGATTGTACACATCGACGTGACTCTATGGATGAATCTGATGCTAGTGGACATGCGGGTTTTAAATTTTATATATACATGTGTATATGTACATGCATAGATCTAGATACATATTTAATAAAAATTATATGTATTTAACACATTTTGTACACCATTTTATTTGCAGGGCTCAGCACATCCATCAGAGCAGGACCATTCTCATTCAGATGGTCGTTCGACTAGGAGTCGACATTCATATTAGGCCCTGCATATTAGATGTATTTGCTTATATGATGATCTTTCTAGTATTTGACATTCGATTATCTCTAACTTATATTTGCTATATATGATGATTTTTAGTATTGGACATTTCCTTATATGATGATCTTATATGATGATCTTTAGTATTCCACATTCAATGATCTCTAACTTACATTTGCTTTTATGATATACATACATTTAGAACTTTTCTTATAACATGTTACATGTTTATACATTGATCAATATTGATATGTTTACATGTTTATATGATATATGTATACATTTGCTTATATTCAATATACATACATTTGCTTATTTGATGATCTCTTACAACTTACATTTCCTTATATGATATATTCATTTGATCTCTCTAGAGTAGAATTTTAGGAAATGAATGCCACTTTATAATTAAGTTCATTCATGTTGATCACAATAAATATTTTGCACATGCATGCCCATGTTGAATAAATTATAGTAAACAGTCAAAAATTATAAAATAAATGACTCCCAAGCTCAAGTAAACTAATGATATTTTATAAATGAGTGTATTTACTTGAGCATATAATTTATTAATTTCAAGGACATATTCTTCTAGTTTTAAAATTTGATAAAAATGATGAAATTAAAATCTTGATAGAAAGTAAGATCAAATAAACAAATAAAATTTATTCTTTGAAACATTAAGAAAATTCAATTCAAATTACACCTCTATTATCTTTTTGACTTGTAACAAAATTCTAAAATTACTAGATATGTTGCATATCTATACATTAAATAACAACAAACTCCACAATGAAATAACTTGTTTGATTACCACTTGATTCATTTAAACTAGTATTTAGGGAACATGAATAAGAACTATGGTAAAAAACTAGTATTTAGTGAACATGAATAAGAACTATGGTAAACAATTGGTATCTTTCTTAAATAGTTTCAAATTCCTATTCTTATCGTCACTAACATGCAAGTTGTTATAAATGATCAAAGCCCTCTTCCCTATTAATATATATCTAGATAAATATATATTTTTCACAAGAGAAGCCTCAAATTGATCTATATAAATATAGGGTTTTGTCCTAGGAATATACCTAATAGGAAATAGGAAGATGAAATCATGTGTCCATGTTTTTGATAAAAGGGGTAAAATGGGTTTTACAAGGACCCGAAACCACAACGTTTACAAAACAGAAAAGAGGACACCAAATTCCAACCAAGAAAACCTACTGCGCAAGAAAAGACCAGCAGCAACCAAATGAAAAAGACCAGAAAGGTCAAGTCGGAAGGGACAGCAAAGAAAGCACCAAGAAAACCCCAGCTGTTAATTCAGAGTCATGAGGACAGACTCTGTCTCCGCCTCTAGATTCTGCATATCCTTGACACCCTTTTTAAAAGTTTGAATCATCTTCGAAGTAAGCGGGGCCTTGTGCTTCAGATTGGCTCTAGTTCTTCTAGAAATTCCTGCTTTCTTATCTTGGCTTTTATCCTCCGTTTCCTCCAGATCCACCACCAGAGAACCCTGCTGGGCTTTATCAAGCTTCTCAGTCATCGCGTTAATGATAATGGCGTTGTGTCTTGCCATACGGTTATTTTTCTCAACAACAGTTTTGATGGTGTTCCATATGTTCTCAACCTTGGAGTATATTTTTGTTGTTGTGATCCACATCTTTCTTTTCAATCTCAGCAATCTTTGCACCCAGCTCATCAATCTTGCTTTGCAGATCCAAATTTTTTATTTTCGACTCATTAATTTCAATGAAAGTCCATTCCAAGAGTTTGAAATGGGACTCAAAATTGGTTTTGGAAAGGTTCAGAATATTCAGAGAGGGCTCATTCCTAGTATTAGGGCAAGAATGCTTAGGGTTAGGAATAACAAGGGGGTAATCATTAAAGTGTTTATCCAGCGGAGGATCAACGCAAAACTCAGTTTTGTTGGCATCAGACTCCTCTGACTCAGAGGACTCTTCGGAATAGGAAACAAGGCATTTGGCCTAGGGTTTCTTATCAAAAGAGTTGTTCTTAAGGGAAGGGCTATCAGGCTTAAGCTCAGCACGGGTTTTACCAGAATTCCCAGAAGGAACAGCGTGTAAGCTAGGGGCTTTTCTAGCCGAACTAGAGTTAGGCAGATACTCTGAACCATTGGGCTCAGTGTCATCACTCTCAGAATCAGGGATGGTTTCCTTAATAGCAGGAGCAGGCACATAGAGATATTCAACAATCAGCCTAATTAACCCAGTGTGCAGAATGGGGAATCTTTTAGGGTTTTTCTTATTATCCTCCAAGCTTTTCTTCAAGGAGCAAAAAAGATAATAGGGGATTGAGACCCTTACCTTGTATCGGAAGTCGTTGAGAAGAGCAAAGTGGTAGCCATAGACTTTAGTGAAGTTCCCATCCACCGTAATGTACTCCATGATGACCCGCAGAACCTTTCTCCAGATAGTCTTTATGGAGTCAACATAGAAGTAGATGTTAGCAATTTTAACCATACTTTTCCTTTCTTTGTCCTTTTTAGGAAATCTGATCACAGCTTCATCGGAAAAAGCCCTGTCCCTAAAGAACTTCTTCCCTTCAGTAGATAATCCTGTAACTTCAGCAATAAGATTTTCACTGAGTTCCACATTCCTATCAAACAGGGTCAAGTTACCATTATTCCATTTTTTAACAAAGAGATTCATAGCCTCCTAGTTAGAGCCATGAAGCTTCTCCAAGAAAGGAAGCAGCCCTCCACTTTTAATCTTGTTCCAAGCCTTGGCATTTTTCATGTGTATTTCGTAGCTGTCCGGCTCAGTTCACTTTTTGTCTCCTCCCATATTGGCCAACACAGTGGGGTAAACCCAAACGCAAGCTTTACTAAAATTGGTCTCGCCAAATCTAAGAACCCACAAAGCATGCGGAGTTTTCTTGCTGATTAAGCCATTGGGCTCGGTTCCATGCACTCTAATGATTGTGATGTGAAAGATCCAACCTATCCTCATTAAAGGGATAACACGTTGCTTTTCCATGTGATTTATCATAATTTAATAGGGCATAGA
Organism: Sequoiadendron giganteum; assembly: GCA_007115665.2. Classification (NCBI taxonomy): domain Eukaryota; kingdom Viridiplantae; phylum Streptophyta; class Pinopsida; order Cupressales; family Cupressaceae; genus Sequoiadendron; species Sequoiadendron giganteum. Next base: position 430,450,949 of record CM021110.1, on the reverse strand, counting down.
CATTAGAGTTTAGATCGCTAGAATTAAGCCAGGTACGCACATCTTTACTCCTAACTCCTTCGTTAGCAAAAAAATCCGCAACAACATTGGCTTCTCTATAATCATGTGATATTTAACTTTTTCGAATTTAGCCAAGTTCAATATGGCATCCTCAATCCACGATTTGATGGTCCACAATGGGGGAGACTTGCCACCGAGGTAGTCAATTATGTTTTTGGAATCTCCTTCAAGCCACAAATTTTTAATGTTAAGACTTTGGGCTAAATTTATGATGTGAAAAGCGCTAGCAGCCTCCGCCAGATGATTAGTTTGAGAGCCAAGAGGCGAGGCAATCTTACCAATGAAATTGCCATAGGAATCCCTTATAACTCCTCCACAGCCCGCCGCCCTCAGATTGCCTTTAGCCGCACCATCAAAGTTTGCTTTCATCCACCCGTTTGGTGAAAAAGACAAGCAAACACCCTCTCTGTCCTTCTTGGCCTTCATTATAGTACTAGATAAATCTAGACTAATGTTCCACTCCTTAGCAACAATTAAATCATAGGGCGAATGCACTGCTTTCATGGGCATTATGTCCTTATGGGCCACGACGTTGAAATTTTCCTTCAGGGATCTAACAATTTTATCAAAGACAATCTCCACAGAGGCTTCTTTGTCCCTAAAAATTCTATTGTTGCATTTTTTCCAGAGACCCCAAGCAACATGAGGGAAGGATAAATCCCAAAAAAACCTGAGCAAAGGATTCCTTGTTGGGCCTTTCCATTGAGAGAAGAAATCTTCAATGGACGAAGGGAAAACCCAAGGAAGGTGCCATAACCTGATGAATTTTTCCCATAGAGAGGCAGCAAAAGAGAAATGAAGGAATAAATGACACACAAATTCAGCCTCCATCTTACAAAGACAACATCTATTTGGAATTTGAAATCCCTGTTTACACAAGTTATCAATCGTCAGCACCTTGTTTTGGAGAAGGATCCAGAAGAAGATATTAATTTTAGGTATCAAATGTTTGAACCAAGCTTTAGACCAGAAGGGAGGATGATCTAGAGAAGAAGTGATCCTGGTGAAAGCAGATGACACAGAGAAATTACCAAAGGGTTCATCGATCCAAACCACACGATCATCCAGCTACTCAAAGCTAATTCTAACCGCCATCAGAGAAGACTGGATGGGAGCCAAAGCCTGAATAACATTGCACAAGTCCACCCAATTACCCTTCACTCTGTAATCTTTCACATAAGTTCCAAACCGTGCCTTATAGTTCTCAGCCCATTCGCTGAAGGAATTGAAATCTATAATGGGCTCCTTAAAAAGCCATCTGTCCTCCCAGAATCTGGTTTGATTACCATTTCTCACTTGCCATCCAATACCATCATCCACAATCTTTCTACCATTGATTATATTGTTCCAGCATGTAGAGCCTCTGGGAAGAAGGTGGGGGTCCTTCTTTATAATGGAAGAACAGTTGTTTTCTAAGTATTTTCTGGTCAGAATTTCAATCCACTCCCCAAAATAAGAGGAGATTCTCCATAATTGTTTAGCTAAGAGGATTTTAGTGACAGTTCTAATTCTTCTTAAACCAAGTCCACCGGCCTTTTTAGGTCTACAAACCTAATTCCAGCCTATTAAGGGAAGTCTTTTATTTTTCTCAACACCCAACCAAAGAAATATTTTTTGAATTTTTTCAATGGCATCAACAAATTTAGCAGGAATCTTAAATAGGCTCAGGGCATAGATAGGTAGATTCTGGAGAGAGGCTTTGAGGAGCTGGAGTTTTTCGGCTTGACTTAGCAAGGCACCTTTCCAACCCACAAGCTTCTTGCTGAATCTTTCCACCAATGAGAGCCAGAAAGACTCAGGAGGTTTCAAGCTTAAAGGTAGACCAAGGTAGGTGGCAGGAAAGGAATCCACCCTACAACCCAGAATTCTGGCAATTTTGGCCTGTCTGTGATCCAGAGTGTCGAAGAAGAACATAGAACTTTTTTGATTGTTGATCAGCTGTCCTAAAGCTCTCCCATACTTGTCAAGCAACTGTTTAATAGATTTGCCTTCAGACACCGTGGCTTGACCCATAAGCATAGTGTCATCAATGAATTGTTGATGGGAACACACCAGATTGCCTGAGGAAGGTTTGAGACCAGAAAGAGATTTAAAGTCAACCAAATTTTTTAGATTCCTGCCTAAACTTTCAGCCATAATAGTGAATAAAATAAGAGAGATAGGATCACCCTGCCTTAGACCTCTGGTGCTCTAAAAAAAAGAGGTAGGGGATCCGTTGACCATAATCGATATGGAAGCCATAGACACAAGTTGTTCCACCAATTGGATAACCCTATTACTAAAACCAAAAGCCTTTAAGATTTTAAATAAAAAAATCCAGTCAACTCTATCATAGGCTTTTGAGATATCAATCTTTAATAAGAAGCCTTCAGTCTTCGACTCAACAAGGGAGTGAATATTCTCGTGTACCGTAACAATAGAGTCAAGAATTTGTCTACCAAGGACAAAGCCATTTTATTGAGGAGAAATCAAGGAAGGCAAAAAAATTAAGAATCTAGAGGTTAAGACCTTAGAGGTGATTTTGTATAAAGAGTTACAGAGACTGATAGGCCTAAAAGCCTCAAAGAATCATGTGTCCATGTTATTACTTGACAATAATCTCCAATATGATGCAATGATTCAATAAAGTTCATAATTTAAATTAAAAAATTATTTAAATATAGATACTTGCAATAATATTTAACATGTTACATTTCAATAGAGAAATTAATTAACTATAATATTAACCATCTTGATTAAATATATACAACTATATACATAAATACAACATTATATTGAAGATATAAATAAATAAACATGCTAGATTTGGGGGATCATTGAAACTAACACTAAATTTTCTTCTACTCCCACCATCACTCTTCCAATGAATTTTTTTATGACAAGGTTTGCACATTATGAACATAACAAGTACTTGAATTCCTTGGAACAAATATATAATTGGAAATATCTACTCAATTTAAGGTTCTCAATGTATTTCAACCCCTAATTTGTGTCCAACCAAATTTAAAACACTTGTCATCAACATATATTATAAGTAACTAAAACAATCCAGAGTTCAAACAAGTTACTATAAGTTCCCATCTTGAACATGTATGTACATGTACAAGTGAACTTGAAAATCATGGAGATAATCTAACTCAAAAATTCTGGTTCAACCCACTCTTGAATAACATGTAAAAAAATTTGATGGTCATCACTATCTAGTCTCCATTTTTTTTGTTCGTGTGCATGTGGAACTGCATGAAGATGTAGGGCGATAGAAATTATAAGGTGACTATAATGATATACCTTGTTATCAACTTGATAGTCCACAAAATGAATCCCATGTTGAACAACTTTGAATTGTCTTAGATATATCCCTTGCACAACAACAGAACCTGCATAGTAAACATGAACCTGAGGTAATACATGTACATGTGTACAACATTTGTGTGCTCAAGGTTTGTACAGTATATATTTAATGTTTTTAAGGTGATGTACACATGTACACAATGTATATATATAATTTTAAATTCAAACTCACCTATGGGAAATAACATTCCGTCGTTTGTTTCAGGTCGTGTTAGCTTATTCCTCTCTTTTGTGCAACGTAGTAAATAATAGCTAACACCTTCTATGTTTTCAGGCTCTGCTACAACTACAAAAACATCTCCTGTACACCAAATTTACACAATAAAATTCAAAAAAAATTAGAATTGTCTCTAGACAAGTTAAAGATCATTAAATTTATATAATATTTAAATTATTGAAAACTTACACATGTACCTTTTCTAACCAATCCTGAAATATTGTCATAATCAATTGAAATCAAAGGAATGTCTTGAAATCTTTCATCCTCATTTTCATCGTATGTGTCTGAAATGAATAGTGGTACCATATCCCATTTACTAACGTATTCAAGTTCTTCATTGTTGCATGCATGAGAGTTTCCTGCAATGCACTCAATGCAAAAACAAGAGTAATCCCTCGTGTATAATGTCCATCCAGGGTGACTATCTGAACTCATAACACAATGCAAAGATCTTGTTTTTTCTACCCTCTTGCATCCATGCATCGATCTTCTATCCACACCTAGATAAATGTAATTGCAACAAAATTATGTGAACTTGAACATGTGTATATATATATATGTGTGTCTAAATTTTAAATTTAAATAAATTTATTTATTTTAAATGTAATTTATACATACCCAATATCTCCCAAAACACTCTATGTGGAATGTTTCGGTTTGTTCTTGAAGATGTGCCGACCTCATTTGATGCAAAGTGTTTTTTGCACCATTCAACAACATCATGTGCATCGTCTATATGATCTTCTAAATAACTCATTTGATGTTTTCTTAAAGCACGTTTGATGCAAGCTCCTACGCCATCATGCTCACCATGCCCACTCTCAAAGAAACTCCAAACATGTGGTATGTTGTAAATTTTATGATATCTAGAAAGTGCATAAAATGGCTATGATGATTTGAATTGTGCCGCACATGCATCCGACCATACGAAACGTTTTTCAAATTTTACACCCCTACTTCTCAAATTCTCAAAAAAATATTTTTTAAAACAATGTTGTACAAAAAGTGTGTCATGCTCTTTATCATCACTAATATAAAAGTGATATTATTTCTTGATGGCTCGTTGTTCATCTGTACTCTCAACACCATCCAATTCCAATTGTGCATGTCGATAACACACATGAACCATAATAGTGACTTGCTTTGAAAAGTAATATTCCGATTGAATCTCTTTTTGATGTACAAAAGAGTAATTTTCTGCAAAGTCAACTACTGATAGAATTGTTCCAAGTGGGAAAGTATCTCTTAATGTTTGAAATTGATGTGCTTGCCACTTAGCATAAAATGAATGTTGTATGTATGGTTGTATCAATTTTTGAAAATCTTCCATAAATTTCCCAATAGGTATCTCCTCTTCTACATAGTTTAACCTTGTGGATTCTTTCCCAAAATTTGTTTGAAACTTTACATACTTGTAACTCTTGCAATTTACTATTTGACTCAGGTCAGCATTTTCATTTTTTGAAGGAAAGTTAGCCAAATTTTCACATGTTTCACAGAGTCCTTTAATGTATTTTATTTGAGGCCCATTTTCATGATCACATAATAGATCCTTTATGAACAAACTTACCTGTTTAGGAGGTGCCTTTTGAAAACCATATCTTTCTTCTCTCATCTTTCGAAACACCTGATAGTAGAGATCAAATTCAATGTGATAATGACAACAACAAGTTTCAAAAAACTTGTTTATCTTCACATAATATGGCTTTAACCTTTCAAACATTGTTTTCCCAATCTTTATATGAGGATACATATTACAAAAGTTCATATACATCTCAAGTTGTGTTATGTCTAGCCAATGTTTAATATGTTCTTCATAAATACCAGGTCCAATCCTGTACCTCATAACATCTCTAGTATTTGATGACGGATGAGTCTGATCATTCCAAAAACTTGAGATCAAGTTCCTAACAACATCTTCAATCCTGTTAGAACGGGAGCTCTACACATAATTGCCTAATTGCCTTCAGAACTATCATCTAAAACCTTTCTCTTTTTCTCATATTTTATTAGTGTGGTTCTACTATAACCAAATTCAGTGGAAAGTGCTGACATTTTTCTTTTTTTGGATATTTCTTTATTTAAAACAGATGTCAAAATCACCTTTCTTGCAATGGCCTTATCCACTGATCGAGATCTTTTCCCAATGGAATCTAAACCTTTTTTAACATTTTCAACAATATCTTTTTGCAGTGTCATGTGTTTCCTCTTATTCGATGCAGAATATACACCCATCAATTGTAATGACTCTTTCAGCTCATCACGAAGAAGTAAACGTGATAACAATTGGGTTTTTTCAAGTGTTTCAAGATGATTGAAATGATCATGGATTATTCTATTTACAGATTTAGTTATTGACCTCTTACTTTTATTTTTAGGTTGGTCGGCATAACATTTCAGTTTCTCCATATCCATTTCAAGTAAATGATCTAAATTTCTATAAGAAATTTGTTTCCCCACTGTTTCAGCTACTTTTATATGCTCATCCATTAGTGTAGAAGGAAGTGATCCTGACCCCTCTCCAACATGCATTGTTTGAACTCGGGCCTCCTCCCTATCTTCAAGGTCCATGTGTTCTTCAACTGATTCATTTGGTCCAATATCTAGATTGGGCTCGACTTCTGCTTGAGAACTTCCTGCTTGTTGAGCCATTTGTACATGTCACAAAATATTGTGCAAAGAAAGTGAGAGATGATGATATATAAGTGGAGTTGAACATATGAAATCAAATGAAATTAAAGATTCTTGAACTTAAGAATTCCATGGAAAAAATGCATTTGAAAAGGATATGATTCTAAGATGGGATATATGAAAATGGTATGATATATGATGTGATAAGCTAAGAATGCAAGAGGTCAAATGCAACTCTAGGTCCAAATTGGTTACGATGCAAGGCTTGACTTGTGTTATGATGGATAAACACAAGGGACCAATGATCAAGAGAGGGTATGCAGGAGATGATGGACTCCAAAAGGATTTCCCTAGACGAGCAAGGATAATGTACCTATGTTCCCTAACTTGAAAGTCCATGATAAACCTTATGTGATGTGGGCGATAGATAAAAAATGGATTGGTTTTGAGACCTATGAAGAGTAGTGGAACTTGTGCAAGAGCTTAGGGTTCTATTTGATCAATGATGAATATGGAAAGGACTAAATTCATGGAATGTATGCAACTTGGAACTTAGGCACGATATGATCTTGATATATGCAACCTGGGTTGTACATGTATGCAAGAACTAGGTGAAATGATATATATGTATACAAGGACTATGTGATGTGGGCGATAGATAAAAAATGGATTGGTTTTGAGACCTATGAAGAGTAGTGGAACTTGTGCAAGAGCTTAGGGTTCTATTTGATCAATGGTGAATATGGAAAGGACTAAATTCATGGAATGTATGCAACTTGGAACTTAGGCATGATATGATCTTGATATATGCAACCTGGGTTGTACATGTATGCAAGAACTAGGTGAAATGATATATATGTATACAAGGACTATGTGATGTGGGCGATAGATAAAAAATGGATTGGTTTTGAGACCTATGAAGAGTAGTGGAACTTGTGCAAGAGCTTAGGGTTCTATTTGATCAATGATGAATATGGAAAGGACTAAATTCATGGAATGTATGCAACTTGGAACTTAGGCACGATATGATCTTGATATATGCAACCTGGGTTGTACATGTATGCAAGAACTAGGTGAAATGATATATATGTATACAAGGACTATGTGATGTGGGCGATAGATAAAAAATGGATTGGTTTTGAGACCTATGAAGAGTAGTGGAACTTGTGCAAGAGCTTAGGGTTCTATTTGATCAATGATGAATATGGAAAGGACTAAATTCATGGAATGTATGCAACTTGGAACTTAGGCATGATATGATCTTGATATATGCAACCTGGGTTGTACATGTATGCAAGAACTAGGTGAAATGATATATATGTATACAAGGACTATGTGATGTGGGCGATAGATAAAAAATGGATTGGTTTTGAGACCTATGAAGAGTAGTGGAACTTGTGCAAGAGCTTAGGGTTCTATTTGATCAATGGTGAATATGGAAAGGACTAAATTCATGGAATGTATGAAACTTGGAACTTAGGCACGATATGATCTTGATATATGCAACCTGGGTTGTACATGTATGCAAGAACTAGGTGAAATGATATATATGTATACAAGGACTATGTGATGTGGGCGATAGATAAAAAATGGATTGGTTTTGAGACCTATGAAGAGTAGTGGAACTTGTGCAAGAGCTTAGGGTTCTATTTGATCAATGATGAATATGGAAAGGACTAAATTCATGGAATGTATGCAACTTGGAACTTAGGCACGATATGATCTTGATATATGCAACCTGGGTTGTACATGTATGCAAGAACTAGGTGAAATGATATATATGTATACAAGGACTATGTGATGTGGGTGATAGATAAAAAATGGATTGGTTTTGAGACCTATGAAGAGTAGTGGAACTTGTGCAAGAGATTAGGGTTCTATTTGATCAATTCAATGAATATGGAAAGGACTAAATTCATGGAATGTATGCAACTTGGAACTTAGGCACAATATGATCTTGATATATGCAACTTGGGTTGTACATGTATGCAAGAACTAGGTGAAATGATATATATGTATATAAGGACTATGTGTTGTGATCAAATTAAGAGGTGTCGAAATGAGAACAAAATTGATATTTTATAGAAAATGCAATTTTGGATGGACGGATGAGATTGAAGATGACAGAATGACAAGGTGATATTTTCACACTAGACAGAATTTCAAGCAGATTGCAAGGAATTTATTTCAGTTTGACTGTGTTGATTCAAATTTGTAGGATGATGTTCATTTGTTCATGTTGTCTGAAAACAGTTGGCAAACACGTGGTGTTGTAAAGAATGAAAATCAACCACATAGAAGACATTTACAAAAAAAATCCTAAGGCTGCAAGGACAATATTCTTATGGATCCCACGAACCACATATCCTTAGCGAATGAATTTTAGAAGCTTGGCCCCACGGGTCCCCCTTACAATGCACTCACTTCTCAGGGCAACCAAGCTTCCAATCTCCATGAAACTCCCATGGTAGATTGATCATTTCTACTAAGAACTGTGCAGGTGCGGGTGCCTTGGCAATGACCGTTGCTGCACCAAATAATAGAAGGTTTGTGGTTTTCTAAAACAAAGGATTTATTTTGGGCATCTGTTCAGAAGGCCATGTGAGAAGCATTATCATCCCAGTCTGCAAAGGTTAGGCTCTGCAGGTTTTGACGCACCACAAGGGTACTGGGGAGTCAATTGCTGGTCCGCAAGAAGTTCTATAATGCTAAGTTTTCCTTAACATTCGAATTTATATACCGGTTGGGCATCGTTTGGCTTTAGTGTGTTCCCGGTTTGAGTCACTTTGGGGTGAGTACTTTTTTCCCACCAAAGCAGACCCAAGATCTAAGGCTTAACAAAAGTGAAGCAAAATATTCATAGTTCAATCGATCTTTGTTTAAAAACAAAGAGAGAGCACATGAATATTTCAGATCACACTTGCATGGTGTTCTTTTTTTAAACCAAAATCAAAATGTGAACAAACAGAGAATGCACAAGGTTCATTTTATCCATTTGTAGTGTTTGTCAAGCAAAGGGGTTATTTTTAACTGTTTGTAGTGTTTTCTATCTAAGATTTAATTTTAAACCCAATGAAAAACAAAGTGTGTTGTTCTTTTTAACCCATATGCATTTGCATGTATGTTCTTTTTTAACCAATGCGTGTAAAATATGAGTTGAAAAGAAAAAAAAAATAGATAAAATAACATTTAGCCAATTCTAGTTGGAAACATGCTAAAACGAGAATTTGAGGGGTTTATTCTATGCATAAATCATTCAACATTAAATTTACCTTGCATAATTTATTTCAACTTAGAGATGATTGTTTGGAGGTGTCAACAAATTCAAATTTTAGGTTATAATTAAAAAAATGATTCAACATTTAAATGAAAATAAAAGTGATTTAATTTTGAACTTAAATTGCTAACAAATTAAAGAAACTTTCCCCTCTCATCTTATAGATAAATGATTCATTAAATTAAAATTACCCCAAATCAATAAAAATACACTTTATAGTACACAATAATTTTATCAGGTATTACATGAAGAAAATAACACACATTACTCATGACTATTTTTCATCAAAAATATGAGTGTGTTACAACATGATAGTTTGAACTATTATATTTTCATGTTTTAATGCAATTAAATTTATGCATGCTAGTAACTAAGTTTTAGACTTGTTACTATAAGTTCTATAATTCAATCATGTTATATAACATATAAGAATTTTATGGTTTCCATAAAAAATAGCATGTTATTAGATAGTGTGATAAGTCTATGAGCCTCTTTGTACCTAAGCAGATAGTCAAGATCTAGTAAATTTAAATATTTTATTTTTCTTAAATAAGGTACCCATTATGAGTGGTCGTTAGGATTTGTGTCTCAACCTTCAATCCCTATCTATTAATACTGAACAAAATCTAATTTTCAAGTTATAAAACAACAAATATATATATATGTACATACAAAGACTATGTGATGTGATCTATGTATGCAAGAGTAGGAATATGTAAGGACTAGAATGCAATGAAAATGGTATCCAATATGATGTAATAAATTAAGAATCCAAGAGGTCAAATGAAAATCTAGGTCCCAATTTGGTTACGATGCAAGGATTGACTTGTGATATGATGGATAAACACAAGGGACCAATTACTAAGAGAGGGTATGTAGGAGATGATGGAATCCAAAAGGATTTTCCTAGATGAGCAAGGATAACCCGACATGTTTCCTAACTTGAAAGTCTATGATAAACCTTAAGTGATGTGCATGATAGATAGCAAATGGGTTGATTTTGAGACCTATGAAGAGTAGTGTCCAACTTGTGCAAGAGCTAAGGGTTATATTTGATCAATGATGAATATGCAAAGGACTAAATTCATGGAATGTATGCAACTTGGAACTTAGGTGATATGATCTTGATATATGCAAGGGGTTGTACATGCAAGAACTAGGTGAAATGATATATATGTACATAGAAGGACTATGCACGATGTGATCTATGTATGCAAGAGTAGGAATATGTAAGGACTAGAATGCTAAAAAATTAAACAAACTTGCCCCTCCCATCTTATAGATAAATGAGTCATTAAATTAAAATTACCCCAAATCAATAAAAATACACTTTATAGTACACAATAATTTTATCAAGTATTACATGAAGAAAATAACACATACATTACTCATGACTATTTTTCATCAAAAATATGAGTGTACATTACAACATGTGATAGTTTGAACTGTTATATTTTCATATTGATCCATCTTCTCAATTTTATTTATTTTATATATCTAAGGGATACACTTATTGCTATAGATTATATATATTTTTTATGTTGTACTCGTCTTAGAACTTCTAGATGCACATAAGATAAGAGCGTAACCATATTAATCTAATGTCTTTTTATTTGATTATTTGTGGAGGTAAAAATACCAAATTAGGGATTTGACAATATAATTGGTAAGATAACCAAAATTCACCCCTTTCCCTTTGTGGCACTAGCTACATGTATTCTTGGAAATCTCTTCATATGGAGGTTTTGTGTCTTTTCCTATCTATCATAATTATATTATCTTAGAGCTCAGTTTAAATAACATTATGACCATTTTATATCATTTAATTTATTTTAACAAATTTATCATGTTATTCTACTAAAGTTTCTTGTTATTGGTTGTCTATTTTATTCTTATTTTATAGATTTTTAAATTTTGTATAAATTGGTATTTTTTATGTACAACAAAAATCTATGTAGACATATAGACCTTAATGTAGTCATGCTACCATCTAGGAAACATGATGTAATTTTTATTATCTTCTATTGATTCATAATTCTAGATTCCTATCATGATGAGATATCTATTTCTCAACTCTCATTCTAGGTTTTTCTTTGTTTATAATTAAATCCCATTTTTAATATTTTGTTTAATAAAAACATAGTACTTTTTTTTAATAGGAAAAATAAGCTTGCATAGTTTATATAGGTGAAACCAATTTAGATTTAAGACCATTTGCACTTGTTGATTTATCTATTTTGGATAGTATTTTTGTGTTATTAATCTTAAATCTAGGAATAAAGTTAGTTAAAACTTTCAACTTTTTATTTAGGTTATCAAATTCAATACATTTTTCTTTTTACTATCAATATATGTTTATTTATTATGAATTATTTCACTCTTATAAAGAATATTCTAATTTTATGTTACATTATGTGTTAGAAAATTTAGAAAATATTATTTTAGATACATACTTCTACATTATATGTTCTTCGCATATAAACTTATTTAGTTAATGTATGCTTTATGTGTATATTCATCGTACTTCTTGTTAAATCTATCCTAATCCAAAAATAGTTATTGTTAACTAATATGATTCTATTTATTATAATTTACTTATATTTTTTACTAATTTTTGTGTGTTTGTGGGGTGTTTGAGTTATCCCCACCTTCTCAACTAATTATCACTATTTAGGTTTTTTATATGAGTTTAAAAATTCTCTTTTGTTGAATTATCTTGTGTCATCTTCTTTAATCCAATTTGGTTATACATAATAATTTCCCTACTATTCATTTTCATGTATTGATACAAAGGGAGATACTACTTGATAGAGGGAGAAATATTGGTGAAAAATGGTGTTTCTACCATATCTATATAATTGATGATGCACAATTGGATGAAATAAATATAAGGATTTAAAAGACATACACATAGATATCTATGCAAAATTCGGTGCTACAAAAAAATACAAATAAAAAGAATATATTGTAGATCAAAACTAGTAAAACATTTAGTATAAAGATTCATTCAATCTAGTGATAATTTACAGATTTTAGTTTTATAGAACTCATTGATGATATGCATTTGAGTTTTCATTTTCAAAAAATTGAAATGAAGAACATTTGATTTTCTTATATATCAATTATTGGATGCATTTTTCCTTGTTTCTAGATAAAACATATGATAAAATCACTATTGTAAGTAAATAAATTTACCCATATTTGACGAAAAAGAGAATAAATAAACACGTACCTTGTTTCTTTCTATGATAATTTGTCAAGTTTTGTTTGTGTCTATTTTCTTCTTTATCTTTTGAAAAATTTCGTTGAGCTTTGTTTTTTCATTTTGCTTTTTGTCCCATTTTCTTCTTCAAAACACAAATGTTTGATTTAAGCTAACAACAAATTCCCCTACAAAATGCAAAAAATCTGTCACAAGAATTGAAAAAACTTATATTAATCAAAACAAATGCAACAATAAGAAATAAAATATGAAACATTTTCAAAAAATTCAACATTTTTTCACCTGTGATTTGTCTTTTTCAGTCGACATGTTTGAAAGCATGAGGGTCGCCTAGAAAATGCCGTTTACCAGAGGAGCTCGGAAAAATGCACAAAAACCCTGGAAAAGTTGTTTGACTTTCGTATGTATAGTGGAGGGGTTCGATCGAAACAATTTCAGGGGGTTCAACCGAACCCCTTCAAGAGGTTCGGCTGAACCTAGGTTTGGCCGAACCCCATTAAGAGGTTATATGTTCGACCGAAAACCTTTTTCCCCTAGCTTCTCAAAAAATAGATTTTTTTTATAAAAAATTGTCATTTGAAGCTCAATTTCAAATTGAAAATGCAGAAAACTTCAAAAACTTAGCTAGATAATTATAGTCCTCAAAATGAGCTATCCGTCGAATATAATTTTAATATGATTTTCTTTTATTATGTATTTTATTTTTTAGTTTTATTAAACATAGGTTTTTCACTGAAAATCAAAATCTCTGGTCTGCACATGTGGAAAAATAACAGATTATCAAAATAAAAAAATTTAAAATATGTTGAGGCTGGGTATTGATGTCCTTCATCCATTAAAAAAAGAAAAATTGTATTTCGATTCATATAGAAAAAGTTATGTTGTATACAGTCTACATATGTCTGAATTGCAATTGGTTTGACTTTGAAACTTGATTAAGGAAAAAATATTCAATAAAAAACTATGATACCAAATGCAAGTTCTAGATATCGTAGTTACAAATCTAAATTCAAAAAAAATAGAATTTTATCCTTCATACAAAAAAAGTTATGTTGTACACGGTGAGCGTCACTTTTTAAAAATGTTGATTTATGAAAAAAACTAGTTTTCGTGGGAGATGGAAAAAAAAGTGCAATCTGATTCCAAAAATTTTGAAAAAAATATTTTTAGAATCTACAGACGAAATGTGATGAGACTCTAGTTTGCATCATTTTCAAATTCCTCACGGTTTAGCCGCTACAAGAGCCCGAAAGTGAAGATTTAGTTAAAAATAATAATTGCAATGTCCAGTTTGCCCAAACATTGTAGACCACTATTGTGGGATCACCCTAAGATCGAGGATACTATGAAAACCATCATAGATCATAACTAAAAAATTATCAAAAATAATGTCACTATCTTGAGTGCTTTGGTGGAGAAAATGGAAAACACCTAGCAAGGGTTGCTGATCGTGGATCTTGAAGTTGATAAGAATAAAAGCAAGCAAGAGGATTCTAGCCCTTCGAAGAGAACAAGAGCCAACCTAAAGAGAAAAGTGGATTCTTCGCCTCTAGAGGCTCAGGACCTGAAGAAGGTGACCCAGGAAATGTGCAACCTAGAAGCTGAAGTTGTTGAGACTTTAAAGTCTCTTTGTTAGTTTAGGTTGTGTTTTTTGTTGTTGGCTTCTTGCTAACTTTTTGCTACCTTTTGGTTGGTGGTTGTTGTCTTTTTTTCCTTTGCGTTGTCTCGCAACCTTCCTATCTCTAGGTACTCTAATGTTTTATTTTATTATTACTTGTAAACTCTTTGGTTTTGGGTCCCTATAAAACCCGTTTTTTCCTCTACAAATTATAATTAGGAGTATGGTTCACGTTAGAATGAATATTATGAATAGGGTTACAATATGGTTAGGGTTAGAATTATAATTAGGGTTGAATTTCAATTAGGATTGGGTTTAGGGTTAGGTTTAAGTTTATGATTACAATTCAACTAGGGTAAGGGTTAGGGTTCTAATCTATAGATCTTGAGGGTTATGGGTTAGGATTAGGTTTTGGTTAGAGTTAGGGTTAGTGTGGATGCTAAATCTACAAAATCTTAAACTATCTCACACATTAGCATGGTTAGCCTTTCAAAATAAAGCAAACATAACATCCCTATGAAATACTCCAACATGCTTAATAATGCAAACCAAGCAACCAAAAGATCAAAATAAACTAATTGAAAGCATAAAAAACATGGTGCATAACTATCTCATAGTGGAAGCTTGATGTGAAGAGGATACCCTTTCCCACCTCCTTGACAAGCTTATATGATGATGCAAAATGCAAGATGATGATAGATGAAAATGAACTCCAAATACCTAGGTGCAAATACTCAAATTGTGGATGGATTTGGAAGAGAAGTGCCCTATATTTATAGGTTTGAAGAATGGAAGATTGAACTATTTGAATGAAAGTGGGACAAGAGACCAACCAATGAGAGAAGGCCAATTGTCCACATGTGATTGGAGGAGGAATGAGCACATTTTGATGAATGCACCAAGTAAATGCAATTAGGTGGATTTGAAATTTGAAAGATGGTTTTAAATGCATATGGTTGAGACATTTTGGGGGGAAATTTGTTTAGGCAAGAAAGTTAAACAAATGGAGTTAATGAGGGAAATATTCCTTGGGAATATACCTTGTGAGGGAAAATAGGGGTATTTTGATAATTAATTAAAATGGATTTCATGTGCAAGTTGCAAAAGCTAGAGAAAAGAGGATTAGTGTTAGGAGTTAATCAAGATTTAATTAACTTAGATGGAGGTTAGTTTATATGACACTTTATTTAGATTTTTTGAATTTATTTAAATCAAAATGAGAGGAATGTGAAAATTAGTATTTAATTAAATAAAGTTTGATTTATTCAATTAAATGAATAACATTAGGGATTTAATTAAATAAATTTGATTTATTTAATTAAATGAGGAACATTAAAAATTTAATTAAATAAATTTGATTTATTTAATTAAATGAAGAACATTTGATGCATGATGTTGATTTGCATGTCTATAGTTAGGGTTAGGGAATTGGGGCTTAGTTAGTGTTAGGGTTAGATTGGGGTTAAATTAGTGATGATTAGGATTACAACTAGAGTTAGCAATATAATTAGGAGTATGGTTTGTGTTAGAATGAATATTATGAATAGGTTTAGAATATGGTTAGGGTTAGAATTATAATTAGGGTTCAATTTCAATTAGGGTTAGGGTTAGGTTTAAGTTACAATTCAACTAGGCTAAGGGTTAGAGTTAGGGTTCTAATCTATAGAACTTGAGGTTAGAATTAAGGTGAAGGTTTAGGGTTCAATTAATTTTTGGGTTCTAAATTTGAAAATAATTGAGAAAAGGAATTATTTTATAAGATATATGTATGTGTTTACTAATTTATATAAAATTCTAATATAAAAAATAAATTTAACACTAAAACTATTTCTATTCGTATATCTAACTCTAATTTGAACTATAATCTTAATTATAAATCAAAACCCTAATTTTAATCTAAATTATAAGCCTAATTATATCTCTAATGATGGAACCCTAACTATAATCCTGATCATAATTATATCTCTTACCACAAGCATAACCCTAATCCTAATTTTATATCTAATCCAAGTCTAATTATAATTCTACCAATAACCTTAAATATAACCCTAATCCTAACCCAAAGCCTAATACAAATTTTATATGTAAATCTAACCCTAACCCTAATCTTAATACTTCAATTAATCTCAATTTTAACCCTAACCATAACCTCACTAATGATCCTAACTATAACGATAAATCCAATACTAATGTAGCTAACCCTAACCCTAACCCCAATATTAATGTTTACCCCAACCTTACCTCTATTAATATCTCTAACGTTAACCCTCACCTTAATCTTACCCTTGATCCTAATTTTATCTCTAATCATATCTTTAACTGTAATTATGTTGATAATCCCAACCTAGATTCTAATTCCACCTATATTTATAATTGTAACTATAACCCTAAAATAATCGTAAACCAAACCCTAATTCTAGCTCCAACCCTAATACCAATTCTATCTCTAAACCTAACCCTAACTCTATTCCCAATAATAAAATCAATCTCAAACCTAACCCTATTCCCAATAATAAAATTAATCCCAATGTTAACCCTGTTTTTTTCTGAACCCTAACTGTAAAACTCATTGATAACCTTGAACCTTTAACCCTAATGTTAATCCTTAAAATAAAGCTAACCCTAACCTTAATCTATAAGTGTAACCGTAATTCCAATAATAATGTTAGCTCCAATCTTAACCCTAATTCTATCTCTAACCCTAACCCTAACCTTAACTATACCCTTGATCCTAATTTTATGTCTAATCTTAACCCTAACCCTAACCTTAACTATACCCTTTATCATAATTTTATGTCTAATTATGATGATAACCTCAACTCTAACTCTAACTCTACCTCTGATCATAATCATAACCCTTATCCTAACCCTAACCCTAACCCTAATGTTAACCCTAACCCTGATCTTAATCCTGAGCCTAACCCTAACCCAGATCTTAACCCTAATCCTAACTCTAATTTTTCCTTCCATGTTGTGCTTCGACTGCTATTAGCATATATATATTATTTATTAATAATATATATAGAATACTCTGAGAGATATCCTTCTCGAGATGCATATTTTTTTAATCCATTACTCACATAAATTCACATAAACGCCTCAAAAAAGATATCTCTTAACGTATTTTATATATATTATTAATAAGTTATATATATATATATATATACATGCTAGTATTATATTAAAATATTATTTGTATATCTAGATTGTTCATTTAATTGACATTTCTTATTACATTCTTCCATTTTTATTTTTAAAAATATGTTTGATCTGTTCAATTACCTGGACAAAAGTAAATAGCAGAACAATTCTAATCATATATCAAACAACAAAGTGAAAACAGTATATATATTTTATTAGGTTATCTATGTCATGAATCGAAATTATTAAGTTAATAATCGTCATCACCATCCATTACGGCAAAGATTATGTTCGACCCTGCATTGTTTAGCATTGACCGCAGATTTCTGTTGGACATTAATGTATGCTATGCAAACTTTCCTCTTATCTCTCCAATCTCACAAGTCGCCACCAGGAAAATGAATCGAATTATTCTGCATTATCTAGAAATCAAAGGACCACTGTATAAAGCATAAATTATTGTTATCGTGTGTGTGTGAGAGGGAAGTTTTGGATAATCTCTCAACCTTAGCACGTAGAGCCCAATATGACCTCATCAAAACATTTTAAAATATTGTACTTAGACATCTAATTCCAAGCAACTCATAAGTATACATGGTTTGAAAATAATATATTCTTCATGAGATGTGATTAGACCAGATAAACTATTCAAAGTTGAATTTGACGATCTACCCTGCCTCTTGTAATAGTTGATATTTCTTCATATACTGGAGAACAGAGAGTAATTGTTTGCAATTTTCAATGACAAATCAAAATATATTAAAAAATATGTGATACTGAAAATTGGCTTCATAACATTGTTATTTTTATCAGTATGAGGTTAGTATGTTATTTTATCTCATCCGAAAAGCAAGATAATTATTGGAATTTGATAATTCAAAGTCAAAACATTTGTTTTGATGCATACCTCATCATTGATTAGGATCTTTTGGATCCTTCCCCTTGGATCCTTATGCCACCACCTAATAGCATTTAATTTTGGGGGTCTTTGTGTCCAATGCTCATATTTGGATTTTGAAAAACACTTAAGTTTTTGGGAGAAAATAGTTATGGCAAGTGAGTTTGAAATTGGGAGAGATAAACAAAAAGGAAAAGGAAGAAAATAGGTAGCGAAATTAGGAGATTTTGTAGAGAAGAGGGAAGGCAAGAAGAATTTCATAAGAAGAACAAAAAGTGCATTGTAGTAGTAGACATTTAAGTAGCAGTAGTCACATAAGGTAGTTTACATGGTAATAGATCTATACATGAGCATATACAATAGCTTCAAAACTACAATTTCAAATTGTTTATGATTTGTATTTTATAATATTGTCGTAAAAGCTATTTTGATTTTAATAGAAACATAATTTTTTAGTTTCTTGATTCCTATTTTTCTATTTTGATCTCTTTATTTATTTATTTTGGGTTTCATTCATTCTACTGATTGGTGATAAAGTTGTAGTCCTTTTGTGTTGTTTATTTTGGGTTCTATCCTAATATACTGGTATACAGAAATACACTATGTAGCTTGTATGATAGTGTTTTTTTTCATTTTTTGGCTCTCTACCCTTTCAAAGCCTTTTAAATTTTTTAATATCCTCATATTTATAAGGGAACATAAAAAATTGTATTAGGGTTTTGAAATTCAAAACCCCAACCAATGCCCCTGCACTTTTCTTCATTCTTCTTGTTAATCATATGCCTGTGTCACTTGGTCCCTTAAGTTGTGTTTTCAAGGCCTTTGCTTTATCTTTTGATTGGCCTATTTTCCTATTAATCCTATTGAAGGGCACACAATATATTGAGAGCGAGGGGCAAATCAGTATATCAAATCCATTTAAAACTCTTAAATTCAACATGTATCTTCAACCATGAATCATCAAACATGAATCAAAGTAACTACTATCAATCAAGTAACACAAAGACACACATTCACACAATGAAAACCAAATATATGTGGAAATTCGAAATGGAAAAAACCATGGTGAGAAAAGCTACTTGGAGCTACTATCCAAATTCAATCTCAAAGAAATAATGAATGAGTTACAATTATGAAGTAGGCACCGACCTCCTAAAGACACCAATCCCCTATTGTATTTGTAGGCACTAACCTATTGGAGACATCAATCCCCAATACAAATATCTAAGCACCAACTCAATAAGTAAGACACCAGTCGTACCGGATTATAAAGATAAATCTTGTGGAACTTCAATGTTGATTACACACCTTACACTTGATTTGAACTTTCTCCAGACCCTCTCTCACATAACTTATGATCTTTTGATACTAGCACACAATGATTGAGATGCAATCTCCCATTGAATTACACTTTCTCACACAAGTTTACACTTCCACTTAAATTCACATCCACATGTACATATCAAGTGAGATCCAAAACTATAATGATTATATACATCTCATTATATTAACAACTCTTCATGTCAACGAGGAGTCCACAATTAACTAGGTCAGCATAGGATGGACCTAAATTCAAATTTACATAAGCATGTAGCAAGTAGGTTCTAAATAAAAAATATTACCACCAAATGTTCATGATGTTGTGCGCTTCCATAGGAACCTTAACCTAGGCCTATTTCGATATATCATGTTATCTTCAGATGTTACATGCTCCAAGTTGTTGCCACATAGTTTCAAAACAACCGCTGGTTAATTTACCAGCACACTGGCCCTTCTATCACTTCAATATTTTTGCATGCTAAACATAAATATTGATAAATCTAGAATAAGGTAGATAAAGTGTAGACGTACTCTCCTTCCAAACCACATACCAAAACTCACATCCAAGAGACAATACCAATCATGAACATATTTCCAAATAAATCTCTCTCCCCTGAGTAAGTGACCTCCAATATTCCAGATTAGACTTCTTGATTACTATCATCAATAGAAGAGATACAAGCATACTACAGTAGTATTTTTCATTATACTAAAAATGCACTAATATGACAATATAATTCTCATTGATTTGTTGGAATTACCCCTCTGATATTCAAGTACAACTATATTTAATTCTTAAACATTAGTGAGCACCTTTGAAATTACTCCTTTCACATAAATTACAACCTATGTTCAACAATCTCCCCCTTTGTCATTGATGGCAAACAGAAAAATATTGTTGGCACACAAAAAGACAAATCCAATGTGTCTGGAGGGAGAGACATGAAAGAGAGAGGAAGAGTGGGAGATGAGAAAGAGAGACTTGAGAGGGAGAGGGAGAGGGAGAGAGGGAGAGGGAGAGAGAGAGTGAGAGGGAGAGGGAGTGGGAGAGACCTATGAGAGAGGGAGGGAGGGAGAGAGAGAGACTTGACAGGGAGACATGGAGAGAAATACTTTATAGGTAGATAGGGAGAGAGAGATTTGAGAGGGATATGAAGAGTGAGAGAGACCTAAGAGAAAGAGAGAGGGAGTGGGGGAGACTTGAGAGAGAGGGAGGGAGTGGGAGAGACCTGAGAGAGATACAGGGAGAGAGTTATCTAGTTAGGGTGGGAGGGAGCTTGAATTGAGAGAGAGAGAGAGGGAGAGACTTGAGAGAGAGAGAGAGAGAGGAGAGAGAGAGAGGAGTGGGAGAGACTTGAGAGATAGAAAGAGAGATAGGGGAGGAGAGATTTATCTAGTTAGGGTGTGAAGGAGAGATAAGAGAGGGATGGACGAACGGAGATTATCTAGTTAGGGTGGGAGTGAGAAACCTAAGAGAGAGAGAGAGGGAGATGAGAGGGAGATGGCGAGTGAGAGAGAGAGGGAGAGAGGGAGTCAGAGAGACTTGAGAGAGAGAGAGGGAGAGGGAGGGAGGAAGAGAGAGAGAGAGAGAGAGAGAGAGAGAGAGAGAGAGAGAAATATGAGAGGGAGATAGAGAGTGAGAGACTTGAGAGAAAGAGAGAGGGAGTGGGAGAGACGAGAGAGAGAGAGAGGGAGAGAGAGAAAGAGAGATGGAGGGAGGGAGAGAGAGAGAAAGAGAGTTGAGAGGGAGAGAGCGAGTGAGAGAGACCTAAGTGGGAGAGAGACTTAAGAGGGAGATAAACTTCAAAGGGAGATGAATAGAAAGACTTGAGAGGGAGAGAGAGAGGGAGCGAGAGTTGAGAGAGAATATAAGATATATAATATATAATATATTATTTATATACTATATAATATAAAATATATATTAAATAATATATATTGTGTATTAAATATTATATAATATATTAATATATAATATATTTATTATAATATATTAATATATATATATATATATACATTTATTATAAATTAATAATACATAATATTGGTTGTATGTATTATTTGATTTATAAAAATCTATAGCAAACATATATCCATTATTTATTGTATAAGATTTGAAGCTTTCCTTATGTATAGAGTGAAAATGACTCTAGAGTTTTCCTTTTTTTGATTTAAAACACAAGAAACAGATATCCATTTACAAACGGATATTTGTTTAAACAAATATGGACCATTTGCAAACATATATATGTTTAGTTTAAGTTGTTTTTTTTATTTGGTCAGGTCTGGCCCAAACTGACTTATATGAGGGTTTTTATATTATAACAAAAATCATATGTATATAATGATATTATAATATTATTATATATATGATATTACGTTATAATATAATATATTGCAATATAATATGATATAATAATATATTACATTATAATGCAATATATTATATTATTATATATATATTATTATATTATAATACAATATATTATAAATATTGTTATATATTATAATATAATATAATACTATTATAACATAAATCATTTATATATAATGATATTATAAAATGGCATATATTATTATGTATATTATATAATATATATCATCATATTATATTATATTATGATATTATATAATATAATATATACATTATATTATATTATATTATTTTATTTTTATTTTTTTAGACTACAGGAATCGGGTAGCACGACCCCCTATAAACTGCAGTGTGTCTGGTAAAAATTTTAACGTGACCGACAACATTGGCGCAACACGCCCTTCAATACCACAAGGGTGGGGGAGACTAGACCTCGTGACCAACCTCCTGCAACAAGAAAGATTTAGTTAACCAAGCTAGGGCCCCAACCCCATATTATATTATATTATATTACATTACATTATATTATTTATATTATACTATATTATAATATTTATATTATATTATATTATAGGGTATGTGCAGGATCATGATGGGCCAAAAAGTTATGATATGTAAGTGATATGATGGCCCATGTGGCTAATGATTTTTTTTTACCCAAAATTGATGAAACGGAAAGGTTTTTTAAAGGAGATTCTCAACTTTCCACCAATATAAATTATGTTTTACTTTGAATTTAATAAATTTAATCATTACTCATTTTCTATTTGAATTACGACTAAAGTCATGATTGATAGGCTCATTGAAAAACATCTATAGCTTTCAAACGATATCACATTTTTTAAATTTGAAACATGCATCACATTCTATGCTTCACATACTATAGGATTAAAAAAAATGAATTTTATGGAGTTTTGACCAAGTTCAGGTGGTCAAACATACGAGTTTTTATATTTTAAAAAAGTTGTAATAAAAAATTCATAATTAATTATTTACTTGGAAAAAATTACAAAAAAATATGCATCACATCGAGACATGAGTCCTCTACTTATATCTAAAATCTTATAAAAAATACTATCATTTTATTGCGGTTAGGGTGGTTAGACAGACACCTACTTCTTATTTTTTCCTTGAAAGTTAAGTACAATTACATTGAAATTTCAAATTTTCACCAAATAGTTTTTTTTTTAAATAAACCTAGTAGTTTAGAAACTACATTCATTTTGTTACAGATTCTATTCTTACATATTTTTGAAATAATATAGATAACTTATTCAATTTTTTTACGACAAGTTGCCTAACTCTGATTTTCTGAATTTTCATCACCACTTAAGGACCTATTTTTTCCATGATGATCCTACACATACCCTATATTATAATATTTATATTATATTATATTATAATATACATTATGTTATATTATATAATATTATATTATAATATTTAGATTATATAATAATATAATATAATATAGGGTAATATATTATATTATATTATATAATCTCCCAAAGATGTGATGCACTCCAAGCTCTACAATTGATGTGAAGGCCATCAATGGAAATGCTTGGGATGGGGGAGATGTTTCACCTTGCTAGAACTCTGATGGCTTCTATTCGGCGAGGAGTATGGACTTGGGCATGCACCCTCCAAGCTAAGACTTCAAGTTTACTCTATGTAGGGGCGATAAAGCTAGCAATGGGAATTATATAGGTCTAGATCAAAACCCCAAAGCACAATGGGTTGGCCAGAAGTTGGGCATGAATGTTGCTTTGGGTGATAGGGGATACCATCTTTATCCTCCTATGTTACCCCCATATCTGCAACACAAGAATGTCTCATAGGTACCAAATGTCTCTGTAATGTTGGGTAATGGTAGTGGAAGTGATTGTGAATCTGTAAGGAGACAACCAAAATCTGTGGGGTGGAAATCACTGTAATAGGGATCTCAACATAGATCGTGATTGGGGAGGGCCTATCCAAGCCATTAGTAAGCCTATTTATCTAAGTTTTGATGATGATATTAAATCAAAAATTATAGAAAATCAGGATTATTTTGCAGCACATGGGCTTATTTATAGGTTTTGGCATTTATGGCCAAGCCTTCATGAACTACATCAATGGATCACCAAATCTTGACAACCAAAACTTAAGGATGAGCTTGAAATTTACCCCTACGTGGGGGACTTTTTCATTACTACATTTGATGATGTGGAGGACCGAAACATTGTCTTGCACAATATGTGGGCTTGGGACAAACACCTTCTACTATCCAAACCATGACACCCCAATTTCAACTCATTCATAAAAGCTTTCAATGTCAAACCAATTTGGGTACATCTCCCAAATCTCTCGCTCCATTTTGGAGTGATGCATGCTTTGACGCAATCAGGGATGCATTGGGTAATTTGGCAATTGATACCAAATAATTATATTTCATGCACACAACTTACGTATGGATTATAGTTGATTTGGATACTTCAAGAGATCTTCCAATACTAAGGCATTCTACAATAATAATAAGACATAGAGTTTTATGTTATAATCTATGCATAAAAAAAAAATTCCATTTGTTTTAAATTTGACACACATATACATTAAAATATTAATATTTAAAAAATAGAATATTAATAATATTATTTAACAATAAGGCTCGTTAAGGGGCTTTGTTGGGTTGATCCGACGTTATCTTCTTCATCTGGTTAAGTGGGAAAAACCAAAAGAAGGTTGGTGGAAGGTTAATTTTGATAGAGTGTTGAAACGAAATCTGGGTCCATCGGGCGCTAGTAGTATTGTTCGGGATTGGAACGAGAATTTGTTGGCAATAGGTGCAATGCGATTGAAGGAGGGTACAAATAATGTTGCAAAATCAACACCTGCATTGATGGAAATTAAGCTAGCTAGAATGCTTGGGGGAACTAAGATACATCTGGAGGGAGATTCATTATTAATAATTCAAGCAATTGCAAAGGGTGAAATTAATGCTTGACATCTACAGGGAGTAATTAGGAAAATCAAAGAAGAGTTATCCCATTTCGATGATTTCAAGGTAAGTCATATCAGGAGATTGGGGATTGTTGAGGCAGATGTCTTTTCAAACTGGGTAGTAACTTTGGCAGAGGTAGATGTAGCCGTTATTGAAGATTTCAGAAGAATAAACCTGGAGGAAAATACTTGTTTTCATTTAATATGAGAGGGAACAAAATTTATGAGAGCCAAGTTGGTGGTGTCTATCCCAATTGAAGATGTTCTTCGGTGAAGGTGAATGTCGATGTTAGATGTACATTCAACATTTATGGTGGAGGTTGGCATGATGTGGTGTTTTAATGCCTCACATCCTTTCGCCTTAGTTGTCTTTAGATTCAGGTTGTTTGGCAGACAAGTTGACGATGGTGGGTGTGTCTTGGGAAGGTGGTGAGACAAAGAATAGTGGAGGAAAGTTTTTCGTTAACATCAAACAGGAAGCTAGACCCATTTGTAGGGAAAGCGTCAATGAAGAGGTTGCGGGGTATGTTCCTCTTCAAAGAAGTCTAGATTGCACAATTTGTGCAATTGATGTTGGAGGATGGTTTCGAATGCTTAACCCATAGATATCGGACCAATATGGATATCTACTCTTTGATCATGGCATGGGGGTTGGATTTAGGCAAACCAATAGAGGTGGTGAGGAAATTCATGCAGTCTCTGGTCCATCTAGACTTTCTAGGGGATGTGGAAAGCATTCTGGCACGAGCAATCCATGGAATCAGGCTGGTAAAGGTTGAATTCTTGGAGGGAGGAGGCCCAAAGATGGTGGAATTGAACCACCTCTTTATTAGGTGGCCTAAAGGACGGACTAAGGACCGGTGGTAGAAAGTAGCAGAACACGGATGGTAGGCTTTCAAGGTTTGCGTAGAATGGATGGAAGTGGAGGATTCCATAAAAAATTTAAAGGAGTTTGCTAGAGAGGAGAAGTGGGAGACACTAGGGCTACATCCGAGAAAGAGGTCAAAACCTTTAATGGAGATAATTCCTCTAGAGGAAGGAAATTCGTCGCAGGCACCTAGAAATTGAAGGTTTTTTAAAGTCTAATGCAATTTTTTTGTATGTGTAATGGTTTTTTTTGGGGGGGACGGACGCGGGGGGGGGGACTTGTAGTTTTTTTCTTTGCAATTGTTAAAAATCTGGAAATGTGAGCAATGATAGGAGTTGTAGATGGCAGGTGGGGTTTTGTCTAATTTTTGGTTACTCTATTTCTCTATTTATCAGTCTGTGATTGAAAGTGGATGAATTTTCATATCGATATATGTAATTAATACTTTATATTTATAATAAAATAGATATTTATCACTAATAAAAATATATATATTTAATAATAAAATATAAAGTAAAATAGATAATTTAAAAATAATAGAAATACAAATAAAATTTATAACTTACTTTATTATAAATGAAATAAATCACTGAAGATATCATTCTTCTTCCATTTATATATTAATTTTTCTTTTAGAATCCAATCAATTACGGAGGACAAAAATATTTAGAAGAGCCATTCTAATCATATATCAAACAACAAAGTGAAAACTACATAAATTATTTTATTGGATTACATATGTCATAGATCCGATTATTAAGTTAATGGTTATCATCACCATCCATTAAGGCCGACTCTGCATTTGTTTTCAGCATTGACCGCTGATTAATGCGAAGTTTCCTCTTATCTCTCCATTCTGCAAGTTCTCACCAGGAATACTTTCACTGAAAATGAGTTGGACAATTATTTTGTATTATTTAGTGAACGCTGGGAAAGACTAACTAATAAAATATAGATTTAACCCAAAACAATGCATTTGAATCAGAAAAATCTATGACACCATCGTTTTCCTGCAACCCTAGCAGAACGAATCCGCGCCCATGACTACCAGTGGCTCCCGCACCCATTTACGCAGTCCTCATCCTCCATTTTCCTTGATCCAATGGTTGTCGGTCCCAGAGTCAGAGAAAAGTTATGATTGTGGGGTAGGTGTCTGTATATTTTTTTATGTTTCATAGTAGATATTTTTGGGTTTTTAATTTTCATCTATATGTTTTTTTTTTTAAATATTTTGAATGTTATTTGTAATTCGATGAAATTGTAATGTTTTTTTCCTAATTTTTTTTCTAATGATTTATCTTTTTTTTCTAAGTGTCTCTTTCTCCTTTCTTCGTTTTTTGGATCTTATTCTATTTATTCTCCCAACTCTTCTTAAAATTAATTCTGCAATCTAGTTCATTATTTTCCTCTTTCTGATGTTGAATCTCTGAGTGTGATTTGAAACGTCTTTTTTTAAGATGCAAATAAAAAAACACAGTTGAATCTAGAAAATTTCATCGAATTCTTAATTGACTGTGGAAAAATCATTCCTACCATGTTATTTGTATTTATGTATTTTAAAATTTGAAGAGAAAATCACATTATCATATTGAGGAATTGTTAGAGTTTTTGTAATGGTGAAAGATTTTCTTATTTCAAGTTCTTCTATATATAAGAATATTTTCATCTTTGCTTTTCAATATTTTTTTTGTTTGTTTTAGATTGTATATACACTACTTCTTTGAATAGATTTATTGAGTTTTCTTTTTTCTATATCATATATTGATACTAACCAATTTAAAGATTAAAAAACATAGATTATCAATGACACACTTTTCTACATTTGTTTCTTTAAGAATCAACTACTAAATGACTTCCAATAATCAAAACAAACAAAAGTGTCTATAGACTAAACAAATCAAAATACTATCACTATTTTCTCTACCATATCAAATAGTCTCAAAATAGATATACAAAATTCTAAAGAATTGGCACAAAAAGATTATGACAAAGATAATAGTATAAGAAAACTAATATACCCCTTAAGATTTTATTGTACAAATATTTTTAATATCAAAAGTACAAATTAGAGACTTGAAGTACAAGTCAAGAATGCATATGCCATATCACATGATGAAGTCAAGTAAGAAACTTAAGAAGTCAAGATCAAAAAATTGGAGAGTAAATTATACACATTGCACATTTATATATACATAATAAAGAGGTCCTTTATGTTGGCATTTTTCATCAATAATTTATTTTACTAGATGAAGTCCTATATCTAATTATTGAATATTATTTAGGATCTATTATTATTTTCTTTTTAAGGGGTATTCATTTAGGTGGATCATGTCAAATTGGGAAAATAAGGATTGATTTTTATAGTCTATTGATGATGTTGAAAAGAGGTGTATTTCTTGCACTTTATATTCAATTGAGCATGCAAATGATGTGTATTGCTAATTTTCTCCAAAGTATACAATTAGATAGATTTAATATATAAAATTTAGTTTTGTATAATAGTGATTTATTAGTGGTTTAATCTAATTTAAATATTATGAAGTAATCCATAATTTAGAATAAATGCACTATTTTTTATCAATATTAACTAGCTCAAGTCTTAATCATATTGTGATCACAATTATTAATATATAAATTGACATCCAACAATATGGATATTGTTGGATTTTATCATTGAACCCCAAAAGTATTATAAATCACTTGCAACCAAAATAGCCTATCACAAAAGAGAGAAAAACTAACATATTTTTTTATCAAAATATTAAACTTCTATTAATGTATTAATAAAAGTTTAATATTGTTCATATAGTGAATTATCCTTGATCAAGGATAAATAAACCTTAGATGAAATCCTAGTTGAGGATTAAATTAGACTACAACATGTATCTTAATTGTATGACTTGAAACAAAAAAAACATGGCCTTAGAGCAAGATTAAATATGCTTAGAGTGAATAGGGACCTATTGATAATTAATTATGTTATTGCATTTTCACTCTAACACCCCCCTTAAAGTGAAAATTAGATACTAGATAAAAATGCACTAATGACCAATGCATGGTTGGGTGAATGGATGGCTTTAGCTAGAATACTTGATTAGGTTTCCATGTACAAACAAATAAATCTCCCTAATTGGAGAAAAAGAGAAAACCTCATTGAAAAAACTCATTTCTAAAACTGAGAAAATAAAATAAATGTGTAATAGTGAAAGAAGGAATGAAGGATGATTATACATCACCCACTAAGACTACTTCTATCACATAAGCATAAAATATATTCTTCAATAGGAATGAAAAATGACAATATGAATCCACCGCAAAGAACTAGCTCCTATGTCAATAATGGCAGTCTAAACCTAAAGTGAATAATCCACTATCTACAAACATCTCTTCCCTTATGAAGACATAGATCCACTAGTAATTTTAGAAGTCATTCCCATAACCTATATGAATAAGGAATCAAAATCCAAACAAGTGTCTCTAAAACCTAATTTAGGTCACAGAATATCAAAATTAAAAATCTAAGTTTATATGCCCAAAGTATGTTGACAAGAAAAAAATAGCTACTTTATGGCACAATAAATCAAGGCATGTGGTCTGGTGATGACATAGTAGTAGTGGTCTTTTTGCTAGTTAGTGGAGGGATGGTGATATTTCTCTTAGGGATAATTGATCAAAAAAGATATAGTGGTGGAATGGGTGGCAATGAGACTCAAGAAGAGAATCAATTTGTAGTGGTGGCTAGGGCTAAGCTCCCTTTGACTTCACAACCCAATATGATTGAGGGATATTGAAACATAACCTGGTCACTTTATTTAGATAAATCTACTATCAAGAACTAAAAAAAACTAACAAAAATCATAAAAAAGTATGCTGATAAAAACTAACGTCGGGACTATGATATGACCTATCTCGTATGAAAAGACTAGGAAAATAGACTTTTATCCTATATTTTTAATGATTTCCAAACTTTGTATGAATATTATAAATTAATATAGGAGCCAAAATTTAAACATAGTATGAAAGGGGATAGTATAGAATTTTATGGACATACAAATCCATATCATATGATTGTGAGTAAATTTTTCTCAATTGTGGTACCCATCAAAAAATTACAAAAACATAACTCACAATTTCAAATAATTACGCCGAAGGCGTTTCCTTATTTGAGCTTCATGAGCTCATTTTTCCTACAGACGGTTGAAAAGCAATGAGAGACCCTAGTTGTCAGTGAAACGAATCTGAACCGTCCATCATTTTTTGCCATTTTTTGGCTATTTCTCATCATTTTTCTGATTGTTTTCACTATTTTTTTTGCTTTCCCCATCGCTATTGGTTTTCACTCCAAACTCTTCCTTGCTAGTATTTTTGGTGAGCTACAACCTGAAAATAAAGTTTCGAAAAGAGTTGCTTCTAGGTGCATTAATTTCGCCAACTATTTTACTTTTCCCGCCATTTATCATTTATTCTCGTTTGTACGATCCTTGTCAGAGGTTGGTTCGAGCCTTCTTAGAGGTCACCGGAAATTCCTTCTTCCTAATAAAAGAGGGGTTTTTTTAATCATTGGGAGTTCCTATTAATGGGGGGATGGGTTTTTCTTTTATTTTTTATTTTTTTAATAAAATAATTTAAATAAAAAATAATATATATTAATTATATAATTAAAATTTTATATATAGTTATATAATAAACATGTGTTAAATATTTAACATATTTAATACAATATATCTAATAATTTTTATTATATACAATTCAAAAATAATATACAATAATAAATAAACAATATATTATTATATAATTTAGTATATTATTATTTTTATATTACATGCATAATTATATTATTTATATATTTATATTACATTATTTATATATTTTTTATTATATTTCTATTTTTTTATATAATATTATATTATATTATATCATTTATATATTCTATTATATTATTTATATATTCCTTATTATATTTATATTATAGTATTTATATATTTATTTTATATTGTTTATTGTATTTATATTTATATTATATTATATTAATATTGTATATATTATTTTATATTATTTATATTTATATTTAAATATTATACTTTATATTACACTATATAATATATAAATAATAAATAATAAATAACATAATATATATTATGTGATTTATTATTTATATATTATATAGTGTAATATATAATGTAATATTATATAATATAAATATAAGTATAACTAACAATATAATATAAATATATACATACTATTAAATATAATATAAATACATTAAATAATATATAATCAATAATACAATCTTGTTGTTTCTTAAGTCTCAGGTTTCATGCAAGAGCTCGTATGTGATCCATCTATTGCATTCTTTCTTGCAACTTTTTGCCATAGCCTTGTCCCATGTTGTTTCACTCATAAAGCCTTGGGATTTACCTTTTGCCAAATCTATCACCAATCAAAGAAATAAACCACCAATAATTTTGCAACTTCAAGGTTTCAAATGTTAATCTCCTTAGCTATATTGGCCCAATTCAATCTACAATCCTATGTTGAAACTTAGAATGCACACATAGGGAATGTTAATTGGTATTAGAGGTGAGATGAAAAGAAACAATCTCTCCCTATTGCCTACCAATTGATCTTATATACTAAACAAATGTGTTCAAAAAATAAACCAACTTTTTCCTAATTAACCTTCCACACCTCTTCGACGTACCCATTGCACAAGGTGCCATAGCTAGTTTATAATTGATCTTAGGGTTTTTGGGAATTTTGGATGTAACATGACGTTTTTTCTCTAAGGTGCGTTGTTTGAATGCTCAAGGATGAATATCTTCAAAAAACATAGGGAACTAAAAATCTAGATCTCTAATATCATGTTGGAATTCATGATTGGTCTGCACTCCTGGGCTGATGCAAGAAGTTGGCTACACAAAAAGCTCAAAAAGTGGAAGTGTTTTTGCTGTTTTTCAAAATTTGTCACACTTAGACTGAAAATTTGAGGCACTTATACAATGAATTTTTTAAAAATTCAGTAATATGAAATTTATAAATTTGAATCTAGTTTATAAATATGTAAATTATTCAAATACCTAGATTGTAGAAATTAAATTTTGATAAGGATCTATAAAACCACTTTTTAAAAGTCCTTGTTTTTTTACCATACCATGCACGTGTACGGACAACACTTTTTGACTCAAATAAAAGTATTTTGCTAATTCCTTTTGGGGAAAGAGAGCTAACAACATGAAGATTGATGAGGAATTTTTTTTGTAATTTTTTGTTGAATATTTTTTTTATTATTTAATTTTTATTGGCCTTAATTGTTGTTTTTAAAAATCAACGTGTACGGACAGCATAATTTGACCTAAACTAAACTTTTTTTGAATTTTTTTTTTTTCATTGTGTAAATAATTGTCTAAAGATTGATGTCATATAATTTTTTTTACAAAAAACTTAACCAAAAAAAAGTTATTAAAAAACAAAAAAAATCTGATATTTCAAGTTTAAGGACTAGTTTGCTTTGAAATTAATTAAAAAATAGAAAATATAATCCAATCTTAATAAAAATTATATATATAAAAACTAGACATCATGTTCTGTAATGGGTTTTAGTTTTATAGATTGATTCATAAAAAAATTCATCAGCCATATTGTCAAAGTTGAACATTCTTCTTCAATCTGCCTTAGTTTTTTAGTTGCAGGTCAAAGGCTAAGGCTCAAATTGCCAAAGCTTTCCCGAACCTAAAACCAAGTCTGCAGGCGGATTGGGAAACAACTTTTTTAATAACACGTACGCGTTACCAAAACACATATGTGTTATTGAAACAAAATGCATATGTGTTTCATAATGCATACGCATTATTTTTTTACCCGTTGGGTAAAGGAAACGCATACGCATTATGAAACATGTACGCGTTATGAAATGCGTATGCGTTATGAAATGCATACGCGTTTCTTTTTTAGAACACGTACGCATTTCTGATATATCTGTTTTTCCTGCAACATTCTTTTTTTGCAGTACGGCCCGAAAGCTTGATTTTCTGCATTTTTTATTGCAGATTTGTCTTACAGTGCAGGGCATATTCTATTGCAAATTGGTTGAAAAGTCAAGTGCAGGTTGAATTTTCTGAAGTGGAATCAAGTACAAGAATAATTTACAAGAAGATTCAAAAAAGAGAGTTTTTGGATGTATTCATGATATTTTTGTGTACTTCAAAGTTCAAAGAAGAAAGGATCTTCATAGTACAAAGTGTTATTTGAATATTTGAAGGAGGTGAAAATTTAAAAGGTGAAAATTTAAAAATTGGTTACACGTAAATCTTTTGTTTTTTCATCAAAAAGGGTTTCGTAACCATGGGATCAAAGAAAAGGCAAAGAAAAATGTGTAGAAATTCAATCACACCCGAAGAAATTCAAGAAAATAAAGATATGGAGGCAAAAAGACAAAAGGATAGAAGAGAAAGAATTCGTCAAATGAAAAATTTGGAAGCATCTAGTTCAATTAATGTTGAAGAGAAAGTCATGAATGATGAAATGAATACAAATGATGCAAATGTGGAGATGGTGAATATAGAAGAAAATGCAATTATGGAGACAAATTCAACCATGTTTTCAACTTCAACTTTGAATGATATGTAAATAGTACCTATGCAAACAATTTCGGGTATGTCTTCAAATCCACCTCTCAATGATATGGAAAATGCACCTATTCAAACAATCTCTCCAGGTATTTTTTCAAACCCAAGTCTTGATAATATTGATTTTGCTTGTTTAAATGATGTTGGATACATCATTGATGATATCAATAATTCTAGGGTTGAAAGAATGCAAAAACAAAAAAATGATTAAAATATATCTTATGAGAATGCAAATGTTAATCAAATCCCTCATATTGATGAAAATGAGAATGAAATCTTTTTTACATTTGAAAATGAAAATGGAACCCCTTGTGTGAATGAAAATGAAACCCCTTGTATGGATGAAGGTGAAAATGTTTCTTTTACAATTCAAAAAGATGTGTTAGATAACCTTCATGGTAAAGTTTCTTGGAGACAAATTAGAACTTATGGAAATAAAATATATAAAATATTTTTTTATAGAAAAAAATTAGGATTCCAATGTCAACTCATGGTGCAATTGATGAGAATGTGGAAAATGAGAAAAGTGATGAAAAAATTAGGTATTTTTGTAAAACCAAAAAAGAAAGATGATTCAGTAGAACAAGTCATTTCTAGTGTTGCTAATGCTATTGATTTTATAGGTAAGAAAAGTGAATCTAAAGATAAAAATGCGGCTCATCGTGCAATAACAACTGCTTTAGTTGATAAAGCAACTTCAAATAAAAGAATGTTAAGTAAGATTAGTAAATGTATAAAAGTAAATCCTAAAACTTTGATTAGAGCTGCTAAAAGAAGAGAAGATATTGAAAAGGATCCAATTAATCAATGTTGGAGTTTTAGTGTTAGACTCCCAAGATCAGACATGAAATTAACTAATGAAATTAAATCTTTAATCGATAAATTTTGGCATGATAATACAAGAGTATCACCT
The DNA here is from genome assembly GCA_007115665.2 of Sequoiadendron giganteum. Classification (NCBI taxonomy): domain Eukaryota; kingdom Viridiplantae; phylum Streptophyta; class Pinopsida; order Cupressales; family Cupressaceae; genus Sequoiadendron; species Sequoiadendron giganteum. The sequence goes on along the minus strand of CM021110.1, from coordinate 430,416,448 downwards.
AACATTAGAGATGTCTTAAAATTAAGGGTGGGTTCCAAAATTCATGTACCTCATCCAAAGCATCTCTTAGATATGACTCAAACTAAATTATATAAAAAAAAATTAGATGCTTCAATCTTACCATTGAATATTAAAATAAGTCAAAGATCATTCGAAAAGTGTAAACCTTGGTATGTTAGAATTAATAAGCAATGAATCTCTTGTTGTTGTAAGACTCATGTACAATTTCATTATTATTATGATAGTTTTTGATATATATGATGCACTTTGCATGTTAACCAAATTATGCAGGACATTTGTGCTATTAATATGCCACTTGAAAGAATCAAATATTTTATATCAGGTTCGTTATGTGAACCCTCTAACGGAAACTTATTTTATTTAAAATCATGTATTTCTAGAGAATGTGATAGATGTGCTAACTTTTCATTATTAGGTGAATGTATGCATGAAATTAGTTTAAATGAATTTGGACAACAATTAGTAGATGTAAAAAGATTTAAAAATGTTGATTATTCTTTAAAAGATGGAAAAACTGGAAAACGTTGTGAGCTAATTATGGAAAAAAATATTGTGCATGCATTTATTAAAGAATTTAAAGATAAGATTGTACCTAAATATGTTCAACACTCTCAGTATGCTCATTGGCTTGATAATCAATTTCGTTTATGTAAAAACACATTCCCAATTGGAACTATATTGTCAGTTGTTGATTTTGTTGAAAATTATACTCTTGCTCCACAAGAAGAAATTCAATCACAGTATTATAATTCAGTGCAAGTAGCTATTTTTGTTCATATTGTTTATAGACATGCAGATGATAGTAGAGAAGATAGTAGAATTTTTTTGAGAGAGTACCATTTTTATGTAAGTGATAATCGGTTACATTCATCTGAGTTTGTTCAATATTGTTTTGATATATTTTATAAAAATTTAAAAGAAAGAGGAATTCAATTGCTAGAACATCTCATATAGTCAGATAATTGCACGGGTCAATTCAAAAATGCTAGGATGTTTTATTGGTTATGTAGAGTTCATAAGGAAAATAATATCCAGCACATATGGAGTTTTTTTAAAGCTAGTCATGGTAAGGGAGAACATGACATGGAGCAGGTGCATGTGTGAAAAGAGCTCTTGCTAGAGAGCAAGTAAAATTTCAGGATGCTGCAAAATTTAGAGATGCACGTGCAATTGTAGATTGGTGCAATACCAAATTATCTACAAGAGTAAGTGAGAGCTCAATAATTCACCGCTTCTTTTGGTTAGTTGAAGAAAATGATATTTGTTCTCGACAAGATTGTGAAACAATTAATGGATCTGCAAAATGGCATTCATTTAAGAGTTTGAATGCAAACACATGGACAATATGGACAAGGGAGTTGGCATACTTTTGTCAATTTTGTATTGCAGGTTATTGGGAGGCTTGTGAAAATATGGAATGGGTTGAACAATGGCAACAAAGAGCCTTAACACCTACATCGACACATGTTCAACATGGAACAATAATTGAAGATAATCAAGCATTCGCATCAAATGATTATGATCGTGTTTCTGATCTTGTACAAGAAGGTACATTATTTATTGAGATGAATTTTATATGTATGCATATTTATATACATGAATTAAATATAAGTCGTGCTCTTTATTGAATTTTTTATCTATTTTTGTAGGACATGTGTATGTTGTTGTTGCACCCGAGGGGAATGAAGAGGAGACAGAGTACTGGTTGGCTAGATGTGTTGAGAGAAAATATAAGTTGGTACATCCTAGAGTGGATGATGATAACTTTGAGTATCCAACTGGTTCAGTCATTGTTGTTGGCACCTGGCTTCGAAAATATTTGATAAGAAAGAATGGCTTGCCTGCATTTGAAGATTATGAAAGACACAAGAAGATTATACATTATTCACATTTGATTTTGGCAACCAATATAAAACTAGTTAGATATCACGGGAGGCCTGCTAATAAAGTTTTATGGACACTTTCAATGGATGATCATGAGACAATCATAGATGCATTACAAAAAAGAGAGGATGTGGATGGTACAATAGAGTAAATAAATATTGGTAAGTATATCTAGTTGTATGTATATATTTAATTGATATATATATTTGTCTTTAAATTCATTTCCTTATTAAAGTTTTATATCATTTTTTGTTTCAGGTCTCCCTTGATACTAGATGTTTTACAAAAAAGAGAGGAGATGCACTCTTATTACAATGGAATTCGAATCTAGAGACAGGTAACTATATATAGTTGTAGATACATTTAGTTGAGAGTATAAATATAAAACTAAATTTAATTCATTGTCATTTTATAAAAAGTTTATAATTTATTTCATATCCCCTTAAGCCATCCTCTTATGTACCATTAATCCATCCTCTTGCATCCCCTTTAAGTCTCTCTATTAATTCCCCTTAATTCATTCTATTAGGACCCCTTAATCCATATCCTTGTATATCTATCCTTAATCCATCCTCTTGCATCCCCTTAAGTCACTCTCTCAACACCCCTTAAGCCATCCCCTTAAGCCATCCCCTTAGGTCACATGGTTTAGGGTTTAGGGTTTCTAGGGTTCATGAGATGCTTAGAATAACAAATTTATATGGATTAATGGTTTAGGGTTGATCTCCTAGGATTTAGGTCACATGGTTTAGGTTTTAGGGTTTCTAGGGTTCATGTGATGCTTAGAATAAAAATTTATATGGATTAATGGTTTAGGGTTGATCTCCTAGGATTTAGGTCACATGGTTTAGGGTTTAGGGTTTCTAGGGTTCATGTGATGCTTAGAATAACAAATTTATATGGATTAATGGTTTAGGGTTGATCTCCTAGGATTTAGGTCACGTGGTTTAGGGTTTAGGGTTTCTAGGGTTCATGTGATGCTTAGAATAACAAATTTATATGGATTAATGGTTTAGGGTTGATCTCCTAGGATTTAGGTCACGTGGTTTAGGGTTTAGGGTTTCTAGGGTTCATGTGATGCTTAGAATAACAAATTTATATGGATTAATGGTTTAGGGTTGATCTCCTAGGATTTAGGTCACATGGTTTAGGGTTTAGGGTTTCTAGGGTTCATGTGATGCTTAGAATAACAAATTTATATGGATTAATGGTTTAGGGTTGATCTCCTAGGATTTAGGTCACGTGGTTTAGGGTTTAGGGTTTCTAGGGTTCATGTGATGCTTAGAATAACAAATTTATATGGATTAATTGTTTAAGGTTGATCTCTTAGGATTTAGGTCACGCGGTTTAGGGTTTAGGGTTTCTAGGGTTCATGTGATGCTTAGAATAACAAATTTATATGGATTAATTGTTTACAGTTGATCTCCTAGGATTTAGGTCACGTGGTTTAGGGTTTAGGGTTTCTAGGGTTCATGTGATGCTTATAATAACAAATTTATATAGATTAATGGTTTAGGGTTGATCTCTTAGGATTTAGGTCATGTGGTATAGGGTTTAGGGTTTCTAGGGTTCATGTGATGCTTAGAATAACAAATTTATATGGATTAATGGTTTAGGGTTTAGGGTTTAGGGTTTAGATCACATGGTTTAGGGTTTAGGGTTTCTAGGGTTCATGTGATACTTAGAATAACAAATTTAAAGGACCCTTAATCTACCCTCTTGCATGCCCTTAAGACATCCCTTTAAAGGACCCTTAATTCATATCCTCTTACATGTACCCTTATTCCACAATCTTGCATCCCTTAAGTCACTTGCATAATTCCCCTTAGGCCATTCTCTTAGGACCCATTAAGCCACACCCTAGGGTTCATGACATGCATCCCCTTCATCCATCCTATGGCAAACATCATTTGAATTTGTATGGAATTTATAAGATCCAATTTTGTAACTTTTACTATATATTTACTTAAATGACTCAAACAAATTATAGAACTACTTACTTACATTAATTATTTTTGCAGGTTCTCATCAAGTCTGTCTATCATGTGATTGTCACTGAAAAAATATTTTATCAAGAGACTATGTAAATATCAATTTTTGGTCTTCACGTAAAAATTGATAAGCTAAATAATTGGATATACATGTGCACACATATATGTTTCATCATGTTGTATAGTTGTATGATTTTCAATGAACTTATTAGTAACTTTTTAAAAATCTCATTCCAATTTTATAGATTATACATTTCATATAATTGTTCAAATATTTTCTAGAATTGGTAAATAGTTAAAATTACGTGCTCTTAATTTATTATGAATATAATCTAAACTATTTAAGGAATATTTAAATTTATCACCTTTAACCATGTGATTAATTATATATTTATGAAATTTGATTGTAGAGATAAGAATTTATATCTAGTGCATGTATTACTTGAAAATTAGATAAAATATCTAGATCTACATATGTATGAGTGCATATAATCATCAAAATGAACATAACATGATCATAATTGACTACATATATATAATAATCATATTAAAGTCATTTGATATAAATAAACAAAAATATGTATATGTCAAGTCCAACACATAAAAGTTTAAATAAAACTAGAGATGTCTGGTCTATTTAAAATTTAAAACCATTTAACTATCAAGCTGATCAGTCAAATCAAGTCTCCTCTTTGTTCCAGGTCGATTAGATGTACCTGCATCATGCTGTAAAAGAGTACAAGTAACTTGAAATTAGATTTAAATTTATTTATAAATTTTGATATAATTAAACATATTTAAACCTAAAAATATAAACTTTTGGATAAAAAATAAAATTTTAATTAAATATCTAGTAAATACAATAAAAATGAATTTTAGTACATGAATAATTTACCATATGATCATGTGGATCTACTAGAAAATTTTGTTCAATGAGTAGCATAACTGTCACTTGAGAAGATCCAAATGCCTAATCTACTATATCCTGCATATTCATATATAGAGCAATCAATATGTTAAAACCTCAAATATATATATATATTTAAAAGATCCGTAAAAAATGTTTAGGATATTTAGTAAAGTTTACAACCTCGAATGATATGACCTCAAGATCACGCACCTAAGATTTCCCATGCATAAATGTTGGTGATGTCTCAGGTGCACCTGCAATGGGTGTCTCATGAAATCCTTGCATATAGATGTACAACAATTTGTATAGATCATTCACGCATGTGTATGTAAATGTAAAAATTGTTTAGGATATTTAGTAAAGTTTACAACCTCGAATGATATGACCTCAAGATGACACACCTAAGATTTCCCATGCATAAATGTGGATGATGTCTCAGGTGCACCTGCAATGGGTATCTCATGAAATGCCTGCATATATATGTACAAAAATTTGTATAGATCATTCACGCATGTGTATGTAAATGTAAAAATTAAATTAAATCTATGATATGTATTTAATTCAAACTTAACAAACTTTTTGAAAGAACACACCTGAGTTGATGATGACTCAGGAGCGCTCACCACAACTTGTGGTTGGTTTGCACTAGGCATGCTCATCTGATCTCCCTGCATCTAGATATAATATATATCAATCACAAATCATGTGTAAACATTCAAAATAAATTAGATATATATATATATATATATATCCACACAAACTAAATTTAATATATATTGGTTTAAGTACCTGACCAAAAGGTGAGCCCATATCTACAACACTTGACATATAGACATGATCATTTTGGGTTTCAGGCATTGTCTGATCATGCATCTACACCAAACACTTATTGAATTAATATTGTATTATATATATAATTTGATGTTATTATTTAAACATGAATTTTGCACATTCCAAAAAAAAAATTAAGTTCAAAAGATGAACATACCTATGTAAGATGATGCTCAGAATATAGTAAATCGATAAATGACTCTTTCTCAAACACATGTGGGTCACCTGAAGTGGATGCCTGAGTATTCCTATTGCTCAAGCCTCCATGCTCTCTATTGACCACTTCAGTCGCCGTGTGTGAAGTCTGATGAGTGAGATGTCCTGAAAGTGAACTCAATGCTCCTAATGTTGATAGCATGGTTTGCTGCTGAAATGCAGCGGGAACACCAGGAGAAGCTAGAGGAACAATAGCAGAAATTGGAGCATGTCGTTGAGGATCAACACGTGCTCCTAATCTATGTTGGGGCATGCCACGCCCAACTCCCTGAAATGACCTCATATCAAAATAGTTGGGTTTTAAACCCAACTCAAACTCTGCCCATAACTTTCTCAAAAAGTATAGGGGCACCTCAGAATTTCCATGTGGTGGAGTATCAAACACCATCCACCATCTATCCCAAAAATGTGCAGCTATCTGGGGTGTGCCTACACCATAAAATTGAAATTCATTTTTCGGTGGGTGGAATTGGTTGGCTAGTTTGGGGGTTAAAAAAATATTGGCACATGGCTTCTTTGGTAATTTTAAGGTCATTAATTTATTTATAAGACAATCCATATGCATAGAATTGTCTCCTCTCGTCTCTCCATTGATGGAACCTATCTAGGTCCGCATCAATAGATCGAACATAATCTATAATAGTTTGCATCGTAGATGCAAACCGTGAGAGATGGGGGGGAATTCTAGGCTCATTTTTTATCAGATCTATATTTTCTTGAATGACCATAAGATTTGCCCTAATGCTCTCTCTCAACTGATCCTAGTCTACTATAGGGGGTGGAGGGTTAGGAGGTGGAGGGTTTGGAAAAATGGGGTTTTCTTGTGGTGGTGGGTTTGGATCTATGGGATCTACAAGAATATGTGGTTCAGGCATAAAATCCTCTATGCTAAATAGTGGATCCATGTGAATGTACAACCAAATGGCAACTGCACATGTTAAACAATTAAAAAATATATATCAACAAACTAATTAAATAATGCACACAATTTGAAAGAACTATTTAAAAATCACATTGAATGTGCACAAATTCAAAATACAATTCATTTGAAGAACATTCGATTTATAACATTAAAAAATCCATAATGTTCATTAAAAATCCATAGCATGTACACATTAAAGTTTATAATTTAAGTTTCTACAAGTTTTGAAAATTTCAAATTTGTTGTTTACAATTTGATTTTTGCGTAAGGGTTTGTGTTCATATTTTAGAATGTAGGGTTTAGTGTCTAGGGTTTTCTTGATTAATGATATGTGATTATTTATGGTTTGGAGTTTACATATAGTCCGAAAGATATCTAGGTTTTATGGTTTAGGGTTGATAGATAGGATTATATGGCTCATGTGATGTATACATATAAGGTTGTAGACATCTATTTCAAGATTTGGGGATTTTGAAAGTTATATATGTATATTAGAATAATGTAATAACCATTAAGATCTAGAAATTAAAAAAATTGGTTATAAGGATACATTTAAACATATTAAGGATACATTTAAACATATAATAATAGAAACATAGGAATCATGGTATTTGAAAAGGGGAAATGATAATAGGAGTTACCATAGAACACAAAATATTGTTCATATGAGAGACATAAAAGGTATGAGAATTAAATATTATTTTAATAATAAATTATTAAACAATAGTATAGTACATGAAACTTAAAGGATGCAAATTAGTTAAGATTTATAGTGATTAAAAGTAATAATTATGCAAGAAATAAGGAATCCAAACTACCAATTCGGTAGGGTCAAATCCAAGAAAGTTTGCAACCCAATCCTTCACCAATTATAGAATTTAGATTTATACATTTTAATTTCTTGATTTTTTTTTAATTTTGAGTAATAATAATGAAGGAAAATCTATAAGTTGATGTTCTAGGACCCCCTTTGAGAAAATGGTAACAATCAACCTAGATTATGTTGAATCAAGAGTGAAGGAAATGAAAATTCAATATGTTATGACTAAAAGTCTATGGTTGTTATAACAAATTGAGGGAAATGCATTGTCTTGTGATACCTCACAATTATCACTACTAAAAATAAACTTTGTTGATCACACCTAAAGACACCATTGTTATATAAGTTTGTAAATAAACTCTTTGAAAACTAAGATTGTGAGAAACATAAATTGAAGAAATAAGACTAAAACCCTATGTGTTTTAAAAAGTTCCACTAGTATTCATGATTTTTAAATCCTTATGAAACCATAAAAAACCTTAGGTACCTAAGTACGGGGATATTGGCTCAAATACATAGTTTCAAAACTAAAAATCCACTAGAGTATGGATTTTAATGACAACAAAACCCTAGAATACAACAGACTTTACAAACATCATAAAAAAATTGAGGGAAATTCTCTATGATTTAGGGTGTAATGGGCCCAATATATATGCACATGATTTTTTTTTTTGAAGGATTTTTTAATATATTGATTTAAATTGTATGAATGTGTGCATATGTATTTTTAAATGAATTTGTTGCATCCTCTTAAGTTGTCTTCTATTTTAAGAACAAGTTGAACATATTGAATATATGTTCATATAAACAACTTGAATATGTTTAAGACAAAATTCAAGAACACATAGAAGAACAAGTTGAACAAGAACATGTTAAATAATAGATTAGAAAAACAATTGTTAGAGATGCAAAATTGGAGAATTCAGTTCAAGAAGACATTGCTAATAGATTTATTTTTCAAGTTTAAGATAAAAAATTTAATCGATATAGATGAGGAATTTTTTAAAATATGATTTCATCTAGGGATATGTTGCCTTATATTAGAATTTTTATCACACTAATTCTAACTTGAACCATAGACGGGCTAATTATAACTTGAACCATAGACCCTGATTATAACTTGAACCCTAATGTATTCTAACTTGAACTCTAACCCTAATTGTAATTAAATCGTGTATCATAACCTTAGTTGAACACTAACCCTAAATGCATATAAACTTTTTAATCATAAACCTAATTAAATATTGATTGAATGTTTAACTATCACCAAAATTACAACCATTTAACCCTAGACTCTTAATTTAATTTTTACCCCAACCCTAGAACCCTACACCAATTGACGGGGCTAATTCTAACTCCAACCCTAACCTTCATCTTAAATTTTAATTCATAATTTCATAATCCTAACCCTAACCCTAATAAAAATATAACCCTAACTCTAAACCTAATTGAATGCAAACCCTAACCTCAACCCTTACCTGAATATTTATCTTATAACCCTAACCCTAGAATGAATTTTAACCCTAATTGAACTCAACCTTTAATTGAACCCTAGAAGCAGGTAATTGAATTCTTTAATATATTAAACAAGTAAACATAATCATAACCCTAATTGTAATTTTGAAATCTAACAATATAATATATATTAAAGTTTAAGCCAAACCCTAATTGTACCCTAGCTTTGACCTAATTTTAACCTACAAATAGGGTTTTAGTTTATGTTTTCTAGGGTTTTAGTTTACATTTTAGTTTATGTTTTCTAGGGTTTTAGTTTATGTTTTCTAGGGTTTAGGTCCAAGAATTAACGATCTGAGTAAATTAGGTTTTTAGAACCTACAGTTTAGGGTTTTCAAATTTCAAAATTAAATGTGTCGAATTTAGGTTTTTTTGGGGGTTCTTGATTTAGAATTTTATGTTTGTTTCATTAATGTTTTCGGTTAATTAAATACAATTTAAAAACTATTAAATATTAAATTAAAACAAACTAAACAAAAATAACTAAATAGCAATTATAAAACAAAAATAACTAAACAGCAATTATAATGCAAAAAATTATAGAATTCAACCAACCTGGAGGTCATTGAGGTCAGGTGTGTCGACGGGAGGAGGTGAGAGTGAAAATTTGGCAAATTTTAGCCATCCAAAATGTGTACGTGATCTGCTTCTCCTTTTGCTGGCCCACTAAGCTCGACTATGAAAATGACTTTCACAGTCGCTTATTTAAAAAATTAAATAGTTTTTAGAAACTCGTACGCCTTACAAAATGTGTACGCATTCATAACGCGTACACGTTTCATAACGTGTATGCGTTACAAAACGCGTATGCATTTCATTACGCGTACGCGTTTTAGGTTCGTATCCCCAAATCGTAACACGTACGCATTATTGATTTAGGATCGAGTATGCAATACATAACGGGTATGTGTTTTTGAAAAACACGTATGCATTTCATGCGAGAAAAAAAAATTCGGCCGAAACTCCCCCTCTTCGTGGACCCAACTTCTTGCACTTACCCTCCTCTCAAAAATCACCTGTAACAAAATAATCTATCATAGACTATAGAAAAGTTAATAGATTTTTTATCAAATCCTAAGAATTTTATTAATGTAATAATGAAATATTTGTTACTGTTAAGATTTTACCTTAGGGACAATTAGGTAGTTTTCCCGTATCAAGTAGTTTTTCACCTGTCTAATTTCTCATGCCTTTAAAAAGGCTTGTACACTATGTATTTTATCATCTCATCTCATTCTCATTTTCTTAATATCATCTCTTGATATTTTGGCATCTAATAGCTTTGTGCTTCTCTCATGTATATGTGAGGGTGGTTTGTTTTGCAGCTTGAGGATCCTGGGAAGAAGTTTCCATCTCCTACATGGTATCAAAGTTCCTCCTCCTGCTCACCCTTCAAGAGAGTTTTTGTCAATGAGATCCAAGCATTTTGTTTTCCTATTGATGATTTTCAATAGATATTGATGACAATAATCACACCAAAGGCCATCCAATTGTCAATGGAAATAGACCACTTTATGATTCTCGGGTATAAATATTGGAAGAGGTTTTTATGAATTTACAGGGGACAAATCTTAATTCATTTGCAAACCTGTTTTGTTGAACACCATTTGGTTTTCAAGCTCGTGACTCGTCACCACCGCCATCCATTTATTTCTCTATAGGCTTTGTATTCTGCCTATTCCCATGGTCGTATGCATCCCGAGCCCCCTTCTCATCTGCTAACGCTATTAAACAAACACATTTTAATATTTTTTTTAAAGTTCTAATCAAAAATCATAACTAATTATTTACATGCAAAAAAAATACAAAAAAATGTGGCACATCTAGGCATGTATCCTCTACATATATTGAAAGTTTCAAAAATAATTTTTTTTCTTGTACTTAGGGTGGTCAAACATACACTTTTTTTCTATTTTTCTTGCAAATTTAGTACTACTACATTGAAATTTCAAAAATATATATACTTTTTTTTCAACAAAAACTAGTAGCCTAGAAACTACATTCAATTAGCTACAAATTTTGTTGTTACATATTTTTCATATTATGTTAATAACCTATTAAAAAATTTATGTCAAGTTGCTTAACTCTATTTTTCTGAATTTTCATTGTCACTTAGGGACCTAGTTTGGACCGACCGCCATGATCCTGGACTGATCCAATAGGTTCAAGTTTCAAACCCATAGTGACCCAGTGTAATCCTGGTTCCTTGAGTTTGATCTCCATTGATTGTTTCCATTCATAAAAGTTAAATAGAGCTCGGATTAGATCTATTTTATAGAAAGAGACACAATAAAACCCCCTAGTTTGATTATTTCTATTTTTAGTCCCCCCAAAAAGATGTGCAAGAAAATTTTACAAGTTTGAGGGTTAGATGCCAAAATATTTTGTTTATAACTCATGGATATTTTTTTTAAAAATTGAAAATTTTGGAAATAAAGATCTTATTTTTACACAAAAATTAGAATTTCTTGCAAAAAAATTATAGGAATAAAAAAACATGTGAAATTTCGATAATCTAGGTGAAAGGTATGCCCCATCAAAATTTGCTTACAAATATGACTTTGGAGGCCAAAATTTAATTAAAATAGCACAAAATTAAAATCATCTTGATGCCAATGTGTAGATGACTAAACCAACTTCTTGGACCAACTATTTACACTTGAAAAAATACCTCCTTGTGTGCAAAATATGACAACAAAAAAGACAAACACCTTTACAAGCACTTTGATGTGACAATATTTTTTTAGCAAGTACAAAACCTTAGCAGTTAATGTGAAAATATTGGTTTTCAATAACTATTACATTAAATGATATTTTAACAACACATTTCACAAATTTTTCTAAGAACTAATGTTTGGGGTCTTTGTATCAAATCTACGAATTTGACTGGGTCTTTGTCTTCATGGTTGAGTGACCATTAGAGTGAGTTGAATTGGTATTTTGCAATGTTTTTTTCTAAGTGGATCCATTGAAAGAGCACCAAAGGTGGAGATCCCAGTTATGAGTAGGAGGTTGTTGAAGTGATAAGGCCACCAACGAAACCCACTTGCAAAGAAGAGATATAATAAACAATTGGACTTCTACATGTTTGCACATAAACACAAAGGCTATGAAACAAATGTTTAAAAACCTATGGTTCAAGTGTAGAGAAATATTTTGGTTGGTGATGTTACCATTGACTAAGTCATGGGATACATTGGAAGGGTTTATCACATAAGTAGGGTATGTGCAGGATCATGATGGGCCAAAAAGTGGCGATATCTAAGCAATATGATGGCCCATGTGGCTGACGACTTTTTTTTTACCCAAAATTGATGAAACGAAAAGGGTTTGTAAAGGAGATTCTCAGATTTCCACTAATATAAATTATGCTTTACTTTGAATTTAATAAATTATTATTATTCAATTTCTATTTGAATTACGACTAAAGTCCTTATTGATTGGTTGATTGAAAAACATCTATAGCTTTCAAATGGTATCACATTTTTTGAATCCAAAATATGTGTCACATTATATGCTTCACATAATATAGGATTAAAAAAAAAAGAATTGAATTTCATGAAGTTTTGACCAAGTTAAGGTGGTTAGACATACGAGTTTTTATATTTTTTAAAAGTTGTAATAAAAAAATCATAATTAATTATTTACTTTGAAACAAATTATAAAAAAATATGCATCACATTAGGACATGAGTCCCCTAGTTATATCTAAAATATTATAAAAATATATTATCATTTTATTGTGGTTAGGGTGGTCAGATAGACACCTACTTCTTATTTTTTCCCTGAAAAATTAAGTACTATTGCATTGAAATTTCAAATTTTCACCAAATAGATTTAAAAAATAAAATAAAAACCGAGTAGTTTAGAAACTACATTCAATTTGCTACAGATTCTATTCTTACATATTTTTGAAATAATATAGATAACTTATTCAAATTTTTACGGCAAGTTGCCTAACTCTGATTTTTTGAATTTTATTGCCACTTAAGGGCCTATTTTTTTCATAATGATCCTGCACATACCCAGTACACCCAATAAAACAACACAGGTTTGAACAAATGAATGTTAGCAAAGAAAAAATATGTGAAATACTTTAGAGCACTACCAAATAGAGTCGAGACTCACCAAAATCATGTTCAAATCATAGTAGAATTGTCTCCAAAAGTGTGTGTAGGTAGTAACAATCTCTAGAATTGCTCATTTGTGTGGAGAATTGTGACAATTGGTGAGTCTACATACCACTATGGCATGACAAGCATCAATCACAAGTTGGCCACAAGTTAAAGTGGTTAAAAGAACTACGATATGAATCATGAAAATAGATTTGGCGTATGTGTGACCTTGCAAGAATACCAACATTTTACGAGGGGTAAACCCACAAAACTAGTTTACAACTCCAATGAGGAAGGAAAAGTTGCACAAAATGCCCCCATACAAAAAAAATTGGTTTTTGGGGGTTCAAACGAACATCCGGTTTGAGAAAACCCAAAGGGGGGTTGCTAACCCCCTTCAAGCAAACTCATTAAATTTTGGGTCCCATATTTCCCAAGAAAAAAATCAAAAGAAAAGGTTGTGGAAAGGGGGTTCACTTGACCCTAGTTCAAGTGAACCTCCAAGGGGGATTCACTCGAACCAAGGTTTGCTCTATCCCCCCTTTTGCCCCTTTCTCTCCCTCTAGCACCAAAAAAATTTAGAATTTTTCCTTTCGAAGCTCAAGTTGAGGATGAAAATGGAGAAGACTTCATAGACCCAACTAGATGATGGTAGTCCTCAGAACAAGCTATCCAAAAATAATAATTTTAATATGTTTTGTTTTTATTATGTATTTTTTTTTAGTTTGATTAAACATAGGTTTTTCACCAAAAATCAAGCTCTTTGTTTTGCACATGTGGAAAAATAGAAGATTATAAAAAAAATTGAAAAATATCAGTGCACTAGATATTGAAGTCCTTGATCCAACAAAAAAAAAAGTATTTTGATACATAAAAAATTAAAAAAATGTTGTATACGGTCTGCCTATGTCTAAATTATAATTGGTTTTACTGGGTGATCCCACAATGTTGGTTTACAATTTCTAGGAGATTTTGATTTTTGCTAAAATCATATATTTTTAGAAAATATAATGATTTAAGCCTTAAAAAGTTACATTTGAAGGATTCCAATTGAAGAGGGTTTGATCAAACCATCTTAGATCAAACACTCTTGGATAGAACCCCACTAGTTTTAAACCATACCTATAACGGAATCTCCTTTACACCTATCAAAATGCTGATAGAAAATTACTTTTGATTTACCTTTTGTGGGATCAAATGAATTCATTTAAAATTTATTTTTTTGTAAGTATGTAGTCCTTATTATAAGCTTCCCAAAATGTATAATTTTAAATAAATTTAATTTTACTTATATTTATTTTTTATTTCTTGTGAATATAGGTTTTTCACTGAAAATCAAGCTCTATGTTCTGCACCTATGGAAAAATGAAAGATTATCAAAAAAAAATTGAAAAATATCAATGCACTAGATATTGAATCCTTGATACATCAAAAAAATAAAATTTAATTTCGATAAATACAAAAAAAAGTTATGTTGTATGCAGTCAACCTATGTTTGAATTGTAATTAGTTTGACTTCGAAACTTGATTAAGAAAAAACCATTCAATAAAACACTATGAAACCAAATGAAAGCACTAGATATCATAGTTAAAAATCTAAATTTTAAAAAAATAGAATTGTATCCTTCATGGAAAAAAAATTATTTTGTATACGGTGAGTATCACTCTTTAAAAATGGTGTTTATTGAAAAAAACTAGTTTTTGAAAGAGATAAAAAAAGAAGTGCAATTTGATTCCAAAAATTTTGAAAAAAATATATTTAGAATCTACAGACAAAATTTCACAAATGACTAGTTTGCATCATCTTCAAATTTCTCACAGTTTAGCCGCTATAGGTGCTTGAAAGTGAAGATTTAGTTAGAAAAAATCAGTTAAGTGCCCAATTTGGCCAAAAATTGTAAACTAGTATTGTGGGATCACCCGACTTCGAAACTTGATTAAGGAAAAAATATTCAATAAAACAGTACGAAACCAATTGGAAGCGCTAGATATCATAGTTACAAATCTAAATTCGAAAAAATAGAATTTTATCCTTCATGGAAAACAAGTTATGTTGTATATGGTGAGTGTCACTCCTTAAAAATGGTGTTTACTAAAAACAACTAGTTTTCAAAGGAGATAGAAAAAGAAGTGCAATCTGATTCCAAATTTTTTGAAAAAATATATTTAGAATCTACAGACAAAATGTCACAAATCACTAGTTTGCATCATCTTCAAATTCCTTACGGTTTAGCCGCTATAGGTGCCTGAAAGTGAAGATTTAGTTAGAAAAAGTCAGTTCAATGTCCAGTTTGGCCAAAAATTGTAAACCAGTATTGTGGGATCACCCCTAGAGATGGGTGTGGTAATGAGAATGCTTGGTTGGTGGAGATAGGTATGGTGTAGTTGGAAGGAAATGATTAAACAAGGACCTTTAATTATAAGCCTATGCTATCTTCCATTCATATTTACATCTTATTCTCTTTGTTATGCTCTACGGATTGTATGAGGTTTTGGGTTGGAAAAACTCCACAACAAATCATTGAAACCAAACTAGTGCAAATCCTCTTTCAAAACTAGTGCAAGCCCCAAATTTTTCCATGAACTTTGTAAATAAGATAAAATAGGCCAAAATCCTATAAAAATTTGACCAAATTGGAGACGGATAGAGAGTTATTTTGGTCATCTACTAAAATAGATCATTTTTAAAATTTCCTACACTATATGGATTTGTACAATACAATACCTATGTATAATGAATTAAAAAATGCAAAAAAAATCAAGTTATCAAATTTTGCCAAACAAAAGGATATTGTTTGTTTCTTAGGCCTTCTAAACTTGGTGATGATGTTTGTTTGGCTCCACAAAGCTTTGATGATAGGACTATGTGCTAGAATCACCTTGATGTGGAAAGGGATGTGCAATCATGGCTCTTATACCATGTTGAAATTAACCAAGAATTTGAAAGAACAAAACAACCTTGCACTTGTTAATAATGAAGCATAATAGTATATCGATGTACATGAAGAGTACGTGAAATGTCCATAGAGGAATTGCATGTATAGGTAAGGTAGAGGAGGTAGAAGGTAGAAAAAAATGAGTGACTATCCCTCCAAAGATGAAACACTTATCTAGCTCAAATGACATGTCTTCTATGAAGTGGCAAGTATGTGTGTACTAGGTGTCTCAAATGATGAGAACACATGTCCCAGCTACATGAGGTGAGAAAAGAATAATTTTTTTTAAGTAAACTTAAGTTAAGTGTGAATATATCAATCATAGAAAGATGGTATCCTAACTTGATATGTAAAGATGTTATTTGCACTAACAATTTTTTGGTCTAAAATAATCGTCCAAAATGTGGTACCAAAAGTTTGATGCTTTTGCATTGAAATTGGATTTGTTTTAGAAGTAAGGAAGATTGTTGTGTTTATATTAATATTATTGATGATTATATACTAGTCATTTTTATATGGATGATATGTTGTTTATTGGTAACAACAAGTTGATGATCAAGAAGTTTAAAACTCAACATTTTGGAACATGTGCTAAGAAGAATTTGGAAGCTACAAAATGCATTATTGGGATGGAGATCAAAAAAATATTAAATATATAAAAATATTTGATTGAATTGGAGTAAGTATGTGGATATTATTTTGTGATGATTTAGTATATAAATGATTGTAAAATAGTGAATATTTTAATTCCTATTGGCACTAAGCTTACTTTAGACATGTATCCTAAATTTAATGACAGTTTTGATGGAATGTATATTTTTTCTTGTACTATTTTTGTTAGTAGTTTGGTATATGCAATGGTTTTTAGTAGACTAAATATTGTCCAAGCAATGGGATTTTTGAATAGGTTTATGTATTACCTTGGTAGAGAGCATTAGACTTTCATTAAAATGGTATTTAGATATCTATGTGGAACTTCTTATTACTTTTTGTGTTACTATGGTATTAATGATATGGAAAATTTGTTGGGCATATAGATATTTGTTTCAATGTAGATTGGGTGGGTGACTAGAATAGTTGAAGGTCCACTGGGGGCTATAATTTTTTCTTTTTGGAGGTGCAATGAGGTGGAATCAAATGCAGGTATTGGTAAGGTATTGGTTTTGAAGCAGAAATATTATAATCAAATGTAGCAATTTAGAGTGTTATTTGTTTGGCCAAAAACCCTATGTTTCATGCTTATACTATTTTTTTATATATTAATATCACTTTGTGTGATAATTAATTTAGAATAGTAAGTTCTTGTTAGAGAAGATTGACACTATAGATAATGTTGTAGATTTTCTTACAAAACTAGTGACCATAGATTAGTTTTCTTGGTGTACAAATCTCATTGTCCTTGATACTTGTACTAAAAAAAATCATTTTACCTATGAATGTATTTGTAAGGTGTAATATTAAGTGGGAGAATGTTAAGATTATGTAGTCATTTACCTTTAATTTTATGTATAATTTATGTCCCTTCAACACTCTTGGGAAGTGTCCTTGGACATCTAGGGTGTAATTAAAATTAAACAATAATTTAGATTCCTCTAGAATCTTAGCATTAGTTGTCATATGTACATTCATGAAGAAGTTAGAGCACAATGATGGCAGTTACAATTGACTTTGGACTCACTAGATGCACTTTCCCAATGAACTAGGCACTAGGATTGAAGAGCAAAGAATCTTACATATGAGATATGGGACCTCCATGAGTTGGCTGCTCCATTTTAGAGTGTTACACTTGGGGATATGAGTTGTCAAATTTATGACAATTAATATGTCTATAATATAACTTTATGTTGACTATTCTAGGGATCAATCGATTATACCTATGTTATGTCAATGTGAAACCATTTATGCATACATTATTCTCAGAGGATGTTCTCCAAGGTGGGCATGGGGGTTTTGCATGATACCATGGTTTTAGTATCCATCATTTTGGTAATTCATTTATAGATCTATCCTCTCTCTATGTTTATACATTCACAGTACAAGATGGTTTTATATAAGATTATTTTATAGATATACAAGTGTTATTAGAATGTTGTCAAAGTAAAGAAAATATTTGTATATTGGATGTTATCTCATTCTTGAAAGGTAATGCATATTTTTCACCTTTCTCGTGTGGAGTTTTGTTTGAAAGGGATTTTCTACATAAATCCTATTTTAACATGGTGTGCTGATTTATGTAATCACTTAAATAATCTTATGGTATCCTTGTTTAAAGAAACAAATTTAAGATTTGCATACACTTTAAGATTTTATTGTCATAACCTTGTTTCTCAACAAATAATATAACCCTTTATAGGTAGTTAAATCAGCCTAAATATGATCATAATATTGCTAATTGTATTTTTATTGAATGTTTTGGAAGGTTTGTCCTCTCAAAATGACTTATTATTCTCAAATATTTGCACCATATTCTCTATTATCTTCTTCCCTGGTAACAATTAATTAATTACAGTTAATTAAGGCATCTGCGTCTTCAATCATGCATCTAACGGATACTGCGATAAACAATTCTTCAAACCAGAGATTTATCCATCAATGTATCAAGCATCAGATCTTTAAATGGAAACCAGTGTCATTGTCCACTACATTTCTGAAATTCATCGAAGATAACCATAATCGCCTGAAGAAATGGGGATAGGTATTCAGGTACAAAATGGAAACAGGGGCACCCTTTCAAATCAAGGTAGGGGAGGGACCGAATGAGGGTACAGATAAATTGTTTATGAATGTAGTCACCAAAAGGCGAAGATACAGCAATGGCAGCTGCATCCTCATTCCTACATCCGCCCTATACTCAAGTTCCTTGGTGACTGACGGAAAAAAACGAAAAATCTTTATCAAAGTATGGCTCTACTGATTTCATTTTCTTTTGATATTGCCTCCAGACAAATGGAATTTCCCTCCACTTCCTGATGCAGCAGAATGAATATGAGTTACTGAGCCAATGAGCTAGGAGTTGAAATTTCTTTCTGACTGCTTTAAATAACCATGTTTTCTGTGGTGCTATGTTATTTGGCTATACTTGTTAAAACTTGTAAATTAGTAAGTCCTGTCAATGTAGCCAGTTCAACTAAAAGCTATGGTCATCACTGTATGATTGTTAACATGATTGACATTGCTGTGGAGACAATGTTTTCCATAAAGCTTATTTAAATTTAGGTAGCGAAAAGGGCGTACCTTAAAATTACTGCCAATCTGATGACAGAGCTTTAAAATGGCATAAACCCTAGCAGCATAGTATTTGATGTTTTATGAGAAATCCCTATGAACCCTGAGACCGAAAATTTGATATTTCCCAAATCCGCATGGATCCTGCGACCGGAAGTCTGATAGTAGCATAATATTTAACTAAATGTGTTTTGCCCAATCCTCATGAAACCAGCTGCGACCGAAAAAATCTATTAAAAAAGGTAGCAAGACTAAAATTTGAACAAACTACAAAAAAGGAAAAATGGTAAATAAAATTGAATTGCTGTGGAAGCTTTGTTTTGCGTAAAGCTAAGATTAATTTAGGAGGCCCAAAGCGCCAACCTTAAAAGTTATTCCGAAGCTGCTCGCTCAGGGAGCAGCGTAGTGTTAATTGATAGATTAATAAATTAAATTAAAATAACAAAACTCAAAATTGCCGTCGACAGCAGGGTTCGAACCTGCGCGGGCGAAGCCCAACAGATTTCAAGTCTGTCTCCTTAACCACTCGGACATATCGACCTTTGATTTATATTAGTTGCATCAAACTAATTTAACTACTAACATCGTTACTAAGTATCGAACACCTTTGCCCGGGCAGGAAACGCATTTTACTTGTAACACCAAAACATTACTCTACTAATTTATATTTTTTTTTGTTGGGGTAAAACAGAATTAAAGTTCTAGCAAAATTATATTATATGAAAGAAGAGGTTTTTGACAAAGTGAATTTTTCATAAGACTTTTGATATTTATTAATTTTTATTTTTTGTTTCAAAAATATGTCTTATGGTTTATATTGTGTAAAATGTTAGTTGTATGATTCTTGTAAGTGAAACTATAATTCATTACTAGTTCGATGAAATAAATTTTAATATAATGTATTTAAATAGATTCTCAAAAATGTATAGGAGTTGGGTAATAAATTTTATAGGAACTCAAAAGTCACAAAGAAAAAAGCATTGAAAGCTTAAATAACTTGTAGCTTCAAGGTTTACAAATCAATCTAGTTTATATTTATATTTTAAAGCATACACAAAAGAATCTTCCACACAAACTAATAGAAATAAATCTTCTTCCCATATACTTACAAGATTCAACCAATTATATACATCAAACTAACCCCTCTCACACATTCAGGATTAGCAACATTTGAGAAAAGAATTTCAAAGTATAAATAAATTGTTCATATTATTCAAATTATTGATATATGACCCCATAAAAATGTAGTATTATATTAGTTCATATAGAAAATGTAAACCAACAACAGCCCTTTGAAAAAAATCATTATTGTTTATTGACTTCATATATTTTATCCAACATATTGTTCAATATAACACATTCAACTTGCAAACAATCAAGGAGCGAAAGAGAAAATTATGTAGGCTCTTACCTACTCCAAGAGACACATTTCCTATAACTAGCTTCCACACAAGATGAGATGAGATGAATTCAACCACCTTCAATACTTCATCATAGCAACATGCATGGACATTAAATTCTGCTTGAGAAGAAATCTTTACCTTTTAATCATTTTTTCAATTTAGTCATCACCTTGTGCAAGGCAACAAGCGTTCTCTCTCAACCCATGAAAATGTACAAGATGATAGTTGAAAAATATTTAGCCTTGTTATCAATACCCTCGATATCATCATGAAGTATGTACCCATGACTAAATATAATAGGGTGGTGCAACTTAGAGATTGAGTCACATCAAACATATTCCTTTTACTAGTGAATGATTTGGGTCCACTAAATCTTTTCATTACATCCCTAATCATCACACTAGGGGTATCATCCACGTCCTTAGCAAGTTCTCAAATTCTCATCATCCACATCCTTAAATCTAGGTTGGCTATCCCCTACTCTAGATATGTTGTGAATCTTTCCAATGTCTCCTCACCAATCACCATCTATTTATGTTTCCTATCAATAGAGCCATCTTTGCTAACCATCCCAAATTCTCCTCTCTTACCTTTCCTAACCTCTAAAGTATAAGATATATTCAAGAATAGAGAGCACCACTCAAGGAAAATGTTAAATAAACAAACTAAGCATTACATAAAAACATAAAACACCTCCACCATCATATATAATTAATAAACACCCAAAAAAATTGATTTCTTGCTTGCAATCCCTATGGTTTCTCCTTTATGGCATTGACACATATCACACAAAAAAATTGATATCATGTTTCATGACAACCCAAAAGTGTATGTTTTCTCAAGATTTCATATATCTTTAAGAATTTGGTTTTCCCTATGGATGGTGATGCATGTAATTATTGAAACAATTTTTTTTAAGTGTAGAATTCACAAAAATCATAATATATGATTTTGACATAAGTGTTTTCCATAGTAAGAGTACCGAGGCTTATCTATAAAATCATTTGTTAGTTGATGAAAGGGTTTTTGACTTTTTTCATCCCAATGCCACTCTTATTTGACCTCTCATGGCCAATTTAGAATTGATAGGTATAAAGCATGTAGTGTCTCATGGCCTTTGAATTTGTAAGATTGGGCATCTATTGATCAGCTTCATGCAAAATAATAGAAATAATAAAAAGAATCATATGGATCTCACACAAAATAAGGGATGTTCATGCTCGCCAATATGCCTTAATATCCAATGTATGTAGATATAGAATAAACCTTTGAGGTAAGTTAACACCATAGAATACTCCTTATGGAATAATCCATGTTATATCTCCAATATATCCCAAATTCAATATCATATTTCACACATATCCTTGCAATGATAATCACATTCTTTACATACACCTCCTAATAATACGATGGAGGGGTAATCCTAACGAAGGCCTACTCATCGCCTAATATAGTTAATTGCACATGTTATCCACATGACCCAATATAACTAACTTAAGGGATGTGTACCACATGTTGAAATCTCCATCCACCTAGATACATTATAATATCATATCCGTAGGTACAAAACATATACCATGACATTATCCTTTCCCTTCTTGTAGATAATTTTATAATCATAACCAAATAATTTAATGATGTAGAAAATTTCCCCAAACAATATGTTGATCGACAAATTGTTGATGTTCCCTTCTCATATGTGGATTTTATCATACTTTTCCTACAAATTCATTTTCCAATGAATGCAAGGTTTATTCTTCTTACAGCACCATTATGCCAATACCTACCCCTAAAGCATCACTTTTATTGACAAATAATTTGGAGAAATGAAGTATGGATAGTAAATGTGTGGTGCACATGGATGACAATTTGAGAAGAGAAAAGGCACTCTCCACTAATTCAAAACATATGAACATGTTTTTCTTAACATTATCATTGAAGGAGCTACAATTTTACCATGGTCTATGATGGATTTATAATAATAATCAATAAGACCTAAAAATGCCTAAATACTTTAAGATGTATTGGTTTTAGCAAGTTTTTAATGTCCTTCATTTTCATGGGATCCATCTTAACACATTATACAAAAATATATATGGCCTCGACATTCCACCTTTTTTGTACCAAAATAACACTTGTAATTCTTTGCACAAAATTAATTTTCTAGTAGGATTTTTAGGGTTTGGTCCAAGTGAATCAGATGATTGTCCTATGCCTTTTGTGAATAAGAATGTCATCAAAGAAAAAAAGTATGTTTTTTTTAAGGAATTCCTAAAGAATTTGATTCATTAAACTTTGGAATGTGAATGGTGCATTTCTAAAATTATAATGGCCCTCATGGGTTTGAACAATATTAGAAATATTTTCTTCTTGTAAAAAATCTTGTCCTAGCCAATCCATAAATCTAACTTGGAGAAGTAGCCTCCATGCAAACCATTTAATAGTTCATCAATTTTAGGAATAGGAAACTTGTCCTTAAAAGTAATTCTTTAAGCTCTAAAAAATGAACACCCATGACCCATCCTTTTTGTAGACTAGGTGCACTATGGAAGAATAGGAGATAACACTCAACCAAATGACCCTTGCATAAAGAAGTTAATAAATCATCTTCTCTTTTTTTATTTTCTATCTATAGGGGTATAGGCTTGGTGGTTGACTACCTAGAATTAAATTTATTGCATGATTTTGTGAGTGTTAAGGTGGTATTCCTTAAGGCTCTATAGATACCTAAGAATGTTCATCAATTATTATTTACAAGTCTAGGGATTCGATTGAGTGTTTTAATTGGTTGTACTAAAAATATTTGAGTCATTGCCCTTTTTTAATATTTTTTTGCATAGACCACGATGTGAACTGATAAATCAATTTTTCCCTCTTGTCATGCCATGTGTAATGTATATAGTTTCCCAGTAATCATTAATATAACCCTATTTATTAAAATCACATAGGATGTATCCCAAAATGTGAAGTCACTAAGTTTACAAAACTATGTTGCAACCACCTATCAAATCTTGGATGTGTTAGATTGCATATGTAATCACTCACTAAAACCTGGAAATTTTGACATTTTACCTTACAAGCCAATGTACCTCCACTAGTGACCATCACCTCAAATTTTTTGAATAGATAGACATAAAAAAATTCCTTCTTGTCCACCCAAGAGTCAATGAAGTTATGAGTGTCATCAAAGTTGATGAGGATGGTTAAGTAATGTCCCTTGGAGTATCATTAATACTTTTATAGATTGGTATGTTGTGATCCCTATTTTAGAGCATACTAATAAATTTTGGTGGTAGAGTCATCAACCAAACTAGTATCTTCAAGTTGTTCCTTTATTAGACTTTATTTTGAGGCATACAACTTGTTAAATGTAGATGTTGCCTCAACATCTAGTAGATATAGTTTCTATTTTAAACATTTATAACCTAGTGCATATTTCTCATCTTACTTGTAGAATAGCCCCTTTGCTACATAATGCTCCTCATGAGTAGGCACTTGATTAGTGGTGGTCCTTAATTTGTTGTTGGATGGTATGATTGTGGAGTTAATGACTTATGACTATTTATAGTTGATTTTGGGAAATATATTCATCCTCAAAGAATTAGCCAACCTAATAGATTCTATCAAAGTGATGTGTTAAATATTCTTCACTATGGAGTCTTATTTTAGATTGCTAATAAAGAAAAAATGTAAAGTATTATCTAGCCATCTTGTTCAATCTACCAAATTTTTAAATTGTATATAGTAGTCACAAACGGAGTGAGTTTCTTAATTTATTTTATGCCTCTATGAAATTCTTGTATTAACTTATGTTAAATCAAGTGAGTACATGTTCATAAACTTGATTTCATGTGAGTGCACCATATGTTTTATCCTACCATTAATACCATTGGATAGTGAACTGCCAAAAATGAAGAATGGAAGGAGGATTCCCTAATGAGCCTCTAGGGTTTTTCACCCTAGAAGCTAACTTTGGATGAATGTCTCTCTTTCACACTTCTTTCATCTTAGGGTTCATTCAAAGGGGGAATTATGGGCTTAATGTGAATGTGTGTGATTGTGCCCTAAGTGCTATGATCTAAATGCAATGAACTGAAAGTAAAGCTAACTAAGAATGAAATGCAAGTATACTAGAAAACACATTGAGATATGCAAATATGTACAAAAGAACCTAAAACTATATACATAAAATATTACAGAAATGAATGAGATTGAAGAGGTGTGCACCTAAAATCTTGTAGGAGTTGAAAATGTTGTTGAATTTGATGTTGAAGCCGAAAGGGACACTTGTGCCAAGTGGGGCGACCTAGTCCTTCTTCGGGCAAATTTTGGGAAACTTCTTCGGAGATTGATTCAGCCAAAAGGGTATCCAAATCTACCAATTTTTTTGGAAAATGGCTCTAGTGGGACTAGGTCGCCCAAAGTGGCAACCTAGTCCTCTTTTAAATTTCTATGAACCAAAAGATGGGATTTGAGGCCTTTGATCTATGTTTTCTACTCCTTCAGGTATTCGGTCCTGAAAGTGAAGATTTTGATCTATGGAAGTCTTCCAAGCTTCAACTAGGGTTTCTTCAACCTTAGAGAGCTTGATCAACTTGTTGAATGATGAACTTCAAGCTTCCAATGCACCTAAATCTGCAAACACACACAAAGAAGGAAGAATAAATGTTGATTGTTAGAGTATGGGGGCTTGCCTTAGTCAAGCCCCTTTGTAGACAATCAAATCAAATGATGAAATAAGAAAAGAAAGCATGAAATGTGAAGCAATTTACTTAATTGGCTTTCCATGATTATTGATCTTGAGTTGCAACAATGGAGGATCCAGCCCTTGAGTACTTCAGAAATGATGTCTTAGTGACCTAGAATCTGAAACCCTAGCTTGCTTGAGAAGAAGGAGAGATGAGAGGTGAGAAGAATGTGTGTTGAGAAAAAATTGGTGATACTTAATGAGGAATTGGGGTTTTTAGGCTTATTTATACAAGTTATGCCCTAATTTTCCTGAAATAACACTATACTAGCCGACCTTAGGGTTTTAGAGACCAAAATCTCGAAAGAAGTTAATTTAAAATTAAATTTTATGCCACATGGGACTAGGTCGCCCAAGGTGGCGACCTAGTCCACCTGGTAAAATTACATTATTTTTTGGGGATTAAAGTATTATTATTTATGTTTGTCGAGATTGTCTCATTAAAACACACTAAGATAAGATTTGTATGTGTATTAAGGGGTCATTTTGGCATAATAAAGGGTTGATTTAGTGATGACAATCCTAGGAGAGTGTGAAATTTTTTTACAAAACCTTACAATACTTTGGCACAAGGCTTGGAAAGGTGTAAAAATAGACTGAAAAGGGTCCAAAATCCATAGGCAAAGGTCCAAATGAGCAAAAAGTGTCAAAGTCCACACTTTTTGGTGACACAGATAACTTCATGTGCCATGTTGAAAAAAGTTATGGGAATATTTTTACTCATGGGAGTTTGATTGATAGAAAAATATTATTCTACTTTGTACAACTAGTTTGCAGGGTTGCAAGAATCATATTCAAGGAAATTCAATTTATTTGTATGTTATGTCTCAAATATTCGATTGGTTTTGGGAAGTATATAGCCCACTCAAAGATTATTATCATGTATTAGAACCTCGTCTCATGTATGACTTTCAATTCTATTATAATTGTTGGCTCATGGTATCATATTTGGCATTAAACCTAGTCAATCTATTACCAAGGTCGTCAAGTTTATCTCACTTTTCCAACCTAGATAATTATTTTAATTAAGATAAAGTGTGAAGGGACCGAACACAATATAGAACAACCATCAAGGCAAGTAGGACAAATCTCACCAAAAGTGAGACTTAAAAGAACCAAACAAAGACCAACAATGCTTTTGACCATAGCAAGGAACCAGAAATAAATGAGAAACAAGGGTCTTAACCCTATACAACAGACTTATCCAACAAGCCTAGAGATTGAGAAATGGAATATGTAGAGGAGGGACCTTTACGCCTTCTATGAACAACAATCTAAGCGATACTATCATCTGGGTACCCACTATAAGGGGTAACAAGAGACTCCCCCAAGGGAGGACCATTACCACACAAGGAGGAGGATAACCAGGTGAACAATAGTCACCATCCATGATAGATCCCTAGGGCTAAGTGGAGGTAGTTGGAGGAGTAGGAGAAGTGCACTTAGGAGGAGAAACACTAGCAAGGAACTTGAGACAAATCAAAACCATGGCAAGAGTAGGGCATTTTCAGAAGCATAGGAGGATGCATTCTCAAAAGAGGAATAAGTTGAAACAGTTAGGAGATCATCATTAGCATTTAAGCACCAAGTAGCCACACCTTTTCAACACAAGAGAGAGCAAGTTGAAGCTAGTGACCAATAGTGGAACAACAACAACACCTAAAAGTGAGGCCCTCATAATCGATTGGTTGTGACTAGGTTTGATCCCCAACCAATTGAACCACATCTTTGTGAAGAGGAAACGAGATATCAATACCCACCAAAATTCAAGCAAAGGTGGATTGGCCCATAAAAGAGGTGGAATCATCGACCTTCAAAAAGCAACCAATGGAGTTTCTAATGTTCTCATAACAAGTCTCCTCAAAAAATTGAAGGGGAGATTCATGAGTCTAACACATGTCAGATGCAAATTGAGTGATTTGGTAAGGGGATTGAAGGAAGAAGTCCAAGGTTTGAGCAAGAGAGAGTGCTCTCCCCAAGCCCAAAATCAACCCAACACCAAGAAACGGTCCTCAATAGAAGCAAAAGTAGCAACAACAAAAAAAATAGCACAAGAAAAGAGCTCAATCTCACCAACCACTAAGGTCCTCCAAGAATCCAAAACCCTCTTATGTAAGTTGAGAAGAGAGGGCCAAAAATTAGAAAAACAACACATGAAACCCTACCTTCAATAGAAATCCTCATTCTTGGAAACATGATCCCCACAAACCACTATGGGGGAAGGTTTGACATAGGGGAGAGGGTACACCTGAGGAGGGTGAGCAAAAATAGATTTGATCGACAAAGAGTAAGGGCCCCATAGAAGTAGCAGGATTGAGAGGAGGTGCAGAGGGGGATGAAGGGACCTCAATAGGAGGCACTCACACTGAAACGCCAGGAGACACGCTCAGAAACACCATGTAAACCAACCACATGTTGTGAATTGAAACCAAGAGCCCACACAAAAGGGGAGGATGTAGGAGCAGTTGCAGGGGCATGGGTGGCAGTAGGAGATGATGTGATACCAAACTGAAGGGAAAATATCCCAACTAAAGTGGGCAAAGATGAAAACACACACAGAGAAAAGGAGACAACAAGGAGGCAGAATAATATTTTCTATTTCATTCAAATACACAAAAGATTACATTAAAAAAAAAAATTACATACAAAAATTAGAGCTAAGGCTCTGTATTTCCTTCATACAACAAACTTCCCAGATTCTAGTGCACTAGAGCTTTATGTGTGCTACTTTGTGTTGCTACTGCAAATATTTCGAAGCACTGGAGCACTACACTCTGTGCAATATCTTCTGCTACTACAGGTTCTGCTTCTCCTTCCTTTGTTTTGTTCACCTGAACATTCCAACCTTGTTCTTCTTCTCTCTTACACTTTCTATCATATTCCTTTGTTTTGTCTTTGTTTCCTTTTCAAAAACTACTGCTCAAAATTCAAATTCAACCACCAAAATTAATTAGCTACCAAAAACATTAACTGGGATGGAAAATGTCAGACAAGGCAAATGGGGGGAATGATCCAAAACGGATCTCTTCTGATGCTGCATTAAATGCATAATTTGGACATTGCTCAAGATTATTAATTCCAATAGGTGCAAAGTCACAATTGATAGTAGACGCAAGAGAAGACATGAAGGCATGAGCGACAGCAAAAATTTCAAAAATAATTACACTAGTTGAAATCAACTTAGATAATTTTTAAAGTATAGAATATTGTGTTGCTAAATATTGTTTTGATTTCCTCATCCATCTTTTCCAAGGAAAGATTATAAAAATCATAAAATCTATGTCCACTAGCCATTTAGTCACTCAAGTGATCTATTGGAGGTGTTATTAGGGATACCAAAATGACTTGTTTGTGAGATATTTGTCATGAAAAATTTAGGCTTGTAGACTATATAAAATTTGAACAATGAACATCAAAGACTTTGTTATCAAAGTACCTCAGTGTTGAATGTTGTGATTCACTAACCCATTATCTGACTATACTAATCTTCCCTCCATTACCCCATCCTATCTTAATATTCTCAAATCGACCAATCTTTGACCAAATATGTCTAAATCTCTTTGTGGCTAGGCTTTATGAGGGGAATTTCTACACTAGGATGTCATTGGTCTATAGGCTCTCCAATATGATTATCTTGTTTGTAAATATTAAATTGAACCAAGATTTTGGATTTCTAACTTACACCATACTCGTGGTCATGTCATCTCATCTTGAAGGTACAAAAGAGAATAATTGCATGCAACAAATACATATTAATAAAAACATGTACTTTTACAAGGTTTTATATAATGTAAAGGCTTAACAATGTCAAATGTAAAGGTTTTATATATTGTAAGGCTACTTCACTAATAGTGAGAATAAAAACTAACTAGCATACTTATAATTATATTAAAAGTAGGGAGCAAATTAGTATCTCTTATGGATAAATTAGTTTTAAAATTTTGAGATTGTAAATTAATATTTTTACATAAGCTTAATTAGTTTATATTATCTTCAAGTATTTTGTGAGATTAATTAGAATAGATTTTTTTAATGCATTGTTAAATTAGTTTATATAGAATTTTATAATTTTATTTGTGATGGTATTAGTATATTTTAAAATTTTGGTGTCTTTATATTTTTAAAATATTTTTTTGTGAATCTTGTGTTATTATATTCCACTTCTTACTATCATTATAAACTAGAATATATATCTTTAATAAATCTATATAAAATATGCAAAGACATATCCGTCTCAAAGCACCTAGAACCCTTACCCTAATCCTAAGTCTAATTGAACCCTAATATAATTTTAACCCTCTAAACCTAACCCTAAGCATAACTATAATTAAACCCTAAACCTAAATGCAACCCCAATTGAACCCTAACCCTAATCTTGAACTATAATTGAACCCTAACCCAAATTGAGCCCTAATCATAATCTCAAGAGCTAATTGTAATTGAAATTCAACCCTAGCCCAATTAAACCTTAATCTTAATGCTTGACATACCACTAACTCTAAATTAACCCTAGTTGAATCCTAACACTCGATGAATCTTAACCCTAACCCTAATCCTAATTGAAACCTAATTGGTCTCTAACCTTAATCCTAATTGAAACCTAATTGGTATCTAACCCTAATTGTAATGTTAATCAAACTCACCCTTAGAACCCTAACCTTAACCCTAATCCCAAGCTTTATCGTAGAACCCCAACTTTAACCCTAACCCTAATTAAATTATAATTGAAGTCTAACTCTAACCCTAACCTTGATTGAAGTCTAATTGAATTATGTGTCACCAAAAAGTGTAGCCTTGACACTTTTCACTCATTTGGGCCCTTGCCTATGGATTTTGCCTCTTTTTACCCCTTTCCAAGCCGTATTTCAAAGTGTTGTAAGATGTAAAATATTTTCACACTTTCCTAGGCTTGTCATCACTAAATCAACCCTTTCTTATGGCATAATGACCCCTTAATGCACTTAATAGGTCTTACTTTAGTGTGTTTTAGAAGACAATCCCAACAAACATCAATAATCATCTCTTAATCTTTGACAACCACTTAAATTTTCCCAGGTGGACTAGGTTGCCACCTTGGGCAACCTAGTCCCATGTGGCATAAAAATCATTTAATTAATTCAAATTTCTTGCGGGATTTTATCTCCTAAACCCTAAGGTCGTCTTGTGTGGTGTTATTTTCAAGAAAATTAAGGCATCACATGTATAAATAAGGGTTTTTCTCATCTTTTTCACCCTAATTCCTCTTCTCCCTCCTAACTTTTTCTCCTATTCATCCATCATTCTTCTCAAGCAAGCTAGGGTTTAAGCATTCTAAGTCAACAAGACATCTTTTTTGAAGCATTCAAGGGTTGATTGTTGTAACAACTCAAGATCATTCATGATGGCAAGGTAACTAACTCCATTATTCCATGTTCATACTTCATTTCATTTTCTATTCATTTTGGTTTAGTTACCTAAAAGGGGTTTGACCAAGGCAAACCCCCATGTCCTAACAATCAACATTTTCTCTCTCTCTCTCTCTCTCCTTGTGTGTTTACAGATTTAGGTGCATTGAAGATCATTGAAGCTTTGAAGATTTTTTGAAGACCTCTCCTTGCTTTCAAAGTCAAAACATCCACCAAAAGTCACTTTCAGGCCCGATAATTAGAGTTTCAGAAGTGGACACCTGTGAAGAACCAAAGTGCAAACCGAGGGCTTCTGTTTCTACTTCCGAATTTCCAAAAATCTAGAAAAGGAATAAGTTGCTAACAATGGCGACCTAGTCCTACTAGAAATTTCTTTTAGTTATTTTTGCATATTCAGACACCTATTTGGCATAAACGGGTTCAAAACCAGTTTTTCTAGATCTGGGACTAGGTTGCCCAGATTGGCACAAGTGTCTCAATCAGCTTTTGCAAAAAATTCATCAAGATTCCAAACCTCCATCTCATCCTTCTTCAACCTTCAGGTGCATGCATTCTATCTCACATCTTTCTGTTCAGTCTAGTTTACATTTTTAGGTCATTTTGTACATGTTTGCATATCATTATGTGTTTTCCAGCACTTTTCATTTCAATAGTGTAGCATTAATAAGTCATATTTATTTTAGTTTATTACACTTAGACATCATATTTAGACATATTCACACACATCACAAACCCCTAATCCCTTGAATGAACCCTCCAAGTTTTGGGTGTGAAAGAAAGACATCTTTTCTTTTAGGTGCAAAACCCTAGAAGTGTAAGAGTACATCTTTCCCCTAAAATTTTTGGTTCATTTTGGTGAACCCGATGTCTGCATCCCTTCCTTTCTAATTTAGAGTCCTTCTTCATCCTAGGTTTGCATTGCATTGCATTTTGTATTGTTTAAGTTGCATTCTAGGGTTTCACATTTTTGCATGCATAAAAGTGTATATACTTTGCATTCTTAAATCTCAAGTCATTTTCAATCATACTAAATCTTCACCTACCTTTATTATTTTGATCACCAACATCATACCCATCCTAAACAATTGCAAATTTTTGGAAATATTGAAAAAAAAACCTAATTGGGACTAATTCGTCATTCTAGGCGACATAGTCCCTTTCCAGATTTTTCATTGTCTGTTATAGCACCAGAAACCTCATTTTTGTGATTTCTTAGGCTCCTAGTACCATATACTATAAGTTTGGAAATTTTTGGGAACATAGGTTGTATCCTTCTAGCTCAAAATCGTCATTTTAGGATGGTCATTTTTAAAATAAGTTCATCCTTAGATCTGAAAATGTTCACATTTCCATAATTTTGCATCACATTAATAAAATTACTTAAATCAATTTTGCATATAGTATTTTTTTATTCATAAAAATTTGCATAAGTTTGTTAAAAGTACTTTTCATTCTTGCATGTACACTATTTGCATTCTTAAAGCTTAGCATATATTGGATAAAAATGTTTTGTATCTTTGTGTATACATTGTTTATATTGTTGAAATATTACATTATATGGTTACATGTAGTTTTCATTTTTATTCAAACAATGTTAATAGCTTACATAACTAGACATGCTAAGAAAAATTTCCTATACCCTCCCTATGAGAGTGTTTTAATGAAAGAAGAGATGTAACTTAAGACATTCTTAATGATCATATTTGTTCTTCTCCTAATATCTCTCCCCTTGGTGATGATGATATTTTGGTGTTAGAAGAACCAATTACTGAGAGTTATGAGAATCCTAGTTGTTTCTCTCCTCTTACTTCTCCTAGTGGACAAAACATTAAAATGAAAAAGACAACACAAACATAGCTACTCATGACAATAACATTTGCTTTTATACTAGTATTTCTCCTTGTTGTGAAGAAGATACTTTGCTAGTAGAAAACACAATTAGTGAAGGTCATGAGCATCTTAGTTGTCCCCCTTCACCTAAAAACATCCTTATGGAACCTGACAATTCAATAATTGATCATTCCTCTCTTTGTGATGAAGCCATTTTAGAAGAACCAACCTTTGATTGTCAAGAGTAGTTGGTTTGTAGTTCTCCTAAAACCCTTCCTCCTAGGGAGGATATCATGATACCCAATAAGGATAACAATAACAATGATAATATCACACCCTTAGAAGCAAATAAAAAGACAACCTTAGTCTCTCCCTTTCTCAAGGATGTTAATATCATTTAACCTCAACTCATCCTTTACCCCCCTTCAAACAAACCTCAAACTCCAACCAAACCCGAATTCTCCCTCTACCCACTTATGAATAATGTGTCACAGCAATCGAGCCATAATACCATTGCTCATACACATTATACAAGAAACAATTCATGACTGCAACAACCAACCTCAACACCTTTACCTTTACCTAATCCAATCTTACCTGTTGCCCCTCACTTAAACTCAATCCTTAGGGAGTATGACCTTGTTGACTAACTACAGAATACTCCTACTAAGATATCATTATGGGATCTCATTCAAGCCTCCCCTCACTATCACAACATGATGCAGAATTCCCTACAACAAGTTCCTATCCCTTTTAATATGCAACCAAATGACATAGCAGCTATTATTCACGGAATTAATGTTGATATTGTTTTCCACCAAAGTGAGATCCCTCCTTTGGACATGCAAAAACAAAAAGAGGCTTTCGTAATAATCTCTCAATACGAAACAAAAGGGATCAAGCGAACTCTTGTAGATACCGACTTTGCTCTTAATGTGTGTAGTGTGAGCCTTCTAGATAGGCTTGGCATTGCTAGATCAAACATCAAACCTAATTCTCTCTCTATTCGAGGATTTGACAACATCACAAAGCAACCGCTTGATGTGATCACTATCTGTCTTACGGTTGGAATGGCCACATTGGAAACAAAAATCCATGTTATTCCTCATAAACTTTCATATAATCTTCTCTTAGGCAAACCCTAGATTCATGCAATGAATGGTGTGCCTTCCACTCTTCATCGTAAGATGAAGTGCATCTACAACAAAAAATTGTACACACTTGATGTCAACCTAAACCTAACAGTTGCTTGAACATTGAGATATCCAAAGAGAATAATTTCAACACATTAACACCCACCACCCAAGTGGAACCCGCACAACAAACAAATAAAGAACAACATATTGAGTGAATCACAAAGCTCTTAGACGATGATTGTGGTTCCTTAGACTTCACACCTCCTTTACTAGGATAATCTAAGATCATAAACACCGACTCTAAACAAGGAACCGTAGTCTTGTCGACACAAGACTCAGCAGATCCTTCACAAGCATCCACCTCATCTACTATAGACAAACAAGCCAACAACAAACCCTCACCCGATCCCAAAGAAATGAAAAATCTTTATGGAAAAGGTTATGAGCTCATGAAACAACTTGGCTATAGTGGAAAAGGTTGTGGTGCTAACGAACAAGGTATCAACAACCCTATCGAGCCTCACACACAAACAATTAATCATGGTCTTGGTTATTTTCCTTTGATTGAAATCACCAAAGCCTTCATCTCACACCAACACTATATCAATACATCCTTCTACACCAACCTTACCAAGTTCTCCTTTGCACACAACGCAAAACACAAAGAAATCTTCACTTAATGCTAATGTCATCTCGCAACCCACTACTGATTTGGATTTTACACACTCCTCTAAAGGAGCGTACAAAATCTCACAATCTATAGTGCCTTGTATAAGTATGACATCATGTACTAAGCAAGACACATCTTTGTTACAAACCAAAGGAACACCTTCTCCCCTTCATCAAGAGGACATCTTGTTGAGACTCCTCCAACATCACTTGATCTCTCTTCCTCCCAGAACTTGAAAGAAATGTTACCAAAAACATTCCTTTTGTGCCTACCACCAGGTTCATGGTCATCACACTAATGAACGTAAAGCCTTGAGTAGTAAAATTCAACATCTTAAGGATTTTGGTGTTCTTCCTTACATGGGGGCACCTCACTCTAATTGATATTGATTTTCACTCAACCTCGCATCTCATCAATCCTTTCGACTCACTCTTGTCCTGCACTAAGTGGGGGCAAGTAGTTAGATAGCCTTATCCTTGTATGTCACTTGTTGTTGTCTCTTTTGGCTAGTCGTTAACGTTTCATGAACATATAAGAAGCAAGCTTGGGAAATGGTCGACGTGTCTTAAGTTGACTCGCATGTGACATACTACCCTCTTCATGATGTAGCTTATCGGAAATATATGACTTGGCATAGGGCTTTCCGAACAAGCTTGCATTTCCTCTTATTTCTTCTTCTACTTTAAAGAAATTGCTCACAGCAATGGTGTTAGCAACCGCTTTAAAATGGGGGCATACATCAACACACATTTCATTGTGCAATTTTCTTTTTCTTGTGAATCCCTCTCTTGGAAACATTAGGTGCAATGTTCTCAGAATGAGACATTTGCACTTTTCCTCTCTTACAAACAAGATGAGACCATTTGCACTTTTTCTCTTGGAGACAATACACATGATATTCGTTAAGATGAGACCTTGCATGAACGGAAGAAAAATCCCTTTGAACATTCCTTACACCATTTTTCAAAAATCATTTCCTTTTGTGGCGCCTTATTAAAGTTATTATGAGGTATAACTTTGGTATGGTTAAGCGGGAAGCCCAACTAGCAACACGAATTTTCCCATAGCCACCTGTGTTTCTCACCTTTTGGGCCTTCTCACCCGGCAGACAACCAAAAGTCTTGTCGCCCTAGAGTGAGTACATTTCTTTTTGGACAAACAACCTAGATCTAATCCACAACTAGTTGGACAAACAATCGCAGCTTGATCCAACCCTTTTCGCCTTTCTCTTTCTCTCCCTTCTAGTTCTTGTCATTGCATGATCTTGCATCTCGTTTTGCTGCAAATCATTCACCCTTGAATGTGTTCTTTTGCACTGATGTCTACTTGACTTAGAATCTCAAATCTTGGGGGCTCGACCGCCTTCTTCGTCTTTGACATTCCTCACCATCTCCATTGGGCTACTTTAGTGTGAGTTTGAAGCAAGTTCATCATCTCACTAAAGTGGGGGCTAAATGTGTCACCAAAAAATGTAGCCTTGAAACTTTTCACTCATTTGGGCCTTTCCTATGGATTTTGGACCTCTTTTTACCCATTTTCAAGCCTTATTTCAAAGTGTTGTAAGATGTAAAATATTTTCACACTTTCCTAGGCTTGTCATCACTAAATCAACCCTTTATTATGGCATAATGACCCCTTAATGCACTTAATAGGTCTTACTTTAGTGTGTTTCAGAAGACAATCCTAACAAACATCAATGATCATCTCTTAATCCCCGACAACCACTTAAATTTGCCCAGGTGGACTAGGTCGCCACCTTGGGCGACCTAGTCTCATGTGGCATAAAAATCATAATTAATTCAAATTTCTTGTGGGATTTTGTCTCCTAAACCCTAAGGTCGGCCTTTGTGGTGTTATTTTCAAAAAAAATAGGGCATCACATGTATAAATAAGGGTTTTTCTCATCTTTTTCACCCTAATTCCTCTTCTCCCTCCTAAATTTTTCTCCTATTCTTCATCCATCATTCTTCTCAAGCAAGCTAGGGTTTAAGCATTCTAAGTCAATAAGACATCTTTTTTGAAGCATTCAAGGGTTGATTGCTACGACAACTAGAGATCATTCATCATGGCAAGGTAACTAACTCTATTATTCCATGTTCATACTTCATTTCATTTTCTATTCACTTTGGTTTAGTTACCTAAAAAGGGTTTGACTAAGGCAAACCCCCATGTCCTAACAATCAACATTTTCTCTCTCCTTGTGTGTTTACAGATTTAGGTACATTGAAGATCATTGAAGGCTTTGAAGATTTGTTGAAGACCTCTCCTTGCTTGCAAAGTCCAAACATCCACCAAAAGTCACTTTCAGGCCTGAGAATCAGAGTTTCAAACATGGATACTTGTGAAGAACTGAAGTACAGACCGAGGGCTTCTGTTTCCCCTTTTGAATTTCCAGAAATCCAAAAGAGGACTAAGTCACCAATAATGACGACCTAGTCCCACTGGACATTTCTTTCAATGTTTTTTGCATATTCAGACACCCAGTTGGCAAAAACGAGCTCCAAACTAGTTTTTCCAAATCTAGGACTAGATCACCCAGGATTGGCACAAGTGTCCCAATTAGCTTCTGCAACAATTTTAACAAGATTCCAGACCTCCATCTCATCTTTCTTCAACCTTCAAATGCACACATTCTATCTCACATCTTTTTGTTCAGTTTAGTTTACATTTCTAGGTCATTTTATACATGTTTGCATATTATTATGTGTTTTCCAGCACTTTGCATTTCAATAGTGTAGCATTAATAAGTCGTCTTTCTTTCAATTTATTGCACTTAGACATCATAGTTAGACACATTCACACACATCACAAACCCCTAATCCCTTGAATGAACCCTCCAAATTTTGGGTGTGAAAGAAAGACCTCTTTCCTTTTAAGTGCAAAACCCTGGAAGTATAAGAGTGGATCTTTCCCCTAAAATTTGTGGTTTAAATTGTAACCTTAAATGAATCATAACACTAACCTTAATTGAACAATAACCTTAATTTAACCTTGTATATTAAAACTTTCTATCAATTTTTATTGAAAAATAATCTTTTTGTCATTTATATACTATAAAATAAATATTTAAATCTATAATTTTTAATAAATCATTTTTTTATTTTATATCTTTAATGCGTGCACATGCATCCATGTTTCTATCTTGTGCTATTTTTTCGCCTTGGCTCGATTGTAAGGGCTTCTTATCCAACTGCATGAGCTCATACATCATTGTGTGCAGGGAATCATTATCACCCAATTGTGCAGTGATTGCAATGTGCAGGGTCGGAACCAAAAACTTGACTGGAATCACTTTGTCCTTACCATAAATGAGCTGAAATGGTGTTTGCTTAGTTAGTTGCTTATAAGTGGTCCTATACACCCAAAGAATGGTTGGAGTTTGCTCATCCTAATCTGAGTGCCTAACATCACAAACCTTAATCAAAGCACTCTCCAAAATCTTGTTAAAGGAATTAGTGATTTCATTTGCGTGAGAATGATAAAGCAAGCTATTGTGGTTCCATTTGCCTGTTAAAATGTGTAGCAAAATGAGCCATTGTTTTAGCAACGCAGTCCTTCATTGGTTGAGTCTCCACCCGTCATGTGAGATGGTCGGTCGTAGCAATCATATGGTGTGCTCTAGTCTGATATGTAGATGAATCGCCTATTGGAACCCACGTTTACCACCTGCTTTACTTTCCAGGCGAGCGACAAGGGAGTGAAGAACCGCTGCGCGGTCAAATACGTTGCAGTATAAAAGGCCTCCATGAACTATGACCGTGGAAGATAGTATCAAGGCAAATCTCTTAAGCACGTCCTGCATATCCAACCAACGCTTGCCTTGCACATCAGCTTTTCAAAGGAGGGGCAGTAGCTGGTGGACGACCTCTCTATTTGACGATCTCCACTATGAAATTGCACAACGACCACTATTTTTTTGTTTTCGGTTGAGAGTGATTTGAAAGTTCTATAATTAGAAGCGCAAAAGGAATGCTCAACTACTAGATCCTCTCCTCTATGTAATTGTAGCAGCATAATAATTATACGTCTTTACATAATTAAACTTTTCTATTATTTTAAGTGTTTATCATATAAATTTGATTAATAATCTATAATACACTTTTTTTAAGCAATGCAAAATGTGTAATTATATTTTCATATAATTTTGATTTAGTGTAAATATCAAATTATATTAATTTATTTTAAAAATATAATTAAATATAAATTTTAAAATTATATTAAATTATTGTGATAAAAAATATTTTATTATATATATATATATATGCAAAATTGTATTTTATAATTTTTACATAAATATATAACCATCTCATGGCTTGCATAATCCATATTATGTTGCTACATTGCCACATTTATTTAATTGGATTGAGTCCTTTAGGACTACTATATTTTCTACATAAGTATGTAACTCTTGTAAGATCAAAAAAAAGAATCAATTATGTTTTTGTTCTGCAAATTGATATCTCATTTTAATTTCATGGTATCAAAGCTAGTAATAAGGTTCCAAAGATGCTGGCAAAAGAGACTGTCATGGTATCAAAGCTAGTAATAAGGCTCCAAAGATGCTGGCAAAAGAGAGACTGAGGGTGTGCTATTGGGTCGTGGAAATTATTAAATAAGTCGTGGAGGAGTTATGAGTAAAGAAGCTGCTATTCGAAAGGTGTTGCGATTTGTTTTGTTACAAACAAAAAGGCACTGCAAAAACATCAAAAGGAGCTTCTATTTGGCATGTGTTGAAGAAGTGAAGCTGTCATATTTGTAGATTTGTTGAACCATTGGTTAAAAGAAGTTGCAAGCTTTGAAGCATCAAAGGTGTAAGACAGCGATATGGTCACATCTGTTGCAATGGATCCTTTAAGGATTGTACAATAATTAGATGGCATTGGATTCAATCTTGGAAGTTGAGAATGGAGATGCTTTTGCTAAATAAGAACATGCTCAAAATAATTTAAGGTATTGAGCCTAAGCCCACCCAAGATGTAGATTTGATCGACAAAGAAGGGTAGGGCTTGTTCTTGTATAATTTTAAGTTTAAATAGGAATGTGATTTTGCATATGAGTGAGTCAAAACAGAAAAAAAAGCTTGGGATCAATTAAGTTATATGAATCAAAAGATGTAAGTACAAGACTGTATCCTCATAGTAGCTTTTTTCAATTACAAATGCAAGAATCACAGAAGATACACAGCAGTTTAAGCCTCTCAAAAATCAACTATTTGCATGTGGGTCGGTGATCTCAGACAAAGACGTTCAACACTTTTTAGGAGTTTGTAAGCATCATATTCTATATCGGTAATAGTTCTAAGTGCTCAAGTTAATTTGGACTTTCAGCAAGTAGTTGCAATGCTTCAAAAAGAAATCAAAAGGAAGGATTCAGGTTTATGAAGAGGTTTCTACAGCTCTGTTTTTAGCGGAATCCAAGGGCAAGGCAAAGAAGAAAAGTAAAAACAAACCCCAGTCCTCCAAGTACAATTTTTCATAGAATAGTAAATACACTGCTATAGCTACCAAAGCAATATATAGGGTGTTGCTTCCTCAACATCTGCAATTTCAACAACTTGATCATCTGAATCCACAGTGTTGACTGCTGCATCTGGTTATGCTACTAATGCTGCTACTGTATAAAAGAGGAGAAGAAGATGGGTAAGCGTTTTCATTGTGGGATAACACGGCATTTAAAGAAACAATACACAAACTGATTGGTGTGGGTAGACGAGATAAAGAAAAGGAAGGAAAATAAAGCTAATATGGTGTTTCAAAGTGCTTGTACTTAAGACTCAGGAGCAATTGTACATATGACACTTGAGAGAGGTTGGTTTACATCATATAAAGAAGTACACAAAGGAAAGATTGGTACTCTTGGAGATGACAGCAAACACGAGATGATGGGAGTTGGCAATGCCTCATTGAGGATGCCCAATGGTGCACATAAGCAAATCGAAATGTATGGTATGTCCCTCCTTAGCAAAAGGCCTCTTCTTAGTAAAATTGTTGATGCAAGAATATTGATCTAGTTTGACAGCAAGGTATATGTTCTAAATGATGCAGGAGTAAGCATTGCGAAAGAAATTGGAGATGGCAATTTATACAATGCGTACAACAACACTAGAAGAGGCTCTGATAATAAATGATTATGAAAAATCAAATTTAACCCTTTGGCATCATAGATTTAGACATGTGAATACACAATCGCTTGAAGTATTACAAAGGGAGCAGTGGAATGTGTGAAGGTTGTTTCGGTAAACAACAAAGATTCCCCTTCTCATAGCAAACAGCTACAAGAACTAAGGATCAAACGGAGCTAATACACTCAGACATTGTGGACCAATGCAAATAGTAACACACAAAGGAGCAATGTATTTTATAACCTTTATTAATGATTTTTCAAGAATGACATTGGTTTCTTTTATTCAAAATTAATCAAAGTAATAAAAATGTTATTAAATTTCAAAGCCTTCAATGAGGAACAATTGGAAAAACCTTTTAAACAACTTAGATGTAATAATAGAGGTGAATATACCTCCAATGCTTTTTAAAAAAATTGTGTAAAGG
Source organism: Sequoiadendron giganteum (assembly GCA_007115665.2). Lineage (NCBI taxonomy): Eukaryota > Viridiplantae > Streptophyta > Pinopsida > Cupressales > Cupressaceae > Sequoiadendron > Sequoiadendron giganteum. The sequence goes on along the minus strand of CM021110.1, from coordinate 430,375,324 downwards.
GATCTAGTTTGAGTATACTGTTCCTTATTCACCACAACATCATGGTGTTGCAATAAGAAAAAACAAGACTCTAGTTGAAACTGCTAGATGCATGCTTAAGAGTGGTGATTTATCTAATGTGTTTTGGGCTGAAGCAATTTCTACAGCTCTATATGTACAAAATAGGCTACCAACTTTTGCATTTCATCAGAAGATGCCTTATGAATCATGGCATGGAAAGAAGCCAATGTCAAGGGTTTAAGAATTTTTGGTTGTTTTGCATAGGCACACATCAAATGAAGAATGTAAGAAACTAGATGACAAGAGCAACAAAGGTATAATGATTGAAAACAGCTTGGATTCAAAAGGATATAGAATTTATGATCACATAACACATGAGATTTTAATAAGGAGAGATGTCATTTTTTTATGAAGAGTCAGTTTTGCATAAACCAACAGTATGAGAATGTGAAGGCTACAAAAATGGGAATTATTTTTTAGTGCACATCTAAAGAACTTGAGCGTGAGGATTCTACTCCAGTTGGACCAATAAGAGCACTTCTATCTGCTGCCATACAACATGCAGAACCTGTTCAACATCAGAAAGAACTTTGAAGATCAGCAAGAGTAAGAAAAACCCACACAAAAGGCACAACAATCATATGCACTTTATGTAGAAGTTAATGAACCACTTAGAGTTCAAGAAGCACTTGAAAGTGATCATGCTGTAGACTGGATGCATGCAATGGATTTTGATCATGATACCTTACCCATAGTCGAGATAACATCCATCAAAGTTCTACCAGCAATTCCAGCATCCTTAGATCTTCACATAGACCAGTTAGATATAAAAACAACATTTTCTAAATGAGTTCTTAATGGAAGAGATTTATATGGGACAGCCATAAGGTTACATACAATAAGGAAAGGAGTAATTGGTATGCAAGCTACATAAAACAGTCCTCAAGGGCATGGTATGAACATATTAATGGGTGTCTCCAACATGAAGGATATGTTTGTTGCAATGCTGATTCAAATGTCATCAAGCATTTTGGTGAGTATATGAAATTTTTACCTCTATATGTTAACAGTTAGTTAGACTAGCAAAAAGAGCAATGATCTAAACATGTTAGACTTGCTCAAGTCTCAATAAGCTACAAAATTTAAGATGATCAATTATGGTGAAATCCACTATGTTTGGGTATTTAAATTTTAATCCATCTTAATCAAGAAAGCTACACTAGGAACATTCTCAAGAAATGTGGGATGGAAAATCGCAAGCCAACAAGCATTCCAATGGAAACAGATAAGAAACTTTCATTAGAAATGTCACCCAAAACCCAAGAAGAAACTTAATATATGAGTGCAATTCCAAATCAAAATGTTGCTGAGAGTTTTACAGATGTTTTTTAGTGGTCCTAATATTGCACACATTGTATGCATTGTAGGCCAGTTTTCCAGCAATCCTGCACCACAACATTGGACAGCAATCAAAAGAATTTTCAGATATCTTCAAAAACAACCAAGGACGGAATTACATTCCATGGGAGTTCAGAAGAATCTCTAAAGCTTATAGGTTATTATGATGCAGATTGAGCAAAATATATTTATAGCAAGAAATCAACTTCAACATATTGTTTTCTCCTTAGTGGAGGTGCAGCTTTGTTGGCAAGAAACAACCAACAATCTCTATTTCAAGTGCAGAAGCAGAGTACATATCAGCATGTCAAGCAACAAAGAAATCAATATGGCTGAGAACATTATTGCACGGCATTGGGATTGTTCAAACCCAACCAACAATGTTGGAGTGTGACAGCCAAAGTAGCATTGCCATGACGAAACATTGAAAGTATCAGGGGAAAATTAAGCACATAGGTATACAGTATCATTTCATTTGTGAACAATTTAGAAAAACTTTGTACAGAGTACAGTGCAACTGAAATAATGGTGGCAGATGCATTGACGAAGGCACTACCAAGAAACATGTTTTGAGTTTTGTAAAGGAGTAAATGTATAACCTAGTTGAGACATATCTGGCTCAGTGGGAGTGTTGTACAGAAATGATAGCCATATATTTAGGGATTACTGTTATATTTAGGGCTTTCTGCTTAATAAAGGACAGCAAAAGAGAACAGCTATGTAAGTGCTGTTAGGAAAAGATTAGCAGTAGGGTAGTCAGTAAATCTAGGGCAGTTAGATTGAATCTTTTAGATGGACTCTCCTAATCTGCTTTCTACATAAGCATGTACCTTGTTTCAGTTTGTAAGATAAAAAAAATAAAAGGGTTCAGTTCTATTTTGGTTCTGAACATCGATATTCAGTTTTAATTTCACATACCTACAACATCCAGTTACATCATTTAAAGCCTTGTACAGTACAAAGAGATTCAATAGAGCAAACAATAAATGGTTGACAGTGAGCAGTGCACAACACATAAAAGGATGTAAAGGGCCACTCATCAGAAGGTACAATGATTGATAATAATTAGTGATACACTACACTTTGCTCTAATTCACTTTCAATGTATGGTAAATAATTGGTAAAATATTTCAGTCTGGCCAAACAACCTCCCACATTCACTCAAAAATGTAGGAAGAGCCAAAACCACAACTGCAGTTCCAAACATCAGCAATTTCAATTTGCATTCCTCGTGCCTATTGTAATGATTACATTGTGATTGAATTTGTTTGAATGACCATGAGTAAACCTATCCTTAGTGATTATCAGGTTGTCCGATTCAATCAAATACAATAGTAAAACTTTAATGAGCCCACTTGAAATGCCACACTTCTGCAGCTAATAATGACGAGTGATCTTAGCAGATTGAGAAGTACTTCCATAATATCTTCCAAGCATGTACTAGCTGCCACCTGCAGCATAGTATGATGCCAGTTGCCAAATACTACACCATAATTATAAATCAGAATGAAACAACATATCTAATGGGCTTGTTTCAGTGTTATTTTCAACTTCAAGCATACAAGGAAAGGACTCTTCAATCCTCTCATTATGCTGATTACTTCTGTCAGTTCCTACATCATCCAACCAATCATGTGAGCCAGCCTCTTTCTTATCTTTGCGTTCCTTTGCAATAACTTCAATTGGTTCTGCACAAAAATTTCTCCGACCTTGTCTTGCTGGTTTCTCAGCTACTACAAATTTTTGACCATCTCGCCTTCTTTCAGGAAAGTCTGCCCAAACTGAAGGAAATTATCTCATAAGACAAGAATGTATTGCTTCACAAAATATTGACGAACATGAATTAAAGACACGAGACAAATCCTAGAAATACTAGAAATCGTACAATATACTAAATATCTGCTTTGATTGTCCCCCAGCATAACTGAAAGAGACTTAGATGTATTCTATACAGCATAGTACATTGTAGTAGTGCATACAAAGAAGTTGTCAGTGCTTACAGGATGACAGAGTCAATGCAATTAGCTGCTCTATATCATTCATACATAGAAATTTGCAAAAACTCAATATCTGGGATACAAGAGAATACTCAAAATATTGAAGCCATAGAAATTCTGAAAGAACGTCTATGTCATAACTAATAAAAAGATTTAAGTTCCCTCAAATACTTAAGATAGAAATACTTCCAGATGTAAACATTCCATGATAAAAATGAACTAACCAAACTTCCACAATTTTTCTGTTTAATGAGTACAATAATAACAAGTGGCGTCTCATTTCAAGGTAAACCACACATTTCAGTTTTTAAATCTCTGCAGTAAGAAAATGAAGTTTGGCATCACAAGTTAATAATTACTCTACCTAACAGAAAGTGCTATTTTTCACTAAAAAAAAAACACTATAGTATTGGTTTTACTCAAGGCACAAGTTCCACATTTGAAGACATTACAGGATCATTCCTGCTGGAAATTAGGGGCTCCTTGTACAAACAATATCCCTACAATTCTCTGATTCACAGTCATATGGGAAGTGTGGAATATTCACTGGAATGCCTCCACTATGCACTTGCTAATATCTATCAGACTGGACCAATCCATATGGTCCCAGTTTTACTCCACCTGCATACTAGTGCCTCAAATTGCAATTAGCATAAAGTTTCAGCCTCGTCTTGCATAGATCTTAACAATGCTCAAGCTAAAAATCATAATGGCTAGTAAAATAGTTGTCATATCAAGTTTTATAACCTAACCTTAAGTGTATCTCAATTAACAGTGTATCATAGCTTCTGGTTGCTGGCCTTTTGGTGCCCCATATTACTAGCTTCAGGATGGCACTGTGTTGCATGGTATGCAACATGTTCCTTGTGTCTTGCAGATGTAGGATATCCCCCAACATACCCAAAATGCAGGATATACAGAGGACTCTGCAAGGGCATCTGTGGGACATCCAGAGCGCATTTCAACAACATCCTGGGAACCAGGGTATGACTACACACCCATGGATATGTCAAGAGAATGTCTGCCCCATCTGCACCTTGATACTCAAATGTCTAATTATAAACCTATTTTTATGAATATATTTAATTAACTAACATTTTCCAGTTTACACCACTATCTACTACTTCCTTTGAAAAATTATTCATCAATGCTTGTTCAAAAAAATACTATTGTAATAGAAGCAATCATGGAAGATAGATGACAGTGATGTCCATTATCTCAATACGAAGTGGCTAGTAGTTATTCATGTAACAGATTAATGACAGGCATGGAGCTTTATGAATGTCAAATTAATGACAGGCACGGTGCTTTATGATTGTTAAAGTTTTGTTTTGTCTAGTGGGACAAAACATAAAACATGCAGCACAGGAGGTTAACCACTCTTCTATTATAAGGAGAAGCTCCCTTAATTCAAAAATAAATAACATCTCTGATATGGATTTTTAACATACAGTGAAATAAATATCATGGAAAACAAAAATTTTCCTTTGCATATAGATTAGGCTGAAACAACATCTAAAACCAAAATATGAAATTTTATGGGATTTTTTTGTTGCAAGAATTTCTGATGAAATCATAAGAATACAGAAATTAAATGCACGCACACAAGAAAGACAGAGTTGCTGAAATCGAAAACATAAAACTTCATAAACAAGAATATTAATTGTAGAGTACTCAACAAATATCATTCATACAAGAAACATAATTAACATAAGGTCTAGATTTGTAACTTGTATTTGTCAACTTTCAGAATTTGATTACTCACATAAAAGTTAAAACAGAGAAAATAGTTCGAACAATGAAATTCTAGTGTAAGAAAATTCACCATTAGTTTCTGCAATGTGCAAAGCACTTATTTATAAGGTTTCCACATATATTTTAGAACTTTGCATATAAATCATACTGCTAAAAATAAATCAAGTTTACTAAACTTGTCTCTCAAATAAAGTTTACAGTTGCTTATAAACTATCTAAAAATAGCTCCCATTGAACTGAATGATAACTCCAAAAATATCTCTAGAACTTATAAAAATAAATTCTCTATCTATAGGGTATCCAAAAGTAACTTACTTTTTATAAATAGACAATATCTAAAATAGCTTCTTTAATTCATACAACAAATTCAAGATTTATGTGAACTAATCACATCCTTATTTTGTACAATTATCTTGTTGTAATTAACCTACTACTCTTCTTCGGTATATCTGGAGCCAATTCCACGAAGCCATTTCTCTCTATATCAAAAAAGCAATTATAGTGCCCAAAGCATCAATTTGTTGAGTCGGAATCAAATAATTGGCATGAAATGGAATCACCAAAAAAAACAACTTTGTGTTTTACTCCATTTTTCTCATTCTCAAATGAACTAAGGCCTTTGCACCTACTTGCAAAATTTCCAGGACAAACCTTTACATTCCATTTGAAATAGTAAATTGTCTATCAGCTTTTGAAAACAATGATACTAACTAAAATTTCCACCTTGATCACTTTTATTTCCTTTAGACCAGCAAGAAAGTAGTTCATAGAAGCAAAAAATCAAAATCAATGGGAACTACTCCTCAAGGGAGTGCACAGAACATGGTACCATACACAGCCAGACTAGCAAATATGCTATGTAAGCTGAAGACAACTGTAGATTCTCAAGGACATGTTGAAAACAAAACCAGATTCTCAAGGAAATTTTTAAAATGGAACAAAATTCTCAAAGAACATTTTAAGAATGGAACAAAATTATCGGACATATTGAGAATAAAACCAAGATTTTCCCCTGCCTTGTGGTTCTATTGCTGTTGACCTTGTGGCTTATCAGCTGGCATTGCTTCCCATCTTTCACAAGAATTCATGATGTTTTTCCATGTTGGTTTACTTAGGAGATATATGTCAGACATCTCATATGTTTTTGCTTGGAAGAACCTACAGGTGGAAGAAAGCCAAATAATTTTAGAGCTAGTCCAAATTCTGGGCAAACACAGCATTAACCTACGTAATTGCATTGCGCAACAACTATTGTTCCAATGGGATCTAATGAGTACTTGAAGTGCCACCAAGGAGGACAAAAAATTTATGATTCAAAACTTTCCAAAAACTATTTCAGCAGTAATTTTCTTTGAAAATTTTGATTGACCATGCCTGAAGATTTTAACAATTCAATTAAACTATCAAAAACTGTATTCGATACCAAGAACAATACATTCCTACAGGGGAGAGGATGTCATGATCCTCCCCTTTAAACTTATTGTTAATGATTTCATAGACTTGTTATATCTGATTTGAATAATTACACTTGCTAATTTGATGGTTAATCAGTTATTGGAAACTGATTGTTCCTTGTAGCATTGTTGTACTTGCTGGATTTTGGAAGAGTAAATCTATCACAAGTTTGGTTGATAAATTTAAAATTTATTGATCCTATGATGTTTAAAAACAGTTATACTAATCAGATTTTTCATTACAATTCTAGGAGGAGCATATCAAGCCTATTGTGATGAAGAGGTGAAACACAATGAACCCTGTTGATGATTGTAGCTACGGGCTACATACTTCCGTCTCATTGTGAATAAAAAATTCATATAGCCTAACGGCTATTCATTTATTGAGTTAATAAAAGTGAAGAGGCGCTTCACTTGGCATCAATATTATTTTCTATTTGGGCCGACCTTCCTTGTAGTTTGCATCATTTAATTGTAATTATAATTCTCATATTGTGGCCGGCCTTGTTCTTGAAGAGGTACGACCTCTCCCACAAATTGTATTTATACAAGGTCAGTTCCATCCATTTGAAAAAAAAGCAAGTTCATTCATTCCTTCAAGTGCGAATTTCTTCAAGAGCAGGTCGAAGGTTCTCTAAGAGCAGATTAAGAGATCAAGGAAGAGAAGATTATTATCTGTCATTGCATCTAGAGTTGGTGCTGGATATTGGTCTTGTGATTGGCCTCATTGTAAAGAGAATTGTTGCCATTATTTATATATATAAGAGAGATCTTTGTTGCTGGGTTTTTCTCCCTCGAGTGGAGGGTTTTCCCACGGTATATGCTGTGTTTATGTGTCTGAATTTAAATTAAATTTCTGCTTTTATATCTGATCATAAAACCAACAAACCCCCTCTTCATATAGTTGTATAAGCTCTTAACCCCAAGTGGTGCGCATCTAAACCTGACAAAGTTCCTCTTCCTGATGATGATGAGGTAAAGAAGTTTATGAAGGCCGCTAGGAAGATGTAGAGCATTGAAAATGCAACCAAACTTGAAGAGCATCCGATTCAATTTATTAATCTTGGGGTTCCTACATTGAACAAACTAGAGACTTGGGAAGATAGGGTCACTCTTGCACAAAGTGAACCTATTGGATGGTGGATATGGCATGGAAAGGATACACCAGAGCTAAGACAACTTTCCATTTGTCTACTCTAGCAGATTGATAGTTTCTCTATTGCAAAGAGGAATTGGTCCATCTATAGCTTCATCTACTCTATCAAGTGAAATAGCCTCACTTCTAGATGAGTGGAGAAGCTAGTTGCAGTTCATAGTGCCTTCAAACTTCAGCATCAAGAAGCTCCAAGTGTTGACAAAATCCAACTGCATATTGAGATGCTGATCCTAAAGATGTTAGATGGATTGAAAAGGAGGAGAAGCCAAGATTGGTAAAGGATCCATTGGACAAGCCACAACTTGATATACAAAGTGATCAAACTCAAAGGGCTCTTTTGATATTGATAACACAAATGAGGCACAGTTGCACTTCGTACTATATATTTTTATACTACTATGCCTATCAAAAACTTTGAGTTTGAACAATGACATCAAAAATTTCTAGTTTAATTTTTTGTTGCTACCATACTGCTATCAACTATGTAAATTATGTTTTAAATCTTTGATTTGTTTAATACATTATAATATTTTATGAATGTCTAAAATTTTGATGTATAGTGAAACTCGTAAAAATTTAAGTTTCCATGTATGTATGTATGCATGCATGCACATATGGATGTAGGCATGCATGTATGCATGTATAAATGTACTGTCGTCCCCAAAAATTGGTCCCTGGACTGTCATCCCTGAAACACATCCCACCATCCCCTACTGTTCCCATCCCTGAAACACTGTTGAACATTAGTATATTCGAGTCCTATCAGTATACCCATGGCACCTATAGTTGCTCTTGGTAGTGGATATATACTATTGCAAGGGTACTCTGGTCCGTATTAGATGTTCTCTGCTTTATTCAGTAAATTTGTAAAAGACAACTAGAGAGAGCATATAATTACCTCACTTTGGCAGTCAAGTAGTTTACATTGTGCTCAAAAATTAGATTGAATTACTGCATGCAAGGATAAATGAGCAAGAATATTCCATAATGTTAGTAAGAATCAAGAATAAATGCTTGATAATAATCTAATTGGTTAGTTTTCCTTGCCATTTAAGGTAGTCAACAATTCAGTACAATTGGAACAGTGATATCATAGTGATATCTTCAGATCAACCTTCACTATCAATGATCTATGCTATTTCAAATGTCAGTGATTGCTTCTCCCCACATGTGGACACAGTACATGAGTTCAATTGTAAGACTATGTTCACAATATTTAAATGTTGATTACCTGCAAAGTGATGGAGGACAATGGATGCTGCTATGGTAACATTAAGTGAAGCTGTGCCACAACCATATTGTGAAATGTAAACAAAGAAGTCGCAAATTTCCATCTCTTTGCTTGAAAGTCCTGTCCCCTTAAAAAAGCATTGAAATACATAGCATTGTATTAGCATGTATAGGAAACCAAACACAATGAACATAAGTTTATAAATATGTAGGTCACAGTATCACAATAGAACTGCTGACTCTAGAAGTAGAAATAAAACATCTGCCAGCATATTTTGAAATTCAATAAATTTTACGCACAGTGATATCAAAGAAACTACAAGAATTTGTAGAAGTAAAGAGGTATGATTGTAATCCTTACAAAGCTGAAAACACAAGCTGCCAAACACAAGACTTCGTCGTACAGCAACACCATCTTGAATTCCAAAATAAGGTGGCAACACTACGATGTGGTATTCATCTTTTGAAAATGTTCCCATTACAAAAATGTATAAGTACATTAAATATTTTGTGGGTGGAAAACAAGGTGTTGATTAATTCCTTGCAGGGAGAACATTTTTATACCAACAGAGCTTAAGATTTTAGAAAAAACAAAGGACAAATCAAAAAATTACATAACAATCTAGGAATAATGGATCATGCAAATAGAGCAATGACTAATTTGTAGTTTTCAATTGACGGTAGGTCTCTGAAAAATTATCCAAATTTAGTAGGTGATTCCACTGCTACCTGACCCCAGTGGAGATTATGCCCGAAAAGAATCGAGTAGAAATCAAGGGGGTTTTGTAGTCTGGGATAAATCATTTCAGGCCATCTTGAAAGTAAGAAAAAACTCCTAGAAACAATATGAATGCCAAAAAGAAATTACACTGAACCACAAAAAAGAGTATAAAGGAAAAATCATCCATTCAACATACAAAACATTCACAAGGAGAAGAAAAAAAGATATGCCTAGCTTTGCCTCCTATTAACGCAATAGAAGAATTAAAACTAGGACCATGCCAGGTTCAGGTAGAACCATGTACCAAAATAACATACTTGTATATTCAGTCCAGTACAACGGAATCACATTTAAGATTTTCACTCTCAGACCGATTATTAGTCATATATTCAGGCCAGCAAAATAGAATCTCATCTCAATTGCTCGCTTTCAGACACGTCATTAGTTATATATTCAGGCCAGTTAAATGAAATCCCATCCCAGATGTTTGCTCTCAGAGGCATCATTAGCTATCAATCACCCTCACAATCATCTATCTACTTCAAGCTAATACCAATACTCTCCATTTCACCTATCAATCAATTCATTAGTTCTCCAATTGATTTCTCTATTAGTTCTACACGTATGGAAATTCATTGAATCTATGCAACATTGATAAGAAAATATAGTGGGACTAAGCCAGAAAGGTAAACATTCATGTCTGAGGCAAGGAACATCCCAAAAATAGGTCACTGATTTCTCTTCAAATGCCTGTGGAAGGGATCACCTCATATTTTGTAACCCCTATGTTTTATTGCCATGTTGTATCCTGCTGCCATGTTACACCATTTCCTCATATGCAATGTTGCCATGACTTACATGCCCAACGTTATTTTACAGGGGGCTCAACCAATTTTCCTGCCAATGTTTCTCCTGGAAACATCTTTTTTGAGACAAGAAAAAGTTTGTGCACAGAAAAGTTTACAAAAGGATTTAAATTTTTTGAATAATTTTAAACTATATAATTTAAGTTGTCAGTCCTAGTACAGGGACAGGTACAGGTACAAGTACAGCAGTATGGTGATGTTTTTTCCTTGGATAGAGGTACAGGTTCAGCTATATATATGTGTGTGTGTGTGTGTGTGTGTGATGCTCATAATTGCCAATAAACAAAAGATTTAAATACCTCATAATTTGCAAAAAAGAAAAGACTCATAAATTCATAATTCAGTGACTTGTCAAATGTCAATACACCATGAAAAGTACAATCAATATCCAATAATCTTTATATTGCTCTTCATTGAGAGCATCAAAGTCAACATTTGGTTCAATTTCATTTGAAACACGAGTTACAATGTCACTTCCACTGGCCATGTCATATGTAAAAGCTGCCTCATCTAAAGAGATTTTTGGCAAGTTGTGCAATAATAACATATAAGTCAGCACACTCAAGAGTTAGATCCCAATTCCTCATCAACTTCTCATTGTAATCAAGTTTCTTATGTGACAAGAGATCCCAATAACTAGTGGGGGCCTAGGAGTGGAGACCCCAATGGGATTAAGGACCTTTGAAACAACACAAACCTTCATGGCAGATACCATTTCCACAATTTTATCACTTAATGGCAAAATTAGGTAGTTGACACCTTTTTGTTTATAAAAATGTTTTTTCATTGTTTTTTTATTTGGGTGGCCCCTGCATTCACTCAAGTTGACACCTTTTTGTTTATAAAAATGTTTTTTTCATTTTTTTTTATTTGGGTGGCCCCTGCATTCACTCAGGTTCGCATATGATCCTGCCAAGGACCCACAAGGAACCCTAGATGCCTGAGCAGGACCCTAGGCAAACCCAGTAGCATACCAGCCCCGAACCCAGCCCATACAAGTATCAAAGGGGGGATTCCGGGAGAACCCGGTAACCTAGTATATAACAATATATAAATCATCAATCTTGCTGGTAGCGACATATACTGGTTCAAAGAAGCTGCTAACTCAAGAAAAAATTGTATAGAGCTTCTATCTGAAAGCTGTCTAATCAAAGATTGCATTCGATATCTATGCTAAAGCTACTTCTATCTTGTTGAAGAGTTCATCCTAGGTTATAATTACATATTCCTTTGTTGGGTTTAGCTTGATATGTCAGGATAAAGAAAAATTATATTAATGTCCAAGAACGACCAAAGTGAACAGTAATCAAATAGACACAAAGTTACAATAGTATACAGTGCTAGAAGGAACTCCAATAACCAAAAAACAATTACAACTTAAACAACAGAAGATCCTAACAAGAGGTATGTGTTCTAGAGTGGTTCTCTATTGCTTTTCCTCTATCTGCACGAATCCAAGTCACATGAACTCAATTGCTCATCATACATGGACTTGATCTCTTGAATTATTTTTGCATGAATATAGAAATTTCCTTCACAAACCACAGATTCTACTCCCAATTGAAGCTTTATTTAGTGCTTGTTTTGATCTATTGAGCTGACTTTCATGTGTGTATCTTTCTCAAGCAAAACAGTGGGCCATACTTCAAGTTGTGATACCAAACTACTAACTTTTTTGCTTTGTTGCCAAAAGTTGTATCTGCATAGGTGTAATTTGCTTCTTTTTTCAATCACTCACAGTATTAATGAATTTCTTCTTTAACTTTGGCAACATTTATATCTGAAACTAAATTTATTTGCACATGTTTCGATAAGCATAATAGAATTCATCTACTGGATCATCAGGCACATTTTCTCCTAGCTTGCACCCAATGATGCATAAATTATCTCAAGAATCTGTATAATTTGCCTATGAAATACTTTCAAATTGTTGTATTCCACCTACAACTGGGCAGTCCTACTTGAAGATCCTTAAAATCATGGTAGTTAGGAGCATGTCCGGGAAACTTGTGTCTTCCATCTACGATTGAACGGTCTTCTGGTAGTTTTGTTTTGAAGATCACAGTAATGGTTAGAATTTTAACTGTTGGTAACCAAGCCAATGAATGAAAATGCTGATGAAATCATTGCAATTATATATGTTGAGGATGCCTTATGTTAAAAGGTCTGAAACTATGCCCTGTGACAGTTTTTTCATTTATTTACAATGCACCTTGAGATGCCTTTAGGGTCATTATCTACAGATTGTCTCTTCGTAAAAAGTAGAGGACATCTATAACATCTTGTTGTAACCCCAGCAAGCATGTGTCTTATACTTACTGTTGTTTTTTAGGTCATTATTCTCAGCTGTTCCAATTTTTCATCACTTTCTGTACTCACCTAGTGCTGCCTGTTACTTACGTTCCTTGTTTATTTTGTCTCTTAAGTACAAGTTTTCATTGTCTAGACTCCTCAAACACAACTCTTGTCCTATCCTGAATCCTCCATTGGTTTCTCAGGGTTGATTTTCCTGCATCTACAAATAATGAGCGAGGTTAATGTTTAAGGACTTATTAAGTACATAGTTTTCCTGGAAATTTCCAGGAAAAATTGCACACAGAAGGTTGATGTTATTCTCTCTTGGTCTTTGTTCCTTGGCTGATCCTTATAGGCTTAATGGGACCTCTTATTTTCATTACATTGAGAATATCTGAGGTGGCCTATTGAGTGTTGGAGTGTGAAGATTAATGATCTTGTGTACCAATCAAGTGGCAACTCCTCCAACGGGGTTGAGGGGCAACACCCCTCGTGGGGGTTTGGGGGTAACACCCCCAGCGGGGTTGAGGGGCAGCACCCCTAGCACATTCCCTATTGTGATACAAGGCGAGGTCAAGGGGTAGCGCCCTTGGTGCATTCTTTGTTGCAATACAAGGCGGGGTCGAGGGGCAAAGCCCCCACCACTAAGCCCAAATTAAGGCCTCAAAAACCACACAAAACTTTATGTTGCATGCCATTTTCACAATTTTATCACTTAAGGGAGAAATTATGTAGTTAACACATTTTTGTTTACAAAAATGTTTTTTAAAAGATTATGTTTTTTTGTTTGGGCAGGGACTTGCCCAAGGGCATAGATTAACCGAGTTTTTTGAAAAAACTCACCAAGAACCTCGGTGAATACTTGCAAAAAACTTGGTAGAAAAACTCTGATTTTTTTGGTGAGTTACTCCCCAGACAAAAAATATGGCGAGTACTCACCAAGTCTGCGTGCATAAATAACTAACAGGACCATTTCATGTAGGGACAATGACCGTATCCCTATCCCAATATGCACATCTTCTAGGTACCATATTTATTTAAAATAGAGTTATATCCTTATTCCTTTACTTTTGATTTCAAATGACCTCCCCATAACAATAACTGTGTCTTCAACTTACTTGATGCTTTTGGAAATTATCATACAAAAATTTTCTACCTTTAATAAGCCTTCTTTCTTTAAAAATTAGCATCCATATCATGTAAGGCTTTATGTTGTCATTCCCAATCACTTGGCCCTATTTTGCAATCAAGGACTACGACAAAAAAATACTAAATCCTTGTCATCAAGTCTTGCCATGGACCCAAACATAAGCTTAAGGCCAAGAAATTAATGGGCGTGCTCGGCTTCTTTCTCTTTTGTTGTTTGCACCCTTAGATGGTTAGAATGCGTTAATCCCAATTGATACTCTTCATAATATTGACATGAATGGGGACACCCACTAAAATCTTAATAAGAACATCTTTGATTCCACTTTATCTCAGATGATGCAGGAATCTCAGAATTTTGATAATTCTATTTGCTAACAGATATTACATAAAGCTCATGGGATATTGTATCGAGAACTCCTTCTTTATGATATTTAATCTAAGTTGCCGAATCGGGTACGGGTATGGGTACGGTACGCCGATACGGCAAAAAAAAAATTGGAGGTTGGGTACGTTTGGATACGTCCGTACATAAAACATATAAAAATCATAGATATATACATAAAAATCATAGGTATATACATATTTGTAGCTTAAAAAATAAAAACAAGAATTAAATTTAAAACACCACATATCATACATATGCTAAACAAGAATTATAATTTATAATTTATAATATTAATTATTGAACTAACACTCTTAGTAACATTTTAAAATTTATAATATAATTAATAATATAATATATTAATAATTTAATATATACAATATTAAAAATTTAAAAATTATTAATATAGAGTTTCAATTAATAATTTATAATTCAAATTTCAATTATTTAATATTAATTTAAGTTTATTATTTATTTAAATCTATTATATTAATTATTAATATATTAATATAAATTAAACTACAAAATAATAAAATATTAATAATTAAAATAATAAATACAAATTAAAATTAAAATTGTGTATATTATGTTATTCAATGATCATTATAAAACACTTAATAATATTAATAAACATAAACTTTTAACTTTTAAATTTTAATATTATTAATATAATTAATAATAAATAATATATCATTAAATTTAAAAGTTTTAAAATTAAAACTATTACACAATGACAATATTAATAATTATTAATAAGTTTAAACTAGAAAGGAAAAAAGGAAAAAAATTCGAACTTTTTAATATTTAATTTGTAAACTAGTATAAACATGTTTGTGCCGTGTTTTCTCCCTGCAACCCCGCGTCCTCTTTCGCCGCCAAACTCCACTCTTGCTTTGCTCGCGTTGGTGAATGGATGCTCATTTTTAATCACCACATCAACCTAGGATTCGCCGGGATTCAACCAAAGAACTTACAAAACGTTTCAGACTAAAAAAATCCCGATTTTGCAGAGATTTCAGAATGAATCCGATTCTGAAACCATATCCGAACTTTTTAATATTTAATTTGAAAACGTGATTTAAAAACGTGATTTAGGGTTTTTTCGAGATCAGAAAAGAAAAACTCGATTCCACTCCGATTCTATAAGGTTTTTGGGCTGTATCCGTTTTGGTACGTACCCATACCCGGAATCGGCAGGGTAAAGGGCCGGTTCCGGTAACTTAGTATTTAATGTGTTGCAACAAAGTTTTACACTTGATCCTTTGTTAAACTCCATAGAGATCTCAATCTAAAGATTGCATTTAGCCAATAGGCTTTAGTGAGTAGGAGCTTTGCTCAGAATACTCAAATTGTAGAGCATTTTTCCTTCTGAATATTCATCAGATACAAGGAAATTGTCTCATATCAGAGCAGCTAGGTTTGTACTTGTTTTTAGATGTTGGCAACAATCCGAAATTTGTCAGATATCAACATAAATAAAACTGCCAGCACTCCTCCCTTGTCATTGTTTTCTAATCTATCCAGATAGCTGCTTTCAACACAATCTTAACCAATTGTCAGTGCTATTCCTTTGTTATTCCTTTCACCACCACATGCCTTGTTTGTAATTGATGCCTGTGGCAACCTCCTGCCCGTCGACCAAGTCCTTGTGCCTTTGCTTTAACAGTCTATTTCTGTTAAGTATACTGCAAAGTATCCATGCAAATTGGTCTGAGGACATTTGCAGGGATGGCATTTTTGGTAGTCATAATCCGAAGCCATCCCATAGGCATAGTACAGCCTTATTCCCAAGTATTTTTCCCTTCTTTTTATGTTACTATTACATGTTCTCTTGTCAAATGTGTTATAACATTTGATCATACAAATGACTATGGACTTGAAAGATATATATAAATCTTTTCATAAATACATGAGAGCAGTTCTCAGCTTGCCCCTCTCAACTGCCATAGCCCAAGAAAATCCTTTCTTCCCTATCCAAGCTACCTCCACATTCTTGGCTTTATTATTATGGCTGATAAATCCAAACAGCATATTAAATATATGTTACCAGTTCACTGGGTTTTGTCCCATATGCAGGTCCAGTTCGCACCAGATTCAAATTCTGGATCAATCCTGATGCGAATGTGACCAGGGGTAATAAATTTCACTGTGGGTTCATCCCGGACAAACCTAGGTGGACCCAAACAAAACCCAAGAAGATCATGGTGAACCAGGGATGAACCCAATGTGTTTTAATAGAATTTTTCTTTTTGCTTTCTTTCATATATCAATCACTCCTTTTTTCCTTCAAATTTTACACATGAAGAGTAAAAATAGAAACCCACCTAAAATGGCACCATTGCAGTAAAATGCATTGGGTGTCCAATGTTCCTATCCATCAGCAGCGAATAAGCATGCCTTCATGGCTGTGGGGCTAGGTTCTTAAAACACACTTAACTTGTATCAATGCCTGACTTGCCATTGGTTGAGTGTTTGACCTGCTTGCTGCAACAACAAAACCATAGGGCATCCGTTGAGAATTCACAATCTGAAATGGTTCGCTGTGTGCAAGCAAAGTGGAGCTGTTCAGAAAAATGTGCTAAGAACATAGACAGCCCCATCATTCCTCAAAGCTTCTCCTTCTTCTACTTCTCTGTCCACCGATGGCTGATGAGTATGTGCATGAAAATGAGAGAGTTTTGATGGAGTTACTACCTGTATTGCCACTATTTTAAATTTGTCAATGGTTATTTGAGCCTCTTTAGGGGGTTTTTGGAGTATGAATTTATGAAATTTTAATAGTTGCTTTGTTTATTAAATATTAATCACATACAGATTTATATAATTTTTATAGTTATTTTGTTATTAAACATATGTTATGAGGTTATCCTTATTTTTTGGTAAAAATATTTATATATTTATGATTTTACAGACAAACCCTACAAAAACCCAACCTCAAAAAACATTTTGCCAGATCCGCCAACCCAAACCAGGATCTGAACCAGAACCAGCAACTTAGTATTAAATCTGTATTTAATTCACAGTGTTGAATACATATATGTACCATTGAAAAGCAACGACAAAACATCTTTCAAACATAATAGATTTAGAATTGACATTACAAGAGGCATTTAGCAGTCTCATGCCAAGCATGTTGTGAAAGCTTCAAGCTTAGGTACATTATAATATATCAATTCAAAACATATATCTGGCGCTGCTTATAAGGCCACCATTAATGATATTTTAGCCCAACAAACATATAATGTCCAGAAGAAGGAAGGTGAAATGGCTCATTTCTTTTTTTATAGATAAGCTGGGTGTCATAATACTTCCCATTTGGTGGTGCTAAACTCTTCTTTGAACTGTAAACAATGCAGACAAAAGGGGAAACCATTAAGAAATGTTTTGAATTTCTGAATCTCAATGAAATCTGAGTGTTACAGAATAATTAAAAGCAGAGCTTGGTGCCAAGTTTCATTCTTCTGGGTTCTGCATATTCCATACTTATGAGCTGCTGCAGACAAGGAAAGTTTTCAAAAGATTTGGTCTGGAAAAAGAAAACTCGAATGGAAAATAAAATCTAAGCATATTAAGGCAAATGTACCTGTTGTAAACAATCAGCATGCTTAGTCACTTTTTATGGTTTGAGGACAACATCCTTCATGTGACCTTTCTCTTTGGTTATTGTTTGTTTTATATCCAAAATATGCCTACATTAATACTGTCAAGCTAGAATAATGTATTCAAGACTCACCCGAACACATAATCCAAGGATTGTTTCATCTCTATTTAGAAATAACAGTTGCTCCCCAAACATTCAACATTATCAATAATCCTATTACATTCATGGATATCCACTAGATGCATGGATGGGACAGCAAATTTCAACTTGAAATCATAATATGTTTAAATCTTAAGGTTGTAGCAATTGAGGGATGGCCATACCTCAGGGAGAGTAACAAGAGTAAAAGGGTTTCCATTCGAACTAATTTCTTTACCTGCGCCTTTGAGCTACATTCGTTTATATGATTTACAGTTAAACCTTCTATGACTTGAATGTTGTTTGACAAGTATCTGTCATGTGTCAATATATAGAAGGATCCAAATTATTCGACAATGCTTCATTGTGAACATATTTTGACTGCATCCACCACTAGATAGACACAAAATAATTTAAGCATTTAATGAGATAATCACCCTTTGGCAGCAACCTCCAAGATGATGTCAAAATTGGAGCCATGTGACAGAACAATAGGTGTGAGTGAGATACTTTATGAATGCTATCCTCTCTCTTATGTACAAAATATACATGATAAACCCACTCGAACACCTTTGACCATGTAACTAGGTACCTAGTAGACTGCATAGAATTTTTGTTCTTAAATTTGCTTTGTCTGTATATTTGTCATACACTAAGTGGAATCCATTTTATAAAATGAATTTATCTAAGTTACCGGGTTCGGCCCTGGGGGGCCCGGGTTCGATCCGGGTTCGAAATTCGGGTCCGGTTCGCCCTAATTCGCCCAAGGTCAGGAAATTGCACTGTGGGTTCGAACCGGGTTCGGAACCCAGACTGTGGGTCCGACCAGGGTTCGAATTTTTCGAACCCGGTTCGAACCCGGGTAGAATTTCGTGCCCAGGCGGACTTCAAAGCACGAATTTGCAATTTTTTTATAATTTTTTAAGTCTTTGTTGACTTTTAAATATTTTTTTATTCTTTCCAACCCTAATATGTGCCTCCAAAACATGAAATAGGTAAATTGATAGTCATTTACCAATTTGTGAATGAAAAAAAAGGATTTTTTGCCTCCATTGCTGAACTTTCTCTTTTGCTTGCACAAGCTTGAATAGACTTGAAGGTTGATTGTAGATTGTTCGAAGTTGGTTGTTGTGCTATTCCTAAGCACTTGCAAGTGCCTATTCGTTGCCAAGAAGATCATTGAGCAAGATTTCTTCAAAAGAGGTAGGTTTTTTGAAGTTTTTTGATTATTTTTTTTACATTTTTTTTAAACAAATGGACTTCAACTCTTTTGTTTTGTTTTTTAGTTTTAGTTTTGTTTTACTTTTCATTCCTCTAAATGTCTATAACACATGTTCAATTTTTTCATTTTTTGAAATTAATTAAGTCTGTTAGTTTCAAATTCAATCAATCAATACCAAAATTTCAATATGTTGTGCCTTAGGTATTCCATATTACAATGGCAACCGGTACCTCCTCAGGCTCAAGCCAATCTCGTTTCAAAACAAACCCAAACTCTCCCCTTTGGAAATATGTAGAAATGGTTCAACAACTTCCAGGTGGTGGAGGATATGTTTGGATTTGTAGTCATTGCCATGTTCAGTATTCAAGCTCATACAGTCGAGTGAAAGGGCACTTGTGTGGGATCTCTGAAACAGGCATAAAAAATTGTCCAGGTGAAGATGAGAAAGGCATTCCAGATAATATAGTGTTGAAATATATTGCTGAGCAAGAAAAGGCAGACCAAAGAGCAGCCAGTGGTAAAACAAGCCATCCTTTGAAGAAAGGATCTCGTTTCATGAAACCCCCTACACCGCCTTCTTATTTTCCACCTACAGGAAGCCATCCATTTATGGACATCCCTCAAGAGCAAACCACGCCCTCTTCAAATAAAAGATCTAAGGGACCGTTGGAAGCTTCATTTCAGAATGAGGCAAGAGAGATTGCTGATCAAGACATAGCAAGATGTGTCTATGCCAATGGATTGGCATTCAATGTTGTTCGTTCACCATATTGGCAAAAAATGGTGAAATCTATTAATGAGGCTCCAAAGGGGTATAAGGGCCCAGGTTTTGAGAAGGTTCGTTGCACCTTATTGGAGAAAGAGGTGAAACATGTAGCAGACTCTTTGAAGCCCATAAGGGATTCGTGGATCGAAACAGGGGTGACCATCGTTTCTGATGGATGGAAAGATGCAAAAAATCGCCCATTGATCAATGTTATTGCTGTGTCCCCTAAAGGGGCAATGTTTTTGAGAGCAGTGGATTGTGAAGGACAGGTGAAGGATGGTCCATTTATTGCTAACATCATTTGCCAAGCTATTGAAGAAGTGGGCCATAAAAATGTTGTGCAAGTTGTAACTAATAATGCCAAAAATTGTAGGGCTGCTGGGTTATTGGTTGAGGAGAAGTATCCACACATTTTTTGGACACCTTGTGCTGTCCACTCCCTTAATCTAATGCTACAAAAAATTGGATCCAAAATTGAATGGATCAAACAGGTGTATGCTGAGGGCGAAGACATTCAAATGTTTGTCACCAACCACCATATGACACAAGGAATATTTAGACAATTCTCAAAATTGGAGTTGTTGAAGGTAAGTTAATTCTCAATATTTTTAATTTTTTGTTAATTTTAAATTTTGATTTTGTAAATTTAAATTATATTTTAGTTTTAATTTTGATTTTCAAACAGGTTGCCGAGACTCGTTTTGCCTCCAACACAATTGTGTTGAGACGACTTATAAAGGTTCGTGAGGCACTCTCTGCAATGGTAATCAGCCCTAATTGGGCCATATGGAGGCAATCTACCAGTGAAAGGGCAAATAGGATCAAGCAAAGGATCCTAGATGATAGTTGGTGGGACCTTGTTGAGTATCTCGTCAGTTTCACTGAGCCCATATTGAGCATGATCCGTTACACTGACATGGATAGACCTTGTTTGGGTGAAGTATATGATGGTATCGACTCAATGATTGAGAAGATGAAAATCATCATCAATGCAAAAGAGGAAGATCCCGAAGAAAAGTTCTTCAAAGAGCTACAAGAAATCATTGTTGATAGATGGAACAAAATGACCACTCCGTTGCATCTTCTTGCTTTTGCATTGAGTCCCAAATATTATAGTCCAGAGATACTTTCTGCTTCAGCAAGAGTTGCTCCATATAGGGATGTTGAAGTGGGTCAAGGGTACAAGGCAGCAATTCGTAGACTCTTCACTGATCGTGACCAACGTGATCGAGTGAGGGCTGAGTTCATGGCTTTTGCATGCTCTGGTACTGTTGATCATAATCTTGATGCTGTTCGAGACAAGGTTAGGGTGGATGCTCATAGTTGGTGGTACTTCCATGGGCAAGAATACAGGCACCTCCAACCTATTGCAATAAAAATTTTATCCCAAGTAAGTTTTATATTTTGTAATTTTAATTTTAATTTTAAATTTATATTTATATTAAATTATTAATTAATATTTTTGTTTAGTTAAATCAACTTAAATTTTGTAACTCCCAACTATTTAATTTGGTCTTAATAGGTTGCTAGTTCATCTTCTTCTGAGAGGAATTGGAGCACATACTCCTTCATCCACTCAATAAAACGCAATAGGCTACATTCGAAAAAGGCAGAGGACTTGGTGTATGTGCATTCAAACTTGCGCCTCCTTACACACAAGCAAGTTTCCTACAAAGAAGGAGACACAAGGAGGTGGGATATTGAGCCAGAGCAGCTTGACTTGGATGCTTCCACAAGTCACTTAGCTGCACTTGATATTGATGATGACTATGAGCCTGAAGCAACCGCTGAGCATGAGAGTGGTAGTGTCAGTGCTAGTGGCAGTGCTTGTGCGAGTGCCACTAATGCTATTTGTGGTTCTACACATAATGTAGCATCTAATGATGATGATGATGCTGCTTTTTTTGATGACCCATATGACTCAGATTGATCAATGATCAATAATTATTAATTATTAATGGCTGATTGTAAACACTTTACATTTTTATGTTTGAACTTTGATGATTTGAGTATAAAATGGTGGTGTATTTTTCATTTTTGCTATGTTATTTAACTATTAATATGGTGGTGTATTCTGAACTTAATTACTGCTGCAAATCTGTATATATTTCTGATTTTTATATGTTTTTGTATTACCGAACCCAAAACGAACCCAAATCGAACCCAAATCAAAAAAAGAAAATCCCGAACTGGCGAACCGGGTTCTTGAACACGAACCCGAACCCAAAACCGAACCGGTAACTTAGGAATTTATTAGCCATATATGATATTTTTATCTTGCAAACATTGGTAATATTTCTCCCCATATGGTGGCATATACTATAAGCATTGTGATGATAGAGTTGAGTTTAGTGCCTTCATTGGAGTACTTGGACAAAAATCAAATTGAGTTGGTTTCAAGGTAGGTTGCAGTTGTGCTTCATCATGTCCACCATAGTTTATAAACTTGCAGACTCAGCAAAACTCTGCATACCCAATTTTCACTCAGACTCAGCAACTCCACAAAACTCAGCATACATAAGTTTCTGCTGCAGATTTGCCTAGTCCTTGTGGGAACTCACTGCAAGTTTCTTTGTAAAACTCACCAGAACTCACCCGCAAGTAAATGGGCAAGTTTCTCAGATGTGAAAAAATCTCATGAGTCATGTGAGTGCTTGGCAAGTTCCAAAACCATGATGTCTACTAAATTTTCTAATTTGTGACAAATGTTAGCCCTTCAAATAAACGCTGTGCATCTTCAAACAGGATTAGCCACCATAAACCAACCTGAGAAATGTTCCTGAATCCTAACTACTATTGCATTTCCTTCTTGACTGTTCTCTGCAATTCCTTCATCTGTTTCTATAGGATATCATGTCACTTATGGTAAATGGCATATGAGTCTTAACATGTACTCATTCTCCAACTCACACAGAAGCTGCCCTTAAATTAATCAAAATAATTAACTGTTTTTATCCTAGAGACACCTCAAACTGAAGCAGTTTTGAACACTACTGTCTTACATCACAAAACCACATCAACTGACTAAAAACAATTTTTTTGCTTTCCTCTAGCAATGTCCAAGGGCAGCAAAACCTTGTCAAATTCAGGGGCAATGACTAGGCCCCAGTATTTTTGGACATTGTACAGTCAGAGCAGAATTGCCAAACTTTCAGTTGGTATCAGTGGCCTGTCCACCGCAAGAGACCCTATCAAGAGGCCTTACAGAAACTTCAAAAGTCTGATCCTCAAAGAATAGCAGGTTAAATGAATGTTGGCACTTAGAACAGAGAAGGAAGTGTATACAAGTCGCAACTCATGACTGAGAGACAGGCTACAGTTGAATATTTACCCTGTAAACCAAACTCCCAAGTAGGTGGGGTATCATGTACAATGCGATGATCTCCACCAGCTTACCTCTGTAAAAACACTGAAACACAGACAAAGCATCTGTAAAAGTATTGAAGACAAAAGCTAGGGCTAACCACCAACTAGCAGAACTCACAAAAGTGAGCAAGAGCGCCTAGTAGTAGTCTCTGTGATCCCTCTGGAGAATGAGATAGGATCACATCACCTACAAAAGGCAGCACAGTAATAAACATACTCTAATAAATCCCTGAACCTAATCAATGTAGATCCCAAAGAGAATTGGCAAAAGATGATACCCTTGATGGACTCCAATCATACTTGATACTCCTAACCAGAGTAGCACTCCATTTACACAGCATTCACATAGTTTGGCAGAAGTAAAAGAAATTCAATTACCCAGTTTTAATACCAAAAATTTCAGTAAAAACTCGAAATCTAATAAGTTCTAGTTGTAAAAATAGAGAAAAAGAACTAAATTTGCTATTTAATGTTAAATACAGTGTGTACAGATAAAATCAGACGTAATAACTTACAAAAATGCTAATCATAAAAAAATGTTTTAAATTTAAAATCTATTTTATTTACCTAAGAGGGTTTATGTAAAAAGCTGTTGGCCCTAAAATAGTAGGGCGTTCTGTAGTAGAGTATGCCCTACCATTTTAGGGAGATCCTTGTGTGTTAAAAACCTTATTAGGGTATAATTTAAAAGAAAAACCCTCATTATAATTTAAAATTTAACTTGTATAAAAATTCTATTCAAAGTTAAACTTATTTTTAAATAACGTAATGGTAAAAAGTGTTGTTTGGTCTACCTGTGCTCCGTACTTTTCTGCCTCTAAGTGTAAAGATGAGCCCAAAAAAAGATATTTAGCATATAAAAGAAAATCAAAACCACTTTTTGAAAAAACTCAAGAAACAACGAATGTGGCAGATCATAGAGAACCTGAAACTGACCAACTTCGATGTCATAGGGCCTCTTGACAGTGCATAACAAGTTGGAGGCATACAATATGAGAAAAAGATTAACAAATGTATAATCAGATTTGAAACCTGCTGATAATATATTAAATATTGCATTGTAATACAGATAAATTTTACCAAAACTACAAGTCAATTTACTGAATACTTCAAGAAGATGAATTATAGTCCAAGCAAATAATCAATTTTACAATCTATGTCTTCCATTCTTAAACCATGCAAGTACAGTCACTTGGCCTTGTAAATTAAGTTACCTCATTCCCAAGTAAGAATGCAGTGCTTTTCCTGAAAGGATGTTCATGGACTGCAAGAGCTCCATCAGCAATTTCCACCCCACAAATGTCACAGTCCTTTCCCTAATGAAAAAGAATAAAATAATCTGTTTCACATTTGGCATAAGTACAAATATGTCAAGGAAGAAATGACAGTACTGGGCAATCAACCAACAAAAGCCTTAGCAACACATATCTAAATGGCACATAGAGAGTTGTTATTATTTAACCAAGACACATCTCAGCCAAAGTTTTTCTCAGATGGACTTACAAGGTACTAGATACTTCAACATTCAAAAGTAGAATACTAGAGAAAGCGTGAAAAATAGGATGCAAATAGAAGCTATAATTGCAGAATAAAAATTTGAATGTATAAACTGAAGGACAAATCATAAAAAGAAATCTTACATTCAAAAAATATTTCTTCTCACATTGACAGTCAGATTTAGCTTCAACTTGTGCTGCCATATCTGATATTAATGTCAAACAAAAAAATATACGGGCCTACTTGAATCTTGACTGTCAACATCTACAACTACTTTAAGAATTTGCCTAAAATTATCTTGGTTTTTATAACCACTTTCTCATTACTATTTACAACTCAGCCTTCATAAGGCTGAACAAGCAGGAAATAATTAATCAAGCAATTGAATGGCCTCCATTATTTAAAACCAGCAATATAAGGTATCATCTACAAGAATTAGAACAGTTGCATATTTCCAAATATAATCCATAATTACAAATACAAATGGAATTTCATTTTTAACTCATTGCTATATTATAATATTCCCATTTTCTGGTACATAGTTTACATACTCGGAATCAGAAAGTACTCGGCAAGCCCAAAAATTTTGACTAGGGAAAAACTCGGCAAATACTCGGCAAATGTGTGTAGATATTTATGTATGTGTATACTCAGGACTGCACTCTGCACACATACATATCTATAAACATACACAGGATGCCAAGTTCGCATGCATATACACACACAAACATATTTATACACCCACAAACATGCCAAGTTTGTGGGTTTTTTGCGAGCTACTGGTGATTACTCGATAATTTGACGGGAGAAAATCCATCTGCATACAGCCCGTGAGTAAAAGCAGAGATTACTCGGCATGCAAAGTTTTGGGAGATTACTCGGCTACTCGGAGAGTAATCTGAGAGTATGTAAACTATGGTCTGGTATATCTACTGGTGATTTTTTGTTCCACTTCACCTATATTTTTCATCTTACATTCACCACCAGCTATAATTTTCATCTTATATTCATAAGGTAAGATGAAAAATCTGGTAATATAGATATCCTCAAGAAACATGCTAGTAATAGAGAGAATTACTGCTCTAATTGCATTATTCCCAGACCTCTATATTTAGTGGTATTTACAATTGTCATTTTTGTTCCACTTCATCTGTATTTATCTTGCACTCATAAGGCTATATCTTAGCATTTTCACAAATCTAGTAATAGAGAGATACTTAAAAACATACCCAAGATAGAACTCATGAAGTGTGTACAATAACCTCTACAAAGCACCCACACAAGTGAACAAGCACATATGCAAGTGGATATGATTATCATATTAAAATAAACTAAGTGGCATACATATGCCACTATATTCATATTCATGTATCTTATAATTTACAAATATTGATTCTAATGCCCCAAGCAAATTGCCTAGGGCATTAGCCAAGCAAACCAAATTCTTTTTATTTTATTTTTAAGAACAATACAGACAATTAAGATAAGGCATTGTCATGCCACACTACACATTAACACGCACAACCAGTGTAGTGTCAATCACAATGACACCCCCACACAAACATCATCATCACACCAAGGAGGTGGCATACATGGAAGACTCACTAAGAGAGGGTATCAGAGTTGGCCCAACTCCAATACCCAAAATGAAAGCAATATCGGAGTTGGCCTAACTCCAATACCCCTAAACGAAAGCAGTATTGGAGTTCCCATTAAGGCCAGTATTGGAGTTGTCCAAACTCCAATACCCAAAAAGGCCAAAACCAAAACTTCTAAGGCACAACAATAGAAAAAACACAACTATGAATTCAAAAGCCAAGTACAGAAAACTTCACTAAGATCATTTCTTTACGCACATAGCAGTATAACCAAGACATACTTGGTATCGAAGTCCCAACAACTCCAATACCTCGATGGGGCGTTGGGGTCCAAAGAACTCGGATACTCTAACGAGGTATTGGTGCTTAGAGAACTCTGATACCTCTATGGCATATCAAGGCTCAGAAAACTCTGATACCTCAATGGTGTATCAATTTTGCAAGAACACCAATACTCCAACCAAGGAATAGCAATATAAGGACTTCAAACGTATTTACCCAATCTTTAACACATGAACTAAGTTCATTCTTCCACAAACATAGTAGAAATATCAGCAAGCACAAAACCTATTTGAGTATTTTCCAAAGATGGCAATAATGAAGAAAAGCGTACATATATAACATATGACACCACTTGAGTGGTGGTTTACATCTCTTTCACATAGGGAACCTTAAATAAAATTTCAATTACAAAGAGAACTCAAATATCTTGAATTTTACATATTACAACTTGATACATTGAAATAAAGTAATGAAGATATGAGGCCTTCTTCCAACTTATCCAGAACCCAATGCTGCTCCCACAAAACTACACGTCCCCAACAGTGGTTCCATGCCACCCAACCATGTGTACGCACAGGTCCACCCCACCATGCTAGGAGATCGTCGCATGGGCAATAGAAACACTCACACCAACAAGGGAAGTAAGGCTTAAGCACAAACCATACACTAAGCATACAAAACAGGCATGAGCACATAATAACCAAGGTCTCATTCAATCACAAGCATGACTTGAGACAATCTCATGTTAATTACACAAAAAACAGCAACAAGAACGAGGATTCCAAACCTAGGACAGGGAGTGTCATCACAATAGCACATAGAACTGGCTAAGTGGGGATGGTGTATGCATACCACTCACCACACAAGGATGCCCCACCGATAATATCTAGCAACTCCTGATGCACAACATGTCCTTTATGCTGATACCCAATCTCTGCAAGCCCTCCAAATATGACGTAATATTAGCATCTTGGTTTAAAATAGTTTCCTAATTAAACTTACTCATTTCTTGATTAAAAACTTCAACCTATTCTATCCCTAGGCCTCTTGAACCCCGACAAAGGACAGAAGCCACTCCCTTCTTACACTTCACACCTCAAATCCTAGGTTCTTCATGCCCAAACTGTCATTCAAGTGGTGCACAAAAAGAGGTTCAACAACAGCAAAATAAACAGTTCAATACACAATTCCAACAATCCTTTTAAACAAAAAGATAGGAGGAATACCTGAACCAAAACCTTTCCCAACAACCAACCATGCACAGTAGCAATCTATGAAGTTATACCCAAAGAAAACAGATATTTAGAGCATATAGTCAACCCAATACAAATGCAAGGAGATTCATTTTTACAAGATCAATCACAAACCCTCTAACCATCTAGCATGAACAACATAGCGCATGCACGCACGCGAGAGAGAGAGAGAGAGAGAGAGAGAGAGAGAGAGAGAGAGAGAGCACAGATTCTTTCTCTATGCCGACTGCACTGATTCTTCCTTGCTATTTGAATTTCTCCCAAAACTACGGCCAATCCCTGTACAATTTTCCTCTCTTCTATTCCTTTCTCCAAATGAATGAATAAATCCCTCCCTCTGCCAACACGTAGTCCTTTTTAATTTTCCTTCCTTTACTTGCAAGCTATGATCACCTGCATCTACATCCTTTTCCTGTCCACACCATAAGTCCCCACCCTTCTTCCTCCTTTCATTGAATTTCTCCTCTTTCTTCTTATGCCGCCTTCCTTCCCATTACATATTTTATTATTATATATTTGAAATCCCTTTTAACAGCAGCATATATACATTTGACTGAAAACTAAAATTCATTTTCTTAATTTTGGACTAAATAGATAATTGAATTGACTTATCAGCTAATTTAACAATTGTTTACAATTTTAAATGTCATTTAATGCAATGCTTAGCAATTTTCCCTTTAATTTAATTCTATCCCAACTCCCAAGTGCATCATATAGCATAATCATGCAGACTTCAATCATCAACGCAAATAAAGAGAGGTGGGAACACACAATCACAACTGAACACACACACATACATTAATGGGTTAACTCACAACACAACAGATCCCAAAATCACCATTGATTCAAACCTAGGTCCACACTAGGTCTCAAATGACGCATCTTGTACTCAATCTAAGTACAATAGGGGTTAGCAACCACAAAGCCCAATGCAACATCTCCAATATAACCACCATTGGGGAAATAACCCAGACCTACATACCAGGTAACCTTGCACCTACACACTCACTTCACACATCAAGCATACCTATTCCATATATATAATAGCCAAATCAACGTAAATTCAGCCAATGGATACAGCATCAAATAAAACATATAATCATCTCGTCCAATCATATATATGATATTCAATTAAAATACAGAAAACTGAGTTCATATAATAATCACATCCATGATCCCACTACATGCAAGGATAGCAATGGAATAAAGCACTATGATAATCCAGTCATAGAAAGCATACCATTTACATCTTAAAAATTAACCACATAACAATCGGTAACATCCAAAAATGCCAACGCATTGATAATAACATCCATTCATCAACATTATATATATAAGAGTGTATCCATAGAGATTAAAAGAGGGTATAACATTGACGGTTTTAAACATGAGAGTAACAAATGCATCCTACAATAAACCCTCAAAATCCAGACACCAAAACAAGGTAACCAAGAGTCAATGCCAGAGGTATTACATTGGTGAATTAGACAGCATAGACCTAACTTCAAGAGAGAAAAAAGACAAGCAATCAAATCCTAATACTTTGCCTTTCAAGCAAAGGAGAAAATCATTCTCAAACATTATTGATAAATTCATGATCATTATAAAAGAAAACAGAGGAAAAAAGATGGTTTTCCTAGAATAATGAAGATATCACAAATTCTAAGCTCTCAAAAGTGCAAAACAAGTTGATAAGATATATGCCTTGCACATATATCATGTTTAATAAAGGGGTGAAAGCAGTTGGTAGAAAGCAGGCATGATGTTCGCAGTCGCACTGTTATTGCAACCACAAGTGTCTCTTTTGACAGTCTCCAACAATCAGGAAAAGAAACTGTCCTAAAATCCTCTCATATCTCACTGACTTGGTGGAACTGAAAATTTAACACATTGGTTGCAAATGGACATAAGATTTGCACTTTTTTCATAACTAGATGTTTCACTGTTACCAGTCTCCAACCACCAGCAACAAAGACTATCCTAAGATCCTCTCATATCTCACATACCTGGTACAAGACTATCATTGACCAAAATGCTTGCTGAAAAGCACCATCTGGCATGGTGGTTAGCCTTACCTTTTGCCAGGTATCTGATCTAGACCTTACTGTTCTAAGCATAGTTACCAGAAAACTTGCATTCAGGTACTCGGTGAATATGTTTGAATGTAATATGGTCATACCCTTAGTCTAATACTCCAGTACCCTACTTTAAAATAATGTTTCTGTACCCTATTTTAAATGATGTCCCTGTACCTATAGCTGTACCCCACATCAGGTGACTAGTTCCATGAAATTCTTGAAGCCAGAATATCATTCGCTGAAGATTGCTTCTGGCTCCTTTAATATGAAACATAGAGGTATTGTCCTGTATGGATTTGGACTTCATGGGTAACAAACATTTTTTCTAATCCCAAATTATTTCTGTATTGTGTAGTAATGATTCCATCATGACCTAAGCTAATTTTCCTACAATGATGAAATTTCCCAACTTCAGTAGAAGAATAAATGTGAGCACTTTGCTCAACAATCTACGAGATTAAATATCCATTTTTCTCTGAGGACTAGCATTCTAAAGTGATCCATGTTCAGAAGAAAATTTACTTATATAAAACCTGAGAATACATCTGTGTCTATCAATGTTTTCAGACACACTCCATATACTCTTTCACAAATGTGTTCACTCGTATCATCCCAAAGCTTTTCTTCAAAAAAATTGAAAAGCTAGAGCTTGTGGAAGCTTAAAGTGTCTAATCTCTATTTTTTTGCAGCATTAATCAATGAAAACATTCTGACTAATCAATACTGAAGTTCAAAAAGGATATTATCACTTTTATGCACTCTATATATGCCTCGCTACGAATCTAGATATGCTTGCTCAAACTTGCAATCAATGTCTACATAGGATTGGTTGTTGAGTAATATAGAAAAGTTAACATAATTGGCATTAAAGATACCATCAACAGTTACTTATTACTTGCAGAGGTACTACTTCTTCAGGTTTCAGGATGTAGAAACTTCATACCAAACCTATTAAGAAATGAAGGTAGAGTGATCCAGCATTAGAGAATGAGGATTTGGCATCTCTTTATTGCGTTTGACCGTATGTTTTATTTTTTCTTGGTTACCTTGACACTCCTTATGTCATATTTTTTTCTCATGGGCTAATTCATTCCTTGGTAGACATTAATTATACTTATCTAACACCCTGTTTATGGGGTAATAGCTAAAAAAGTAATAGAAATAATGTTTGTTGGAAAACTCTGCCTAAGGGATTCATCGAGCTAAATTTTGATATGGCCTCTGGGTGAAACCCCAAGCTTGGCTAGGGTCAGTGTGGTGCTTAAAGGCGAAGCTGGGACCTTTGTAAAAGGTGGTTCTTGTTGATGTTAATACAGCGTCGGTCTTCACTAAGACCCATATTAATCATGAGCCGACCTTATATTTGATTTATTTCATGTACTTATTCTGGCCGACTTTAATTGTTATTAAATATTTATCAAAGGCCGACCCAAGTGAAGAGGCGCCTAGGAGATATAAATACAAGGTCACTTCTTGGCTATGTACAACAATTCGAATATAAACAAGTTCGCATTTTTGGCAGAGCAGAATTCGCAGTCTTAGAAGAAGTTCATACTTAATCAGCAGATCATCATCTTGTAGCAGCAGATCATCATTTTGTAGCAGCAGACCGATTTCAAGGAGAAACATATTCATTTGTATCTTTGCATCTAGGAGAGGTGCTATTATTCATTGTATCAAATTCGGCATTGTGTTGGGCCTGAGTTCAAGCAGATTTCTGCTCTTATTCCTTCAATATATAAGAGATATATTTGCTGGGTTTTTCTCCCTCAAGAGGAGGGTTTTCCCAGGGTATCTTGTTGTGTTCATTGTCTTATGTGTTGCATTTCTTTTATTCAATTGGTTAAATTAATCTGATCTAAGAAACACTAACATGGTATCAGAGCGGGTGTGAAAAAGATCGTGATCAGATTAGTTCGCAACACTTATTCTTTTCAGTCTATCTTCCAAATTTCTCAAGATGGTGAACGGTCTGAAAATCGAGGATAGACTCGAAGGGATCTCGAATTACATATCATGGAGATTCAGGTTCATGCTAACCTTGGAAGAAAATGATTTGGCTGAGTTTGTGAAAACAAAAGTTCCCGAACCTGAGGGGGAAGAAGAGAAGCTGCAATGGAGGAAGAAAGACACTAGGGCAAAGAAAGCATTGGTTGATTCCGTCAAAGATCATATTGTACCAATTATCTTCAAGTTGGATACAGCAAGAGAGATGTTTACAACCTTGGAAGAGATGTACGAAATCAACAACACCAGTCGTGCCCTTGCTCTGAAGCAACAACTTCATCATGTGAAAATGGAGAAAGGAGAATCTGTTATTACATACTTCATGAGGATTTCAGAGATAAAAGATCAGCTCTCCACTATTGGACACATGATTGATGATAAAGAACTGACTATGCTTGCTCTCAATGGTCTTCCGCTTTCATGGGAGGCATTCATCCAAGGAATCAGTGCAAGATCCGAACTCCCTAAGTTTGATCGATTGAGGATTGATTGCATTCAAGAAGAGTCAAGACTAACAGCAAGGGGGATTGGTCAAAGCTCAAAGAATGAAGAATTACAAGTTCTTACCTCTCATTCATCAAACAAAGGAAAAGGCCTTAAGAAAGGATTCTTCAAAAGGAATCGAGAAGATGGAAATGATGATGCTCCTACCTTCAAAAGAAAACGAGACATGTCCAAGATTCAATGTTTTCGTTGTGATAAGTATGGTCACTTTGCGAGGGTGTGCCCTCAACGACCTAAGCTTCAAGTTGCCACTGCAGATGTTGAAGAAGTCACTCCACAAAAGGACTCCAGTAATTATCTATTTTATTCAGCCTTGTCTAGCAATGTTTCTACGGACTCTTACACTTGGTTGATTGACAGTGGTGCTTCTAGACACATCACCGGATTCAGAAGTCACCTTTCAAACTTAATGGAAAGCAACTCTAGTGATCAAGTTGTTATTGGAGATGATGCTAGATATTCTGTAAAAGGGTTTGGAAATTCCACTCTTCACTTGGATTCTGGAATTTCTTTGGAATTGAATGATGTACTGTTCGTACCAGGGATAAAGAGGAACCTTGTTTCAATTTCAGCATTAGAAGACAAAGGTTATCAAGTTGCCTTCTCTAAAGGGAAAGTTCTTATATGGGCAAAGAACTCCAGCTTCAAATCTGCTCAAGTGATTGGAGTTAGACATGAATGTCTCTACATGCTGTGCACTCGTCCTCTTCAAGCACTTGTGCATAACAGTACCAGCATGTGTGAACTTTGGCATCGAAGATTGGCTCACATTCACTTTCGTGCTCTACCTATCATGGAGAAGATGGTCACCGGTCTTCCAAAAATTCGATCAAGAACATGAAGGTACTTGCAAGGGATGTGCCCTAGGCAAGAACACAAAAGGTATGTTCCATTCTAGTGAAAGTAGATCTAAATGTATTCTTGATCTCATTCATTCTGATTTATGTGGTCCAATGTCTATTGCATCATCTAGTGGTTTCTTGTATTATATTATTTTCATTGATGATTACTCTAGAAAGACTTGGATTTATTTCTTGAGATCGAAAGAATCAGAAGAAGTATTAGTAAGATTCAGAGAATTCAAAGCGCAGATTGAAAATCTGTCTGGGAAGAAGATCAAAGTATTAAGATCTGATAATGGTGGAGAATACACTTCTGGCACCTTTCGAGATTTTTGTATTGAAGCAGGGATTAAGAGGGAGTTCAGTGTTCCCTATAATCCACAACAAAATGGTATTGCCGAAAGGAAGAATAGGTCTATTGTGGAAGCAGTGAAAGCTATGATTCATGATCAAGACTTACAAATCTCTTTTTGGGCTGAAGCATCAAGAACAGCCGTCTATGTTCAAAACAGGAGTCCCCACAGGATCTTAGAGAATAAAACTCCTGAAGAAGCATTCTCAGGCGTGAAGCCTGAAGTTAGTCATTTGAGGATCTTTGGCTGTCCAGTCTATGTTCATATTCCAAAGGAAAAGAGAACAAAGCTAGAACCTTCTGGGAAGAAAGGAATTCTTGTAGGCTACAGTGAGACATCAAAAGCTTACAGGATCTACATTCCAGGACAGAAGTCTATTGAGATTAGTAGAGACGTCACATTTGAGGAAGATGTTGCTTATAGAAAGTCCAAAGGCACTCCGATGGAGGTTGATGAAGAAGAACCTCCTCAAGATATGGAAGTTGACCATATCCCAGAGAATCTGGAGGAGGTTACAGAACCTAAAGAAGATATTGATCCAGCTGAGCCTTTGGATCCTACTGATGGCCCTCTAGACATTGTGATTGGAAAGAAAAGACCCCTTTGGGCTCGCAGGACAATGCAGGAAGCAGAAAGGTTTGTAGCTCCAAGAGGAACCTTCAGAGAAAGCAAGAGACCTCACAAGTTCTCTAGCTATGTTGCCTTGATGAGTCAGATTATTGAGTCAGAACCTTCAAATGTTGAAGAAGCTTCTAGTCAACAAGTATGGAAAGATGCCATGATTGAGGAGTATCAGTCTATACTTAAGAACGATGTTTGGGATATAGTTCCTAGACCCAAAGACAAATCTGTGGTGTCTTCTAAGTGGCTCTTCAAGATCAAGCATGCAGCTGATGGGAGCATTGAGAAACACAAGGCTAGATTTGTGGCTAGAGGGTTCTCACAAAAAGAGGGAGTTGACTATGAAGAAACCTTTGCTCCTGTGGCTCGTTACACGTCTGTTAGAACCATCATTGCTATTGCCGCATCTAGAGGATGGAAGATTCACCAAATGGATGTAAAGACAGCTTTTCTGAATGGCATAATAGAAGAAGAGGTTTACATTGAGCAACCAGAAGGATTTGAGGTACATGAGAAAGAATCTCATGTCTGCAAGTTGAAGAAGGCCTTGTATGGTCTTAAACAAGCTCCTCGTGCTTGGTATGAAAGAATTGATCAGTACCTTTCAAGTTTGGGTTTCTCAAAGAATGATGCAGATTCTAATCTCTACTTCAAGGTAGTAAATGGTGAAGCATTGATTTTAGTTTTATATGTTGATGACTTGATCATTACTGGTGAAGAACATCTAATACTAAAATGCAAGAAGGAATTAGCTTCAGAGTTTGAGATGAAGAATCTAGGTCTTATGCATTACTTTCTTGGCTTAGAAGTTTGGCAAAAGCCAAATGAGATGATTCTAAGTCAAGGCAAGTATACTGTTGACATTCTCAAAAGGTTTGGTATGCTTGACTGCAAACCTATGTCTACACCCATGGAGTCTAATTTAGATAAGTTGAAAGAAGCTGCAGCTAGTTCAGAACCAGTGGATTCTACGATGTATAGACAGTTGATTGGTTCATTGATGTATCTAGTTAACACTAGACCTGATATCTGCTATGCAGTGAGTGCACTTAGCCAGTTTATGTGTGAACCAAAGCAAATACATCTTGTAGCAGCTAAACATATCCTGAGATATTTATGTGGCACAATTGGATATGGGTTGAGATATTCTTCAAATGTGGATTTGGAGCTGCATGGTTTTACTGATTCTGATTGGGCAGGATGTGTCTCAGATCGGAAGAGTACTTCTGGTTGTTGCTTCAGTTTGGGGACTGCTATGATCTCCTGGTGTAGCAGGAAACAGTCTTCAGTGGCCTTGAGTACAACTGAAGCAGAGTATATTGCAGCTTGTGTGGCAGCTCGTGAGGCAGTGTGGCTTCGTAAGCTCCTTGCAGGATTGTTTGGTCAATCAATGGAGCCTACTATCATACACTGTGATAATCAAAGCTGTGTGAAGCTTTCTGTCAATCCTGTGTTTCATGACAGAACAAAACATGTTGAGATCAAGTACCACTATATTAGAGATATGGTGCAAAGGAAAGCTATACAGTTGAGGTATATCAGCACTGAAGAGCAAACGGCAGACATTCTCACCAAGCCTCTCGCCAGGATGAAGTTTGTATACTTCCGAGAGAAACTTGGTATGGTGGAGAATGCAGCCTTGACTGAGAAAGAGTCTCAGTAATCAGTGATCCTTGTTGAGAATGCAACTCTCTGCTGAGTGAGAGTTGAGGTGAAAGCCCTTGTTAATACAATTCTCTGCTGAGAGAGAGTTGAGGTGTAAGTCCTTGATAATGCAATTCTCTGATGAGAGAGAGTTGAGGTGAAAGCCCTTGTTTCCACCCTCTGGGAGAAGCTATGGTGGATGTCATGTGTGTGACTCCATGACAACATCACGTGAGAGAATCCGTGATGAGTTTTTACCATCTATGGGAGTAGCCATAATGGTTAATATCATGTTGAGGTGATATTTTATTTTGTTTTCATTCTAACATAATGTGTCTTGTGCAGATGGAAGTTCATCCCTAGCTGAGAGGGAGTGTTGATGTTAATACAGCGTCGGTCTTCACTAAGACCCATATTAATCATGAGCCGACCTTATATTTGATTTATTTCATGTACTTATTCTGGCCGACTTTAATTGTTATTAAATATTTATCAAAGGCCGACCCAAGTGAAGAGGCGCCTAGGAGATATAAATACAAGGTCACTTCTTGGCTATGTACAACAATTCGAATAAAAACAAGTTCGCATTTTTGGCAGAGCAGAATTCGCAGTCTTAGAAGAAGTTCATACTTAATCAGCAGATCATCATCTTGTAGCAGCAGATCATCATTTTGTAGCAGCAGACCGATTTCAAGGAGAAACATATTCATTTGTATCTTTGCATCTAGGAGAGGTGCTATTATTCATTGTATCAAATTCGGCATTGTGTTGGGCCTGAGTTCAAGCAGATTTCTGCTCTTATTCCTTCAATATATAAGAGATATATTTGCTGGGTTTTTCTCCCTCAAGAGGAGGGTTTTCCCAGGGTATCTTGTTGTGTTCATTGTCTTATGTGTTGCATTTCTTTTATTCAATTGGTTAAATTAATCTGATCTAAGAAACACTAACAGTTCTTTTTCTCTTGGTTCTAGAACAAATAATGAGGCCGAATGGGAAGCAATGGTGTCCATTCTCTCTTTGGCTAAGGTTGTGGAATGCTAGAAGTTATTAGTTGAAGGGAACTTGGCTAATGTTATTACAAGGTTGAGAAAATCAAACTATTTGAATTGGAAGCTGAGAGGGATTTTAGAAGAAGCAACATCTATTTGCAAGGATTTTGATGGCATTTTCTTTGTACATTGTTATCTAGAAGGTAATGGTGTGGCTGACTTTTTAGCCAAAGCTGGGAATGATCAAATGCCCTTTTCTGCATTGGTCAGTAATCAAGCAAATGTGCGGGAGGGTCTTGAACCTCTCTTATTAGAAGAAAAGCCTTCGTGAGTGTTAAAATTTGGTGGGCCCTCCCAAAGCCTTCAATTGGTTATGTGAGGCTTTTGGTTAGGATTGTTATAATGTTTTAAGGTTGCCGCTTCCCCTGGCAACATCCATAGGCAGTGATATGTTTGAGAATTGATTAGGGTGGTGGGTTGATCTGTGTGAGTTGCTTTATCTTCAATCGCTTTCACTTGCTTTCTCTGTAGTTTTGTGTTTGCTGCTTTTAAAGTGTGGCTTCTAGTGGTGCTCTTGGTGACTCTTCCTGGTTATTAGTCTTCTTTTTTGTGGATGTCTGACACGCAAGCACTCAGTGGGGGTTGGAGAGATCCTCTGCGTCAAGGCAAGAATTCTAACCACGAGCTTTGAAAAAAAATTCATTGCCAAGATTTTGTGTTGTTGAACCTTGTTAAGAGTATTATGGGTAAAAGAGGTGTTAAATAATAAATATAAAGGTTATGTGCAATCTAGGGCATCTACAATGGTGGATTTATGTGCTAAATTGGAAGTGGCTATCCCATTGGAGGAAGATCAGAAGTGGCTGGAACTTCGTCAACTCCTTCCACAGTGGGCAAAGGTGGAGCCTGAGACTAAGTTAGAAGAGAGTGAGGAGGGCATTGCTGTTTACTCTCTGAGCATTCCCATGGAATAAGGATCTGAAATTGACGCTTTGAAAGAGGAGCTGCTGACAATTAAAGGTGGTTTAGAAGAACTTACTTCCTTTTGCCAGGATTTACACCTTGCGGTTTGAAGTGCTTCACTTTGCAATCCCTGGCTGGAGGCATGTCGACTGGGGCTGTGAAAAGATCTGAGATTATACATAGTATCCAATCTGAAGCTTCCAACAATTCTGGTGGCCACAGGGAGATGGTGCCTAAATAGCTTGTGGTTGTTGGTGATAGATGGGATGGCAGATTAAAAAATAAGGATGTGAATATTGGTGCTGATGTCAGTGTGAGCGGCTGAGGTGTATCTCGGCTCTCTTGAGTGTTCCTTGACATTGGGTCTGTTGATTTTTTGGATATAATGTGCTGCTGGTCTTTGGTTCGTGGCTGGAGGTCTTTTCATGTTTTGGATGGTTGCCCCCACCTCGTGTGGGTTTGGGTTTTTCTTTAATTCATTTATGCTGTAATCCACTATGTATTTCGGTTTTTAGGTCCCGGGCACTATATAAACCCCTCCGTTATTATAAGAAGAATATTTATCTAATAATTTTTAAAGAGACGTCAGAGATACTGCAAAACACAAACAGATTGTAATGTCCGCTTAGGAAGTCGACTCTCTATTCCGCGTGCCGCAATTTCTCTCGAAGTCTTTCTCTTTAAATAGATTGTATGTCTTTTGTTATGCGTTCCTATTGTATAATCTTTGTTCAGAAATCAACACAAAAAGCTTAAGTATTTGATAAATTTATCGAGTAAGAAAGGTGCACCTTAATGTATTGTTGAGCTTGTTGCAGTGAATAGAAATGACGAAAATTTACATGAAGAGTAGATCCATGACTGCCGAAAGCGTTGAAGTCTTTCCTGCCAACAAGAATGAGTTCCGATACACCGAAGGCCGTGGCGCTGCGTGCAAGAGTGCCTATATTATGTCTTTTCGCCACATTATGAACAATCACAAAACTCTCCATTTTCTCTAAACCCCTACCTTGTAAACATGGATTAGAAAAATTAAAGAATTGTGCTACCTGATAATCCTGGAGCAAATTAATGGACCAGGTTATGATAGAAATCCTGATCTTGAACCAAAGAAAGCCCAATGTACGAATTTTCAAAAGCTTGCAAACGAAGAGTTGAAAGATTTTAAAATGTTCTAATCGCTGCAATGGATGTCTTGCAAAAAGAAATCGACGACAGGTTTAAACGGTTTCGTTCCTGTCTACGAATGAATTTGCACAAGCACAAGTTTATAAACGTTGGGAAACAACCAATTTTTCTTTTTTTGATGCCAACTGGTAGACCTCTGCTTTGACCTCGGCTATCGTTCCATGGAGGGTTTAGCTCAAAAAAATTAAAAGGCAAAGTTTAGGAATTTATTGTAATATACTAAAAGTTCATTAAGTAGTTCATGGGTTTTTTTTTAAAAACAAGTTAAAAAATTACAGAGATTAGAGAAACAGCATAAGAACAGCTACAAGGCTGTGAGTAAAACAACTAAACAGTCCACAAGGCAACAAATTGTTGTCCAGAGTCAACAACCAATGTGAATCAAAGTTCTATGATCTATCATTTAGATGTACATTTATATTGTTTAAGAGTTATTAGTATATGATATTAGACAATATTATTGCAATTAATGAAGTTTAATTAGTTATTAATAAATTGATTGACAACGAAATACAAGTGAGTATTTTTTTCCATGATTAAATTTTTTA
The DNA here is from genome assembly GCA_007115665.2 of Sequoiadendron giganteum. NCBI lineage: Eukaryota > Viridiplantae > Streptophyta > Pinopsida > Cupressales > Cupressaceae > Sequoiadendron > Sequoiadendron giganteum. The sequence goes on along the minus strand of CM021110.1, from coordinate 430,335,461 downwards.
TCTTTTTAAAGTCAACATGTAAGATTTATAACTTTAGAAAATTTTGAAATTATTTTTCATTAATATGATTGGCTAAAGAACTTTAGGTGTTAAGGGTGGGCTTTTGGATGTGGACCATTTTTTCATTAATTTTAAGGCTTTTTTTGCCACTAATAAGTCAACTATCTTCTACTATGCATGATTTTTTGAAAGTTTTCATGAGAGTTTAAATATTATTTTGCATTTTTTCATGGCGATGCCACTATGGAAGAAAATATGTTCACAAGTGGAAATGAATATAGCAAGGAGTGTTAATTATTTGTATAATCATTAATTAATATGTGAATAGCGAGAGGAGAAGGTCATTCATGAGTGCATCGCAGACCTCGCAAACTTATGCCACGAATTTCAAATTTTCATTTCATTCCTAATGTACATTATTTTGTGGAATTTGATTTCTTTTTCAGTTATGAAGTTCATAGGGTTTAATCCATTTCATTGGAAATTAATTTAGACGAGAGCATAAGGGACAAAGAAAATATAGTTGTTTTGGTTTTGGAGCACTTGAAGGTTGCAGTTTGGAATCATAGTTGTCTATTTCCACACTTTATACTTCAAAGAAAGCTCTAAACATGAAAATTGTAGTTGTTTGATATTTGTCAATTATGGGGCCATCCCTTTGTAGTCTTTCATTAGGGTTCCTACACATGCAAACACACTAATTTAGCAATTTGTGCATGCTTGGTTTTGTAGGGGGTTTCAAGTTTGTGGAAAAACAAGGACATGCCTTGTGTAGTTTTAATGAAATTGAAACTTATATAATCTTGGTTCCTTTGAAATGAATGATTTGAACAACCATTTACATACCCATTTTAAACTAGTTGAAGTTGTTCTTTATTTTCCTTTGTTTTCTTATTTTATATATTTTGTAATTTCATTCTTAAGGATTTGTGTTATAGGAGATGTGCTTAGAGTGGATGGATAACTAGTGGTTTCTCAAGCATTTGGAGATAAAATCCTCAAATCCCATTTATAGTCAAACCTTAATATAAGAGAAATTAACATTTTTTAATTATTGCCAATGATGGTTTGTGGAAGGTTGTTTTTCATCATTTATGCATATGATATTTCCTCTTACCATACTATGTTAAAATTTAAGGCTCATATATGATATTGATTTTCGTTAGACTTATTTGGACGGCACTCTAACTTTGGATTTGGTAGTCAAGTTTTAGTTTTTATGGCATCTAGGTAACGAAAAATCAAGAGGCAATTGATTTAGTCAAGAAAATTAGGGATCCACAAGTGGTAGCAAAGCATTTGATATAAGTGAAGTTGGGAACCGTGAAAGCAATGATGATATATTGTACATTATAATTCATTTCAATTGACTCCATTAAAACAAGAATTGTATGCAAACATTTTTATCATCAGATTCAACATGCAAATGTTCTAGCTTTAATTAGAAATGCTCACTCTCTTTCTTAAAGGTGTTAAAGGGTGCCCTTCTATAGCACCCATGATAATAGACATCAAGCCAAATAGTGTTACATTGGTGGTTTATGTTGCACCAAAATATCAACATGTTAATGATCCATGGGAGGCAGTTAAGCCATGTCACGAACCCAAGCATTGCGCTACACCGAGAAGACCAAGGGACACACCATCTTGCAACAATCCCACCCAACGCAAGTGAGGGTTTCGAACCTATGACCTCAATTCTGATACCAATTGTTACATTGGTGGTTGTTGTTGCACTAAAAGATCAACCTATTAATGCCCAATATAACTACCAAATTTATATAAGATCCATGGGAGGCAGTTAATCCATGTCATGAACCCAAGCATCGTTTTGCACTGAGGAGACCAAGGGACACACCATCTTGCAACAAATATTTGATTTTTCATTGCGATCAATAATTCACATCTACTCAAAACATATGTACGAAATTAGTTCTATGCATTGTAATAGTAGCTCAATAAATTGAAGAATTTTTTTGTATTGTAGACATCATGGGAATCTAGACAATATGATTCACAATTCCCTAAAACAATAAGTGAATCAGTCACCTTTAAGGGATGCAAACTATGAGTAATTTGGATTGCACATATTCACAATTTGAATGAATTTTATTCCAAAAATTCTTCGATCTATTTAGCATGTAAAGTGGAATGTCTTGATCCCCCACTTCTTGAACTCTCTTTCCCAAGGGAAAAGCATGATTTTTGGAGCAATAATTGAAGGCTTTTCTTAGGGAATAATTTCAAGTAGGTCTTTGTTAGTGTGGGATTTTTACCTCATGGGTTTATTTTACCCACATAGGTTGTTAACCTTGCTTAGGTGGATTTATTAGTTACTATTTTTCTTGGCAAGCTAGAGTTAAGCAGAAAATAACTCCTAACTACCTTCAAATTTTTAAGAAATTTGAACAAGAATTTCCCTCCAAAACTTGGAATTCAATTTGTTCATTTCTCCTATATATTCATCTCATTTCCTTAATGCAAGTACATTAGTTTCAACCTAAAGTCTCATGTATTTGTTTTCTCTTTTGATACTAGTTTTATGCTTTGTTTTCCTAGCTCCATTTTCATGGTATCAAAGTCAACTGGGTTAGATTATTGGTTTGAATTTGTAAATTTTGTATTTTTAAGTGTGTTTGTGAGTGTAAAGCTTGGGTTTTCGCTTTGTGGAGGTCTATTTTTGGTGTTGTTGAAGCTATCAAGGTTTTTTGCAACCCAAAGGTCAATTTGGATTTGTATCAAAGATCAATTTATCCCTTTCAGAAGACGTTTTGGTTCTTGACTCAAATTTGTTTGAGGGAGATGTGTCTCTTTGAATTAATGCATGTTTGCATGTTTGTGAATTTTGTGTCCTCATGGCATTGGAATTATTTATCCATTTATAGTGGCTTTGGAACCACTCACATGTTGCAAGTAGGGCATTACATAATTGAAAGTATCAAAAAGGAAGTTTGACGGTTAAGCAAATTATTTCTAGCAACAAGGCACACTATTCATCAACAAAAGGGTGGAATTGATGTAGCCACCAAAAATCTTAGCTCCATGATGATTTGGTATGGTCACATATACCAAATGAGGCTTAAGTTCTGATTTCAACCTTCTCATTTTTCCCTCAAAATTTGCAAACAAAGATTTATTTTTTTAAAGTGTTATTTGAAAATTGTGAAGTGTTAAATTAGGCAAAATAGGCAAAATTAAAATTGATGTAACTTTTGATTGGATACTTAAAATTGAGTGCCTCTTTTTTTAAAAGTGATTAATTTTATACACTTGATCCATTAGAAATGATTTCAAACTCAAAATATAAAGTTTCATTTTTTGGAGTCTAAAAAAAATCACCACCAATAGTTCATTGCCAACAATTCATCATCATGACATATTCATCGTGTATACAATTCACTGCCAAAAATTCATCATTATAGTATATTCATCGCATATACATTTTTCAATATTTAAGTGGTCAAGAGTACCCAAAAAAGAAAAAGTACAAATATTCTATTGAACGCATAAGAAAGGTATACATGATGAATTATTGACGGTGAATTGTATGTACATAATGAATATGTAACGATGATAAAATATTGGCAGTGAACTCTTGGTGGTGAATTATTAGCAGTGAATTTTCCAATGGGGTTCTAATTAGAAATACCTATGCACTAAAATTATAAAGTGCCAATTTTTTGGGGGGTCTCTACTATTGAATCAAGGGGGTGTTCTTGTGTTGTGTGCACTTCTATAATAAAAAATTGTACTTTTCCTATTTGCAAAAAATCAACTTAAGCATGGATGTAAATCTACCTATTACTTCTTGTGTCTAAATATGTCTCTTGAACTTATCTTTCATGTTGAAGCTTTAAGTACACCTAATGAAGTTTGGATAGCTTTAGAAAAACTCTTTGGGTTTAGCAAGATGAAATGAGAAACCATGAGTTAGAGAATTAACTCATCAGTTTGAGCCCCAATTCCTTTGACACCTTAGAGTACTTCTTCACCAAATTCAAATCACTAAGGTTGCAACTTAAAGAATGTGGAATAGAGAAAAAGAAGATGATCAATTAGTTCTTACTATCCTCTCCAAGCTAGGTCCTAATTACTCAATGTTTATTTCAATCTTGTACTCCACTAATAATGTTATGGGTTCCACTTATAAAATTCCCTCTTAAATAGATGACTTCATTTCCAACTTAACCACAAAGCAAGATAATTTGGTTTAGATAGACACATTGAAGTCTACAAAAGCTCAATCCCTTATTTTTGGGAATGGAAAACAACAAGATTCAAACCAAGAGAAGAAGAAAACACAACAAAAGGACAAGTAGACTAAAAAAGAATAAAAATTTGAGTCCTCCAAACCTAACACTCAAAGCTCTTCAAATCAAGGGAAACCTACAAAACAAAGAGTTAATTGTAAGAAGCCATGATGAGAACAAATGTATGAAGAAAAAATGACCATATTTTTCATCTTCTTAAGAAGAACAATACAGGGGCTTCAGTCCATTAAACCATCCTTATAAAACCAAGAATCAACTAAAGTAAAGGATAAAGAGAAATTGAAGGGAAAGGCTCTAGTTGCCACATCTTTCACATCATATCCATCTTGGATTATTGAATTTTGTGCCTCACACCACATAGGTTTTCCATTGGTCAAGTTCTCTTCCTTAGAGCCTTCTAGTATGTCTACTATCACTTTGGCTAGTGATAATCTAGCTTCAATTATATGGAGAGGGTCTGTTAAATTTTTTGATGAATAGGCAGCTATCTATATTAAATTAAAGATAAGAGTACATATCCACAAAAAAAGGGTGGGTGGTTGAAAGGCACACCCCGAGAGTCACATGGGCCAAGCCCAGAAACAACAAAATACCAAGTCACGTGGGCCTAGCCCAAAAGTCAACAAAGCATGAAAAAATTAAACAAACATAGTATCACTTAAATTTGAAGGAGGGACATTCATAAATTTCCTAAGTGTGCCTTCACTTTTAGTTAATCTCCTATCAGAGTATCATATTACTCGCATAGGGAGGGGAATGAGAATTAAATTTTCTACAAACATAGTTGAGATCAAAGAGTTGGACAAAAATTCTTTAAAGTAGATGTGGGAAGGGTAGATCACCATTCTAGGTTATACACCTTCTCACAATTTTCATATGATGTTTCTCTCATAGCTTTGCTTACTCATTCAAATGAAGTTTACAAATTATAGCATGAATTATTTGTCTGCCTTAATTATTGTTACCTTGATAAACTAAGTTAGCCTGACATGGTCATAGGATTGCCAAGAGCCACATTTTATAAGGGTCTTTGTGAGGGTTGTACCCTAGGTTTAAACCATCCTGAAGAAAACTTTGACAAAGGAAAATCTTTAAACATTATCTTTCAAGCTACTTCATAGTGATGTATCAAGGGAATTCCCCATTCATCCTTTACTAAGGCAATATATATTCTCACATTCATAATGATTTTTCTAGATATACATGGGTCTACTTTCTTAGACAAAAATCTAAAGTCTTCGACAAGTTTTTAGATTATTCAAATTGATAATGGGGGAATATTTCAGCACTAAGTTTGAACAATTTTACATAGTAGAGGGGATAAACATGCAAAAGATAGTTCCTTTTACTCCCCAACAAAATCGTGTTAAAAAACATAAGAACCAATCCTTGAAAGAGATGGCTAATTGTAAGATACACTCCAAGGTCTTTACACCATAGTAATAGGAAAAAGAAATCAACTGTGCTTGTTGCATATAGAATACATTTCCTCATAATGACGTGAAGGGTATCACCCCCTTTGAATCTTGGACAAGAATTAAACCATCAACTAATCACTTCAAGGTCTTCAAATCTCCAACTATGACACAAATACCTCAACAACATCAAAAGACCACAGATCCTCAATCCAAATCTTGCATCTTTGTAGGTTATGCATATGGTTTAAAAGGATCTCAACTACTCCATCCAACCACAATGATTTGTTCATTGAGAGAAGTGTTAAGTTTTAGGAGGGTCCTATCGACTCTACACTTGACATTTATCCTTCTATTATGGAATTACTTGATTTTGATGATTCTTTTGATGAGATTGATCATCCACAATAGGTTCTCGAGATAGAGAATTCTTCTTCTGACAATGAGGATAGTGATGGGGATCCATCTTCATCCACTTCACCACATGATTTTCAAGATGATATTTTAGCATTTAACTCATCCAATTCTCCAATATTTCTCCACAAAAACTTAAAAGCATCTTGTTGGTGAGCATACATATTTTCTTTTAAGCTTGGAATAATATGAACCACATAATTTTAGGGAAAGAGCTTATGCCATGGTCTTTGAAGTATAGGTTTGGGGAGCATGACAAATCCTCTCCATGAATATAATGCTTTCTACTTTGATTTCTTCTAGTGTCTACAATCTACAAAATTGGACAAAATCATGAGTAAGATTTTAGAATTTTATTTCTTAAAGTTGTGCATTCTTTATTTATATAAATTATTCTTATATAAAACATATTTGGATATAATATCTCTCTACTTATTAAATGAAAAAGAAAGTTTCTTTATTTCAAAATCTCATAATTTACTTACCATTGATAGTAAAATTATATCTATTTCTTACTTTACAAATTTACAAATTTTGTAAATAATTCCAATCTCTTCATCTAAAACAAACATATGCTCTAACATGTAGTACACTCCATACATGTCCAATTTGGCTTGAGGAAAGTCCTTGGCATTGTTGCAATTCATCTAATAATATATTCACATGGAACATTAGTGTGCCACTCAACTATCCATCACACATATATATGCATAAACATGAAGAGCCGGATTACATTATTGGTCATTTCAAACATGGACATGATAATTGTTAGCATACATTTTTTATTTCCTAGTGGGTTAATTTATTTTCCCTTAATTTTAGGGTTTTCCTACACTTTGATTAAGCTTTCTTAGATTAATAAAGTGAGTTTAATTTTATTTAAAAACTATGAGATAAGGTTTTGAGGTGTCACTATTGTTAAAGGGTGGAACATTTACTATTTTGATCACTCTATTTAATATTGGTGATCTCTCCCTATTGGTTAGATTTGCCACCTCCATACTCTTCCTAGTTCTATATAAAATCACCACCTAGCTTGAAAATTCACTCTTGCATATATTCATTGTTGCATACTTTTACATACATGCACATTGGTGCATGCAGTCATTTTTCTACAACTTTGCTTTGAGCTCCTAATGCAATATTGTCATCTTGACATTTGCACATCTCTTGGAATTTTAGATCTATAATAGTGTTGTTTCATTTACAATTTTATAGCTTATCTATCTCATAGAAAGATCTTGGTTATTCATCTATTTCAAATTTCTAACAATAATCCTTTTATTGATGTGACCTCCAACCGTGATAATGAAGATAGTACCTGATACAAAATAAATATACATAATAAAGAGCATATTAACTAAATATTGTTAAATAACTCAATTACAAACTATATTTAGAACTTAATAATTAGTTAAAGCTCTTATTAGAGCCTATACTATTTGAAATACTTGTTTCGTTAAAATTTAATTCAATATATTTATTTCTTTAAATGTTGTTTAATTTTGCAATGTCTATATTGAATTGTTTATAGGTTGTTTAAATTAATTTAGTTTCTTTTGGTTACTCATTGAATCTCCACTTCTAAATATAATTGCCAAAAGATTTTTATTTAGTTCTTTCAACAATCAATCAACATTTCAAATTTGTGGATGTTTTCTATCTTTTCGAACTAGATATTATATTTGTATGCTTATACCTTTTATTTCATTTGATCACTTAACTCATAGGCTCCAGTCACTTGAGTTGACATTTTGTTAACATGTTAATTTATGCGTAGTTAGGTTTATTATTATGTTTTTCTCTAGTACCGGGTAAACCCATAATAGTGGTGTACAATTTTAATGAGGAAGGAAATTTGTAAAAATCCTCACACATTCAAAATTTCATGTCTTAAAGGGTTCGTTCGAACTAGGAGCTTCGCACAAACCCAAAAGAGGGGTTCGGTCGAACCCCTAGTTTGAGTGAACCCCCTTTTTGCATGGTGGGTTCGCCCGAACCTTATGATGTCATGTTTCTTCATAGAAACGAATGGAAAATTCAAATAAAATGGGGGTTTGAGCGAATCCCCCTTCGAATGAACCCCCCTTCACCCTTTCGAGTGAAGGGGGGTTCGCTCGAACCCCCCTTTTATGCCCTTCTCCCCCTCTTCCACCAAATTTTAGCAGATTTATGTCATTCAAAGCTTGGGTTGAGGATGAAAATGGAGGAGACTTCACAAAACCAACTGGAAGATGGTAGTCCTCAGAATGAGTTATCCAATGAATAAAATTTTAATATGTTTTGGTTTTATTATGTATGTGTTTTTTTAGTTTTATTAAACATAGGTTTTTCACCGAAAATCAAGCTCTTTGTTTTGCACATGTGGAAATATAGCAAATTATCAAAATAATTTTAAAAAAAATATGTTCGTGTTGGGTATTGATGTCCTTGATCTATTAAAAAATAAAATTGAATTTCGATACATACAGAAAAATTTATGTTGTATATAGTCCACCTATGTCTGAATTGCAATTAGTTTGACTTCGAAACTTGATTAAGGAAAAAATATTCAATAAAAAACTATGAAACCAAATGAAACTGCTAGATATCATAGTTACAAATCTAAATTCGAAAAAATTAGAATTTTATCCTTCATACAAATTTTTTTATGTTGTATACGGTGAATGACACTTTTTAAAAATGTTGTTTTCTGAAAAAAAACCAGTTTTCGTGGGAGATGGAAAAAGAAGTGCAATCTGATTCCAAAAATTTTGAAAAAAATATTTTTAGAATCTACAGACAAAATGTGATGAGACTCTAGTTTGCATCATCTTCAAATTCCTCATGGTTTAACCGCTATAGGTGCCCGAATGTGAAGATTTAGTTAAAAATAATAATTTCAATATCCAGTTTGGCCAAAAATTGTAAACCACTATTGTGGGATCACCCTACCAGTAGAATTATTTATTGAGAGTATCATTTATTCAACAGGTGAGAGGTTGCTAATTAGTTATGATACAACTTAGCAAAAGCCTATAACATTATTCTATGTAAATCTATGACATTATTCTATGTAAATCTAGAATTGGGTGTATGTAAATAATATTACAACTAGAGATTATCTATTGTTTTTCTATATTTTGAAATTTTAATTAAAGAGTTCATGATATACATATTGTACATGTAAATAGTATTACAAGTGGAGATTACTTATTGTTTCTCTATATTTTGAAATCTTAATTAAATGATTTGTCATATGCATATTGTATATGTAAACAATGTTACAAGTTTAGATTACCTATTTATTCCCTACATTTTGGATTTTTAATTAAAGGGTTTATCACATATATATTTAGTTATGTTTAATTTTGTAAGTTAGCAATAATCTTGAATGCTTTGTTTACTTCTTACATCTATGAATTTTTTACTTCCCATGGCAAATGCAATTGGTTACATCTGGTAGTTGGATATAATTGATAGATATTTAACCAAAATATTTTTTTTAACGTATCAACTATTTCAAAATATATTTTATAGATGGTATTTTTGGCAATGCATCTACCTTAGATATTATCAGTAATCAATCATTTTTATACTAAATCTAATCATCATATGGGAAATGCTAATTATTTTTTAGGAAGTAAGCTTACAATGATTTTATTATTAAATTATGATGCTTTTAACAATGAAAAAGGGAAAGATGAACAAATAAACTTTTTAAATGTTAGTTATGAATTGTTATGGTTTAGTTGTTGCATTGAGTATTGTTGCTATGTATTTGAGTTAATTTGAATATTTGATGCACACGTTTATAGGTGATAATTTAAAATTTAAACTATATAGGATATTTGTGCTTCTAGACATAATGTCTTGGTATTATTGTTGGTGAATTTGGCGCCATATGAATTTAGCATATACACATTGAACAATTTTGTATATTTGAAATACTGATCATTATCAAGAAACATTCTACAATAACAACAAAAGATAGAGTGTAACGGCTACCAAATTCAATCTTGAGAAATTGCAATAAATTGTTCTCATAAAAGAATAAAACCTTTCTTTAAATAGTGCATTTAAAGATCCAAATTTCTAATCAATACAGTTGTAATATCTCTTTTTACAATCTATTTGAATGTGCTAAAGACAGGCTATATTTTCCGAGTCTGCAAGCTCCCAAAGTCAATCCTGAGAAAATGCAGGAGGCTAGTAAATTATTCTCACTTTGTTTAAATAATTGCAGTAGGAAGCTCAAGTATTTGATCAGTACGCTGGTGAAATCTCTTTGCACAGTCAATTTGGATGTATACAAGTAAGATACAGCTTGATTTGATTGAATGCATTCTTGAGAAACTGCATGTCCTCTGTGAAGTTAAATACACTCTAATTCAATTATTCTGCAGAAGATTTATGTTAGTCGAACACTGGTTCCCCAATCCAAGTCCAAATCCAACGTTCACAAGGATTCCAAGCAACCAAAGCTGCCAATCTTCCCTGGAAGTAAACTCGCCTTTTTGAATTCTTTGTTTATGGCTGGAGTTACTAATAAGGCAAAGCTTTCTTCATCGTCTTTTATCCATGAGTCTAATTCATGCTATTCTTCTAAGAGAAAAGACGCTTCTTCTATTTGCTCTTCATCTTCTTCAGGACACCCCTAGGTCAAGTCTGAGAAAAACATCTAGAGGGAAGCCGTCTGATCACCCCTAGGAAATTATCAGTATGTTGGGAAAAACAAAAAAAAATGATAATTCAATTTCAGGAAGTCGACTCACACTGAAATATCATTTGGCATTTGAGGGGACGAATCAGTCACTGGATTTTCCTATGATAAGCATTGCAATTTGAATACATTGTGGAGCAGGTGGTTTCAAACTATAATTATGAACGAAAATGAATACAAAATAGATATATTACATGTTGAATAATATCTTATTGCTAACATTGTTTAAGATTTATTAACAATGCAATTCAGCAATTCCAAAGCTTTTTTAAGTCTTAATGAAACCATTCACATCTTAATCTAAGAAAAAGTGCAAAATATTAGGGGAATGTAAAGAATTTGAGGTTTTACACACAACAAGAAAAATCAAATTACAAGTAAGATTTCTTTGCATGTGTAGCACCATCTTTTTTCCAAAATATGTATGCTTTATCATAAATCACTCTTCCCATGCAATGTAATGTGAGTTACTCATGATTGAAGTATGTGCAATCCTTGTCCACTAAATTTGCATGGCTACACATATATAGAATACAAAAAAAGCTTACAATGTCAAGATATGTTTCAAAGTGCTTCATTAATCAAATATTTTGAGCACATACTTACAAAATCTTTTTTTCTACATATCTTACAAGCATGACATTCCATGATATTGCATCTCTTTGAGGAATTCTATCAAACAATTTGCATTCCTTGTCTACGCTTTTATATTTCACATACATATCTATAGAGTAGTTGCAACTTTAATGTTTACATACCCTCATTCTACTTGCTATCCATGTTTCTTCACTTCATGGCTTCCAATAGTAGTAGCTTTAGAGATCTTGTGCCTCTAAATTATATTCCATGATTCACATTCATCTCTCTCTCTCTCTCTACTTCAATCTATCTCACCTCTCTCCATGTCCCTACTTATTCCTCCCTCGTACCCCCTCACTCTCTCTCCTTCCCTATCCACTTCTCTCTCTCTCTCTCTCTCTCTCTCTCTCTCCCTCTCTACTTCTCCCTCCCTCATTTCCTCTCTCTCCTCCCTCTCTATCAATCTCCCCACCTTCCTCCTTCCCTCTCTACTTCTCTCTATATCACCTCTCTCTCTCTCTCTCCCTTCCTCCCACCCACCTTCCCTCTCCACTTTCTATCTCACCTATCCCCCTCTCCCACCCCTCCTTTCCTTGCCTCTCTCTCAATCTCTCCACCTTCCTCCTTCCCTCTCTACGTCTCCCTCCCTCTCTCTTTACTTCTATCTATATCCCACCTCTCTCTCCTTCCCTCTCTATTTTTGTCTAACTTATCCCTCCCTCCCTATTTCTCTCTCCCTCCTCTCTCTCTCCTTCCCTATCTACTTATTTATCTCTCTCCCTCTCCTTCCCTCCTTCCCCCTCCCTCCCTCTCTCTCTCAATCTCCCCACCTTCCTCCTTCCCTCTCTAATATCTCTCTCTTCCTTCCTCCCACCCACCTTACCTCTCTACTTATATCCATCTCACCTATCCCTCACATCTCCCCTCTCTCTCTAAATCTCTCCACCTTCCTTCCTCCCACCCACCTTACCTCTCTACTTATATCCATCTCACCTATCCCTCACATCTCCCCTCTCTCTAAATCTCTCCACCTTCCTTCTCTCTCCACTTCTCCCTAGATATCACCTCTCTTTTCCTCCCTCCCTCCCACCTTTCCTCTTTAATTATCTCTATCTCATCTACCCCGCCCTCTCTCAATATCTCAATCTCTCCACCTTCCTCCTCCCCTCTCCACTTCTCTCTATATCACCTCCTCCCTCTCCCTCCCTCCCTCCTCTCTCTCACTTATCCATCTCTACCTCACCCTCCCTCTCTCTCACTCTCTAAATCTCTATGGCTCTCTCCATATTTATCTACTTCTCTATATCCCACCTCTCTCTACCTACATACCTCTATCTCACTTATCCCTTTCTACCTCTACCTCTTTCCCTCTCTCCATACCTCCCTTTTCCCTTTTCCCCCTCTCTCACACTCTCCTTCCCTCTCTATGTCTTTACATCTCTCCCTCCCTCCTCCCCCCTCTCACTCTCACTCTCTCTAGCTCTCTCAATCTCTCCCCCTTCCTCCCCTCTATACTTATCTCTATATCACCTACCCCTCTCTACCTCTCCCTTACTCTCTCTCCTTCCCTCTACTTTTTTTTATCGCACATCTCTCTCTCTCTCCCCTTCCCTCTCTACTTCTGTCTATCTCACCTCTCTCCCTCCCTACTTACCCCTTCCTCCTAGCTCCTCTCTCTCCCTACCTCACCCTCCCTCCTTCCTACTCTCTCTCTCCCTCCCTCCATCCTCTCTCTGCTTCTCTATATCACTCATCTTCATCTCTACCTACCTCTTCTTCCCTCTCTCTATCTCTCTTCCTACCTCCTTCCCTATCTCCCCTCTCACTCTCTACTTACCTCTTTCTCCTTCCCTACCTCTCCCTCTCTCTCTCTACTTACCTCTTCCTACCTAAAAAAAGAGAGATGGATGGAGGGATGGAGAGTGGGGATAGAGACAAGGAGAGATGAATAGGTAGGTAGAGAGAGGGAGATGAGAGATACAAAGAGTTGGAGGGAGGGAGAGATGGAGAGAGAGTGGTGAGATATAGAGAAGAGAGGAAAGGATACAACAAGAATAGAGAGAGGGAGAGGTAGATGGGGATAGGTGAGATAAATAGAAGTAGAGAGAGAGGGTGAGAGAGAGGGGGTAGGGAGGGAGGGAAGGATATAGAGAGGTAAAGAGGGATATATGAGATAAAGAGAAGTAGAGAGAGGGGAGAGAGGAGAGATAAATAGAAGTGGAGAGTGATAGGTGAGATAGAGACAACTAGAGATAGAGAGAGAGGAGGGGAGGGAGGGTGTGAGAGAGAAGGGAGGGGGGAGAGGTAAAGAGGGATAGGTGAGATAGAGAGAAGTAGAGAGAGAGTAGGGAGGGAATGAGGGAGGGAGAGCAAGAGGTAGGGATAGAGAGAGGTTAGATAGAATTAGAGAGGGAAGGAGAGAGATCTTGATCTCAAGGGAGAGGTAGAGAAAGGGATGGAGATAGGGAGAGCGAGAGAAAGATGATGGGATCCTATCGATTACTAAAGTTTGACCCACCGATTATTGAAATTTGTCTGTCTTAAAAATTGTAAGATTTCCCAAAAACTAGAATTTATATTATAAATCTTAGAGATCTAAAACCACCCTCAAACATCCTAAAACTATATACATGAAATATAACTTAAAGTACATAATAAATTAAATGTCTATATATAAATATCACGTATATATGGAAATTTATTTTCTATACTTTGAGTTGTATTTCATGTATATAGTTTTATTGGAAGAGAAAGAGAAAGAGAAAGATAAAATTGCAAAGAAAAAACATAACTTGAGTGTGTTATAATGCACTTGTATTATGTTTTTCTCTAGGAATTTCCATGTTTTTAGCTTCCAACCCAAAGGTTTGGAGTGACTTAAATCAACATCCAAAGACGTGTTTTGCAAATAGTAAAAAAAAATGACATATTATCGAGCGTTCTCCCCATCAAATTTGCATGTGTTTCAATGTCAAGTAAAAAAAAAGGTCACGATAGCACGTTAAGATCTCTCTTAGTTACCTAAACATGCAATTTTTTTCACGTTTTGAGTGCAAAGGTTTTTACCTTTAATTTATTTTGTTAGTTTATTCATTTTTTGTCAAAATCAAATCTGGTATTTTTAACTTTTTTTTTAACCATTCACTGAAATTTCAAATAAATTACACTTTTAGAAACTATACTCCATTCTATACATATTAAAAAAAATGATTTTCAATTAGTATCCAAAAAAATTAGGGGGAATCATGGTCAATTTTCTATTTTCCAAGATGTGTCCATGTTGAAAATTAGTTAAAAAACATATATTCATTACAAAATTAGTAGAAAAATTGAGCATAAACTATATGGTGTTAGCTAATTTCTCATTGAAGCAATTTTTGAAATACTAAAGAAAGGTTAAAATTTTAGGGGGGCACACTAGAAGAAATGTTATGTTTTTTTTTTTAAAATAAGACCAATTTGTGTGGCCCCCTTTTTGAACCCCTTAATCTCTATCATTTAAAAAAAATAGTAGTTTAGAAAGTAGATTTAGAGAAATACAACTCTTTTTTTGCTGCATCTTAAAATTTCGAGTGTAACTATCTTCAATTTCTCCTCCAAGATCAATATTTTTTTATTTTGGAAAAAAATGGCCACTTAAGACCTCTTTTTGGTCCCCCATCTTTTTGCACTTACCCATAGCAATTACATTTTATGTGAGATCATTAAACCAAGATTGAATTTGAAAGTGCAACTTGATAGAAGATTTACTCCTTGATCTTGCAACTGATTGGCATAAGAGAACATGCCATTGCATCTTCTAACTTCCCATTCCGCTTTCACTTTGCCAATTGAAATTGGTTTTCAATTTTATTTATAATTCCCATGCACAATTTACTTGTGAGTGAAAATACTTTTTCTCAACCATATTCTACCTTGTAAATGATAAATTTTAACGTGAGCAATTAACTCTCTTTTCTAGCAATATGAATATGTATTTAAAAAAGCATTCTAACCTCTAGGGCTCCCAAATCCATCTCTATAATTATTTCTTCACATACATCTGCATCTCTCACTTGCCATTCTCAATCTTGAATGTGGGCCATTGATCTTGGTGGGAGAATTTTTGATTGATGACTATCACATTATTTTTCTTTAGTGCAAAAACCATTTGAAATCTCATTGGCCAAATAACTCTGTGAAGAAGATGTGTACTACCA
Organism: Sequoiadendron giganteum; assembly: GCA_007115665.2. Classification (NCBI taxonomy): domain Eukaryota; kingdom Viridiplantae; phylum Streptophyta; class Pinopsida; order Cupressales; family Cupressaceae; genus Sequoiadendron; species Sequoiadendron giganteum. The sequence goes on along the minus strand of CM021110.1, from coordinate 430,319,881 downwards.
TGAATTTTTTTAATTTGCAAAGTTCCCTTTGAATCACATGGTCAACCCCATAGTTACTATTGGTCCTTTAAGATGACGAATTTTGTTTTTTCCACCTTTACACCTTGGAGGACACATGTTGTCAGAGAAAACCTACATAGTTTCAAATAATTCTTACATTTATAACCTACAATATGAAGAAAGCTTGTGTTAGAATGATAATATGACACCTAATGGGAATTTTTTGGTTTACACTTTTTAGTCATTAAGGAACGGGCCCAACACAGACAACATGAACTTGCTAAAGAAGAATCCATGTTGGACCACATCACCTTGAGGATAACATGCAACAACCAAGTGGAAGAGAACAAATTCAATGGGATATTCATTTTTGATCTCACACTACAAAGGACTAATGTGCTATAATTACAAGCTAACACTTTAGAAAGACAATGATCCCATAAGCTGTAACATGCCCAACTAAATTTTCTCAACAAATTATTAATTGACATCATGAATATAAATTTAAGACATAAATCCCATAGCTATTTTCCAAGATAGAAATTTCATGTCCATAAATTAAAAGAAATAATAAATATGAATATATTCATTTCCAAATTTCAATTTTCAATATACATCTTTGACTTGGATTTCAATCGTCACACAGTCAATACAATAATTGCAATAATTACAATAATGATACAAGTACATAAAATAGAATTCCATTGAAATTATTTTGTGATAACTCACCTCCATTGGTGGACAAGAACATGGTTGAGGTGCTTTTCCACCCAACCATGAAGTAATGCTTCCTCAAAATTCTTCAGTCCATCAAAGAATACTCGACCCTGCACAAAACACTTAGCAAGAGATACAATTTGCAAGGTGGAATCTCTATGTGCCTAACTACATGCATTTTTATCAAATGTTAGAACATGGAAGTTCCATGTTAGGTAAATAAAACATATAGCAAAGAGAGGATAAATGATAAATAGTCTATTCCATAATAATAAAATGATTGTAAAGCTTGGCCAAGCTCATGCTGCATAAAATGTAACTTAGGTTAGATTTGGAAAAGAAAATCTACACTCTTTGGCACCTATTCCCAGAAGAAAAACTTATCATAACAAAGGGGTATCCCTCCCGTTTAAACCATCTACTAGCATCATATCCAATGTGCTAAAGTCAATCATAGTGATTTTGTATCATTCCATTTCAATTTCATCAAACAAGTAATTCATCTAAATCTAGTATAGCCATTCATCTATTCATCCTATAACAAACCTTCCTTATGATTCGTATTGAAATTCAAAACTATTCCATTTCTACAATCCTTTCTATTGCAAATGAAAGTAGACAGTCATATTCAAATGAGTAAAATGAGATGAATAGGAAGGTATACCACATGTATGTGCACATGCATAAATGAAGAGTTTATGCATGAGCACATATATGCTTATTATTCACAATTTATATATGCGTATACATTCTATAAGAATATTAAAAGAAAATCCATTCAACAAGAAGATTTATTGATCGAATATATTGGTATTCTTTCTGAAACATAAATTCTAGTCTTATCAACTATATTCCACTTAACATTACAATAAAAAGACAAAATCATCTTCAATATATTTATCATTGTAAATCAATAGTTTGAATTTCTTGGAAAAATAAAGATACCATTATTCTCCAATCATTCTATTCTAGACATAAAAAAGACATTTATTTCTCTATGTTTATTTAGAAAATTTAAGTGTCTACACTCTTCTCACATAAACCTATCGAGAAAATATTGGGTTCGATCTACATTATCTATGCTGTCGACTTAAAATTCTTCACATACTATTTTTAATGGTGTTGTCAGTCTCGTGTCGAGGCACTATTTATCACTTAAAAAGTTATAGAGTATATACTACTACTACTCAAATCTTTATGATTCTATACATGATCAATGAGTGCACACACACACACATATGTGCCATCGAGAAGTAAAGAGAAGGCATTCATAAGCCATGAGGGTTTCTCACATTCCCTCGGCCTTTAATGGCCAATATTACTATATGTAATAAAAAGATTTAAAACACATGCAATATTTTGTGCAATAAAAATAATGAAACCACAGTCACAATAGAATGATAGTATCATTCCCAATCTATACTTTGAACGAAGCTTGTTCATTCGACTTGGATGAAATAACAATATGACATAGAGATACATTCCCTAATACAATTTTACATGATTAAAGATGAATCTCAGTCCATATAATTTTATAATGTGTTGATAACATTCATTCCCACTATGCTTGAATAGGATGAAGTAAACCATCCATCAACCTACAACAAGATTGGTGATATTATTTTCCCATTAATATGAACATGGGGAAAGATGATATAGATAACTTGGAGTCAATATTTACTCTCAAATGGTCCATACCATTCAGCCTTATATATTAGTGTACATACATTGTGCTGCGAATGAGGGTATTGTTTGAATGGATATCATGGGCGGTTGACACCAAAAGGGGTGTCTTACACCATTGAGAACATATCAACATTTTTAGATTCAAGACTAAATAACATGCGGGCTAAGCCTGAATATAGTCCTTTCTAATGATCATTCTTAGCATGTTGCTACACAACGAAGGAAAAAAATGGGGTTTTCTTTTCCCCAACATGGCTTCTAAAATTTCACCACATAAAAATGATAGGGCATTCGATTGCCAAAAATCCAAGCTTTGTTGAAGAGAAAATAGAAAAATCAATATACTTTGAAGGAAACATGCTAAGAAGGCATCATTCTTACCTGTGACTACAAGATCAATGCTTTTTCCTTTATCAATGAATTCAAGTATCGCCCTTTCTTTTCATGCATTTTCTTCTTGTTGCCCTTTTTCCCAAATCCTCCCCTACTTTTCACCCAATTGATCAACCTCATTCAAATTACCACTAGCTTTTCCCCTCAATTCTTACATTCTATTCTTGGAATGTTATTTACTCTCCATTATTCCACTATCTAGCTGCCCACTCCTATGTCGTTGGCATTATCCATCCATTGCCATTATGGAAAGGGGTCGTCATTTGAAGGGGGTTTATGAAATTAATCAATGTTATTACTCCTACCATACAATTTTCTTAAGGAGTTCAAATTGAAATATAAAAAGAAAATTATTATCTGAATTCGGTATAATATGGTTGCATATATAAATGTGCATTTGTAATGCATATATATATGTATGTATGTATTTGTAATTATTTCTCCTATCAGGAATTTATTTTTCAAATTATTTTAAAGAACCAAAAAACATAATCATTTTTCTCAGGATAGTTAAGTATGATCATATGCAATTCTATTTCCATCATGTAATTAGCTTTAGAAAAAACAAGGTAAGACAATAGTTAGATCAATTTGTTTTTGATAAAAGGGTAAAACGGGTTTTACAGGGACCCGAAACCACAAAGTTTACAGAATAGAGAAGAGACCACCAAGGGTCCACCAAAAAAAAACTGCTGCCCAAAAAAAGCCAGCAGCGAGCAGGCAAGAAAGACCAGGAGGGTCAGAAAGGAAAGGACAACAAAAAAAGAACACATAATTACTTCAGAGATCTGAGGACGGTCTCTATCTCAACCTCCAACACCTGCATATCAGTAAACCCCTGCTTGAAGGTTTGAACCATTTTCGGGGTTAAGGGGGCCTTTCACTTCAAATTGGCACAAGTTCTTCTAGAAATGCCTCCATCCGTTTCTTGGCTTTTATCTTCAGTTTCTTCAAGATCAACCACCAAGGAACCCTGCTGGGCTTTGTCAAGCTTTTCAGTCATTGCATTGATTATTATAGCATTGTGTCTTTCTATTCGGTTGTTATGTTCTGCAATGGTTTTGATGTTAATCCTTAGGCCCTCAACATCATTATCAGTGACCCTGTTACTATGCGCCACATCTTTCTTGCCCAACTCCACAATCTTGACACCCATTTCCTCAATCTTGCTTTGCAGGGCCCAATTTTTAATTTTAAGCTCATTGATTTTGGAAAAGGTCCAATCCAAAAGTTTAGAATGGGACTCGGAGTTGGTTTTAGCCAGGTGCAAAAAATCAAGGGGTGGCTCTTTACCAGTGTTAATAAGGGAATTGTCGACATTCTGAGTATCCGGAACAAGGCCCACGCAACGCTCAGAAGTATTGGTATCAGCTTCCTCCAGCTCGGAGGACTTTTCAATGTAAGAGACAAGGCTTTTAGCCTGGGTAGACTTACCAGCAGGGCTGAACTTAGGAGGAGGACAGTTGGGCTCAAACGCAACCCGGATTTTACCTAGATCCCTAGAAGGGCCAGCATGCGAACTAGGGGCTTTTGGGCTAGGGCTAGGGTTAGGAAAATAATCCAAGCCACTGGGCTCAGTATCATCACTATCAACATCAGGATTGGCTTCCGAGATAGCAGGGGCATGCTCATGCAGGTATTCAACAATAAGCCTAATTAACCCAGTATGGAGGATAGGAAATCTTTTGGGATTCTTTTTATTGTCCTCCAAACTTTTCTTCAGAGAGCAAAATAGATAATAAGGGATATAAACCCTTACCTTATGGCGGAAATGGTTGAGGAGGGCGAAGTAGTACCCGTAGACTTTAGTGAAACGCTCATCCACAGTGATATACTCCATGATGGCTCAAAGGACCTTTCTCCAAATGGATTTTATGGAGTCAACATCAAAGTAACTGTTCGCAATCTTGACCAAGTTTTGCTTTTCCTTGTCATTTTTAGGGAATTTTATAACAGCTTCATCAGAGTAAACCCTGTCCCTGAAAAACTTCTTCCCATCCGTGGGTAATCCCGTAACCTTGGCAATTAACTCTTTGTTGAGCTCCACATTCCTGCCGAACAGAGTCAGGTTGCCATCATGCCAATTTTTGGCAAAGAGATTCGTAGCCTCCAGATCAGAACCATGAAGCTTCTCCAGAAAAGGGAAAATACCTCCACTTTTTATCTTGTTCCAAGCCTTATCATTTTTCATATGGGTTTCATAGCTGTCTGGCTCAGTTTGCTTTCTGTCCCCACCCATTATAGCCGACATAGTGAGGAAGAAACAAACACAATCCTTTCTGAAAATGGCCCTGCCAAATCTAAGCACCCACAAAACGTGCGGAGTAAATTTGTAAATTACTCCACAGAGCTCAGTCCCATACAATCTAATGATTGTGATGTAAAAGATCCAACCTGTCCTCATTAAAGGGATAACAAGACGCCTTACCATGTGATTTACCATAATTTAATAGGGCACAAACTTTAATATTAAGATCGCTATTATTAAGCCAAGTACACACTTCTTTACTCTTGACTCCTTCATTAGCAAAAAAGTCTGCAACAACATTGGCTTCTCTATAGGTGTGTGTTATTTTAACTTTTTCAAACTTGTACAATTTCAATTTAGCTTCATCAATCCACGATTTGATGGTCCACGAGGGAGGAGACTTGCCACGAAGGCAGTCAATTATGTTTTTAGAGTCTCCTTCAATCCATAAGCTTTTAATATTGAGACTTTGGGCTAGATTTATAATATGGTAAGCACCAGCCGCCTCCGCCAGGTGATTAGTTTGAGAGCCAAGAGGAGAGGCCATCGCACCCATGAAGTTGCCATAGGAATCCCTTATAACTCCTCCACAGCCCGCCGCCCCCAGATTGCCTTTAGCTGCACCATCAAAGTTAGCTTTGATCCACCCATTAGGCGAAAAAGTCCAGCAAACTCCCTCTCTGTCCTTTTTAGCCTTAATTGTAAAACTAGACAGAATGGGGCTTATGTTCCAATCCTTAGCAACACAATGATCATAGTTCGAAAACTCAGCATTCAAGGTCTTCCTATCCTTTTGGGCCACAACACTGAAGTTTTCCTTTAGAGATCTGACAATTTTATCAAAGACATACTCCACAGAGGCTTCTTTACCCCTAAAAATTCTGTTGTTACGTTCTTTCCAGATGCCCCAAGCTATATGAGGGAAAGATAGCTCCCAAAAGAATCTAAGTAAAGGATTCCTTGTCGGGGCTTTCCATTGAGAAAAGAGTTCTTCAATGAGCTTTGGGAAGACCCAAGAGAGGTTCCATAATCTGTTAAAATTATCCTAGAGAGAAGCAGCAAAAGAGCAGTGAAGGAATAAATGATTGAAAGATTCAACATCCATCTTACAAAGACAACATCTATTAGGGATTTGAAATCCCCGTTTACACAAGTTGTCAATCGTTAGCAACTTATTTTGAAGCAGGATCCAAAAGAAGATGTTAATTTATGAATCAGATTATTGCTCTAAGCTTTAGACCAAAAGGGAGGAAGATCCAAAGAAGAAGTGAGCTTAGCAAAAGTAGAAGAGACAGAAAAATTACCAGAGGGATCATCAATCTAGACCGCACGGTCCTCCAGCTACTCCGAGCTAGGTCTAATAGCCAGCAACGTAATCTGGATGGGGACCAAAACCTGACTAACTCTGCATAAGTCCACCCAATTGCCATTCACTTTCAATCCTGCACATAAGTACCAAACCTAACCTTGCAATTCTCAGCCCAATCTCTGAAGGGATTAATGTTTATCAGAGGTTCCTTAAAAAGCCATCTGTCTTCCCAGAATCTAGTACTATTCTCATTTCTCACTTGCCAACCAATGTCTTCCTCCACAATCTTTTTTCCAATAATTAGATTATTCCAGCATATAGATCCTTTAGGAAGAAGGTGGGGGTCCTTAGTAATGATGGAAGAGCAATTGTTATCTAAATATTTACTGGCCATAATATCTATCCACTCCCCGGAGGAGGAGAAAATTCTCCAAATTTGCTTGGCCAAGAGGATTTTATTAATGGATCTGATTCTTCTTAGCCCAAGTCCGTCGTTCTTTTTAGGTCTACAGACCAGGTTCCAGTCAATTAAGGGAATTCTTTTCTTTTCCTCAACTCCCGACCATAGAAATCTTTTTTGAATTTTTTCAATTGTGTTAGCATATTTAGCAAGGATCTTAAAGAGGCTCAAGGCATAGATAGGGAGATTATGAAGGGAGGCTTTGAGAAGCTGAAGCTTACCAGCTTGGCTAAGCAGAGCACCTTTCCATCCTGCAAGCTTTTTACTAAATCTATCCACCAACGAAATCCAGAAAGCATCAGGAGGTTTCAAACTTAAAGGAAGACCCAAGTAGGTGGCAGGAAGGTCGGAGTATTGAAAAAGAACAGTGAACTTTTTTGATTGTTGATCAACTGTCCTAAGGCTCTCCCATATTTTTCAAGCAGTTGTTTAATAGATTTAGCTTTAGACACAGAAGCTTGACCCATGAGCATAGTATCATCAACGAATTGTTGATGAGAACACACCAGGTTGCCCGAGGATGGTCTGAGCCCGGTGATAACTTTAGAGTCAATCAATTTTTTTAGGTTCCTGCCTAAGCTTTCAACCATAATAGTGAATAAAATAGGAGAAATAGGATCACCCTGCCTGAGACCTCTGGTGCTCTGAAAGAAGGTAGTCGGGGAACTATTGACCATAACCGATATGGAAGCTGTGGACATAAGTTGTTCCACCATTTGGATCACCCTATTATTAAAGCCGAAGGCCTTCAGGATTTTAAATAAGAAGACCCAGTCAACTCTGTTATAGGCTTTAGAGATGTCAAGCTTTAAAAGGAAACCTTCAGACTTCGATTCAACAAGGGAGTGAATGTTCTCATGAACTGAAACAATAGAGTCAAGAATTTGTCTACCAGGAACGAAACCATTCTGTTGAGGAGAAATCAAGGAAGGAAAAAAAAAGTAAGAATCTAGAGGTTAAGACCTTAGAGATGATCTTGTATAAAGAATTACAAAGACTGATAGGTCTAAAAGCCTCAAATTTTTCAACTCCAGGTTTCTTGGGAATGAGGACCAAGAAAGTAGCATTTAGTTCTTTTAAAAGACATCTGGCTCCAAAAAATTCCTTAACAGCATTAACCACATCTTCTTCAACAATCTCCCAGAACCCTTGGGAAAAAGAACATAGGAAAACCATCGGGCCCTGGGGCTTTATTCCCATCAAAGGAAAAGACAACCCTCTTGATTTCCTCATTGGTGGGCATAGCAGTCATAAAAGAATTATTCTCCTGGTTGATAATTCTAGGAATAGCTTCCACAAGCTGGTCTTGCTCATTCTGGTTTATATCAGTACTGGCAAAGAGCAGAAGTTTAAAGAAGGAGCTCGCCTGAGTCCTAATATCCTCTTCCTCCCCAAAACTGGTTCCATTCACATCAATTTGAGATATTCTATTGACAGCTTTGTGTTTAGACGCCGAAAGGTGGAAGTACCTAGTGTTTCTATCTCCAGCCGATAGCCAAAGGGCTCTTGATATTTGTTTTCAGAACTCCTCCTTCTTCCCAATAATATCATGCATCTTAGTAAGGAGATCATTCTCTTTTTCCTTAGTGTTATTCAGGTAACCCTCATTCTGAATTTTGAGTTGAATGACTCCCAGATCCATCTGAAGTTCAGACTTGATCTTAAAGATGTTCCCAAAAGAATCCTTTTTCCATTTTTTAAGATTACATTTCACTTCCCTTAGTTTTTTAGCAATTCTAAACATTGCAGTTCCTTGAATACTAATATTCCACCATTTCTTTAATTCTTCTTTGAGAGCTGGATGGGAAATCCATATTTTTTCAAATCTGAAAGGGGTATTCTTCTTCTTTTTAATAGGATCCGTAGTTAAACTGATAGGGGAATGATTAGAACCTATTCTAGTGAGAGATTTAAGGGAACGATAGTAATCAAAATACCAATAATTAGAAATCAGGGATCTATCTAATCTGACCTGTATGAGGTCCATCCCCTTTCTGCAATTTGACCAGGTGAAGGAGGTTCCAAGAAGATCCAGGTCAATCAGCCCTTGAGTATCAATAAAATTCTGAAGATCCTCTTTACTTTCTAAATTAATCTGGGATCCCCCAAATTTCTCACCATTCATTAAGGGAGTATTAAAATCCCCCATAACAATCCAAGCTTCTTTGTTAAAAAACCTTCTAATGGAGGCTAATTCCAGCCAAAAAGATTTCCTCATACCTTTGCCATTAGGAGCATAAATGTTCATTTGAATCTAGTTGAAATTATCTCTTATATGAGTGAATCTAGTTACAATGTGACTCGAACCTTCCGAAATCGGATCACCTTTGATATTGTGGTAGTTCCAGAAAGTAACAATACCACCCGAAGCACCATTAGAATTATTGCCCTGGTTACAGTAGTGTTGAAAAAGTTTCATTTTTTCAATTTTCTCCTTAGACATTTTGGTTTCTTGAATAAGAAGAATATGAGGTTTGTGATCTCTAACAAAGTTGCAAAGAACATCCTGCTTGTGGGGGCTATTGAGTCCCCTTATATTCCAGGACATAATCTTCATTAAGTTCCGGAAGAGTTAAGACACTCCGGGATGGTTTTTTGAGATCCATCCGCTATATCCTGAAAACTATTCAGCTCTCTTTTCTTTTTTGAAGACTTTTTACCTCTTAAGTTTTTTGGTGCTCCACAATCAACCTTACCTCTTGATCTGGTGGAAATGCTACTTGGGGTCTTTCCTTGTTTATTTCTACCAGGCTTCTTTTTTGATGTGTTCTCTTCCTTATCATTCTCATCTTGGCTGTCTGTCTCTCTGCTAGATTCCCAATCCTTTTCATTTGGTAATCTTTATTCCCAAGGTAAAGTATCCATATTACCATTCTCTTGGCAACATAAAGCATTGTTGGAAAGGTTTGCTGAGAAATCCTATTTTTCAAGGGATTCTGAGGCCCCAACGGCAGAGCTGGTCTCCAGCAGTTGTTCCACACCCATGGGGGGGGGGGGAATAGATAGTAGGGGGAGAGGAGGGATATTTAGAACCAAGGATAGGCCCTCACTGGGGATATCCTCCAAACCCGGTATCTCTTCATTTCTATAAGAAGGAACTGTCATTTGAGAGAAGGAAGGAGACATGATCCGATCTACTTCAATAGCTAGGGTGCCCTCAGTGAAGCCTCTTTCCCTGGTAATAGACATTGGGTTATGAGGTTCAAAAGGGACATCACCTTTTTCCTCCAAAACCACTTCAATCTCTGAGGGTCCTTTCTGATTATCGGCTTCAAAAACCATCTCCTACTTTTTATTCTCCCTCCTTACCTCTACAGAGTCATTATTCTTTTTTTTCCATTCTTTTTTACCCAGATCTGCTAGCTTTTCTGTTGGAGTTGAGAAGATACAACACCATAGAAGCCCAAAGATCTCTGCAAGCAAAGAGAAGCAACAAAGGAAATGCTCAAGAATGTGGAGCCATGTATTCACCCAAAATGTAAAATGAATTAATGATACAAAAGATAGTTTTCAACTACATATAGATGAAAACCCTAAAAAGAAAAACCCTAGGCTTGCACAATAATAATTAATAAAATAATTAATTATTATGCACCTAATGTTAGCTTAAGTGAAAAAAGGTAAAAGGGAACTTTAAGTAATTAAACAAATATTGTTTAATTAATAAAGTAAATACCCAATTACTCTAACACCCCCCTTAAGATAGACATAGGGAGAAGCTAAAACCTAGAAGAAGCTACTGAAAGCAAAAGCAATGGGTCCCGACAACAAGGCCAGATCAGGTACCCATGTACAAAATCAATGCAAACTAAATGAAATGGGGTAAAGGAGAAAACCCAGTGGGAACAAAACTCCTCCCCAAAATAGAATGCAAGGAAGGAATGCAATGCACTAATGAAAGAAGGATAGGAGGTGGATAGCATGATACCCCCCGTAGACAACTTCTATCATATAAGTACATGTACAATGATCTCCATAGGAGAGATGGAAAGAGAGAAGAAGGCCGCCCCACAATGAAGAAACTCCTATCACAATGGTAGATGCCTGATGTAGAATCCAAAAGGAGATCCTGAAGCGACAAATGATATTCCTCCCCTTGGGAAGAAACGGATCCATGGACCTGTATCGAAGAAACCCTGTAAAGAATGATGAACCAATCTGTCTCAAGATGTGTGCCATGATAGGATGCTGAAGAGTCTCACTGTTTGAATGGAAACAAATAATGCCAAATCCAAACTAATGTGGAGAATACTGAAATACAACCTTTGAATGCACGAATAATGGTGGGCGAACAGTGATAACCTAACTGTCAAGGTAGAGGAGATGAATATCCTCAAAATAATCCTCCAAATCTGCAATATAGGACTCAACAAACAAGAAAGATATGTCTGCAACATAAGAGTCCAAAGTAGCTATGTATGGAAGATGTATGATTCCCTGCTGCACTGAATCAAGAACAACAAGAGATGCTGATGAAGTCTCAGTCTGAAGAGTAGGAACTGTGAGACAAACCTCTGATTCATCAGAATATGTAAGGGTGTCTAAATACTCAAGCTCCTCTAAAGTATCATGAGATAGAATAGGGTCTCCATAGATCTCCCAAAGACGTGTCCAAAGTGGGTGAGGACAATCAATGTCCAATATAATCAACACAGTGTCATGATCAACACTAGACAATATAAGTCCTACTATGTGATTTCTAATAATATCCCATGCTAATCTTCCCTCTAAAGTTGTTGGTTTAGGTATGAGATCATATAAATAAGGCAAAATATTAAGCCACCTACAATGTGTAAGTATACCATTTGCCCATGACTCATAATTACCCCATTCCAAAAGAACAACTGAAGGGTGAGTAAAGAAACCCATGATAACTCTTCAAATGAAAAATTCAGAGACTAATGATCTTAGCAATGATAAAGCATATCAACATAACCCATCCAACGCAAACAAACCCCATGTAGGAGCCAAGATGACCAAGTAATTGAGCAAAGTGTAAAAACACACAAAGCTGAATAAAAAATACCTGGTAAATATTCTAATAAAATAGACTGTAGATCTGGAAAGAGGATTGTAACACCTTTCCAACACTGTTTGTAAACAAAAATAAAAACCCAGAAATATTTTGATGCTAGAAACAAAACCTAGAAATCGTTTCTTGATCCAACAAGCAGAATATGAGAAAATGATTTTTTTCTACTTTCAGCCAGGAGAAAAATGACACGCGCCATTTTTTCAACAGTGATTTTCTTCAGATCTGTGCAAGATATGCAAAATCTAAAAGATACCCAGTTTAGATTTCGACGCTGGCTACAAAACCCAGAAATCGTTTTTCCTGCAAATGAGTGAAAACTAAAATTTTGAAGCAAAAATGATGATAGCTCCAATAAAAAACGGCTTGCAACAAACCCTTGTAGTTCCAAAAATTTTCAAAACAAGAACAAGCAGCTGCAAATCTGAAGCTCTGATACCATGTTGGAGTTGAGAAGATACAACACCACAGAAGCCCAAAGATCTCTGCAAGCAAATAACCTGTTACAAGGAGAAGCAAAGAGAAGCAACAAAGGAAATACTCAAGAATGTGGAGCCATGTATTCACCCAAAATGTAAAATGAATTAATGATACAAAAGATAGTTTTCAACTACATATAGATGAAAACCCTAAAAAGGAAAACCCTAGGCTTGCACAATAATAATTAATAAAGTAATTAATTATTATGCACCTAATGTTAGCTTAAGTGAAAAGAGGTAAAAGGGAACTTTAAGTAATTAAACAAATATTGTTCAATTAATAAAGTAAATACCCAATTACTCTAACATTTTCTTTCTCTAAAGCTGCATTAAGAGGGCATTTTTTCGCCCAGTGACTAGATTTCCTACACTTGAAGCAGGCAAAAGGGATGGTTTCAAATTCTATGCTCTTTTCCTAGGATCCCAACTTAGATTGAATCTCAATTGAAGAGGGTAAATCAGCTTCCTGAGGGACCCCACACAGATCCTCGTGAAAACCAATCTCTTTCTAGCTGCTGTCATAGTATCAATCAAAAGGAGCTCACCAAAGGAGCTCACAATACCCAGAAAAATGTCTTCACTCCAGTATTCCAGGGGCAGGCCTGGAAGTCTAACCCAAACCAGGACATTCTCAAAGATAGAATCCGATAAATCCAGATGGGATGACCATTTCTTTAGAGCCAGGGACGATCTTCCTATCACCCAAGGACCTCCACCTCTTATAGCCGTAATATCCTCTTTACAAGTGAATTCAAAAGCAAAAAAACCCTTAGGAAGAGCAGCAACAAAGACTTTCCCACTGGTTTTCCATTTGTTTTTAACAAATTCCCTGACCACTTCAATATTTGGTCTAGGGCCCATAAACTTCCCAACTAGGGTGCATTCCATTAAGGCAATATTATGATCTATAATCAAATCAGGAATTGAAATAACAAACTTACCTCTAGTAGGGGATGAGATATTTTGCACAGGAGGGAAGGAAGACTTTCCATTAGGTTTTACCCCGAATAGAGAGGTCCAGGATTTCCAGTTGCCTCCTAAACCACTAGTGGTCCCCACTCCCCCATAACATTCACAACTTTTTCGGTGGGAGAAGAAGCAGAGAAAGATGCCAAAATTTCCTTTCCCCCAGGGTCCACCTGTATTTTGTCACTAGATTCCACATCATCGTGGTCATCCTTACCTTGCTTTTGACTCGGTTCCAGCTCCTGATTCGACTGTCGTATATCTAATCTTGCTTCTTTTCTAGAACTGCCTCCATAGCTTTGAAAATCAAACTTCGTTTTCTCCCGCCCGTGACCACTCAAGCTCTCGCTCATACCTGACCGCTCAGATCAATTTGTTTCTTCCATTCAAGTTTTCCTATTTATTCATTCATGATTTACGCAAGCAAGAATGATATTTTCTATTTACAAGACAAATGTAGATGTCATGGTCTACTATGGTGTGTGAGATTCCAGATCCAATCTTTCTTATCGTTCATCTTCTAGCTAAGCATCCCAACCTCAACCAAGTTCTCATTATTCAACTTGTTCCTGCACACACGTTCTTGCACTTGCCAACTTCATAAGTAACCTTTAATCGATAATCATTACGAAATACTCTTTTAAATCATAAAATTGCAAGGTAATCATTTTTTTCAAATACTATTGCATTTTTCAAATCCATAAATACCAAATGATAAATTATATATTTTTCAAATATTCAATTAACTTAACATTATTAAATGCAAGCAATGAAATTGAGATGTGACATCCTTCCCCACTAGGAAGGGATATTGTCCCAATGTTTGATCAGACAAAATTTATTCACATAAGTTTATTTCAACATCAAATCATACTATTTTTCAAGCCAAAACATCATAACATATAAGTCCAAAATATTAAGCAAAAACATATAGTAAACCATCAATAGTCAATCTAAGAAATAAAATGAGGAAAGGAGTGTTCTATTTCCTTCGCATCCTCTCATGTAGCACTGTCCTCAAAATATTGATCCCATTGGACCTTATATTGAACAATGTCTTTGTTTTGCAACTTGACGTTGTGTTTATCCAAAATTCTAATGGGCTCCACCAAAACCACTCCTAGATCCTCCACTTGTATTTAGAATGCCAATCAAGTATATGAGATACATTTGAGTGGTATGATTTAAGCAAAGAAACATTAAACACATTATGAAGTCAAGATAGAGCAAGTGGTGGGGCAAGTCTATATGCAACTGGGGGGTAAAAGCACAAACCTGTGTCACACTTTATAAATGAATCAGCCAACAACAAAAAAATTCTAAACTTTGACCACATAAAAATGGTCTTTATGTTTTAAATTTTAAAATGATGTAAACTAATGAAATGTAAAATTTTTGATGAAGTTTATTCTTGTAATTTTTTTAGATTTTTTTAAAATTGTTTTCATTATTTTCTTTTATCAATTAAGAACATATTTTGGAATGCTGAAAATTTCAGAAAAAAAGTGACTTCACGAGCTGTCAAGAAACAAATTGAAAAAACTTCATTTCTCCCTAATTTTTTTCTCCAAATAGGTAACTTCAATATCTTGTGCATGGAAAAAAATCAAATTTTGATATATATTTTTCTCGTAATAACGTTTTAAAGTCAAACAATTGTCTAAATTTGATAGTTTTCATGGGATGTCAACTATTGTCTATTTTTTAAATCATTTTCAAAAGACAAATTATACCCTTTTGAAGAAGACTCTCTCCTTTTGTGCCCCCTATATATATATATATATATTTAATATGTTTTACTATTATATTTTAAATTTCTAATCAACCTCTTTTTAACTTTAACAACCTACTTGCACTATTTTAAAAATAAAATATATTAAAACTAATCAAAATATTAAAAATAATAATATTTGGATTCAACACTCTAAGCTATATAAAAAGGCATTTTTCTTTTTTTGTAGAAAAATCATTCTGATTAGAGAAATACTCTATTGAAGTTGAAAGTTTCAAAAAATTTGAAAAAAGCTGAGTTGGGTACCAAATAGGATGCCACATAGATAGTTTCAGTAGAAAGGGTTTCAGCCGAAACCCTTTCTACCAAAACCATATATACAAAATAAGCCATTTCAAAGCGATAAAGCAGAAAATTTAAATTTTTTGGTTTTTTCCAAAACCTATTTGGCTAAAACTCTGCCTGCCACGTAGACACCACATGGTTTCAAGAGAAACCTATTCGGCCGAAACGTTTTCGATTGAAAAATGTTCCACTCAGAACTATTTAGTTGGCTGAAAATGTGACATGACTTTGTGCTTTTACCCAAGGTTGATTACTTCCAACACATCAAACAAGCCCACATGTCATATATCCAACTTGGATGATTTTCCAAAATTAATAGATCTCTTATGTGGCTTGAATCTTAAAAATACCGTATCCCTGATTGCAAACTATCTAAAGGTTCTATTTCTATTGGCATAGCACTTTTGTCTATTTGTCGCCTCCTTCAATCTACCCTTGATGAGTCTCATCTGCCCTTCCATCTCTTTCAACATTTCAAGACCCACTATGACCTTGTCTTCCAACCTGTCCCAACTGACGGGAGTATGAAAATTTTTCCCATACAAGGCCTCAAAAGGTGCCATACCTAAGGATGCATGATGGGAGTTATTATAAGCAAATTCTACCAGCAATAGATACTCTTCCCATTTAAACTAGTTGATCCATATAGTACATCAAAAGGAGATCTACTACTTGATTCACTCGCTTGGTTTGACCATTGATTTGAGGATGATAGGATGAATTGAAATTTAGCTTAGTCCCCAATGTTGCATTCAAGGTTGTCCAAAACCTTGATCTCATCTATGTATCTCTATTAGATATAATGTTCTTTGGAACTCCATGTAAGTAGAAGATCTCTTGGACAAATTTCTTAGCCAAGGTCATCGATCAATCCTTAAGATTTCAAGAAATAAAATGTGCCACCTTAGTTAACTTATTGACTACTACCAAAATGACATCATATCTATTCTTTCTTAGAGGTAACTCCTATACAAAGTCCATGTTGATCACTTGCCATTTGTACTAAGGTATTCCATGAGGGTAAAGGAGTCCTATTAGATGCACATGCTCAACCTTAACTCACTGACACTCCAAGCATCTAGCTATGTATTCCACTACGTCCTTCTTGAGTTTCAACTAGTAATACAAGGTTTTCAATTTTGTGATCATCTTTGTAACTCCGAGGTGTCCTGAATATGGTGCATTGTGGACTTCTTCTAGGACCAACTTCTTAAGCTCTCCAAATTCTAGAATATACATTTGCCTCTAGTATCTTAAGATACCATCTGATTTAAACTCATACCCATTGAATCAATGATTTGACAGATTCTCTTCTAGAGCCCTTTTCACCCTTTCATAATGCTCATCTCCTTGCAAGTGTTGCATCACATGCTGCCTCAAATCAGATCTCATAGAGGTCATGGCTACCAGATGCCTTCTTCTACTAAGAGCATCTGCCACTCTATTTTCCCTTTCTTTAACATACTCAATTCTGAAGTCATACTCGCTAAGGAATTCTAGCCATCTCTTATGCCATGCATTGAGGTTTGGGGTGAACCCACAATAGTGGTTTACAATTTTTGGCCAAACTGGACACTAAAATTATTATTTTTAACTAAATCTTCACATTCAGGCATCTATAGTGGCTAAACCATGAGGAAGTTGAAGATGATGCAAACTAGAGTCTCATCACAATTTTTCTGTAGATTCTTAAAATATTTATTCAAAAAATTTGGAATTAGATTGCACTTCTTTTTCCATCTCCCATGAAAACTGGTTTTTTTCAGAAAACAACATTTTTAAAAAGTGACACACACTGTATAACGCATAAATTTTTTTCTATGAAGGATAAAATTCTAATTCTTTCGAATTTAGATTTTTAACTTCGATATCGAGTGCTTCCACTTGGTTAGATAGTTTTTTATTGAATATTTTTTCTTTAATCAAGTTTCGAAGTCAAACCAATTACAATTCAAACATAACGAGACCGTATAATGGTAACTTTTTTTGTATATATCGAAATTCAATTTTTTTTTGTTGGATCAAGGACTTCAATATCTAGTGCACTCATATTTTTCAATTTTTTTTTTGATAATTTTCTATTTTTCCACATGTGCAAAACAAAGACCTTCAATTTCAATGAAAAACCTATATTTAATAAAACTAAAAAAAAAAACATAATAAAACCAAAACATATTAAAATTATATTCATTGGATAGCTTGTTCTGAGGACTACCTGATTCTAGTTGGGTTTGTGAAGTCTTCGCCATTTTTATGTTCAAATCAAGTTCTGAAGTGAACAAATTTAGGTTTTTATTGTGTTTCAGGGGGAGAATGAGGGATAAGGGGGGTTCAAATGAACCACCCTTTCTATGCTTTTTTTTCGGTTTTTTGGCGGGAAAGATCAAAATGGGTTCGTTTGAACCCTAGTTAGAATGAATCCCTTATGCATTCGCTCGAACTAGTAGTTTCATATGAACCCCCAAAATCACATTTTTTGCCTTGGAGTCATTTTTTGTGAGTTTTCCTTCCTCACTGGAATTGTAAACCACTATTGTGGCTTCACCCTTTGGTGTAGTGAAGATGTATCTCAATCCCAAATGATCCGTTTTGAGCTCAAATGACTTTCCCAAAAGATAATGTCTCCACATTTGTAAGGCATGCACTATAGTTGAACTAATTCTAGATTGTGTGGCAAGTAATTTGCTTCGTGTTGTTTCAACTTCCTTGACTCATACACCACTACTTACTCTTCTTGCATTAACACTTCTCCTACACCGTATCCTAGAGAATTCATTAGGATCGGGTATAGTCATCACTTGGGTTGTTGTGAGTTTCTCCTTCAGGAATTGGAAGGCTTTCTCACACTTCTCAGTCCACTAATTTTTTTTACCTTTATTTTTAAGTGAAGTTATTGGGGATGCAATTTAAGAAAACCCTTGCACAAATTTCCTATAATATCCGACAAGGCCCATAAAGCTTTGCACCTCCATCACACTCTGAGGTGCCGACCACTCCATGATTTCTTTTATCTTTTTGAGATCCATAAATACTCCCCTAATTGAAATAATGTGACCTAGGTAGTGCACTCTGTCTTGATAAAACAAGCACTTGGATAGCTTTCCAAAAAGATTCTTCTCTTGTAGATGTTGTAAGACTATCCTCAAGTATCGGTCATGTTCCTCTACTGACTTGGAGTAAACCAGAATGTCATCAATAAGTATTAGGAAAAATTCATCCAAATAGTCCTGAAACACACTATTCATAAGATTCATGAAAACTTCAAGTGTATTGGTCAATAAAAACGGTACAATGGTGTACTTGTAATGCCCATACCGAGTTCAAAAAGTTATCTTGGGTATATCTTCTTCCTTTATTCTTAGTTGATGATAACCAAATCTAGGATCTATTTTTGAGAATACTGATGCTCCCTTCATTTGATTAAATAGTTCATCGATCATCAGAAGGGGATATCGATTCTTGATGGTCACCTTGTTCAACATCCGATAATCAATACACAGACACAAGATTCCATCCTTCTTATTCACAAAGACAATCGGTGCTCCCCAAGGTGACACATTAGGTCTAATAAGCCCTTTATGCAACAACTCCTGTAATTGGGCTTTCGATTCATAAATTTCAGTGGTGATCATCTTGTATGAGGCCTTAGACTAATGCTCGACTCCAAACACTAGATTGATGGAGAAATCAAATTCTCACTTTGGAGGTATCTCGATGAGATATTCGAGAAACACATGTTGGAATTCCCTAAGGATTGGATAATCATCTAGGTATGGTTTCTCATTGTTAGGTTCACTAACATGCACAACATATATGAAATAACCCTTCCTTTGAGCCCTCTTGAGCTGCATAGTTGAGATTTGTCTAAGTTCCAGGGGTCTTTGTATCCCATGAATCTCAATCGAGTATCCATAGTCATCCAAACAACTCACCATCTTATCCTCACAATTTATAATAGATTTTTGCTTAGTTAACTAATTGATTCCCGAGATTACATCATAGAACCTTAGAGGTACCACATAAAGGTCAACCTAGGTCAAGAAGTTAGGAATTTCTAACTCGCTGCAAAAGAAACATGAATCTACTTCCCACTCTGCTTGATTTCCATATTGAATTGACCATGAGTTTGTAAAATATGATCCAGGTCTAATGGGCAACTTAGAAACCATTCTGGGATGTATAAAACACTCAGTAGCTCCAATATCTATCAAAGTAGAAACAATTTGACCATAGAGGTTACTCGTCAATCATATCTGAGAAGCCTGGTACTCTACTTGCTTGTTATCCACCACCACAAGGATCTTGTGTTGCAAGGTCAACTACTGGTTTCCTTTTTTCATGATTTTTACTTTTGAGGGTAGTTAGATACATAATGGTATCCCACAAGTGTAACATCCATCACGTGGTCCTTTTCGACGTCTAGAACTATCCTCCTTTGAGTACCTCTGGTTACTGTCAAAGCTGTCATTGCCCTTATTAGCCCTTTTATTCCTTCTGCCTTGGTTTCCTTCTTTCTTTATTGGAGGGTCACTTTCTCTTTTCAAATTTCTAATCTGATGGGACTTATTTCCCTTCTTTCCATCACCCTTTCAAAAAAAAATATTTTTGAATTGAGGCTTGAAGTGTGAACCCTTGCGAAGATTGGACAACCACTGTAACTTTTGTTCTTGCTTAATGGCCTTCTTAAAAGCTTCTGCCATCATAAGGGGGTTGTGGAGGTCCACCTCAGCTCCAATGTGGGGTCTTAGTCCTAAAATAAACTTTCAAATAAAAAAAGGGGCATCAAATTGATACTACGACACATACTTGAGAAAATTGGTAAACTTCTCCCAATACAAAACTATTATTAGACCACCTTGGGTTAGATTTTGAAATTCAGTCATCTTCTTGTCAAAGAAAAGTTGTGGTAGCCACCTCTTCTTGAAATATTGGAGAAAAAACTCCCAAGTGATCTCCTCTAGCTGAAGTATCCCCTCCCCCATCTCGTTGTCCCACAAAATAGTTGATTTTCCAGACAATTGATATGCAACCCAAGCATCCTTGGTTTGTTCTGACAAGTTGTGGAGCCTAAAGTATTCATCCATTGCTTTGATCCAGGCCTCAGCTCCATATCTGATGGCCTTGCCATCAAATTTCAGTGATGCTACCTTTTTAAGATCTTTCCCAAGTTCTTCCTCAATTTGACCCCAATTAAGATTCCCTTGACCCCTTTCTCCTTGGTCAGGTACCTAGGAGTTCCAAGTGAACTGCCAAAAATGAAGAAGGGGAAAGATGATTCCCCCAATGAGCCTCTAAGGTTTTTCACCTTAGAAGCTAACTATGGGAGAATATCTCTCTTTCACACCTTTTCATCTTAGGGTTCATTCAAAGAGAGGGGTTTGAGATTGGGGGTTTGTGAGGTGTGTGATTGTGTTGCAAAAAATTGAAACAAAGAGATGCTAATCTAATCTATGAAATGTAAAGTGCTGGAAAACACATTGAGATATGCAAACAATCTAAGAAATATAAACAAACAAGTACAGAAATGAACAGAAAGGAAGGTGTGCACCTGGAATTGGAAGAGCAATCTATTGGAGGTCTGGAATGTTGATAGAGATGTTGTAGAAGTTGAGCGGGACACTTTTTCCAATCTGTGCGACTTAGTCCCAGATTCTCGAAAGCTGGTCTAAAGTCTATTTCTACCAAATGGGTTTCCAAAAATATCAAAATCACAAAAAGACCTATCTAGAGGGATTAGGTCGACTTAGTCCTCTTTGGGATTTCTAGAATTTCTGAAGGGGAAATGGAAGCTCTAGGTTTGCACCTTGGTTCTTCACAGTTTTTTGCTTTTGAAACTCTGATATTTGGGCCAAAGAGTGAATTTTGGTGGATAATTTGACCTGGCATGCAAGGGGTGGTCTTCAAAAAGTATTCAAAGCCTTCAATGATCTTCAAAGTACCTAAATCTGCAAACACATAAGGAAAGAAAGAGAAAAATGTTGATTTTTAGGGATTAGCGGTTTGCCTTGGTCAAACCCCTTTTAGGTAACTAGACCAAAATGAAATAGAAATGTAAAACATGAATATGAAATAATGGAATAATGGATTAAGTTACCTTTCCATGATGAGGGATCTTGTGTTGACTTGGAATGTGAAACCCTAGCTTGCTTGAGGAGAAGAAGTGGATGGGGAGTGAAGAGTTGTGTGGGAGAGGGAAAATGAATGGTGCATAATGAGGAATTATGGTTTCTAAGCTTATTTTTATAAGTTATGCCCTAATTTTCCTGAAATAACACCATACAAGCCGACCTTAGGGTTTTAGAGGCCAATATCCTAAAAGAAATTAACTTAAAATTGAAATTTATGCCACATGGGACTAGGTCGCCCAAGGTGGCAACCTAGTCCAACTGGGCATTTTTCATTGATTTTCAAGGATTAAAATGTAATTATTTATGTTTTTCAGGATTGTCTCACAAAACACACTAAAGTTGGACATGTATGTGTATTATTGGGTCATTATAGCATAATAAGGGGTTGATTAAGTGATGAAAAGCCTAGGAGAGTGAAAAAATTTCACAACACCTTACAACACTTTGGCACAAGGCTTGGAAAGGTGTAAAAATAGACTGAAAAGGGTCCAAAATCCATAGGCAAAGGTCCAAATGATCGAAAAGTGTTAAAGTCCACACTTTTGGCAACACATTTAGCCCCCACTTTAGTGAGAGGATGAACTTTCTTCAAACTCACACTAAAGTAGCCCAATGGAGATGGTAAAGAATGAAAAAGAAGAACGGTAATGATAAAGGAGGTGGTCAAGACCCCAAGGATTTGAGATTCTAAGTCAACTCGACATCAATGCGAAATAAATTCAAGGGTGAATGCATTATAGTAAATCAAGATCTATGATTATGCAATGACAAGGTTTGAAGTGAAGAGAAAGGGTGAAAAAGATGTGCTCACTCTGGGGCCACAAACCATCAGTTGTCCACGGGGTGAGTTTTCCTAAGAGGTGAGAAACATACAGATGGTTGGTATGTACTCACAAAGGTGGCTATGGGAAAAGTCATGTCGCTTGTTGGGATTCCCGCTCAAACCATGCCAAAGTTATACCTTGTGATAAATTTGATAAGGCGCCATAAAAGAAAGTGATGTTTTGAAATGGTGGTGTTTCAAAGGGATTTTTCTTTGTTTGTGCGATGTCTCATCCTAAAGAATATTATGCATAATGTTGCCAAGAGAGGCGAAGTGAAAATGTACTCATCTTGTATGCAAGAGAGGCAAGGGCTCATCTTGTATGCAAAAGAGGAAAAATGCAAATGTCTCATCCTGAGTAACATTACATGTGTAATGTTTTCAAGAGAAGGAATCAAAAGAAAAAGGAAGATCGCACAATGAAATGTGAGTGGTGATGTATGCCCCCATTTTAAAGGAATTGTGAAACACTGTATTGTGAGCAATTGCTTTAAAGTAGAAGAGGAAAGGGACATGAGAGCTTATTCGAAAAGCCCTATGCCGAGTCATATGTTTATGAAAATCTATGTCACGAGAAGGAGAGTATGTCACGTGTGAGTCAACTTCAGACATGTCATCCACATCCCAAGCTTGCTCTTGAATGTTCATGAAAGGTGAACAACTAGCCGAAAGAGACAAAAACAAGTGACATATGAGGGAAAAGGATAACTAACCCCTTGCCCCCACTTAGTGCAAGACAAAGGTGAGCCTAGAAGGATTAGATGAAATGTAAGGTTGAGGAAAATTGGTATCAATTAGAGGAATGAAGTTCCCCCACATAAGGAAGAACACCAAGATCCTTTAGATGTTGGATTTTACGACTCACAACCTTACAGTCATTAGTGTGATGACCATGAACTCGGTGGTAAGAAAAAAAGGAATGTTTGTTTGAATATTTCTTTCCGGTGCAAGGAGGAAGGGATATCAAGTGATCTTGGAGGAGTCTCAACAAGATACCCTCTTGATCAAGGGAAGAAGGGTATCCTTTGGTTTGGAACAAGGAGGGAAATTTCTTAGTATGGGATGGCATACCTACACAAGGCTCTATAGATTTTGAGATTTTGTAGACCCCTTTGGAGGAGTGTGTAAAATCTTAATCAAGAGGAGGTTGCAAGATGACATCGTCTGTAAGCAAAGAGTCCTTTGTTGGTGTCAAAGGATCACTTGTGAAGGTTGGGTTAGAAGGGTGATGAGGGATAGAGTTGGTGTTGGAGGAATGTTTGATGATTTCGATGAAAGGGAAAAATACAAGACCATGGTTGGATATTTGCATATGAGGCTTGATAGGGTTGAAAATACCTTGTTCTTGAGCACCACAACCTTGTCCATTATAGCCAAGTTGTTTTATGATCTCATAACCTTTTCCATAAAGATTTTAAAGCTTCTTTGGATTGGGTGAGGGGTTGTTGTTTGCATTGGTGGCTAACGGAGTTGAGGTGGATGCTTTCGAAGGATTGTTTGAGTCTTGTGTTAACAAGACTACGTGTCCCTTTGGAGAGTCTTTGCTGTTGGTCTTGGTTTCCCCCATTAGGGGAGGGGTGAAGTTTAAGGAAACCCAACCATCATCAAAGGAATTTGG
The DNA here is from genome assembly GCA_007115665.2 of Sequoiadendron giganteum. Taxonomy (NCBI): domain Eukaryota; kingdom Viridiplantae; phylum Streptophyta; class Pinopsida; order Cupressales; family Cupressaceae; genus Sequoiadendron; species Sequoiadendron giganteum. Next base: position 430,295,945 of record CM021110.1, on the reverse strand, counting down.
TTGTACGGGTTCCATATGTTGGGTGGGTGTAGTGGTAAAGGTTTTGGATATTTTTTGCTCAAGGTGTAGAACACTGTAAGGTTTAGGATTAATGTCAAGCGTGTACAGTTTTTTGTTGTAGATGTACTTCATCTTTCGATGAAGCGTGGAAGGCACACCATTCATTGCATGAATCCATGGCCTACCCAAAATGAGGTTAGATGAAACACCATTAGGCATAACATGGATTAATGTTTCTAATGTAGCCACTCCAACTATAAGAGGCAAAGTGATCACACTAAGCAGATTTTGTCCAACACTGTCAAATCCATGAATAGATAAGGAGGAAGGTTGAATGGTTGATATATCGATATGGAGCCTATCCAAGAGATTGACACTATACACATTAACTACAAATCCATTATCATCAAGGGTTTTATTGATCCCTATGCATTTGTATTGAGATATGATCATGAAGGGTTCAACTTTGTTTTGCACTTCCAAAGGAGGGAGCTTGCTTTGGTGGAAAATAATGCCAACATTCAAGCCTTGAATCATAGCTGCTATGTCATTTGTTTGTGCATTAGAAGGGATAAGAATTTGCTGTAAGGCATCCTGCATCACGTTGTGATAGTGAGGGGAGGCTTGGATAAGGTCCCATAAAGATATTTTTGCGGGAGTAGTCCTTAGTTGGTCAAGAAGGTCATACTCCCTAAGGAAGGAATTGAAACGAGGGGTAGTAGGAAGAATAGTAGGGGATGAAGGTAAGGGTGTTGAGGTTGATGGTTGGGAACACAGGTTGGTTTGGGTGTAATGTGTATGAGAAATAGTATTATGAATCAATTGCTCCAACACATTAGGCTGAGGTGGGGAGAGGGTGAATTTAGGGTTAGAAGGTGGGTAGAGGACAAGTTGAGGTTGAATAATATAAACATACCCTTTGGAAGGAGAGTCAAAGTTATCCTTGGTTTGCATCATGATATCCACCCTAGGAGGAGATATTTTAGAAGAACTACAAGCTTCATGTTCTTGACATACAAGGATTTGTTCTTCTAAAAGGACTTCGTCACAAGTAGGGGAATGATCAAGGATGGGATAGGGAGAAGGGGGATGGTAAGAGAGGACTCTATTTGATTGTCAAAGGTCTCATTCTCTTGCTCCATGCCATATACCCTAGTAGGAGAGCATGGAAAAGGTTCATCACATGCTTTATCACAAGGGTGGGATGTATCAAGAGAAGATCCACTATGATTGTCAAATAGATTATCCCAAAGGGGGGGAGCATTAGGAAAGGGAGGGTCAATAGTCTCATGACCCTTGGGAAAGGTATCTTCTAACACCAATTTATCCTCATTGTATCGAGGAGGGACATTAGAAGAAGGGAAAGTTTGAGAGTCATGGTTAGGGTTAGAGAGACTAGGTAAGGTAGTGTCAAGAAATGTTGTTGAATGGTTGGAAAAGGGGGATGAAGAGAGGGACAATCAAGACCCTCAATGCTTGTGTCTTCTGTCACCAAAATACCATCATCACTAATAGGAGAGGTATAGGGAGAAGCACAAGTATGATTGTTATGATTGTCAACACAAAGATCCTCATCAAGGGATAATGTAAAGTTAAGAATTGTGTCAATGTTTTGCTTATTAACATGTGCTTTAATGAATTCATTATTAAAATCTACATTGAACTCATAAGAAAGAATATTGAATTTTTATAATACATTTGAAACCAAATCAAAGCCACATATTTTGAAAGAAAACATTGTAAGAGGAGAAAGGGGAGAGAGAATGCAATACAATAATTTAAACTAAAATGTTGAAATGCAATTTTAAGATATAAAACAAGGTAATTTTCTGATTACACTATGTAACAATCTAAAAAAGAAATGTAGTATATGCAAAATTAAAACTAAGAAATGCATGAAATGAGCTAATTTAAGCTATATTTAATGAAATGCATGCTACAAAAACTCAACCAACTGATATAGATATGTAATGATACAAAAAAAAAGCCTAAAAATTAGGTTTTCAACTTTGTAAAGGGCAGTTTCAGAACTCTAAAGGGACTACATCACCCAAGATGGCGACCTAGTCCTCTTGGTGATTTTTTTGAGTTTGGACAGAAATTTTTGATAGGTACAGGTGGTTTCTATGTTGTACAAGGAAGACTTAAAATGAAAATGTAGAATTTTAATGATTTAATATACAACAATGCAACCTAAAATACACTTTTCACTAATGAAAATTTTGAAACCCTAGGATGCAACTTTTCTAATGCAACATGCAATGAAAGTTAATCCTAGGACAATGAAAAAATCTAAATCAGAAAATAAGGTATAGGAAGGTCGGGTTCACCAAAATGAACCACCAAAAATGAAAGGGAAAGATGATTCCCCCAATGAGCCTCTAAGGTTTTTCACCTTAGAAGCTAACTATGGAAGAATATCTCTCTTTCATACCTTTTCATCTTAGGGTTCATTCAAAGAGAGGGGTTTGAGATTGGGGGTTTGTGAGGTGTGTGATTGTATGGCAAAAAACTGAAATGAAGAGATGTTAATCTAATCTATGAAATCTAAAGTCTGGAAAACACATTGAGATATGCAAAGAATCTAAGAAATATAAACAAACAAGTACAAAAATGAACAGAAAGGAAGGTGTGCACCTAGAATTGGAAGAGGAATTTGTTGGAGGTCTGGAATGCTGATAGAGATGCTGCAAAAGTTGAGAGGGAAACTTGTGCCAATCTGAGTGACCTAGTCCTAGATTCCCAAAAGATGGTCCAAATTTTTTTTATGCCAAATGGGTGTCCAAAAATATCAAAAAAAAAAAAAAGAACTATCCAGAGGGACCAGGTCACCATTCTTGGTGACTTAGTCCTCTTCAAGATTTCTAGAATTTTTGAAGGGGAAATAGAAGCCCTAGGTTTGCACACTGGTTCTTCACATTTTTTAGCTTCTGAAACTCTGATATTTGGGCCTAAGAGTGAATTTTGGTGGATGATTTGACCTGGCATGCAGGGGATGGTCTTCAACAAGTCTTCAAAGCCTTCAATGATCTCCAAAGTACCTAAATCTGCAAACACACAAGGAGAGAAAGATAAAAATGTTGATTGTTAGGGATTGGGGGTTTGCCTTGGTCAAATCCCTTTAGGGTAACTAAACCAAAATGAAATAGAAATGTAAAGCATGAATATTAAATAATGAAATAATGGAGTAAGTTACCTTGCCATGATGAGAGATCTTGTGTTGTTGTAGCAATCAACCCTTGAATGCTTCAGAAATGATGTCTTGATGACTTGGAATGTGAAACCCTAGCTTGCTTGAGGAGAAGAAGTGGATGAGGAGTGAAAAGTTGTGTGGGAGAGGAAAAATGAATGGTGCATAATGAAGAATTAGGGTTTGTAGGCTTATTTATACAAGTTATGCCCTAATTTGCTCGAAATAACACCATACAAGCCGACCTTAGGGTTTTAGAGGCCAAAATCCTGAAAGAAATTAACTTAAAATTAAAATTTATGCCATATGGGACTAGGTCGCCCAAGGTGGTGGCCTAGTCCACTTGGGCATTTTTCATTGATTTTCAGGGATTAAAATGTAATTATTTATGTTTGGCTGGAATGTCTCACAAAACACATTGAAGTTGGAAATGCATGTGTATTAAGGGGTCATTATAGCATAATAAGGGGTTGATTAAGTGATGACAAGCCTAGGAGAGTGTGAATTTTTTTTACAACACTTTGGCACAAGGCTTGGAAAGGTGTAAAAATAGACTGAAAAGGGTCCAAAATCCATAGGCGAAGGTCCAAATGAGCTAAAAGTGTCAAAGTCCACACTTTCTGGTGACACACCAAGATTTGGTCTAGCCTCTTGATTGACCCATTGTCTTGTCCGCTACTACCCGCTTCTTGTTTGGTGGTCACCATAATGATTCACAATCGACCTATGCCATAATCATGTTTGGTGGATTCTAACACAAGGTTTTATGTTTAAAAAATTGTATCTACACAATACTATGCACACATTTAATCTAAAAGAGATATACACATTCATTCACATCAAGAAAAGTCTTTAAGTTTTGTGTTCTAGATCATGTTGAAAATGAAGGTAAAACTATAGAATAATTTAGCTTAAAATTTGTAAATCCTATGTAATTGTAGATTCAATTTTAGTATTATTTGTCACAATCTCTTATGTATGATTAATCTTGAATTAGATCAATTTTAATGTTGTAGAAAGTAGACAAATATTGATAGAAGAAATATAAGACAAAATAGAAAGGACATTGCATGTATGTGGAGAAAACCCTTTCGATAAAAACACTCCACCCGAATTGTTCTTTCTTGTATTATTTAACCTTTGAATGAGTTACAATAATACTGATTCAATTCTCCTTGATGTGCTTCTTCTGTCTTCAAGAAATCTTCTTCACAATTTGCAATATTTTCTCACAAAACTCTCTCATACAACGACTGCAATAATAGACAATAAACTTACTTACAAACTCATAAGAGTTTACAATTATAGTATCACAAAGCCACTTGAGAAAATCCATGCCTAGGGTTTCCAAGTTGAGTTCTCATGTGAGTCTCCCTGAAATTTGGTGCCCAACACTGAAGTGTTAACCTCGTAGATGTCAAAAATATCTCCTACAAGCTCATCCTCAAAGAAGGAATCCATTCTGGGTCCCACTTAACTAAGCATTACAAATATATTTTCCTTGCATTAGTTGTAACTCAAAGATGCCAACTTGGGCACCCAAGGTGGGCCCAAGTTGATCTTTGTTAACTGAAACACATCTGCCACCGATTCATGCAAAAAAATGTGCATGCATGATCCTCCATCTGTTAATTGAATGTATCAACCTGTTATCTGTCCATGCAACTCAAATCAATTGAGATTAATTAACATGCAACTGAAGATAACTAAAGCATAACTAAACTGAACTTCAACTGAACTTCAATCCCTATTTTATAGGTACTCAACATGCATAAATCAAAATCCCTATTTTGTAGGAACCTAGGATGCATTTATGAAGTGTACTCAATTCACCAACCAGTTAACTTAAACCAAGGTGGATCCCACCTCCCATGTGTGTGCCAATGTGATCATATTTTGTAGGAGCTCACTCCAAGGTGTCCCCACATGCTCCTATTATTTAGGAATAACTATAAATGTCAAATTAAATGTTTATTTCATTCCAAATTAATCTCTTCCTAATCCTAGTGTTGTGCAACACATTCCAAGTACTTAGTCCAGATACATGAAATATGTTAAGAATGCAATTAAATTGCATCCTATGCCCAAAATTCTCCCACTTGAAATTATCATTACAATTATTCTAAACAGGGAATCATTTAATATAAATCAAGTACAAGACTCAAGGCCAATGGCCTTCCTGCACCACGAGAACTTTTTTGCAACATTGATCGAAGTGTCAATTTTCTCAATCAATACCTTTCCCAAATCTCTATAGTATCCATAACTACTCACCAAACAATTCATGCCAACTTCAAATGCAACCTGCATAACCATGAAGCTCCAAGCAAATGATTAATACTCAAAACCAAAAATAACTACATCCTCTTCAAATTTCCTGAAGATAACCATATCCTACTAAAGCTCCCACTGAACCGTGATATCGATCTATACATGGCAACAAGATAAACATCAAACCATCACTGTAAAAAAACTCCCACTGAAACATGTAACCAAGCTATCCATGACATCGTGATAACCATCTCCTAAATTAAGATCATCCATGGCCTCAACACAATCAAAGAATTCATTGTTAATGACACAACTCCCAAAAGGTCAAGTAAAAAACCATAATCTCTAAACTAAGAAAATAAAACTCAAGGTAACCATCCCCATAACTCTCAAATAAAGAACTTCTGATTGTGTTGAACTCACGTCCAACCAAGGTGTAGGATTCTCAATCTTTACTATTGATTTTTTTTTCTTACAAGTAACCACTCCAACATATATCTCTTACCATAAGAGAACTCAAGCCTCACCTAATTCTCTAAGAATCCATGAGGACCTGTAACCAACCAATCCATGCCAAAATCCAAATGCAACACAACACCATCATGAAGTAATCAAGCAAATGATTAATGTACCCAATACAAAGAGAACTACTACGATCAATGTCAAAGCTCCACTCATAAATCAAGAACATAAACATGACATCCATTCAATATAAACATATCCTCCAAGGATATCACATGCATCATAACTTACATAAACATCCTAGTCTCAAGAGAAAAATTACCATGTCAAACTCTAAATGCAACAAGAGTAAACCATGACATAATAGAAACCACTCTAAACCAAGAAAACATATCCCCAATCGCATGAAGATAACCATACCAATGATACATCAAAATCACTACCAACAACTCCCACTAAACCATGGTACCAAGTCACACATGGGATCGTGACTACCATCCTCTCCATGAAGATCACTCTGAAACATCAAGCAAAGAGTTATCGCAAACAATATTAGCTGAAATAACCAATGCATCATTACTTTCATCTGAGGATTCCTCTATAGAAGAATCAAAATTATTCTTCTTGTTCTCACAATCCTTCTTCACATGTCTTGGTTTCCCACAGTTCCAACAATTTACCTTAGACTGCCCTTTAGACTTACCCTTTCCTTCCTTGTCTCCCTTAGGTTCCTTTTTCTCAGGCCTTCCTCTTACAAACAAGGCATCTTGGGATTCCTCTTTACAATTTCTCCTCATCTCCTTTGATAGGAGAGTAGGAATTATATTGTCCATCTTCAGATCTGCACCACTACCACTAATAGCAACAATTAGATTTTCCCAAGATTCTAGTAAAGAACAAAGTAACAAAATGCATTTATCTTCATCTTCTAGCTTTACATATACAGATGCTAATTGACTCAAAATCAAATTAAAAGCATTTAAATGATGTGCAACAAAATCACCATCTTTCATCTTTAATGAATATAACTGTCTTTTCAAATACATTTTATTAGTAAGGCTTCTAGTTTGATAGATATCACCTATCCTCTTCCACAAATCAAATTCAGTCTTTTCATCTAAAACATTCAAGAGAACTTGACATCATAAAGACATAATATTATGGTTCCTCTTTCCTTCTTATCAGTCTTAGCCCAATCCTCATCTGACATAGATGAAGGTATCTTTGTCTTATTACTTACAACTAACCACCGATCTCTCTCTTCAAGGAGATCTTCCATTTTTAGTTTCCACATCTCATACCCAGATCCATTGAACCTTTCAATATCTAAATGAGAAGTATAAACCATTACAACACACTAATTTTACAAATCAGCAATTGAAACAATATTAAAAGCTCCCACTACAACCAAAAATACTTCAAAATTTTAAGAGAAAGGTGTCCCAAACTCTACCCAACCTCCAGTTATGATACCAAATGTTGAAAATGAAAGTAAAACTATAAAATAATTTAGCTTAAAATTTGTAAATCCCGTGTAAGTATAGATTCAATTTTAGTATTCTTTGTCACAATCTCTTGTGTATGATTAATCTTGAATTAGATCAATTTTAATGTTGTAGAAAGTAGACAGAATATTGATAGAGGAAATATAAGACAAAATAGAAAGGACATCACATGTATGTGGAGAAAACCCTTTCGGGTAAAAAACTCTGCCAAAATTATTCTTGCTTGTATTATTTAACCTTTCAATGAGTTACAATAATTCTGATTCAATTCTCTTTGATGTGCTTCTTCTGTCTTTAAGAAATATTCTTCACAACTTGCAATATTTTCTCACAAAACTCTCTCATACAATGGCTGCAATAATAGACAATAAACTTACTTACAAACTCATAAAATTTAACAATTATAGTATCACAAAGCCACTTGAGAAAATCCACGCCTAGGGTTGCCACGTTGAGTTCTCATGTGCATGCATAAGTCAAACATGAGTCTCTCTCAAATTTGGTGCTCAACACTGAAGTGTTAGCCTCGTAGATGTCAAAAATATCTTCTGCAAGCTCATCCTCAAAGAAGGCATCCATTCTAGGTCCCACTTAACTGAGTATTACAAATATCTTTTCCTTACATTAGTTGTAACTCAAAGATGTCAACTTGGGTGCCCAAGGTGGGCCCAAGTTGATCTTTGTTAAATGAAACACATCTTCCACCGATTCATGCAAAACAATGTGCATGCATGATCCTCCATCTGTTAACTAAATGTATCAACTTGTTATCTAACATGCAACTGAAGATAATTGAAACATAATTGATCTGAACTAAACTAAACTGAACTTGAATTGAACTTGAATTGAACTTGAACTAAACTTCAATCCCTATTTTATAGGTAATCAACATGCATAAATCAAAATCCCTATTTTGTAGAACTTAGGAAGCATTTATGAAGTGTACTCAATTCACCAACTAGTTAACTAAACCGAGGTGGATCCCACCTCCCATGTGTGCGCCCATGTGCTCCTATTTTGTAGGAGCTCACTCCAAGGCATCCCCACATGCTCCTATTATTTAGGAATAACTACAAATTTCAAATTAAATGTTTATTTCATTGCAAATTAATCTCTTCCTAATCCTAGTGTTGGGAAACACATTCCAAGGACCTAGGAGATACATGAAATATGTTAAGAATGCAATTAAATGGTATCCTATTCCCAACAGATCAACAACAAATACTTCCTTTATTTATATTGAATATGGATTTACACTGATCCTTGTTTATAATAAATTTTCCACACTAAGCAGTTCCCTCATTTTTGGAAAGAGGAAATTCCTCTAGATCCTCATCCGAATTTACATCATCCCTCTTGGGTGAGGCAAGATGTGTGCACATGCACTCCTTCTCCTCTTTAGTCAATAGAGGTGCATTAGGTCCACATCCTATTGGCCAATCTCTAAATGTGGAGGGTTTCTTAGTCTTAGGAGTTCGCTTGGACTCCTCAATCATTTTTCCTCTCTCCAACTTGATTCATGTGAGGGCATGTGCTAGAGTTTCATGATAAGGAATCTCAAGTTGGTCCTCAGGTTTTGAATTCTCTTCAATTACAACTTGCTTCTTCGAAGCTCTAGTGTTTTTTCCCTTCTTTCTCCTTGACTTGGACCTCCAGGCCACTTCCTATAACTAATTCAGATTTGGTTATTCTCTAAGTAACTCAATTCCAATTAAGGGTCTATTATTCCCTAATCTAATCATCGAGGCATCATAGGTCTAGAGATGAACCCTAAGCTCCAATACCAAAGATATGACATAATACGAAATTATTTTAGGTAATTGACTTAGAATTCCTATAAATTTTAACAAGATATGACATAATTACAAAGTGAAAATCTTGTTAAAATTTAGAAAGATAGAAATTATGATCTCTTTTTATGATGTTCTATTGATATTCATTTTTCTACATAATAAATCCATGATTTTCTCTAATATTCTCATGCAAATAAATGCGCAAGCTAATAAATTTACTCTTGAAATTGATCACATTTAAGTACTTTTGGTGCAATCACGAATGGAGTGTTCAAAAAGAACAGTCCAAACCATGCTACTTAGAGCCAACACAAAAAAAATAACATAGCATTTAATGATCTGCAAATATGAATCTTTATTAAATTTGAAATCTTACATGCAGCATATACCTCATGGGTGAATAATTAGGGCTCACAGGCTTGCTGCAAGGGCATTCAACATTACAACTGGCCAAGGCCTTATTGTAGTCCCTAAATGGGGGAAGTGTGAAAATATCTAAACTCCAATCCTAAAAAGCCTAACTGATGATTTATAATGAATTACAACGATCTTAAATATGATTCTTCAACTCCAACAAAGGCCCACATTGGCCATAAGGGTTTGCAAAACTTGATAAATGAACAACTTGAGAATATTGACCTCATAACATGAAATATAATCCTTTATGAAATGAAAATGTCTTGTATCCAAGATAGATCCCATTGGATCCAAAATTATTGTGTGATGTACCATTAAGCTCTACATGTTCTAGAATAGGTGCACACTAAGAAGTATGGACTAGGTTGGCCCCAAATGCCCTGACTATGAATTACAACAAATTTTTGAGAGAAATAACTTGAAAACAAATATAAATGATCTAAAATCTGGATATATGATAGATGCTGATGTGAGGGTGTTATATCCCGCTCCATGAGTTGAGAAACAATAATGTGGTGAAATGCGAAATAAAATTCTAAAACTAGTATTGAATGAATAAGAAAAGAAATGTGTTTGGTTGATACAGGATTGCTTTACAACCAAGGATGCTCCTGCATTAGACACTTGGGTTTGGAAGAAAAATTGAGTCCCTCACATGCTAGGGCTAAGAGGAAAACCAAAATAGTCCACCTCAGCTTAAGAAATCCATGACGAGTCTTCTACTAGTCTACCTTTCCATTTTACTAAATACTCAAATTGTATTGCTTGGTCCTAGTGCTCCTTCTGATTCTGGTATCTAAAATCCTCTCAATCTCCTCCAGTTCTTTGTGTGGTAATTTATCCTTCAAATCCACTTCATTTATATTGCTACTTGACTTCCCTTCATGATACTCATATATGTTTGCAAGATTGAAAATAGGTGATGCACCCAATGTCTATGGTAACTCTATTTCATAAGCATTTCCTGAATCAAACTTCCTTAGAATCTTACATGGCCCAAACTTCCTCATCTTTAGCTTATTGTATGCTCCAATTGGAAATATTTCCTTCATCAAACATACCATCACTTCATCTCTGACAACAAACTCTTTATGCCTCATTTTATCATCCGCCTTTTCCTTATACTTACTGTTCATGTCCTCCAAATGCTTCTGGACTTGATTATTAAATATCTTCATGAATTTTATAAACTCTTCTGCCTCCACACACATTTTTTTCTCCATACTAATGTCTCTTAACTTTGCAACTCCTTTGGGATGTGTTTCGGCTACAATATAAAATGGTGTCTTCCCTATACTCTGGTTTATTGAATTATTCTATGCAAATTTGTCTTGTGGTAGAACTATATATCCCAATTTCTTACTTTGTCTCCAACCAAAAATCTTAATAGGTTACCCAAACTTCTATTTACCACTTTTTTTTGTCCATGGATGCTCCCACAATAGTGGTTCACACGTTTTGGGACATCCTGATTTTTGCTGAAATTATATATTTTTAGAAAATATAATGATTTAAGGCTTGAAAAGTTCAATTTAAAGGATTCCAATTGAAATGGGTGTGATCAAACCACCTTAGATCAAACCCCCTTGGATAGAACTCCACAAGTTGAAAATGATACCTATAACGGAGCCTCTTTTACACCTATCAAAATGTTGATTAAAAACCACTTTTGATTTACCTTTTGGGGGATCAACTGAATTCATTTAAAATTTACTTTTTGTAAGTATATAGTCCTTATTATAAGCTTCCCAAAAAGTATAATTTTAAATATATTTAATTTGATTATTATATTTATTTTTTAGTTCTTGTGAATGTAGGTTTTTCATCAAAAACCAAGATCTTTATTCTACACATGGAAAAATAGTAGATTAACAATTTTTTTTTACAAATATGTTTGTGATAGGTGTTGATGTCCTTGATCTAGAAAAATAAATAAATTGAATTTTGATACATACAAAAGATTTAAGTTGTATACGGTCTGCCTCTATCTAAATTGTAATTGGTTTGACTTCAAAACTTAATTAATAAAAAAATACCCAATAAAACACTATGAAAAGAAATGAAAGTACTAGATATCATAGTTACAAATCTAAATTTAAAAAAAAAGAATTTTATCCTTCATACAAAAAAAGTTATGTTGTATACAATGAATACCATCTTTAAAAATGGCGTTTACTATTAAAAACTAGTTTTCGAAGGAGATGGAAAAATAAATGTAACCTAATTCCAAAAAAAAATAAAAAATAATATTTATAATCTACAATTTTTTTTTCACAAATCACTAGTTTGTATCATCTTCAAATTCCTCATGGTTTAGCAACTATAGGTGCCCGCAAGTGAATATTTTGTTAAAAAAAATTAGTTCAATGTCTAGTTTGGCCAAAAATTGTAACCTGGTATTGTGGGATCACCCCCATTGGTCTATGGGTGATATGCTGAACTGAATTTTATGTTTGTCTTCATATTGTTCCACAATGTCCTCCAAAAGTATCCAATTCATTTAGTAGCTCTGTTTAAAACTATACTCTTAGGTAATCCATGCAATCTCACAATCTCCTTGAAAAATAAGTCAACAACATGCACAACATCATTAGTCTTCTTACAAGGAATGAAATGTGCCATTTAAAAAGAATTGTCCACTACTACCATTATAGAATCATGTCCTCTCCGTGTTCTTGCAAATCCCAATATGAAATCCAGTATTATGTCTGCTCCCTTTTGCAATGACAAATTCTACAACTTGAAACATACTTCTTGACATTCTTATATATCTGTGGCCAAACATAACGTTCACTCACCAAAGATACTATCGTATCCACTTCAAAGTGTTCTAGTAGTCCTCCACTATGTTTTTCCTTAACGAAATTCTCTTTCATTGAACTCCTCAAAATGCACAACCGATTTCTTCTGAAAAATATGCCTCCTTGAATGAAATTTTCTAACCATTGGCTCCAGTCTATTACTATTGGTTCCTTACATGCTCTCCAAGATTTACCAAAATCTAGATATCCCTCATACACGTGCTTCAATTATTCAAAACCCAATACTACTACCATCATCTTTGTCAACAAATTCCTTCTCCTAATTAATGCATCTACAACCTTGTTTGACTTGCCACTTTTTTGCTTCAATACAAATGTATAAATTTGCAAGAATTCAACCCATCTCATATGTCTCTGGTTCAAATTCCCTTGACTATTCAAATACTGCAAAGCTTGATGATCTGTATACAATAAAAAATCCTTAGGAAAAAAATAATGTCTCCACTTCTTTAAGGCTTGAATTATAACATACAATTTAGGTAATCATAAACTTAATACTTTATTTTGAAATCATTCAACTTCGCACTAAAATAAGCTATAGATCTTCCTTCTCGACTCAACACCAGACTCCTATTATATTTCCACTTGCATCACAATCAACTAGAAATACTTTGTCAAAATCTAGTAATGCTAACACTGGTTGCTCTATCGCCTTTTGTTTCAACAATTCAAAACCTCTTCGTGCTTCAGATGTCCATTTAAAGTTCTTATTATCTCCTCTCATTATCTCTATCATGGGTATACAAAGTCTACTAAAGCTTCTGATAAAATTCTGATAGAAACTAGGTAATCCATGGACTGATCTCACCTCTCCAATGTTCATCGGTGTAGGCCAAACAACAATTACTCTAACCTTTTCAAGGCCCATCTTCAATCCTTCAACATAAATGACAAAAGACAAGTACACTAAGTCTATCTTCATAAAGCTACACTTCTTGACATCAATCAACAAATTATCTTCCCTCAACCTCTACAATACTTGTTTGATGTGCCAAAAATGTTCTTCTCTTGTTTTACTGAAAATGAAAATATCATCCAAGTAAACAATAATAAATTTACCCAAAAATTTCTTCAGTATGCCATTCATCAATCTCATGAAAGTGCTCAGTACACTGTTCAATCTAAATGGAATTAATAACCACTCATATAATCCTTCATTTCTTTTAAATGTGATCTTCCATTCATCTCCTTCTCTATTCATGTTTTGATGATATCCACCCTTTAGGTCAATCTTTGTGAAACACTTTTCTCCACTCAAACAGTCCATAATGTCATCAATCCTTGGTAGTTGGAGAAAGTGATCTTATTGATTGCTCTTAAGTATGTACACATTCTCCACTCTCCATCTTTCTTTGGTTCTAGTACAAAAGGTACTACACATGGGCTCAAACTTTCTTTGATAAATCCTTTCTTGAATAACTCTTGTATCTACTAGTTCAATTCTACATTCTCTACTAGTGTCATTCTATGTGTTGCCTTGTTTGGAAAAAAAATTCTTGGTTTAAGGTCTATATGATGAGTGATGCTCTGGACTAGTGGTAATCCATCTAGTACATTCTTTGACATTATGTCCTCATATTCTACTAACATTTCTGCTACTTCTTCATTCTTTGTGGTAAGATTCTCTATCTTTGAGCCATTTATTTTCTCTGGGATCAATGAAAACCCATATTCTCATACCTCAATCCATCCAAAAAATTTCTACTATCTACCAAACATAGTTTGGCAGTGCCACAATCTTTACTCTATTTTCTCTCTAAAGGTATCAACTTGCTTCTTTTACCATTTGAAGTCACAATATAAGTATTTCTTATCATATTGCCATGGTCTTCCTAATATTAAATGGAAGGCATCCATATGTATAATATCACACAACATGTCATCCCTATATGACCCAATATGAAATTTCACCAAGCACTGCTCATTCACCAATATCTTATGCTCATCTTGAATCCAAGCTATCCTATAAGGGTTCAAATGCTTTAATCTCTTCAAATTCAACTTGGTTACCATCTCTTCTAAAACTAGATTATCAATGCTACACTATCAATGATAACTTTACATACCTTTCCTTTGGACTTACATCTTATTTTGAACAAACTCTTCCTTTGTAGTGGTTCCAGTCACTTCTTCATGTATCAAATCTCTCCTCATCACCAATGATTTTTCTTTCTTTGGTTTCCCAATTGAATTAGGGGATTCAATATGTTCTTCATCCACATAAGCTACTCTTCCAATATGCTTAGTTTTATTTTTGGTACTTCCTTGATGGCATTCAAATGTTTTATGTCCTTCACCTCCACATTTGAAATAGGTTCCTTTGAATGGTCTTCTCTCAAGTCTTCATTCATCTCTTTAGAATCCATCATTGTGGTAAGAATTATGACCTCCTCTGTCACTACGGTAGAAATTTCTATCTTCTCTTCCTCTACGGTATGAATTGTGATCCTTCTCTTCACTTCGGTAAGGTTTTCCATATTTGTTTTGTTTTTCATAAGGTCTTTCTCTTGATTGTGATCCGCTCCTCTGAAATCTTCCTCTTGCACTTCTTTGTCTTTGTTCAAACTTCTTCAACTTCTCTTCCACCTTCAATGCAAACTGATATGCTTCTTCAATTGATGCCATCTTTACTAGGCTCAATTCTTCTTGAGTTGTTTGTTCTTAGTCCATTGATATATCTTGCAATCTTTTCTTTACTTGCTTCACTATGTCCAATTATAATGACCATCTTGTAAAATTCTTCAGTGTATTCCTTCACATATTTCTCCTTTTGCCTTAGGTTTTGCAATCTTTTCAACTATTCAAGTTCATAATCAACAAGTATGAATTGATTCTTTAGCTTTGTCACCATCAATCCCATTTGATGATTTTCTCTTTTTCTCTTCTATTTCTATCCAATTGAACCTTTTTCCACTATAAATTGGAAATGACCTTTCAAATTTGTTTTCACAAATCTCACTCTTTCTAGATCTTCAATTTCTTCATACTCAAACTATTCTTCCATTTTGTTAATCCAATCAATAAATTCTTTAGGGTTTAAATTTTTCATGTAATTTTGAATTTCAACTCTAGTTCGCTTACCAATTTTTGAGATTGCTTTCAAAATCTTCATTTGATATGATTCTTGCTCTTATTTGTTTATGGCTTCTTCATTTTTGTTCATAACATGATCTACTTCATCCTCGCTTTCATCCTCATGCCTAGGGTTTAGGTCTCTCCTTCAGTCTTCTTCTATTGCATCTAATCGGATTTGCATTTTGCACATCATTTCTAACATCTCATCCATTCTTCCAACAACATTCATCATAGCAGGCACTCTCATCAGCAACAACTCTCCCCTTGAATTCAGTGCAATTGCCTCAATTTGACGATCTAGCTATAAGGGTTTCAACTACCTCACAATCTACGATCGATTGAAAACATATGCAGTCTACCTCGAGTTGGTGATATGTTCAAGACAAGGAATGCCTTTAGGACTCACACACTCACTCTGATACCACTTGGTGCAGTCACGAATGGAGGGTTCAAAAAGAATTGTTCAATTCGTGTAGCTTAAAGCCAACACATGGAAATAACACAAGAAAATGATCTGCAAATATGAATCTTTATTGAATTGGCATATTACATGCAACATATGCATCATGGGAAAATAATCAAGGCTCACAAGATCTTCGCAAGGGCATTCAACATTACATCTAGCCAAAAGCATTATTATAACTTCCCTAAATGGGGGAAGTGCAAAAATATCTAAACTTTAATCCTGAAAATCCTAACTAATTGATGATTTACAATGAATTACAATGATTTTAAATATGATTCTCCAGCTCTAACAAGGGTCTGCATTGGCCACAAGGGTTTACAAAACCTAATAAATGAACAACTTATGAATGCAACCTCATAACATGAAAGATAATCCTTTATGAAATGAAAATGTCTTGAGAATCTCCACGATAGATCCCATTGGATCCAAAATGCTTGTATGATGTCTCATTAAGCTTCACATGTTCTAGGATAGGTCCACACTAAGAAATATAGGCTAGGTCGGCCCCAAATGCTCTCACTATGAATTACAGTGAATTTCTGAGAGCAATAACTTGAAAACAAATGCAAATGATATGAAATCTAGATATGTGATAAATGTCGATGTGAGGGTGCTATATCTTGCTTTACGAGATGAGAAACAATAATGTGATGAAATGTGGAATGAAATTCTAAAATTGCTATTAACTGAATACAAAAAAAAAAGAGTTTTTGATTGATATAAAATTACTTTACAACCAGAAACGCTCTTGCATCAACTTCTTGACCATTGAAATAATGCACTTTATACAATTGCTAAAATACTAGTGAATTTTCCTTCTAATAAGAATTATTCCCATCCTTGAGGTGTTCATAATCATAATATTTGTGACCATGATTCTAATGATTCAATTGCTTCTCAACTACATCAATGCCTAGAATAATAGCATTCGTGGTTGGTTCAAACAATGTTTTTTGCCTTTAGTCTCATGATAGAGGTGTCCTAATTGACCGAACAATGACAAATTTCATTGCCTTGTTCTGTAATTCTCTTACCAAGAATGATATACACGTATTCCTAATGATGAAGATGCTGTTACAAATTGAAATCCTATTCGAAATGACCAAAACCTTCTTAATTACTGGAAAAACTGGATACCTTGATTTACCTCCTCATCTGACCATTAAATCCATATCTTTTGCTGCTTATTTTAATCTCTGTAAGGGACAAACTTTATTGTTTGAAAAATCTCTTACACACATCGTAAATGATTTTCTTTTCAGCTCACTGTGATAGACAAACTTTTGAACAAGGTCTTCTTTTGTGGGGAACGGAGCAGACATGGAGAAGAGTAAGCGCACGCCTGTAAAGCTGATTACAGTTAGCAATATGGAAGCTCGTGCGAATCGCATTGTGCACGTAAAAGTTTTAAGTAGACAAACAGAAGCAGACAGTACCAAAGCAGGCCGCCACTGCAACATTAATATTCCCCCCTAACATTTGCTAAGAAAGCTCCAATTTCAATATACACTTACAGCGCATTAACAGCCTTCTGAACTTTAGAAAGCGCATCTTCTCTGCAAAAGTACATTTGTTTTTTTCTCGTTAATGGTGCATCTCATTATCTTTTGTGCAATAATAATCTCTGCATATGCGACGGCCATTACCAGACAGACAAAACCAAGAGGAGAAAAAAAACCTTGTAATTGTCTCTTGTATACATTGTACATAAAAAGTTATCTCTTTACATATATCTTAGGTCAATAAATAAATATTGATAAACAAATATTTTAAGAATGAGTTTAGAATTGATATTGATATTGATTTTTTCTGAAAATACAACAGATGTAGGAAGTGATTTGTTTAGGTATAAAAAATAGTGGAGTTTTAAATGAATAGTTTGCAATTTTTCATTTCTTTTTAATCCTTGAAATTTACCTTCTTTTTCATGGTTTTCGATCTATTTAGAGAAGAGAGGATAATCTACTTGAGTTCATGAATTGGGATGCACCACAAGTCTACAAAGATGATTATGAAGGTCTTTTATTTATTTCATTGAGACTTCTTTACAAAACAAAGTTTTATTCATTTGAACATATCTTCTAAGAAAAATACTTGTATGTTTTAATGTATCGTGTCCATCATTTTATTTTAAGTATTGGACCATCCTATGTAAATTTTCTCTTGTTAATGAGAAATATAATAGAATTATGTCTTAATCAATTGTTTAAATTGATCCCAAGAACTTATCAGAGCTTGTTTCTTTGATAACATGGAATCTACAAGATACTTTCAAACTTTTAAAGTATGCTTTGCTAATCTCAATCTAACAAAGTTCTTTTTTCTCTAAGGATAGAGAATGCATGCTAAAGTATACCTCCTGTCGAGCCAACCAATTGCCAAGATTCTCCACATCCATTTATCACTTTCAAATTGCCAAATATCAAACTTAACCTCCATGTTTTGATGAATAGTGTCTATGTTACCATTTATAAATAGTGTTACACATATTTACAAAAAAGAGGTGGGTGAAAATAGTCACACCTCTAAAGTCCAAACATGCTACATTTGAAAACAAAATATATCACAATAAGAGAAATAAGAAACTAAGCAACAAGAGTAAGAGTAGAAAGGGGAGGATGTGGATCTTGGTCATCCAAATTTCCCCAAACATCAATGAGGTCTTAAGTATCCACAAAAGGTCCCTTCCACCATTACCACCAATGACATTATCATCTTGTTTATCTTTAGTAGCATCATGAATAGAAAAAATAATAACAGCTAACAAAGGGGACTTGTCAGAATTTGGATAGCTCATATCCCCACCACCCAAATGCTATGGAGAAGTAGAATAGTGGCTAGAAGGTTGTGATCAACCCTGATAAGTGCAATCTCTTCTAATATTAGGAAGAGATTCCTAAGAATGAGCATCTTGGTCACCACAAGCTAGTTGCTTGCATCCTCAACAACACTCATAATTCAAAGGTGACCTCTACTAGAGGTGAGATTTAGAGGAACCCTGGCAACAATATAAGGGGCACTACCCCAATGGTCTAGAAAAAACTTAAGTGAGAAAACTCAAGTATAAATTTATTTTATTACACTTGACTTTGCATTAACACATTATAAGATATCATAGCTTTAGTGTAAAGAAAAAAGTTATGGTCAACAAAATAGCTAGAGAAATTTTAGCATAATTATATTTTTCCAAATGCTAAAAAGGATTTCTATCATGAAACCACACAAAATTTGATTATATAATTTGGAATGAATTAAATAGGCCACTCCAACAATTTATTTACACCATATGCCATGGAAAATGTTTAAACCTAAAAGGATTAAATAAATCATGAATCTAGCTCCAAATAACTTGATCTTTGGGATATAATCAAAATAGATGCTTCAGAGACTCTTGATGACTATAGAAAAAACATCAAGGATTTGGAATCTCTAAATGGGTTAACTTGAACCAATGCAAAGGCCTTGGAAAATATTAGACCGAGAAAAATGAGCAAGCTTTGACTCAAGAATACTTGATCAAATGGTGTGAAATCTATCAACTACCAAAATTTCAACAAAGATTACAAAAGCATATGTAGTCCAAAATAGGGATCATGGAAAATGAGGTGAAATACAAGAATAGCATTTATGAGGCTTATAATTGTAAAATTCTATATCAGGATACTATTTCTAGTCCTTCTACCAAGGTTTACAAGATCAAACTCTAATTTTGTGAACCATATTAGTAGGGATGGATTCAATAATAGTTTCAAAATTTTCATGATCTTGATTGAAAAGATGGTACTTTATATTGACCTCATTTTAGGATGAAAAAATTCATAGTAACCTTAGAAAAAAATTTAGGGAGGGTTTTGACCCCCCTTTTGAAAAATTACAAAGCACAAACTCAAGAGGTCTTTGCCAAAGGATGATGTTGACAATAAAAAATAGGAGGCCACCAAATATTTTTCTGATTAATAGGTTGACCATTACAAAAATTAGTGTCATTTTAAATAAGCCAAGGCTTCACAACTTCACAAGCTTGCTAAATAATTTTCGTTATGAAATACCCTTGGATTTGAATAGTCTCTTTCATTATAAGGAGGGTGTGAAGACCAATCCCCTTCTAGACCAAACTAAAATTCTCATAGCCTCATTAGCATCAAAGGCATGGATGATTCATTTGGCATATAGGAATATATCTTAATGTTTAGTAGAAGTTAAGCCTAGACCACCTAAATCATGAGGGGGAGAACAATACTCCAAAGTCACCTAATGAAAATCTCAATGATTCTTAAATAAGGCCCAAAGAAAATATCTAAGAAGATTTTTCAATTTTATATATGAAGCTTTAAAAGGCACATAACAAGAATAATAATAAACATGAGTGACTGTGAGAATCTTAGAATACATTTGAAACTTTCTTTTCAAAGAGAGAGGTTTGGTAAACCAATATGCTAACTTCTTCTCAATTCTAGCAAGCACAACTTTCCATAGAGAGGCTAGAGAAGTCTTAAAGGAAAAAAGAATATCCAAAATTTTAAAACTTCTTTATGCCTGATTCATTTGCACCCATAAGAGTTTATCTAGGGGGCTTAGGTAAGAAGGGCTGCCTATAAAATTGAGATTTTTCCATTTAATATTTTAACCTAAGGATTTATAGAATATTTCAAAGTAATTATGAGCTTAGTGAATATTATTTTCCTCTTCTAGGAGAGTGAGAAAATTTTCATAAAAAAATGACCATTAGCAGGTTGAGCTAAGGAATTAGGTAAAAAAAAACCTTTGACTAGTCCTTGAGTAATAGAATGAGACAAAAGGTGGTCAAAGCCTTTAGTACAAGCACACATAATGTTAGAGCTAGGGGCATACTTGGTGGATAGAACTTAAAAATCAAACATATTGGATTGTTAGCCATTGATAATGAAACCATCTAAATCATCTATAAAGAGAATTCAAATTAATTGAATAAATTGAGGACCAAATCCTAAAGGATAGAAAATTGTAAGGATAAAAGGCCATCTAATGATATCATTAGATTTATAAACATCAATTTGAATGAAAATAACCTATTGATGGGATTTCTAGACCCATTCTATACCTTCCCAAATATTAGTTATATTATCTAGGATAAATTTGGACTTAATAAAATCAGTTTTCTCATACCAAACAATCGAAGGAAGAAGATGACATAACTTCAGTGCAAGAGCTTTGGAAATCATTTTAAAGGATCAAGCATTAATAAAATAATCAATCTCCAACTATATACATCGTCATGATTGTTAGACTTAGGTATGAATTTTATATAATTTATTTTTTTAATACTTTTTATTAAGGAATTAGAATGAAAGGATCTATCATAGAATTTATGAAGAACTCCCCAACACATAATCATGGTAGTGTAAACCATAAAAAAATTAAATAATTTTGTATGGTATGATAATATCATGGACTATAAGTAATTTTTTCTTTGAATTCCCTTGATAATGAAACTAGGTGATTTTTATATCTAGAAATGGGATTCTTTGGACATAATGGAAGGTTTTTTTTGGCTTGAAAATGACTTAAAATTAGTTGATCTCTAGAAGTCACAAATAAACCCATGTTTATACATGAGCTTCATGATCTCCAATTTTTGTGAAGTGAGGGCCAATCTTAACTTTATGAAGCCTTTTGGATGCTATAGAACAACAAAAAATGTTTCTAGGATTACCAAAATGTAAAAAAAAGAAGTGTAAACAACCTCCAAGGTTATATTTTTCTCATGAAATTATTCTAATTATTTAGGTCATCAAAGGATGTAAGATAAGATTATGCTAAGAATTATATAAGCATACATCCAAGCTAAAAAATACCTTTTTGATCTCTCAAAATTAGAAAATAAAAAACCCATCCTAGCACAAAACCTTTGATACCATGTTAGAATATACAAAATAAATATTAACCCAAAAATTAGTCCAAGTGATGGAGATTATTAAACTGTTAAATATAAAATGATTAATTTAAATTAAAATATCACATAAATAGTTTCTTGAGAGAGAAGCATGAACACTTAGAATAACTTCTTCAATGATCTTATTAAGGAAAAAAAATACAATATACAAGGTCTTAAGATTCCAAATCTAATGAGGATGAGGAAGAGGCAAAATATCAAAAAATATGGGATTGCTTTAACTAAGTTTCCAAATTTGCAAGGATAAATAAAAAATAAGAATCCCATGAAAGAAGGAGAACGTGTGCAAATCATTACCCTATCCTAACTAAGTAAAAATAAATTACCTAAGAAACTTAATAAATTATTACGATATCACACTTAGGATAAAACACACCCAAGGTGAACAAAATATTACACTAACAAGATCTAGGAATTAAATCAATCTTGTGTTATACAAAATAGTGTGTAGGAAGATGTTTCAACTCCTCAAAGATATCCTTATACCACCACATTACCTTGATGATTTACTACTACCATTATTATATTTGTTCTTCGATTGTGCACCCTTGTGTCCTACTAATGGGCACTTCCTTTCTTACAAAGGTGTCTTAAGGAAGGCCACAAGAAGCACAAATTATTGCATGTGTGAAATGATCATCTTACATTATATGAGATATATTAAGGATACTTTGGGCTTCGGTAAACACTAATGAAGATATAAGTATTGATCATTGATATGAATAGTCTATGATTATGGTTTTTTCTTAGCACACACCATATCTATGATTCACATATATACTCCCAAGTTGCATGTTGTGTACTTTGAATAATATTTAAAATACAAAGTGATTATTTATTGAATATTATCAACCATATAATTGAAAGTAAATTGGTATTTTAACTGAATTTACTCACCTTCTTACAACTATCCTTATGACTATAGTCTCATGTGTACTTCAATAGAAAGACCTAGGTATTTAATTATATCTTTCATAATGATGTTATTTTGGTCTCCATTATCAATAATGACATGAACCTAATATTTTTTGAACCAAAAATTTATATATAAGGGGTGCTCACATTCCTCAAAAGTATTAATTATCACAATATTTATATCGAGGAAACATGCCTTCTAATCAATATCTTCAAGTTGCATAGAATTTAACATAAATTATACATTAAGAGATTATTATGTGTGATATTTGAAAATTCATGTAATAAAAATGATGCAATTTATAACCTTTCTTATTCTTTCCATTTTTATTTTTTGGTGTGGTTACTATTATGGATTTAGATACTCTTATGAATGAACTTGAGTTCTATTTTTTCCTTTGTGCAGGATACTTTTCCATCTATATGGAGGGCATGGAAGTAGTTTCTTTCACTAACTTTTTATTACATGAAGAATTTTTTTCTTCAATTTAACTTTGATTTCAATCTTAGGGCATTGTAAAATTCTTAGCCTAATATTTTTTAAGTAAGAAACTCCATATTTGTGTGGATATAATGTGATAACCTACTAATATATATGATCACCTTATGTTTCTTGAGAATATCTCCATGTAGGCTTGTAGAGTAGCCAAAAACCTTATTAGTGTAGTTTTCAATATATTTCTCCTTATGCTAACATGATTATTAAAATTTTATATACTCTTCCTCAAGGTGTTTAAGTGGTGGTAGTCCTCGAACAAAGGCTATGTCTAAAGGAATCCCATTTTTGAGTTAGATCATGATCCCTCTCACACTATACTATTAATGAGGCATTGCAATGGACATGGACTCAATGTCATAAAATAAATCCTCTCTATATCTATGACATGATTAACATAGAAATACACTTCTAATTATTACATCTACTTTTCCAACATTGTGATGACAAATTTTCCTTTGAACATTGGTATATCTATGCTTAAATCATATTTTGAAAAGGTTTTTAGAATATATAAAAATAATTTCTTTGGCCATCAAGCTAAGTTGACACAAGAGATCATATAATTGTCTAAAGATTTATTGGCACCATGCTCCCAAGTCTTCATTGAACATTCTCTATACATATAAAGACATTTCTAATGTTTTCTTTGCATCAACTATTTTACTCTTTCTATGAATTTCATTTAATAACTTAGAAAGATGAATAGAGGAGACAACCTTTTATTCTTTTTTTTTGTGTGTGTGTGTACATGTTTATACTAGAATATAAAGAACAATACTATGATACTAATCATCTAGATACTAGGTGGTCTCAAGGACAAATCAATCTTGAGAAAGATATGTTTATAGACCATATAAACTAAAAAAGAATATTAGTAAAAACACACACATTTGAGACATGGGAGTATAAGAACTTAGTTAATGTGTAGGATACTTATATACACAATTAGAAATGAATAGGGTACAATAATTGCTACAAATAATAAGAGGAATGAGGATTCATGTGACCATAAAGGGCTCAACACATCAGTCTATTTTTTTCATAATTAATATTTATTCATCCTCTCACTAATGAAAATATGATTGAATGAATGTGTAAATACCATTATAGTTACAAACAAGAAGAAGAAGTGGTAATGACTTATCCTAAACTATTGATCTTCCAATTGCATAATGTTTGAGATTCTTAATGGTTAAAATTTCAGTCCATGAGTACATATATTTTGTTGTCAACTAGTATGTGTGAAGCTATAACAAAATCATATTCAGTGGTACACAATGAGCATTGCAGTGATTCATGCATTGTGGTAGGTGATGACATCGTGTTGCACACATGAATCATGTGTTGGATAACATAAAATTCTAAAGATTGCTAAGGTAGACATAATGTTCTTAGAGTTTTATGCAATTATTCTCTAATCAATTTTCATTTGGTCTTAGATAATCACATTCATAATTAAAAGGATTCTACTAAAGAAGTAGCTACCTTGTTGGTCAAATAATGAGTGAGAAAGATTAAAAATTATTTGAAAGCTTCATCATATTAGGGAATGTAGTATTGTTAATATTATCTAAAATGTAGTTTGGAAATCCATTTCTAAGTTGAAAATTCATGATCAATAATCTATTATGTTAGTGAAGTTAGAATCTAATTCAACTAATAAAATAAATTTTGATCGATTAAAACTATACATTTGATAGTCAATTTTTTTAATATATTTTAATTTAAAAAATATAATATATTAACAATAAAAGAAAAATGATGATATTTTACTTATTATTTTATTACACTTAATTTATTTTGTCAACAAAAAATTTCTTAAATGTTTAGAGAATTTATAAAACAAATGATAAAAACTCAAGCTTAAAGACAACTTCAAATTAATTTCTATATTCATTTAACCTCAACATTTCATATGTATAATAATATGATTGATAATATAATATTTCACAAATATTTAATTTTTATTCTATCATAATTAAATTAGTCACAATGATTCAAATTTGCAATCTAATAATTCTTCCAATCAAAGACATTCTAGATTTCCACAGTCCATATTGATAAAAGTATTCTTTTTCTAAATTAAAATGCGTCGAAAAAAAAATGCTTTCACTAATAAT
Source organism: Sequoiadendron giganteum (assembly GCA_007115665.2). Taxonomy (NCBI): domain Eukaryota; kingdom Viridiplantae; phylum Streptophyta; class Pinopsida; order Cupressales; family Cupressaceae; genus Sequoiadendron; species Sequoiadendron giganteum. Next base: position 430,270,478 of record CM021110.1, on the reverse strand, counting down.
TCCGATTTATTTTGTACATTAAACAATCCAATAATTTTTCACAAACCAAATACTATTTTCACAAGTTAGACTCTATTTATCCTATCACAAACAATTTAATTGTAAACCCATTTACAAATAAAAAAAAGCTTCCCAGGAAATACTGACCTAAATATTTTCAGTTACTCATCATTTTTTATTTCGATCGAAACCAAAATCATCATTTTTTATTTCGATCGAAACCAAAAACCATAAATCGTAGACTCTTTAAACACAAGATCAATTGAATACTCTCCAACGCTAATGGAAAAAAGGTTCATACCATTATTCTAAAAACTACCTCTTATCAAATAATTAAAAAGGTTTCTACAAAATCTTTTACATTGGGTTACCTAAGATTGAGTCATCTGACAATCACCTCCAAAATATTGTTTTAATTTTATCTATAAAATAAAGAAACAAGTAATCATCTTTCCTCTTAATTCCCTACAATGGCAGTCTGAAAGTGTCCTGCATGACAGTGGAATTCCCCACCATTATAAAATCAAAAAATTCTCTGACCAAAAATCTGCTGCACACAGCACGCGCCCCACCCTCTAAATTCACCAATCCCTGTCACTATCTCGCCAACCTTCCATGGACTCCAAACTCCAATCCAATCCAATTCACAGACCGATCCATCCAACCACTGTATAAAAACTCGACACTTTGCTAATCTTACTCACCTCCTCAGTCAATCCAGCGGCGCCACTCAAATGGCTGCCACTTCGTTCTGCCGCTCCGCCATGTGCGGCCTCTTCGGCCTCCTATTATTACAATGCATTTGCTCTTCGGCACTTGCAGAGCCTACAGAAAGCACCGCCACCGAGCTGCCTTTACTTCATTACAAATCTCCACCGCCGCCGCCCCACCACCATCACCATAAATCGCCGCCATCGCCATTGCTATTCTATAGATCACCACCCCCTCCTCCTCCTCCACCCCACCACCACAAATCGCCGCCACCTCCATTCATCTACACATCTCCTCCGCCGCCTCCGTTCTTCTACACGTCTCCTCCTCCGCCTACTTATAAATCACCACCGCCGCCCAAACACCACCACAAATCTCCTCCACCTCCGTTCCACTACACATCACCTCCGCCCCCAACGCCACAACAGCCTCCTTATCTCTACAGATCGCCGCCACCGCCGCCACCAAAGTATTTTCCGCATCCTCCATATCGTTATCCTTCTCCGCCACCCCCATATTTCGTGCATTCCCCCTCCACCTCGACTTAAGAAGTACCCAAGTTATCTTTATTAATAAATGTAGTGCTTAATTAGTATTCCCAGTGCAAATTTGTGTGATGAATTTCTGGATTAACAGTCTAGAAATATTCTGTCCCAGATTTTCAGCGGCCTTGATTGTACTGAGCTCGTTTATTCCATCTCAAACGGCTCGGTGTATTGATGTACTGCATTGTTGTTCACTTATTATTATTATTATTATGTAGAATGCAATCAATCTTCTTATTATGGTGAATTAAATCTTCTCTCTGCTATCTTTTTGCTTGCAGTTTAGATAAATTACGCTGGTTATCTTAACATATAGAGCCAATTTTTAGTTCAGTTTTTTAATTTTTTCTGTTTTTTCTTAATGAGTTTCTGTTCACTGTATCTTGTGATGATAGATGATGACAAGATATAGTGCTAATTTTATGTTCAGATTTTAATGGGTATATTTACTTATGATGGGTTTCTGTTTCTTAGCACTACTGCATTTCTAGTATTTCTCTGTCCATATTTATTGAAGTCTCTTGATGAACAGAAACAGAAACACTGTGAGTTAAACAAAAAGATATGTCATATTCATCGCTTGCAAAGCAAAATTTTAAGCTATTCTTACTCATAGCAAAAGTTTAACATCCATATCTATTTTCAATATTCTTTTCTGTGACAATCTTTGTTGCGTAGGGACACCATATAAATGTTGACTTTAAAGTACCATTATCTTCTTTTCAATATCTAAAGTGGCAAAACGTATTTTTAAACTCTGTAAGTGGAAGACGTTTACTACTTTTTTACATTGACGTGACAAACTTCTTGCCTAATGTTTCCACAAATACTCCTCCGGGCTTAAAAGTTTCAGAGTTTGGTATGGATTGGAGAGAAAGTGAATTATCCACTTAACAAAAATATTTTTTAATTATATTGGTTCTGGTTAGTTTTGCATCGAAGGCCATATGCAATGAACTTGCAATGATTTATCTCGCTTGTGCTATCTCATAGACGATAAAGCTACTTTGCAGTCTAAGAATCCATATATACATTAAGATACATTGATGATAGTTTGTCACATTTGTTGAGCATGTTTACAAGTCCAGAAGGAATGTTTAACAGTCTTGGGGCTGAGGAAATTAAGGTGTTATCCCACTACAATTGTGTAGTTCATAATCTTCCAACTGAAAAAATTTGATCCTTTGCATCTACTTTTGGTTTTTCGAATGGTAAGGCTCAAGCCGAACTACCTAGATTTTGACTTATTCACTCCCCATTTCATATTATACCTTGGTTGAAGTTGGAATGGATAAGAGAAGTTTTATAGCGTATGAGCCACCTCTAGTCTTTAAAAAAGGTGCATAGTTGTAAGTTTTTGTTGCAAATTTAGAGGAACACTTGAGCCTTGAGGATGTTAGTAATAAATGTGAAGGAAAATGGCAGAGATAATAACAAAAAACATACACATAAAAATTAATTTCTTAACACAGAACAACCATTAAAAACCTTTGCTACTTTAGAGCAATATATATTCATAATCTTCTATCCCAAAAATTACAGAGTATGACAATATATCAAAGATTACAACCCAAGATGAAATTAATACAAACTTGAATGACATAAAAATGCCAGCAAACATATGTCCTAAACATAGTCAAATCGTTATAAATATACGTCCTACAACTACCAACGTAGAGCCCACAAACAACCGTAAAAAAGTCAAAAAGTCAAACACCGCACAACCGCTGCGGTTTTCGGAAAAGCCGTGGTGATCACGGTAACCATGCGCATAGACAAGAAATGGCCCACCGCAGTACCATGGCGGTTAAGAAATAGACCGCGGTGGTCACGGTAACCGCGAACACACGGTCGGACCAACACGAACGAAGAGCACTACGATACCACCAACGGTTAGCGGACAAACTATAGTAGAACGGTAACGACATCGACGAACAAAGTAGGGAGGCGAAGACAGTCACCGCGGTATTGCACGCGATTAGAAGGGTAACCGCGGTAGAGCGGTAACGATTGCCAAGCGGTTAACCGCCCAACCGGAGGTGATTGGTGGTTAAGCCACGGTAATGCAAGAAACGAGAAGGATGGCCACTGTGTGACCGCCGATAGGAGAGAGAGTGGGCGCGGTAGCTCGATAGACACCGCTGAACTGTGAGCTGGTGTAGAAGAGGGCGTGAGGGCGCGACAAGAGCTGGAGATTGGCGTGGGAGTGGAGTGAAACTCCAACACTCCCCCTTGAATGAAACTCACGCAGTCTGTGACACCCAGTCTGCTTCTTTGGCGAATGAACTCATCTTGACCCAATGGCTTCGTGAGAAGGTTTGCTTGTTGCTCGTCTGTCCTACAAAATTCCAAAATGATTTCTCCATTTGTGATCAGCTCCCTGATGAAATGAAACCTTGTGTCGATATGCTTGCTCCGCTTGTGGAAGACTGGATTCTTTGAAAGGGCAATCACTGAATTGTTGTCACAATTTTTTTTTGTATCTTTTATCTGATCATTTTGAATCTCCTTCAAAAATCGTCTCATCTATACTACTTGGCAGTATGCACTTGTGGTTGCAACATACTCAGCTTCAGCTAAAGACAGTGTAACAATTGGCTGTTTCTTTGAAGCCCATGCAACTGCACCACTGCCAAAGTGAAAAACATAGCCAGAAGTGCTTTTCCTATCATCAACACTTCCAGTACAATCACTATCAGTAATATCTGTTAATTTGAAATCATCTGTTCTTGTGTAATGGATGCCAAATTTTTTTGTTCAATTGATGTATCTTAGAATTCGTTTTCCAGCCATCCACTGTGATTCTTTTGGTAATTCCATGAATCTGGAGATCAAATTGACTGCATACATGATGTTAGGCCTTGTGGTTGTTAAATACATTAAACTTCCTATTAGCTGTTTATACAAAGTTGGATTAACATCTGAGCCTTTGTCTTCTCTGCTCAATTTCAGTCCAGTCACCATTGGAGTAGGTGCTGACTTACAATTTAACATATTAAATCTCTTTAAAACATCCTTTGCATATTTAGACTGTGAAATAAAAATACCATCTTTATTCTGTGTTACCTCAATGCCCAGAAAATACTTCATTAGACCTAAGTCTGTCATCTCAAACTCTTTCATCATTTCTGTTTTGAACATTTCAATTGACAAATTTCCAGTAAGGATTAAATCATCAACATAAAGGCATATAATCAGAATTTTACCTTCATCATTCACTTTCGTATACAGTGTTGGTTCACTGTCACATCTGGTAAATCCATTCTTTGTGAAATAGTTGTCTATTCTACTATACCAAGCTCTTGGGGCTTGTTTTAGACCATACAGTGCCTTCTTCAGCTTGTAAACTTTGTCCTCTTGTCCCGATATCTTATATCCTGGTGGTTATTCAATGTAAACTTCCTCTTCAAAATAACCATTGAGGAATGCTGATTTGACATCCATTTGGTGAACTAACCAACAATTTTGTGCTGCTAAAGCCAATAACATTCTAACTGTGTCAAGGTGTGCAACTTGTGCAAAAGTTTCATTGTAATCTATTACAGGTTGTTGTGCATAACCCTTTACTACCAATCTTGCTTTGTGCTTATGCACTTCTCCATTTGCATTCAATTTAGTCTTATAAATCCATTTGACACCAATGACATCTTTGTCTTTTGGAAGACTTTGCAATTCCCATGTCTGATTGTTTTCAATTGAATCTATTTCATCATCCATTGTTGTTAACCATTTTTCTTCCTTGATTGCATCTTCATAATGAATTGGATCTTTAGCTTGTGAGTAAAATGCAAAAAGTGTAAACTGCTGAGAATTGTTCTCACCTTCATTTTGATTATAAATATCAGACATGCTTCTAATTTTTTGCCTCCTCATGCTTGCTAAAGCTGGATTTGAAAGATCACTCGAATCTGTAGAATGTGGACTTGAAGGTCCTACACCAGAAGTTCTTCCTGTTGTTGGCATCTGCAATCCTCTTGTTGCTGCTCTTGTATTGCTTGATGGTGTCATTTGTTGACCACTTGCTTGAGGTTGAATAGGGACAATAGGTACATTAGCTGGAACTGAAATTTCATTCTCTTTTTGAGGGATATTGACTGTGACATTGATAGTGCTCTCTTTACTTCCATCCCATGCTTCATCTTCAATAAATTGAACATCTCTACTTATTATGACCTTCTTGGTTGATGGATTAAAAAATTTATATGCTTTGGATTCTTCACTATATCCAACAAAAATGCATTTCTCTCCTTTGTTATATAGTTTTCTTCTCAACTGATCAGGAACATGTGCATATGAAACACATCCAAAAACTCTCATGTGTGATACACTGTGCTTTTTACCAGACCATGCTTCCTCAGGGATAATATTCATCACACTTTTTGTTGGGCATCTATTCATGATATATGCTGCACAAGATACAACTTCAGCCAAAAATCATTTGTTAAATGCTTGGCTTTCAACATACTTCTAGCCATTTCCATTATGGTTCTGTTTTTCCTTTCTACTACACCATTTTGTTGAGGCGTGTATCTTGTTGTGAACTGTTTATATATTCCATGTTCTTTGAAGAAATTTAAAAATTCTCTTGATATGTATTCACCTCCTCTATCTGTTCTCAGCACTTTAATGAGACAACGACTCTGTTTTTCAGCAAGAGACTTGAATTGACAAAATAAATTAAACACATCACTTTTTTGTTTTAGAAAATACACCCATGTCTTCCTTGAATAATCATCTATGAAAGTCATAAAATAAAAACTACCACCTATTGAAAGTGTCTGCATTTGACCACATAATTCTGAATGAACTATTTCCAATGGGGCTTTTGCTCTTGTAGATTTCCCTACTGGGAAAGATTCTCTATGTTGCTTTTCAAGTATGCAACCTTCACAAACTCTTTCGAGTTTTTCAATTAATGGAATTCCCTTTACCATGTTCTTCCTATGGAGCAAATTCAAACCTCCAAAATTTAAGTGATTGAATCTTAAGTGCCAAAGCCAATTTTCATCCTTTACCTCTACCTGAAAGGCAAACTGACTAACAATTGATACCTCTTGTGCTTGTGCAAAGTTTGTGCTTAATGCTGGCTGAATTCTCAAAGGAAACATTCTATTGTTTGTCATATGATTTTTTGCAATCAATTGGCCACTTGGGTATTTGTCTAAGATAGTACACAACACATTTTTGAAAGACACTCTATAACCCTTTTGAATTAACTATCCTACACTCATCAAGTTGTGTTTAAGACTAGGCACAAAATAAACATCAGAAATATATTTTTGCTCCCCCTGCTTGGTTAGAATATTCACATTCCCTTTTCCTTTAATTGACACTTTGTTGTCATTACCCAGGGTGACATCTGACTTAATATTCTCATCTAAACTTGTGAATAACTCTAAATTCCCTGTCATATGATTACTACAGTCTGAATCTAAAAACCAAACTTCTTTCTCACTAGCTTGAGCTACATTATAGGCTAAAAACATTGTGCTCTTATCAAGTCTATGATCTTGATTCTCTCTAGAAAAATTTGCATTTTGTCTACCCATATCATACTGCTTCTTTCTACACTCATTCATATAATGGCCAATTTTTTTACAATAATGGCATTGAGCCTGAGATTTATCATACCTTTGTCCTTGAGGAAAATTTTGAGATGGGTTCTGGCTGCTACCTCTTCCACTTGAACTTGACTGGTTATTTCTTCCACCTCTGTTGAAACCTCTTCCTCTTGCTCTGAAATTTGATCTACCTCTGCCTCTTCCTTGGTTAATTGAAGCTTGTGACTTGAATGCATGCTCCAATGACATATTTGCTATTCTGCTGAGTCTGCGCTCATGAGAAATTAGTGAAGCATATAGCTCATCAACTGAATACTGTGTGAGATCCTTTGTCTCTTCTATTGTGATTGAAATTGACTCAAATCTTGTGGGTAAGCTTCTTAATTTTTTTTCTACAACTTTGACATTTTCAAGTGTCTATCCATGTGTTCTCATCTGGTTTACTAGTCCCATTATTTGAGTAAAATATGAATCTACAGACTCATTTTCTTTCATAAACAGAGTCTCAAACTCTCTTCTCAATATTTGTAACTTTGCAGTTTTCACTTTGTCCATTCCTTGATATGCTATTTGTAAAATGTCCCATGCTTGCTTAGACTTGGTAGTGGTTGATATTCTGGGAAAAATACTTTCATGTACACGTTGTAGAATGAAGAAGTGTGCCTTTGAATCCTTCTTCTTGTTATCCTTCAACAAATCTTTCTCTGCTTGTGTCAAGGCATTATATGCTGCTGCATCTGTCGGTTCTGGAAAACCATTCTCTACATACTCCCATAAATCTTGTGAATAGAACAATGCTCTCATTGTTATTGACCAGTAGTCATAATTCTTTCCATTCAATTGTGGAATTTGGGGACTACTCAAGCTTGTGCTTGCTGCCATGATTTACAGACTCTTCTACAAAATAACCTTAAGCTCTGATACCATGTGAAGGAAAATGGCAGAGATAATAACAAAAAACATACACATAAAAATAATTTCTTAACACAGAACAACCATTAAAAACCTTTGCTACTTCAGAGCAATATATATTCATAATCTTCTATCCGAAAAATTATAAAGCATGACAGTATATCAAAGATTACAGCCCAAGATGAAATTAATACAAACTTGAATGACATAAAAATGCCAACAAACATATGTCCTAAACATAGTCAAATTGTTATAAATATACGTCCTACAACTACCAACGCAGAGCCCACAAACAGCCGTCAAAAAGTCAAACACCACATAACCGCTACGGTTTTCGGAAAGGCTATGGTGATCGCGGTAACCATGCGCACAGACAAGAAATGGCCCACCGCAGTACCGTGGCAGTTAAGAAATAGACCGTGGTGGTCACGGTAACTGCGAACACACGGTCGGACCAACACGAACAAAGAGCATCGCGATACTGTCGACGGTTAGCGGACATACCACAGTAGAGCGGTAACGACATCGACGGACGAAGTAGGGAGGCAAAGATAGTCACCGCAGTACCGCACATGATTAGAAGGGTAACCGCGGTAGAGCGGTAATGATTGCCAGGCGGTTAACCACCCAACCGAAGGTGATTGGCGGTTAAGCCGCGGTAATGCGGGAAACAAGAAGGATGGCCATCGCATGGCCGCTAATAGGAGAGAGATTGGGCGTGGTAGCCCGATAGACGCTGCCGAACCGTGAGCTGGTGTAGAAGAGGGCACGGGGGTGCGGCAAGAGCTGGAGACTTAGCGGGAGTGGAGTGAAACTCCAAAAAAATGGAGGATAGTTTAGAGTCACGTTTAAGTTGCATATCACGTTTCAAGTTAAGGTTGAGAATTCTTGAATGTCTCTAAATTCTATAATTCTAGTTTTTAATAGTATAGTGATCTACATAAAATTAATCAAATGGAAAAGAATTTGAGTCTTTGGAGAACAATTTCTACGTATGACATTAAGATGAATCAACAATTTTGAGAATCGTTTCAATTATCTTTTTTACAATTGTTTATAATTAGAAATTATAAATGAAAACATAAAATATTTAATCACAATGAATAACATCCAATTATAAATTGAAAGTCTAAAAGCTTAAAGGAATCAAAGCTACTTCCTCTCTCCCTCTTGCTTCCCACCAACAGTTTGTGGACAATACAATTATTTTTGGTGTTGCCTCTATTGTTGAAGCTGCTAATTGGAAGTCTATTTTGTAGGATTATGCGAAAACATCTAGTCAACATATAAATTACTCTAAAAGCAAGCTATATTTCTTTAACACTAATCAACAACTGAAGGAAAAGGTTATAAAAATTCTTGAATGTCAGGAAGCTTCCCTTCTAGATGCTTACCTAGGACTCCCATTAAGTACTAAAAAGCCACCAAATTGTTACTAGAGTGGAATAATTTAAAGGGCCCAAAAAAAACTTGATGGAAAGGTAAATTATCGAGTCAAGTTGGAAAAGTTCAGCTTTTGAAGTCCTCCCTTCAGAATATTCTTGTTTACTTTTTTTCCCTTTTTAAAATGCTCGCATTCATCATTAATAAAATTGAACAAATCAAAATGTCCTTTCTTTGGACCAGTACTAAAGAAAGAGCAAGAATAGCCTTGGTGTGCTGGGATAAAGTATGCTCCCCTAAGAAATTTTAGGGCCTGAGGATTAGAAGGTCAAATATGTTTAATAAAGCCCTCCTTTCAAAAGTTGGTTGGTTCTTCCTTTAAGGGAACAAAGATTAGGTCAATATTCTTAAAGCTAAATATATGGGGAATGAAGATCTGAGATGTTTGCTTAATTCCTAGAATTGGCCAAAAGGATCAGCCATATGGAACAACATCTTGAAAACAAGGAGTACTTTAAAGTAAGGCACTAGAAGAAGGGTAGGAAATGGTAGAAAAGTTTATTTTTGGGATGATGCTTGGTGAAATGGTTTGGTGCTTTCCTTAGTAGTTAAACTGAATCAAATTAAACAAGACCTCATAAGGGTAAATAAGATCTTCTTGTATGACTATGTTGATTGGGGTGGAGGGTCACCAAAGTGGAAATTTTTTAATCTTTAGGTGCTTGAGTTGAGGTCTCTGAGGGGGGTCCTCAGCCTGAGTGTTATGAGGCCTTCTCTCTTTTAGATACTCTTATTGGTGAGTGTCTTCTATTTTTTCAAGAAGGCAAAGATGTTTGGGTTTGGAGTGAGAACCCTTGTCGTGATTTCATGGTTAGAACTACTTATACCAAATTGGAACAATCATACCTCACTCCACATAATTTTAACTAGAACAAATTATGGAATAAAAAATTAATTATGAAAATTAACAATTTCTGGTGGATTGTAGCAAATGGCAAAATCCTCACTATTGATGTCCTTAATGAGAGGGGCTTTCAGTTTGTCAATAGGCGCCCTGTTTGTTTTAAAGCCTCTAAAAGTATAATTCATCTATTGTTTCACTACTCTTTTGTGAGAGTAGGTATTCTATTAATTGATTTGGTGTTTCCCAATGATCTTAAGGATTTTATTGATCAATGGAATAAATTTCCATTTAAACATCCTATCATTGTGAAACTTTAGCAAAAAATTCCCCCTTTTGTCTCTTGGAACCTATGAAAAGAAAGAAAAAATAAAATATTTAGAGAACAATAAAGAAGTAGTATGGAGGTCTTCTTGACTATCAAACAACAAATACAGGAAAATATCAATTCAAAAAGATTTGGCTTCTCCAAATTAATGTCTACTTATAAAGATCTTAGAATAAAATAGATTTGGCGAATGAAACAAGATCTGACCAGAATAAACTGGGCTAACATTCTAAGTAGAAGATTGACTGCCTAGACCCCTCCCATAGTTGGATAGATCAAGCTAAATTTTCACGGTTGTTTTAAGGGTAACTTGAGAGTTATAGTTGCGGGTGGTTTAATAAGGGACAATAGGGGTAGATGTATTGAAGGCTATGCTAAATGCTTGGGGATTGGCACTAGTAATGAGGCAGAAGCAACTGCTACTTGGTGGGGTTTGAAGGTTGTAGAAAAAGGCTTTAAGAAAGTCACCATTCAAGGAGGCTTCAAGTTGATAATTGACTCGCTAAAAGGTACAACTGACCCTCGTGGAAGATTAAGAATTTGATTGAGGATTCAAAAAGGATGATGTAAAGATTTAATCAGTATATATTACAACATATTTTTAGGGAAGGAAACAAAGCAACAAATACTACTTCCAATGTTGGTCTTCCCTATTGTTAGTGGAAAAGTTAGAATTATGAGAACCTCCCTCAATGAATTAAAAGTTGTGTCTCAAATGATCATCTCTGAATTTGATAATTCAAAGTTTTATCATTCAAGTAGTAATGATAGTAACGACTAATTCAGTTGCACAAGCTTTGGTTCCATGGGTTATGGTTTAAGTTTGGTGCTAGTTTTTAAATTTTAAATTTTTATTTTATGATGATGAGGTGGAAGCAGGTTGGTAACGAGTACAAAAAGGGTGGATTTTTCAAGGCTAACCTAGCAAATATCTTATACTGGACATGTTTAATTTTATCCTTTGGTGCTACTTAGGAGACAACTTGGTGAATAAGGAGGATGGATTTGATATGATAAAGGTTTTGAAGTATAATAATTTAAAGAAGGTTTGTATTAAAGATAAGGACTAATTTGATATGAATAAGTAAAATAGAAATAACTATTTACAGAATAATAATCTAAAGGAGATTAATATTAAAGACAAGGATTTTTTTGAAAAGACTAAGCACATAAGTAATTATAATTAATTGATGTGTGCATGTCAAAGATATCGTCCTTAATAGGCTTTGACATATTCAAAAGGAGGCCCACCAAATAATCATTATAATATTATAGATTGGAGTCATATCATTCCTCCCCCCAATAGTATTTGGAACTTAAAAGTGTATAATTATTTGCAAGGGGAGTACATTTTTTACACAAGCTCCAAGTCTTGTCAAAAGTTCAAAATGATTTGGCATAAGATTCAGGTAATCTTGATCTTAGTGGATAGTATTATTAAAATATATTGGGTAAGAAATCCAAGAAAAATATGATTATTATTTGGATTTTTTAATAGCTATTGGGTTAGCTCATAAGCCTTATACTAATTCTAGAGATTTTGTGAACTATTTCTACTATCTGGGTATTTGCAAGTGTGGCAGTGGGGCCTTTGTGAATTGTAGATGGGGTTGTGAAGAGATACTAGAGGGTGCAAAGTGGATATGGGGGGTCCTAAAATGTGATTTGAACCATTGTCTTGTGTTCCTCTGAAAAAAATGAATATTTATGGAAGCTTTTTGAGAAAGTGGGAATGACTCATTTTTCCTAGTAATGAAGGGTTTTAATGATGATATTACCTCCAAATTCTTCAATTCATGGAGGGAGGATCAGGTTAAGATTATGAGCATTGGATTTGAGATTACTTCAAAGTTAATCATTGAAGTGATAGGCTTGGAGTGTAGAGGCCTAAAGGTTGCCAAAGTTAGTAATGACAATTACCAACCATTTATTGATAATTTTTTAGAAGGGGACGAGAAGCCAAGAAAGGTGTCAGGAGCCAAATGATTTTAGGAATGTTAAGAAGTTTGATATAGATATTCCTGCTAAAAGGGTTGAATGTTTGGTAGAAGATTCTAGTATTGGTAAAGCATAAAGGAGGTTAGGTAGACTAGCCAGTCAAAATGTAAAAGGAAAAATGTTTCTTTTGAAGAATAGGATGATGGGTCATTCGGCGAGGAATATATACCAAAAAAATACGAGCCTTTAGATTTGAGCCAAAAGGAGTTGGAAGTTCTATTAGGAGAGGACCCGAGAAATGATATGACTAGTATGGAAGAGGAGGTAGAGGAGAATTTCAATGAGCAAGAAGAGGTTAAGGACTTTGAGGAAGATGAAGAGGATGTCAAACACATGGACAAGGGCCATGATGAAGAGAATGTGAAGGTAATGGTAAGCTCTGAGGAAAAGGGGAAACTAGAGGATGTGACCCTTCAAAATTATAGGCTTTAGATCAACTCTCTACAAGAAAAAGTCAACAGGATGGATAATGCCTTTAATAGTTTGATCTCTATTACCTATGACATTATGAATAGGGAAATTTTTGGTACTATGTCTAGGTTGTCAAAGGTAAGGAAAATGAAATAAATAAAGGAAGCTACTTAGGATGCAGATATGCCAATTAAGGATAATGCTGGAGAAGGAGAGGACCCATGGAAAAAGGATATGAAACTATTGAAAAAGGAATAGAATTTAATTAACTATCAAAAGGATTAGTTCTTTTTTTTGTTTCTTATTTTGGTGCCTGCATTCCTTTCTCCCAAAGGCCTATGTGCCATACTATTCTTGTTTTTTCTATTTTTGGGATTTTAGGGCTAGACTATTTCTTGTTTTTTTCTATTTCTTAGTTAGCCTATAAGCTTGGCTATGGTTTGTGAATTGCAAAATTTTAGTGGTTTTCTTTGTGTGGAGATAAAGGAATGGGTCCTCTACACCTTTCTAGGGTTTCACATAGAAGGAAGAGGGTTTTATCTCACCTGCATGGGCACCATTAAATCTTGCGATTAGTTCAATGTTAAGGGAATGAAGTGTGTGAAGGTGCTGAAATGTATTATGGAAACCTAAATAATTAACCCTAAACTAATAACACTGATGTTGCTGGAAAACACATGATGTAATGTAATAGAAATGAAAGAAATAAGAGTAAACTAATCTAACAAAATAGAGAAGTGCACCTGGAAACCAAAGAGGTTTGGAACTAGGATTGTGGAAGTCACTAGAAAATTGGAAAATCAGGGTTTTGAGCTGTCTGGGACACTTACGTGCAATGGGGTGACCTAGTCCCTTTTTGGGAAATCTGCTCTGGGAGTCATTTCTGCCAACTAGGTCTTTGAATCTCAAACTTTCAATGTCAGAAAGCCTCAATGGTATGGGCGACCTAGTCCCTTTCTAATTTTTTGAGAAAATGAAAGTGGACTTAGGTGTCTTAGGTCTATGTTCTACTTCTCCACAAGAATCCTATCCAAAACTCGTAAAATAACCTATAAAATAGAAAGTGTTTGTGTTTCTAATGTGGGGTTTGCCTTGGTCAAACCCCTAGTTTGTATTTAAACTTGAAATGAAATGGAAATCTGCATAACGTTAACCCTAAGTGTGTCTAGAACTAGGAAAACCTAGAACAAAGCAAAACCCTATTCTATTGTGCTAGAATAAGATGTATGTAAAGGATTTGAAATGATGCAAGACTCTAAAGCCCTAGAAATCCTACACCATTGCAAATGAATGTAACAAAGAATGGAAATGGGATGCAAACCTCAAATCTACAAATGGGTTGAAGGTAGAAGATGGAGGCACTTTGAAATTAGTCTTTAGGAATGATTTGGTGGCTTGTTGCACCTCCTCAACCTAGATTTCTCCATGAATCTCCATAGGAATCTATCTTCAACCTTGTCAATGTGTGATCTTGGATGTGAAGTGAGCTTCAATACCTGCAAAAAATTCCCTAGCTTTCTATCCAAAAGCTTCAACTTTTGTTGTTTGAGAGATGAATCTTCTTGAGGAAGATGTTTTGCACTTGATTTTCGAGTAGAGTGTGAAAAATGAGTAAGAGAGAGTTGAAAAATGACCTAAATATATATATATATATATAAGAAACATGACCTAATTGTCAAAAATTTTGACCTAAGAAGTTGACACCCATCGAGAATTTTTGATAAATTATTGATTTTCCGCTTAAAACTTTAAAAATCCTCAAAAAGAACAAAGTCGCCAACTTGGGCGACCTAGTCCCACTAAGGGATTTTTTAGTGGGGGCAGTAATTTTTGAATGGTTTTGATTGTTTTATTAGGGTTTGAATGATCCCTTGGGTATATCAAACCTCTAAGTCAAAATTAACAACCTTAGGGACCTATAAATGCTATTTTTGGGTGAAATTTGGTGAACTAGGACCTAGAGTAGGACCAAAACGGGGACAAAATTATCCTTTTCTTCAAAGGTATACAATTTTTGGTGACACATTTAGCCCCCACTTTAGCATCCATATGAATCTATGTGCATATGTAAGCTAAAGGACTATAAAACAAAAAATGTACTTTCATTTTCATAAAAAAGATACTCATTTAAAGGGTGGGAGAATGAGGCCCCCAATGTAGTTATCTATAAAAACACAATGTTAGGAACCACATCCTACAAAAAAAATTCGTTATAAGTCCTATAAATCCTCTTATCTAGTCCCTAAAGATCAAATTCAAGTGTAGATGTATGCCCCCCCCTTGATTTTGCTTGCTTTACGGAGGTGGAATCAAGGTAGCCGTCTAACCACGTCGAATAAGGGCACGCATATCAGAGGGTATTTCCAAGTACAATGCCTCATAATGATAGGTGAGTGATGATGTAGGGTGTGGAAACATGATTTTGATGCAAAAAATGACATAAAAAATGGAGTTCACTAGCAGCCAGAATGTTGATTTTTATGAAAAAAACACACTAAAAGATTAACAAATTGAAAAGGTACAAATGTGCACATATGGGTAAAAGTGAGTTAATTAAAAATTAAATGGAAAAATAGTAACATTCACTTACTTTTCTCATTTACCTTTTGTAGTGTTGGAGAGTGACAAGGAGAGAGTAACATCATGCCTAGCACACGTGGTTTTACTCCTGCGAGGTTGGATGTTTTGTGCAAGCAGGTGGCAAGCGACAACTGCCAGTACGAGGTTGGTTGATTTTGGAACTTGTTATTTTGTGATTTTTCGATTATAGGATGAATTTAATGCTTATTTAGAGTATATTAGGATCTTGGAAAAAAAGTTTGCAAAGTGTCCCTTTTTTTGTAAAGTGTCCCTTTTGTTTGCAAAGTGTCATTTTTGTTTACAAAGTGTCCCATTTCTTTGAAAAGTGTCCCTTTTCTTTGCAAAGTGTCCCGTTTCTTTGTGAAGTGTCCCAAAAGGGTTCTAAAGCATCTAGGGCTGTAGAAAAGGCACACTAGAACAACATTAACACACTTGCTTGATGAATTATAATAAAATTGAAGAAATTAGATGATTTAGATAGAAAATTGTGAGACATGGCACAAGTATCGACACGGTCTCGATAGTGGTTAGGTAGGAGACAATTGAGTTTCCTTAGAGAATTGGTTCTTGCCCTATCACTAGCAGAGATGGAGCACCTACAGGAAGTGGAGATCTACTGGGCCTACCTTATGCCACCGATGAGATACCATGATGCGATGCTGATGGTGCTATGCAAGAGGTGGAATGCAGATACCTACACATTTCACCTACCCATAGGAGAGATGTGTATTACAATAGAGGATGTCCATCACATTCTTTGAGTCCCTATCCGGGGAGAGCGTGTGTGGCTATAGAGCGGACGGTCCTTCTAAGAGCAGTGAGCAAACATGCAATACTGTCTCGAGGGTCCCGTTCATGATGACAAAGTAGCAGGATGGATAGAGCTGGTGATGTTATTGTATTCATGAGCACCATTGCTGAGGCATATTATGATGCACACAATGGTACTGGTCCTTTTTCCAGATGGGCGAGCAACACATCTAGAGGGTGGACCGGTACACCTAATACGATGCATGGTAGATCATCAAACACTATATGTTTGGGGCCGATGCATTCTAGCACATGTGTACAATGATCTCAGGGGGTTCATTTTCAAGAGCTAGACAATATGGTGCATTGCATGCTTCTACAGATATGGTGCTCTACATGCTTCTATAGATATGGTGCTTAGAGCACATCACATGCACATTACTAGTGGGCTTCCCATGTCCAATAGTAGTGGGCTATCCATGGCCATTCGGGTATCCATTACGATGATTATGGCAATACAACGATCTTCAATTTTGGAGAGTGAGATTCGATCGACTAGATGAGGAGGATATCCTATGGAGGCCATACCAGCTTGTCCTCCAATGGCCTAATTACACCAGCCAACTCAGGAGATTATAGATTACTAGGTTCCTGGTAGATCGACACGATCACATAGTGCAACCATTCTACTATGATCGGGTCATGAGATAGCTCAGACAGGTATAGACACCACCACAGGTAAGAGCATCATTCAGGAGGTCTATCGAGAGTGCATTGAGGCTAGGAGACATAGCATGATTCACACTAGATGATATCATCAAGAGTGAGTCAAACTATTCAGATCATGACCAGCCACCGATTGATGATACAGATGACATCGGGGCCACATGGGACCATGAGGAGGGGTGGAGAGCCTCGCGACTAGAGCCAATGTTCCTTGCCGATGAGCCAATAGGAGAGGCCCAACCGATACCAAATGAGGGAGAGGAGAGGGAGAGAGAGGACAGGGCTGAGGAGACATGATACATGGCTACATACATTATTACAGATATTATCAATGAGGATTATGATGAGGATGCAAACGCAGATTATGATGGTCAGGAGGAAGAGGATGAGGAGTAGGAGCAGGATGAGGAGGAGGAGGAGGAGAAAGGAGAGGAGCCACCTTTGAGTGAGGATGATGATACCTCAACCAAGGACTGACATGAGTAGGGAGAGATCTCTCCTATTCATAGGACTATATCATGGACAACGACAATAGTAGGGACCAACTCATAGCAAAGGGGAGGTGAGCATATCTTCGATGCCCACCGCACAGGATGAGGTGGACATTCTACCCTCCACTAGAGATATAGGTGATGACATGTGATTCTGATAGATGTATTTTAGTTATGATTTCATACATATATATTGATATGATGATGTGTTATTAATGAGACTCTTGTTTGATTTTGTAGGGCTTGCAGAGGGTTGGCGAGAGTCCCTGCATCAAGCAGCCACAAAGATAGTGCCAGTGACCTTCGACGAAGAGGATATGGATACTAACTACATGCCACCACCTATCATGGAGTGAGAGCCAGAGACCTTGAGACCCTTCATGAGATTGCAGGTAGCCTATGAGAGCCTAAGGAGATAGGTGCATTGAGTGAGATCTACACCAAAGGTGCAACCACCACGACCTCCACTAGAGGTGGAGAGATTAGAGAGAGAGTTGTTGCAGGTACGGGCAAAGAGGGATCAAATAGCTAGTGAGCACCGGTTGGCACTCGTACAAATGGGAGGATTAGAGTATGCACTCAAAGTCAGTGGATCACGATCATGATCATGCACGACTGTCTCCCGACATCCTACTACTGATGCAACATGAGTATCGAATCCCGAGGGATCTGGTAATCATAGTCCTCAGTGACACCATGTAGTATGATTATTATGTATACAAGACTTTTGACATATGTATATATATGCATTTGGATTTTTGTATGATGTAATTTATTTGTGTGGATGTTAAATGAAAATGTGATTAATTAAATAGTTTAGTATTTAATTAATGGCAACATGATTTAACAGAATGAAAGTGATGGAAATATAACTTATTTATAATGTATGGTTAGATTTAAACATTTAAGATTAATATGTTATGCACTTATGATTATAAAGAACATAACACACAAAAGGGGAAAGAGGTTGAATAGTATGAAATCTAAAGTAATTGTAAAAATGAATTAAACAATCACTTGAGTGTTCAGGAGACAAACATGATGATGTGTCAAGAATGAAGCAATGGGAGAGCTCCTAAGATAGAAACTAATAGCATCAACAGCACTGCTTTGTAAATCATACCATGCAAGAGGGGATTAGACATAATACCGATGCAAATGCATGGCATTAATGGGATCACGAAGGGGAGTACCATCACACTTAGTTTAGGTATAGGCACCAGATCCATAGTTGGAGTTGATCACGTAGGGACCAAGCCAATTAGGATTGAATTTACCTTTGTCAGTGTAATTGGTGGTGGTATTATGTTGGTTTTCATATAAAACCAAATCACCCTTTTTAAATGTTCGAGGAACGACACCTACATTGTGTTTGCATTGCAACTATTTGGTGTAAGGTTGAAGGTGCTCAAGAGCATTGATGTATTTCTCATCAATCATTTCAAGTTGGTGCAGACGTTCCACATAAGTCATTATCAATGAGACTTTAGAGAGCAATTCGTAACGTGGGGATTTCTAGCTCCAAAGGGAGAATAGCTTTAGTACCATAAACAAGGTTAAAAGGAGTATTTCCCATAGAGGAATGAACGCTTGTACAATACACCTAGAGTGCATATTGCAATTGCGTATGCCAATATTTTTTATTTTGATTGACAGTCTTCATAAGGATTTTCTCCAAGATTTTATTAGTACTTTTGGCTTGACCATTAGATTGAGGGTAGTAAGGTGTGGAGAACTGATGTTGGATATGGAAGGTCTCAAGTAACTTCTTCACCTCGTTGTTCTTAAATGGAGTACCATTATCTAAGACTAATGCAGAAGGGAGACCAAAGTGAGCGATGATGTGTTCCAATAGGAAATGACATATCACCTCAACGGTTTTGGAGTGAAGGGAGATAACTTCAACCCATTTGGTGAAATAATCAGTAGCAGTGATAATGAACATATGTCCAACAGAAGAGGGCAAGGAGATTTTTCCAATTAGATCCAAACCCCACCTAGAGAATAGCGAGATAGGTATTTGGGAACGAATCTCCGAAGCAGGAGCGTGGATCAAATGACTATGTTCTTGACATTGATGACATCACTTAACATATGCATAACAATATTTTTCCATGTTTTTCCAATAATATCCCATACGTAGGAGCTTTTGCACTAAGGTCTTTCCTCCAAAATGTCCTCCACAAGTACCAGAATGGGCTTGTTCAAGGGCAATATGGGTTTCAACATCGTTGAGGCATCGTAGAAGGATTCCATCGAAGGATCTTCAATACAATGTGTCTGCAAGGATGATATACCTAGTGGCTAACTTTTTAAAGAGTTAATGGGTATTTTTAGTGGTGGGTTCAGGAATGGTAACATCTTTTAAATAATTGTAGATGGCATCGTACCATTCACATGGATTATCAGAAAAAGTGGGACAGATATCAGGAGGTTGATCGCTGATGGAGGGTTTCATGATGGGATGAGTAGTGAAGACTATCTGCTCAGAAGGGTCAACAGGAGAGATAAGAGAGGCTGCACTAGCCATTGCATCCTCATGGTGATTATATTTTCGAGGGATGTTATCAATGGTAAAGGCGCCAAATTGGTCTAATATAGATTAAGAATAAGCTCCTTATATTGTGAGAGTTTATCATGTTTAGTTTGATAGAGACTGTTAATTTGTTTAATGATTAATTGCAAGTCACCATAGATCTTAATATTTTAAACCCTTAAGATAAGAGCAACGCATAACCCAATGAGTAGAGCTTCATACGAGCAATTGTATCATTCGTACATAGGAAATTGAGATAATTGGATAAGGGAATAGGCTTACCAATAGGTGGAATTAAAATAACTCCAACACCGAAGCCTGTTCGACACTTGGATCCATCAAAGTACAACTCCCATGTAGGAATGTCTATAGTAAACACATTGTCATCAGGGAGAGAATCATTGGTGGGTAATGCTAATGGGGAAGGAGCATCTACTAAATGGTTGGTTAAGGCTTGATCCTTGATTTATTTTTGATCAATGAACTTAAGGTTGAACTCAATTAACAATATGACCCATTTAGCAAGACATCTTAATAGATCTGTTTTAGTAAAAAGATAGCATAAAGGGTCAAACTTTGTCATCACATATACTTCAGCATTTAGTAAGTAATGTCACAACTTACTAGTAGTGAATACAAGAGCGAGAGATTGTTTTTCAATGGTAGAGTAACAGGTTTCTTAATCAAGGAGCATTCGGCTAAAATAATAGACAAGATGCTCTTTACCATTGGAATCCTTTTGAGCCAACAATGCCACTAGAGCATGAGTAGAAGCAACAATATAAAGGATGAATGGTTGATTGTCTATAGCAGGTTGTAAAACAGGGGGAGTTATGAGGTACTCTTTTAAATTTTCAAAGGCTTGTTTACAATCCTCATTCCAATCGAAGTTAACATCCTTTTTAAGGAGATGAGTAAAGGGTAATGTATGATCAGCTAAGCAAGCGACAAAATGACAAATGGCTTGTGTCCGTCCTTGTAACGTATGTAATTGGGAAATATTACGAGGAGGTGGCATATTGATGATAGCATCAATTTTCTTTGTATCCACCTCAATGCCTCTATGAGATATGATAAACCTAAAAGTTTACCGGTATCTAATCCAAAGACACACTTTTTAGGATTTAGGTGCAAGTTATACTTGCACATATGCTCAAAGATTTGATAGAGGATATTCACTATAGATGGTAAATATGCATTTGCTCAAAAACAACAACAAACATTAGTATTGTTAGTTAAATCAAACAAACCAAATAGAGCATCCCTATGAAATATTTGATCATGCCTAAGATAACAAGATAATTAGAACAAAAACAACTAATTAAAAGCATAAGCAAGATCAAAATTTATTCCATAGCGGGAGTGGTGCCTCTTGAAATGTGGAAAGAAAGCCCTTTCCCACCCCCTGATAAGCAAGATTGCCAAGATTAAAGATGATGATAGTGATGTTGTGATGAAGAGAAAGATTAGTTCTCACATGTAGAGAGTAACCTTGCATCAAAATGTGTTGTTCCCAAATTGTGTTGTTGTGCCTTGCTTTTATAGATCCAAGGGTAGGAGATTGAGAGATTTTGATGCATGTGGGATCATTCATAAGCCAATGACAAGATGCCACTTGTCAAGGTGTGAGAGGGTGAGGAATGTGCAATTCTTGGCCAATGTGCCAATTTCAAATTTGAATTTGCATGAAATGACATGTTTAGGGGGGATGAAAGGTGCATTAAATGCTAAGTTGACTTGTGCAAGAGACATGTATGAACATGTGTAAGAGCATTCAATGCTTTGTTGGATGGACAAGTCCTTCTGGGGGGAAGATTCAAATTGACAGAATATTCCATCTTGATGCCATTTTGAAAGTAATTAGGAGAATTAATAAATCAAAGAAATGATTTATTGGTGCAAGTGGGTGTGTTAGTTGAGAGTTTAGATTTGACTCAAGTTGAGTCAAAAGATGGAGAATGACTAATTATGATTAGAAGTTAATTAATTCAGATTAATTAACTTGGAGGATTTTAGGAGGTGACATTTGATTTAAATCAGTTTGATTTATTGAATCAAATAAGAAGAACTTAAGGACTTAAAGAAATAATTTGATTTATTTAATTAAGTCTGATTAAGGATTTAATCAATAAATTGTTTTAATTGATTAATAGAAGAATTAGATGCATGATGTTAGTTTTTCATGTCTACATTTTTCCCCTTTTTGAAGCAATGTACTCGTTGCATTGGTTCAAAGAATGATGCCATTGACATCGAAATTTAAAAAATTCAGAATTTTTTTCGGATGCCCCAACGGAAATAAGTATGTTAGTACATTGCCCCCTCGAGAGATCGAGCAAAAAGATTCGATTTTGAGGTCGATCTCATGACAAAGAGGTTCAAAATGGATGTAAGGATGGTTAGACTATATGATGATGATGATGTAAATGAGATTTTTTTATGATGCTTGGAATAAAAAATTTATATTATTCTAAACAACTTAAATGATTATGCAATGCATGTGAGATGGATGAGATGGATGATGTTGTCCTATGATGATATGACATGATTATGCAGGATGCAGGATGGATGCATTGTTAGCGTGAAAGAGGATAGAAGAATGAGAGGGATCAACCCTTGAATCTAAGAAAACACATAATTCCAACAAGTCCACTAGTTGTCGATACTTTATTAGATGTGATGATGAATGATGATGATGTATTGCTTATCCAGGGATGGGAGATATAAAGAGCATAAATTTACTTATGTTTGATAACACACGTAGGTGCGATGCATTAAGGTATTAAGAACCAGGATGGCGTTGCGCCTAGTGTGATAGACTTTTACTCGACAATCAGATAGGAGTGCTCTTGTTCACACTTGATATATGGAAACCTTGCTAGGATGGACCCAACAAAGCAAGTCTTCGCCAAGTTATTTTACAAGAACGTCCAACAAGCACAACAAACAAAAAAGATAATGATCATTGTCCCATTCCTTTCTCTCTAAACTTGTTTTGTTTAGGAATCATTGAGAGGTCCTTGGAATGAGCGTAAAACAAGATAAGTCTAAACAAGACCAAGATAAAGTAAACAAACAAGCTAATGTTCTTCATACCGCTAGCCAAGGCTAAACTACTTTGAGGGGTACTTGATGCTTATGTCCATCGTGGGAAAGCTTCATCCTAGGACATGTTGTGATCAAAGTTTTGGTGAGACTGATTGGGTGATAAGCTATTGATACTCCGAGTTGACCAACTTGTTTGCTTACTGATCTAGACTTGAGACTTTGATGATTAGGTGCTCACTCTTGAACCTGCTAGACTTGCTTCTAACTGAATTGCCAAAGGGTGAAAGCGATGATTGATTTTATTATGAGTGATGACAATCACGGGTGAAAGCGAGATGAGACGAGATGCACCATTTTGGGTTTTCAAAATATTTTGAGGCTGTTTTTGGAATTTTCAGATGTTTTACAAATGTTTTTGGTATTTTTGAGATTTATGAATGTTTTTGGTATTTTCAAGATTTTTCAATGTTTTTGGTATTGTTAAGATTTATGACGAACAAACTAACTTAAAGACCTATCCTAGGGGTCTCGGGAGCTGATCCATAAATTAGCCTTGCCTACGTTATACACGCAGAGACCACATAGTTCGATCGATGATAGACTGACTCAATGATAAGATGGACAAACGGATTGCCATTTTATTGCTTAAAGGACTAACCTAAATGTTGAAACTAGATGAGCAAACGGATTGCCAATGCGACAGACGCCTAAAAGACTGACCTAAATGTCTCGGGGGATGATCAAAGATCAACCTTGCCTACGTTTAAGCTCAGAGATGACATAGTTTGGACAAGGTGAAAGACTAACAAGACTCAATGATGAATTTTTTGAAGATTTTCTGATATTTTGACATGTTTTTGGAATTTTGATGAATTTTTTGAATGTTTTTGAATTTTGTGGAAAACCAAGCTAAGGTTGATTGATCAGATTGATGGATTGATAGTTTGACTAAGTGTGTTAAGTCAAACAAAAGTGATAATGCACTCGTAAACTTTAAGAAGTTGTGTTATCCCAAAGTAAACTCATACAAGAGGGTAGTTTGACTAAGTGTGTTAAGTCAAACGAGGTGGTTTTGGATTCGATAATTTGGCTAAGTGTGTTAAGCCAAACAAGATGATGTTGATTTTGATAATTTGACTAAGTGTGTTAAAAGTCAAATAAGATGATAATGAACTTGTAAACCCAAGGAAGTTGTGTTATCCTAGAGTAAACTCGTGCACAAGATGATAATTTGACTAAGTGTGTTAAGTCAAACAAGGATGATAATGAATTTGTAACCCAAGGAAGTTGTGTTATCCTAGAGTAAACTCGTGCACAAGATGATAGTTTGACTAAGTGTGTTAAGTCAAACAAGGCGATGATGATTGGATTCAATCGATCAAGATTGATGAAGCTTGATTTGGAACAAAATTGTTTTGATGATTCGATGCGACATTGAAGTACACATTAAATGCAACTAATATTGATTGCTTGGATTGATGTTTGATGAAAGATAAAGCTTGACAAGGAATGTTTTCCTGTCAAAATATGCCATGGGCTAGTGATTTGGATTTTTTGGCTCACAAATGCTTTAACCAATTGGATTTTACGTTTTCCAATGTTCGGATCACCACATAAGTTTGAGGATATAGATCAAGATTTATTCCTGAAGCAAGATGTAAACATCTGCCCCCAGTGTCTAGAAATGTTTGAATGGCCATGGGTGGATTCTTCAACAGGTGTATGGATAGATATGATAAGCATGCAAAGGATGCCAAGGATTATCTTGTGACAAGATAAGATGTTCAAATAGAGGAATGCTCATTCGGATAATGCTTCAAGGCTTAGATAATGTTCGGATTGGATAGGATCAATGTAAATGACCCATGTCAAGATGTTTACCATAACACGTGCAAAGTCTGTACCAAACCTTCATCAAGATCAAGATAAGGTAGATAGATGGTAATGGGTTGGATAACCGATTCATGGATGAACGAATGATATGGCTGGACTGTTGGCTTCATTTCGAATGCGATGAGGTGCTTTCTCCTGAATTGGCGCACATAGATGCTCGATTCTACACATGATGCCTATTTGCTAGGTTTTCATCATGGTACCTGTCAAAAGCGCCACCGAAATGGTTTTCACTAGAGGACGATTTTTCTCTTTCTTTTTTTTTCAATTCTTTTTCTAATTTTTTTTTGTATTTTTGTATTTTTGATTTTTTTGTATTTTCTAAGAGATTTTAAGCTGATTTTGAATCGCCTAGTACTGCTAAAATTGATGCTTCTGTCATAATGTGCCATCGATATCCTAGTTGAAGAAGCTGCTTTGCCAAGATATGTGCACTTGAAAACAAATTTTGAGAAATCTGTTCTGCTTTGTTGGTACCGAAGTTAACTTTGTCTTTGTGTGCACATCGTGATAGGGTGCCTTCTAAATCCTTATGATGAGGGGTCGTTTCCAACAAATGGTTAATGTGAGAATTGGATATTACGCGTGGAGGCATGGATGGGGTGCGTTTAGGAATAAAGGATGGATTGATTGACAGTTTAGCACCTTTAACTCTCCAAACTTGGGAAGATGAGCAATGATGGGTGGATACGGAAGTGTGCGTGGAATTAGGACCAACAACTCGATATAATTTGTACGTTGCTTGAGAATCCTGCTTTTTCTTTTGTGGACATCTTTGATGGATAATTTTCCCTTTTTGATTTTTCTCCATAGTTTCTTTGAATAACGAAGTTTGATATGAATAGTATTTCTTTGCATTCTTTGGTATCTATATGTATTTGATTTGTCCTTCATGTTTCGATACTTCTTTTTCTTTGATGTCATTCTTCATGCTTTGATTTGAATCTTTCTTTTGATGTTGGTCCCAATTCGTGAATGGGGTGATGGGTGGATGAAGATTCATGACGTCATAGTTTGTAGTATTGGCATTGGTTTCATCATAAGGATTCTTTATGCTCCCTATGTTGATGTTTGCTTGAGACGAAGTTGTCCCCAGTTTTGTGGGAGTATCACTAATATGTTGAGATCCCTTGATTGTCGAATAACCAAGGCCTTGATGCTTAGGATTGCCAACAATTTGCACTGGTTCTAGGATACCTTGTTCATGTAGGCCTAATCCTCTGCCTTGATAATTCATCTGTTGAAACATTTTATTTGCAATAAGATATGATTTACCTTGGAAACAAGGTGTTAATCCTTCTCTGTTCTGTCGTGGACCCTCAAAAGTGTCAGCTTCTTTATTGATGAGATAACTTGCTCTAAGAAAGGTAAGTGATCCAATTTTATAAGTGATTGGATCCTCCACATGTGGGATGAGTGTCTGATCAATATCTTTCACTTGATTTTGTGGGATATCAGATTGTATTGCTTCTTCAAGAAGTGTTGACGATTCATTGTCCCTATAAAACTCTTCCTCATGATTCATTTCATAGGATGTTTCTAATTCACGACTTTTGTAGGAGCCCTCTTCATGATCTACTTTTGATAGGTGTCCATGGGATGTTTCTAATCCACAACTTCTGTAGCAACCTTCTTCATGATTTTTTTCTGCTATGTCTCCAGTTTTGTCTATATCTTGGTCTTGTGCACAAATGTTAAGAGTAGGAGACTCTTGTTCCTTGGTAATGATGTCAAGAGTATGAGACTCTTGTTTCTTTGTAATGATATCAAGAGTATGAGAATCTTGTTTTGAATGAAGATCATCTACGTGTCCATCCAAAGAAAACATCTTGCGGGTAGGCAGAGAAATATGTGCTATATGGATGTGATCATCATTTGTGACATCTTGTATAGATAAAAGAGTGCCCATTATATCATTATAGTATCTCGGAGATATGAATTCGTGATCTTGAATGATTTCGAAATTAGTTTCACCATGCTTTGGATCAAGTTCTTGACATAGGTCGATTTTAAAGGGTGGATTGTCTACAAGGGGTTCTTGGACATTGTCTTTAGGCATGGGAAGTGGCTTAATTTCCACTTGTTCTTTGAATGGATTTGGATCAAGTGTAAAGTCAAATATTCTTTCGCTATTCTCAACCGTGAGGTCGAAGAATGTCAATATGCCTTGGGAGGGACCATTCCTAGACCTTGATGGAAAGTTTTGATCATGCTTTGGAATACGTTCTTGAGATATGTCCTCTAACTCATAAGGTGATGTAGAGACATTTTCAATATGATCATTGGTCGATGGATTATGGATTATGTCAATGGGATCAAATAATGCTAACACATCTTGAAATAGATCACTAAAAAGTGGCTCTTGATGAATATTGAGTTGATCATCAGATGGCGTGGACATATCTTCATAGTGATCATTGATGGATTGATTTTGATCACCATTTTCAGTAGTTATGGTGGAAAGATTGTCAATGTTCTCAAACATAAGATCAAATGATGTTAATGTTTCTTGAATTGGATGATTGTTGGGCATCATCGATGAGTTTTGATCATGATTGAAAAGTAGCTCTTGGTGTATGTTGATTTGATCATTGGTTGAGGTGGAAACATCTTCAAGGTGTTCATTGATGGATATACCTTGATCATTGTTTTCAAAAATTGTGGTGGGGAGGTTTTTAACACTATCGCTAGTGGTTGAATTATGATTATTGTCCCCAATAGCTATTAGCTTTTGATCAGTCAGGTATTGGATGAGATTTTTGAGTTGAATACAATTTGATGTCGTGTGTCCCTTTACTTTGTGAAAATCACAAAAGTGCTTCTCGTCATACCCTAGTGGTTTCCCCATGGGCTCTTGATAATTCACATAAATAGGGATTTTAATGAGATTTTCTTGTATCAACTATTGCAAGACAGACTCAATTGGTTCCCCAAGAGGTGTGTATTTTTGTTTGCTACCCTGTGATATTTTTACTTTAAATTGACCTCGTGCGATTGATTTTGGAGATGCGGTGATTGATCTTTGAGATGCGGTGATTGAGTTTGTTGTTGATGTCGTTGATCTTGATGTCCAATTTCTTGAAATTGGAGATATCGTTCTTGATGTGTTTGTGGGGACAACTCAATGCTTTGATGACATGGTTCAACCAATGGAAGAGTGTTTTGATTTTGGGGTGGAGATGTATTTTGGCGCAATGGATCAACTACTTTGGCAAGTGAAGCAATTTGATCTCGCAAAATTTGATCTTTATTTTCTTGATACCTTTGATATGGTTGAATTGGTTGTTGAGCAAGCATATTTGTAATGCCTCCTTGTGGTGTTTATATGGAATCATGGATAAGTTGATTCTCGATACGGCTCTGATTCAGTGTGATGTTTTGATTTGACATGATAGATTGAAATTGAACATTGTTGTGATTGAGGATCATATTGCCTTGATTTAGGTAACTTTGATTTTGTATGGGGTTACCTTGAGTTGAATCAACATATGGATTTCCCAATATTCTGTTAGGATTTTGAACAACATTGGTTTGATTTGCAAGCATATCTATCCCAAAGTTTACCAAGTGCGGATTTGAAATGGTCATGTTTGGAAAACTTGTATTTTGTGTGTATGAATTTGGTGGGATAATGTTGTTTGCTTGAAGATTCATGCATTGATTGTTCGGTTGATAGAATTGTAGGTTTGGACTTTGATTTAAATCTATCATTGGGAAAGATGTTCCAAACTTTAGATTGGGCATACTCGCATTTGTATCATTGAAGTTTGGAGGAGATAATGATGCCATTCATGAATGTGAGTTTTGATAATCAATCGGTATTGCGAGACTTGGATAGTTTGGTTGAATCAGATTACTCATGATGGATGAATCAAGTTTATATTCCCTCTCCCTCTTGTTTTGTGATCTTGCTAACCTCTGAGGGGTTTAGGACCAATGATGAGATGAAGGATGAAAGGGGTGAATGATATGGATGTTTGTACTCTTAGGAACTTTGGATCAATGCTAGACTTTAAGAATTGGTTTTATTTGATTTGGATTGAGGATAGTTTGACTAAGTGTGTTAAGTCAAAAAAAATGATAATGCACTTGTAAACTCTAGGAAGTTGTGTTATCCTAGAGTAAAATCGTACACAAGAGGGTAGTTTGGCTAGGTGTGTTAAGCCAAACAAGCTGATTTTGAACCTTTAAACCTTAGGAAGTTGTGTTATCCTAGAGGTAAACTTGTACAAAAAAGGATGATTTGGCTAGGTGCGTTAAGCCAAAAAGGGTGATGTTGATTTTCCAAAAGTCTAGCATGAATGGTGTTTACAAAATTTCCAAGAGTTGTTGGCGAGATGTTGTTTGATTGATGTTTGAGATGGGTGAAGTGTTTGACTTGATCCTAGACAAACTTGAGATGACTTGTTTACAAGACCAAGGTAATGAAGAACATGCTTTTCCCTAAGATTGTTTCAAACCCAAAAGATCAATGTTCATATGAAAAACCATAAGACAGAAGATTGCAAGCACATGTGTGGAGTTCAATTGAGTTAATCTTTGTTTAATGACTTATTTTTACCAAAAGCACTTTCTTGATTATGATTTTCAAATTGAATGTCCAATGTCCTAATTTCCCTTTATCCCATACAGTGTATTATGTGGAAATCAAGGAAATCAAGGCAAAGGTTTCCTAGTGTTGACTTTGGGAGAAACAAATTGAGATGTCTGAATGTTTAGAAGCCTTCTAGAGATAAGAACCCCTAGGGACAATCAGTAACATGTGGACACCTCCAAAGTATTTGTTCTTTGAAAGGGTTTGAAATTATGATGATTCGTTGAATGTTTTGTTTTTCACTGTTTTGGATCCAAGCAATGTGTTTTGATTCCAAGCACATGTACAACCCTAGGCTAGAAAAAGGCAATATTTGTCAGGTTCCCACTTGGATAAATCCAGCTGCGCATATTCTATGCGGATGACTAGATTCTTGACCACACAGGCTCCCCCTTACAGTGCACTCGCTTCTCAGGTCAGCCAAGCATCAGTACCCATGAATCTCCCATGGCATACTTTTCATCTCTACAACAGAACCACATGTATATGTGGAGCGGCTTTAGAGAACATGACCTCTTGCACCAACAAATATAAGGTATTTTTTGGCTTCTAAACAAAAGTTTGTAGTAAGGGCATCCAATTTAGGGGGTGCAATGATAGACTCCTTGTGAGAGATCTCCCAACCCTTAGAACAAGGGCTTTACGCATCATAAAGATACTGGGGAAGAGTTATCATGTGCAGCTTCCCATTGTCCATGGCTTTCACCGTGGACATAAATTTATATAGCAGTTTGGAAGAGCTTGGATTTAGCCCGTTACCGCTTGAGTCGTTCCCTTGGGGTGAGTACTTTTTCCCACCAAGGAAGGCCCTCTAAAGGTACACAATAGCGAGTAAGTGCATTCATAGTTCGATCATCTTTGTTTGCGTGAACAAAGAGAGAACACTCACAATGCCTTTTTCTCACACTAGACAAGTTTTGTTCAATTTTAAAATTCCCAACTTGAAGTGTGGAGGCAATATTTTTGACAGCTTAATATCATAAAAAGACTTTTGATTCTCAAGATCGCCGTGAGGTGCGAGAGAAGCGCATATGTCTTTTCGATGATATTACTTTGTGAAAAATATTACAAAGCATTGAATGCACATGTTTATTTTAATTTCCAAAGGCAAAATTGAGTTCATTTTAAGGCCCAAAAATTGAAATGTGAGAGTTGATTGTTCATTTTTAGAACCCAAATCGAAAAGCTTTAGTGAGTTTCTAATGTTTAGTTTTTAATCCAAATTTGAAAAAGAAAATCAATCACTACTTAATTTTAAATCCAAATTGTTCCAGTTGGTTTAAAATAGAAAACAAAAGCAGGAAATGGACGCTTCAATCTTTTACAATAGCATTAAAAAATGCTTTTGTCAAGTTTAATGCAAGGAGATCAAAAAATAAGGCCTCTGACTTTTATTGCTTAACTCCAATGCCACTAATTCTTTATGCTAACCTGCAATCAATACAAAGTTATTACAAATTAGAAGTATGATATTCAATGAATCAATGATAACAACATAGTGAATACAATTTTAAACCAATAAAATGATTGTGCAAGAGACTTATCCTTTGGATTTAACTAGCAATGTTTAATTTGAGTCCATAATAAAGTTGGCTTAGATCTCCTGCATCCTCGACTCACAAAGCCACATAAAGTATTCTTTTGATAATATAACCAACAAGTATTGAATTGCCTTATTAAATACAAAGATGGCTAAATCAATATTTAAATCACTTTAGAATGGCCATTAAAAGATGTCAACTGATGTAGACGTTTAGTAAAGAGACAATGGATGACAAGCATAAATATAGATTCACTTTAGGAAAAAGCCTAGTTAAAGGCAAATCCTATTAGTCAATAAAATATTGCAATCAATAACACATCCATTACCCAATAAAATGAAAATCCAAATCTCCTACAAAGATATATGATACCTTGTTTGTATTAATTGCGGGAATTTCTATGTTTCGCAGAATTCCATTATTGCAGGCATCCATGACTTTTATACCAACAAAAATTTCAAAACATCACACCAAATGTGAAAAAGAAAAAACAATTACTTAAGAATCTCTATTTCCCTAAGTTAGTCTCTTAACTTCATATTCATCCACTATGTTTCCATCTGGGGCTCCAAGGCAAAGGATGGCTTCAAATGTGACTCATGTTCATGTATTAGTCTATGCACACCATGCATCTGAATAAATTTTATCTTCAAATAAAATCTAACCATAAAAAGTTTAAATCCATAGAAAAGTTAATATGTGCACGGATAAGATGTGCGCTGCATAGTGGCTTGGCCCTTAATACACATTTAATGCAAATGATGTCACATTGAGTTGACAAGAGATCCAAGATTCATGACCCTAGCTAGGGCCTTCCTCTGTCAATATTAAATGAGGCCCATCATTTCGTTTGGAGGACCAATCAGCAAGGTGTTCGATCTCAATGCTCTTGTTGAACTTTGGTTAGAATAAAATATACTGCATCTTAAGTCTGTTTGCATCATGTTTAACCTGCACCTAACCCATGTCAACACCTACTTGTGAAGAAAAGATTTTAAATCTTACATATGTACTATCATTTAATGGTGCCAGCTTTATCCTGAAAGATGATGTGAAACCACTAAATATTGACAAATTCACAATTTATGTTTCTTTGCAAGAGTGTTCTAAACACTATTGTTGCATTAGTAGCACTAGATATTGGATGGCCACTTTACCTAAATCTATTTTTGTCAGACAATTCGGTTGAGACAACTGTAAAGTGTGAGCCAGTATTTCTCACTAATCCCTAGATTTTTGAATATTTATTGACCTTTCATACTGACCTCCATTCGGCGCGCTGCAACCTCATTATGGTCTCCTCTTGCTTGTCGCTACGCAAATCGGATTACAACTTGGATTAACCAAAGTGAAGAAAAGGTAATCCACGGTGCCCCTCTCGAAAGTCTCTCCCCCCTTATTGTGGTCATTGATGTGCACGTTGCTATTGCCGGTGTGAATGTTGCTACTACCGATGTGAATGAACGAACTCCACAACCTTTGCTAATGGTCTTTCTGTTTGTGCCAAAGTGAAAGCATAGAAAGAGAATGCGGTTTATTTTAGAATGCCTCAAAGAAACAAGTGGAGGAGTAGAGAAAAAATTATAGACTAAGTTCATAGGCAACCGCTCAAGGAAATGTTCGCAGTTGATTCCTGTCACTCGCATCAAGCATGATCAACTATGGAAAATCTATGATTTTGTCCTTTCAACTTTATTTGGACAAGGCCTTTCATGTAATTGGTATCCTTTCTAGTGGAATACAAGATGAATTTGTTCCAAAAGGAAAAGCTGATAGAAGACCCATGAACACATTCAAGGAGAAACAGACTGTATCTCAACAAAGGAAAACATAGGCGAGGGATGATCTTCAAGTTCAATGAAATCTACTTCAAACATTAGAAAAGATATCAAACTACAGCAAGGCCTGTTCAGATCATGATTCAATCTCTTCAAATGAATTTTTTCCAGAAGGAAGAGCTAATAAAGGAACCACAAATGCATTCAGGCTGAAATAAATTGTATCTTAGCAAAGGAAAATATAGGCAGGGGGTGGTCTTCAAGTTCGAAAAAAAATCAACTTCAAACATACTGACTTCAAAAATCATGAGAGGTAGTACAAAGAGTAAAGATATAGCAAGGCATGTTCAGGTTACGATTTGATCTCTTCAGATTACACTATCAAAAGGAAAAACTAATAGAAGAACCACAAACGCATTTAGAGAAAGTTAAACTGTATCCCAGCAAAGGCAAACATAGGTAGGAAGCATGGTCCTTCAAATTCAAAGGAATCTACTTCAAACATTACTTTAAAAAAAAAGGAAATGCCGATAGAGGAACCACGAATGCATTTAGAGAGAAATAAACTGTATCTCTGCAAAGATAAACATAGGCAGTGAATGGCCTTTAAGTTCAAAGAAATCAGCCTCAAACATACTTCAAATCTACCAGGAGAAGAAACAGACCGATGACAGGTCGTTCGTTACAAACAGTGGACTGAAAATACAGTCCCTTACGGAGGCACATATAGGAAAAAAAAAAATTAGATTAGCCTCAAAGGCAGGATTCTTCTATTCGCCTTTTTTTTTTTTTCAATGAAACCTGGCCATCTATTCCCTAAAGCTCTATCATATCCGAACAGATTGATAATATCGAAAAGGTAATAGTAATAATAATAAAGTCGAATGATACTTAGTTTTTTTTTCTTTTCACTTTATTTCCTGAAAGAAGATTTTGAAGCATAAACGTAGCACAAAAGACATTAACAAAGAAGCACAACTCAAGAAAGATTTATTCATAACCAGATACATGAATTCTCAAATTAGAAGAACAACAGTCATAGCACTGTCCTCCCGCAAAAAATGATTAGACAACAAGGTCATATTTATAAACATGACAAAACTTCTACACATCGACTCATATTCTATCAGCCCTCCTTCTAGTGCCATAATGTAGAGACCCTTTTCTACATTTGCTCAAGAACAACAGTAACATATTTATTCTACTTTGAACAAAGCAAACCAAAGTCTCCCTATGAGATAATGAATCATGTCTAACATGCTAAACAAAACAAGTCTAAAAGACCAAATAAGAAAACTTGAAAGCATATTCAAACAGTATCCATACCTATCCCATAGTGGGAGTGGTGCCTCTTGAAATGTGGAAAGAAAGCCCTTTCCCACCCCCTGATAAGCAAGATTTCCAAGATGATAGATGATGAAGAACAAGATTGATTCTCAAATGAAGAGAGTGACCTTGCATGAAATGTGTTGTTCCCAAATTGTGTTGTTGTGCCTTGCTTTTATAGATCCAAGGGTAGGAGATTGAGATATTTTGATGAATGTGGGATCATTCATAAGCCAATGACAAGATGCCACTTGTCAAGGTGTGAGAGGGTGAGGAATGTGCAAGTCTTGGCCAATGTGACAATTTCAAATTTGAATTTGCATGAAATGACATGTTTAGGGTGGATGAAAGGTGAATTAAATGCTAAGTTGACTTGTGCAAGAGACATGTAAGAACATGTGTAAGAGCATTCAATGCTTTGTTGGATGGACAAGTCCTTTTGGGGGGAAGATTCAAATTGACAGAATATTCCATCTTGATGCCATTTTGAAAGTAATTAGGAGAATAAATAAATCAAAGAAATGATTTATTGGTGCAAGTGGGTGGGTTAGTTGAGAGTTTAGATTTGACTCAAGTTGAGTCAAAAGATGGAGAATGACTGATTATGATTAGAAGTTAATTAATTCAGATTAATTAACTTGGAGGATTTTAGGAGGTGACATTTGATTTATTGAATCAAATAAGAAGAACTTAAGGACTTAAAGAAATAATTTGATTTATTTAATTAAGCTTGATTAAGGATTTAATCAATAAATTTTTTTAATTGATTAATAGAAGAATTAGATGCATGATGTTAGTTTTACATGTCTACATTCACATTATCTTGGCGGGTTAAGGATTTGGGAAGAATGTCATCAACATAGTCTTCTAAGATTTTATGAATATAATCATGGAAGATTAAGGTCATTGCTTGCTGATAAGTAACACCAACATTCTTTAAACCAAAAGGCATCATAACCCAACAAAATGTGCCCCAAGTAGACGAGAAAGCCGTATTGTATTGATCTTGCAGGTTAATAAAGATTTGGTTATACCTTGAAAATCCATCCATAAAGGATAACAAAGTGTGTCCAGTAGTGCACAATCATATCGATGTTAGGAAGAGGGAAGTCATCTTTTAAAGAGGCCTTAGTTAGGTCTCTAAAATCCGTACATATCCTAACATGATTATTGGGTTTGGCCACTGCGACAGTGTTTGAAATCCAAGGAGAATAATTAATGGAGCGAATAAAACTTGCGTCAAGGAGTTTTTCAAGTTCTCCTTTAACATGCAAGGCAACCTTGGGATTCATTATTTGAATCTTCTAGCGAATAGGTTTAGCATTATCAGTGAGGACAATGTTATGGGTCACTATCTGGGGATCTATTCTTGGCATGTCAAAATATTTCCAAGAAAATAGTTTAGGAAAGGTATGAAGCAAGGCTGCAAGATTCTCTTGTTCTTCGTCATCTAGGCACTTCCCAATTTTAATGATTTTGTCCTTGTTGTCGATATCCATGGGGGCATCAAGGGTATCTCCTAAAGGGAGCACATCAGATTTGGGAGCGTCAGGATCATATGGTTCCAAGCTAGGATGAGGCTCATTAATAACACCAATGGTAGACTCATAACTCAACATACCACAAGAGGCATGCCTCTTGGAGCGAGGAGTATCTGAAGCACCTAAGAGATGTTTTAAATCATCCTCGTCATGAACATAGGTGAAGAGGGGAGCATCCACATTAAGAAATTTAGGGTGTTTAAGCGTAAGAGTGGTTCTTGATGTGCATTATATAGTATTGATGTTGAGAGAGGGTCATTGATTGGTTTTTGTAGATTTAGAAAAGGAAAACCCTAGACTAGTTTTAGTTCCTTGCATATTAGGTTCAATGGGGACATAGATGCCTTGTTCATGTTTGTTGCATCCTTTACCCTTGTAACCCAATTGTTTGAAAAGGTCATAACCACAACCATAAAGTCTCTCCATTTCTTGCGGATTAGGGGGTTGTTGATAATCTATCTCATCAAAATTGGTTGTATGTGTGGAATTCTCTTCCAAAAGAGATGAGGTAGAGATAGGGGAAGGGTGTTCCTCTTGTTGGGTGGAGATGACAATGGATTGATTGGTGTGAGTGTCCTCTTTACATTTTACACTACACTCACCCATAAAGGAAGGAGTAAACTGTAAAGAGCCCCAATCATCACCAAGTAAATTAAACTGGGTTTTATCTTTGGGTTGATCCTTCTCAGAAGGGGCAATGTTAGAGATAGGAACTAGGGCATAGAGAGGACTCGATGTGCCCTTTTCGAGTTGCAAGAAACTCTCAGGTTAAGGATTGATGTCAATTTGATAAAATTTATCATTATATAGACATATTTCATTTCGCGATTAAGGGTTGAGGGTACCGCATGCATCTCGTGAATCCATGGTCATCCCAAGAGGAGATTATAAGAGAGATCATAGGGCATGGCGTGGACAAGATTTTTCATAAATAACCATTCCGACGGTAATGGGTAAGGTGACGACACCAAGGGTTTGTTTGGTAACATTATCAAATCCTCTAATGGATAAGGAATCAGATTGGATTTGTGATCAATCCACATGTAACCTATCAAGAAGCTTCACACTACACACATTTAGGGTAGAGCCATTATCAACTAGGGTTCTTTTGATACCTATTCGATCATACTAGGCTATGATCATAAAGGCCTCATTTTGTTGGAATAATTCTAATGGTGGTAGCTCATGTTGATAGAAAGTAATATCCACATTGGCTATGTTCATGTCATGTAAGAGAGCCGCCACATCAGTAGTATTCATACCAGGAGGAACCACTATCTATTGTAAGGCTGTTTGAAGCATGGAGTGATAGTTAGGGGAATTTTGGAGAAGATCCCAAAGGGATATTTTGGCGGGAGTGTTTTTAAGTTGTTCAAACAAATCATACTCCCTAAGTTGTGAGTTGAAATTAGGAGCTACAGGTTACAAGATGGGGTTAGGTAATAGTAGGGAAGTGGAGGGAGGTGGTTGTTAGGGATGTGGGTTATTATAGGTATAATGAGTGTGGGCCACAGTATCGTTCTTAGGAGGATAAAGGGTAAACTCAGGTTGGGATGGGATTAGAGGTTTAGGAGAAGGATGGTAGAGAAAGAATTGGGGTTGGATGAAATTGACATATTTTTTGTTAGGTTGGCCATCACAAAAAACCATAGTGGATGAAGTAGGGGAGATGAAGTCTTGGATGACATCATCTAACACACCCATATCATCACAACTTAAAGGTTTGGAAAACAAGGGAGGCGAAGGTGTAACTACAACATCACCAATCTTAGTGGATGAAGTGAGTGAGAGGAAGCTTTGAAGAGCTTCATCTAACTAATCAAAATCATCACAACTAAAATATTTCGATGATATAGTGTTCCTATAGTGAACAAGTGTGTGCATTGTATTATGTGAGCTATCGATGTTTTCAGGTTTATGTTTCACTGAATGTACTGTGAAAGAACTAGGAACTAAAGCAGAAAAGGAAACATGTAAAGCTTTAATGATACTTAGAAATGCCATTTTAAGCTAGGGATAAGCATATAACAGATAAAATCAAAACTGAAACCTAGCATTGATAGAAAGGAAAAAAGAGTGTAGAAACTAGAAAACAAATTCAGAGAATACTGATGCAAAATACCTACTAGGACTAGGTCGCCTAGGTTGGCGACTTAGTCCTAGTATGATTTTTTTTTGAGTTTTTAAGGTGTTTTTTGATGGAAAATGCAATTTTCTGGGAATTAACATGCAAAAGTATAGTGTATATGTCAAATTTTTGTATCATGCAAAGAGATGAATGGCAATTATGATGCTTTTTCACTAATGTAAAAAATAAAAAACCCTAGGATGTTTGTTTACACAATGCAATGCTAAATAAAGAGCTCCTAGTATGCAAATGCAATGAAAATCAGAAGTATGTAATGTGTTGAAATGCAGGTTCACCAAAATGAACTACAAAATTTTAGTGGTTTTATTTGTGTGGAGATAAAGGAATGGGTCCTCTACAACTTTCTAGGGTTTCACCTAGAAGGAAGAGTGTTTTCTTTCACCTCCATGGGCACCATTAAATCTTGCGATTTGTTCAATGTTAAGGGAATGAAGTGTGTAAAGGTGCTAAAATGTATTATGGAAACCTAAATACTTAACCCTAAACTAATAACACTTATCTTGCTCGAAAACACATGATGTAATATAATAGAAATGAAAGCAATAAGAGTAAACTAATCTAACAAAACAAAGAAGTGCACCTAGAAACCAAAGAGGGATGGAACTAGGATTGTTGAAGTCACTGGAAAAATAGAAAATCAGGGTTTTGTGCTGTTTGGGACACTTACGCCCAGTGGGGCGACCTATTCCCTTTTTGGGAAATCTGCTCTGGGAGTCATTTCTACCAACTGGGTCTCTGAATCTCAAAATTTCAGTGTCAGAAAGCTTCAATGGGACTAGGTCGCCATTATGGGTGACCTAGTCCCTTTCTACTTTTCTGAGAAACTAAAAGTGGACTCAAGTGCCTTAGGTCTATGTTCTACTTCTCCACGAGAATCCTGTCCAAAACCCACAAAATAACCTACAAAATAGAAAGTGTTTGTGTTTATAATGTGGGGTTTGCCTTGGTCAAACCCCTAGTTTGTATTTAAACTTGAAATGAAATGGAAATTTGCATAAACCCTAGCCCTAAGTGTGTCTAGAACTAGGAAAACCTGAAACAAAGCAAAACCCTATTCTATTGTGCTAGAATAAGATGTATGTAAAGGATTTGAAATGATGCAAGACTCTAAAGCCCTAGAAATCCTACACCATTACAAATGAATGTAACAAGGAATGTAAATGGGATGTAAACCTCAAATTTGCAAATGGGTTGAAGGTAGAAGATGGAGGCACTTTGAAATTAGTCTTTAGGAATGATTTGGTTGCTAGTTGCATCTCCTCAACCTAGATTTCTCCATGAATATCCATAGGCATCTATCTTCAACCTTGTCAATGTGTGATCTTGGATGTGAAGTGAGCTTCAAGACCTACAAAAAAAGCCCTAGCTTTCTAACTAAAAGATTCAACTTTTGTTGTTTGAGAGATGAATCTTCTTGAGGAAGATGTTTTGCGCTTGATTTTGGAGTTGAGTGTGAAAAATGAGCAAGAGAGAGTTGCAAAATGACCTAAAAACAAGTATATATAAGAAACATGACCTAAATGTCAAGAATTTTGACCTAAGAAGCTAACACCCATCAGGGATTTTTGATTAATTATTGATTTTCCCGCTTAAAACTTTAAAAATCCTCAAAAAGGACTTGACCGCCAACTTGGGCGACTTAGTCCCACTAAGGGATTTTTAAGTGGGGACGGTACTTTTTGAATGGTTTTGATGTGTTTTGTCGGGGGTTAAATGATCCCTTGGGTATATCAGGCCTCTAAGTCAAAATTAACAACCTTAGGGGCTTATAAATCCTGTTTTTGGGTGAAATTTGGTGAAATGGAACCTAGAGTAGGACCAAAACGGGCACAAAATTGTCCTTTTCTTCAAAGGTATACAATTTTTGTTGACATAGTTTGAGCCAATGGTTTTTTTTTTGTGATGTTTCTTGGTTGGTATGTAGGCCTAGTTTTGGTTATGGTTTGAATTTATATTATGTATGGGATCAGGGACCTAACCTTGCACTTTTAATAAAAAACCATTGAATTATAAGGAATTGACCAAAATATATCTCTATAGAACACAAATTATAATTTAATTCTTATATAGAAATAGAAAATAGTAATCTCAAAGAGTCTTTTGTATCTTTTTGGAAGCCTTTGGGCACTTAGACTCTAGTGTGTGCATAAATATCCTTGTTTTGCATTATCATCTAGACTAGACATATGACAAAAAGTATAAAACATCTAGAATCTATTCATGTGCACAAAAGAGAAATAATAGGATCCCAACAAATACAAAATATTTTATACATGAAAAAAAAACTATTAAAATGAAGGAAAATCTTAACGAACCAAAAATAAAATGATGGGTTTGGAAAATGCTCACCATTCTCCTTTGGCCACTCAATAATGTCCTAGGAATCCAAATTGGATTTACTATGAACCCCAAAGGGTGGGTCAATTCTCAAAAAGGAAGACCTACAAGGGGTTCTTTTCGGATTTGAGGGGTTCACCACCAAGCAAAATCTTGGAAAAGAACTATAAACATTTAACTCACAAAACCTAGTAATGCAAGCTAAATGATGGATGCAAATGATAAAATTAAGCAACAAAAAATAATGATGTATGTACCTAGGATGTATGGAAATGTGATGAGGATTTCATAAATGAAAAAATTCCATCAAAATATGCTATGGAGGACTATCATGCCCTTACTATTGTCTTAGTCTTGTTGCTTTTTTTTTAGGGAAAATGTAGAATCTTTGGATGCCGGAATCGGATCTGAAAGAATCTCTACAAAATACCTTCGGAAGGACTAAGATGCCCTAGGTGGCGACTTAGTCCTAGCTAGAATTTTTGAAATCTTTGAATGTGGTCCCGAGGCTCAAGGTTTGCACTTCCTTCTTCTCGGGTCTTAGGTCCTGAAACTTCTAGATCTAGCCTATAGGTGAGTTTTCGTGAAGATGAAAAATTTGCAATGCAGCATTGTAACTTTGTAACTTTGTGCTTCAAATGATCTTCAAGTCTTCAACCTAAATTTGCAATCACAAACACACAAGAGGGGAAAAAGTTGTTGATTGTTAGTAAATGGGGGTTTTCCTTTGTCAAACCCCTTGTTGGTACTTAAACCTTCAAATTAAATAGAATAATGGAGGGAAATGGTGAATGAACAAAATGCTATATTATAACTAACCAAACCCTTGTTATGAAGTCTGCAAACTTGTGTGAAGTGGCTAGCTTGGATATAGATCTTGAATCAAAGGAATGCTTGATAGATATGGACTTGAATTGCTTGCTTGAATCAAAACCCTACATCACAAATGTTAGCTCAAAAAACTCATGATGCAAGAATATCCTTGATATGATGGTTGAATCTTGATGATGGCTCCAAATGCTTGATGAATTTCTCTTGAATGCTTGAATACTTGAATTCTTGAATGCTTAGATTGTTGGATATATGAAAAATGAGTGAAAGAACCTTGCATTTATACTTATCTATGCTTAACATCCCTAAATTACACCACAACAAGCTGACATATGAATTCATTAATTAAAGGAGGCTAAATCCTGCCAAGATTTGAAATTAAATCCCAAAAATAGCCTAAGGGGGACTAATATGCCCTAGGTGGTGTATTACTCCTGAGGCATGAAACTCAAGGCACAAACTCCACAAAGGGGCCCATTTAAGGTGGTTTTGAAATCAGGATCCCAAGACCTTTGGGGGAAAAAGATGCCCTAGGTGGCGTCTTAGTCCCAAGCCAAAAATCAGGGACACACAACCATAATCATTAAATTATAATTTCTCCTTTGATGTTTGTCAGGATTATCCATAAAAAAGATATAGCTCATTAGGATTGTGGATGCAAAATAGGAACAATTAAGACATAAATAGGGATAAATAAAGCAAGGTGGGCCCAAACAAGTGTTAAAATGCAAGGGTATGCATTTTCCTACACTACACTTAATAAAAAAAGAAATATTTAGAAGAGATAACCATATAATGTCTCTCTCTTCAAATTATTTAACCTACACACATAAATAAAGATGATTTTTTTTGGTTAGCAGTTTGAGGGGCTTGTCTTAGTCAAAACCCCATTTTGGTATTTCTATCTCCAAGGCAAGGTAACGATAATTTTTTACCAATACTAAGAAATGAAAATGTGATTTCTTCAAAATGAAAATGCAATGACTTGTTATATAAAATTATTTAGTTATTTTATATTAACACCTAGAATCTTCAAATGCTAACATAGAATGATGAAAAAAAGAGAGGATCAAAATCACTTGGAAGCTATGAAAAACTCTAAGAGATGTTTTTTCTTCAATGTTGTTGTTCTTTTTACAATATCATGAAGATAATAGTCAGAGAGATTCAAGAGAATGAAATGAAAAACAAAAAAACTTGCATAACATATAAACACCTAAAAGGATGTTGCACCATAAAATATATAACATTGTGCTCATGAAATGGCATCACATAAGGTAGGGTTATCACATAAAATACATAACATCACTTGTACAAACACACACTAAGGGATACATAAAATCACTCATATAAATATTGGAAGGTAACTATTTCTTGGAGGTTAAAGAATCCTTTAAAATATGAGAAACCATAACACTCCTTATGAATTAAAGTCCACATTATAAAATAACAATAAACATATTATTGTTGAGGTGGCACATTGTTGGAATCTATATCATTCTTTATTTCTTGTGATGATTGGGATGACTGCATGACACACATGGCTTTATAATTAATAAACTCCTTGATGACAAATGGAATTTTAGTATGATGTAGGATAATGACATTGTTTTTCCTGAACATCCAAAGTGCCTTGTTTTCTCTAATAAGATTCAATTTGTTTAGGAATGTTGTTGGATTCCCAATACTCCGTGTCAATTCCAAATCAATGACACTTATCTTCCTCATATCATCTACACAAAAATATTGTCCACTAAGATGTCCTTTTACCATCCCTTTGAAGTTATTATTTGTTGTTTCTAAATCCTCATCTTGAGAATTATATTTTTCTTATATCAACATTGATAGCGAACACATATTTTTGACTACTAGACCTGATTTGATTGTATTCGTTTAATATTTTGTTATGTTCTAAGATATTTTTCTTTAAAATCAAGAACTTCCATTCAATGCTCTTTTTCCACATGAGACACCTAGTTTCATCAACACTTTACAATATTTATTTTGTTACCAACTTATCCATACCAAGACCAACCATTTCTTTTAAATTCTTGCCTACTTGTCACACTGACTCTTCATTCTTAGTGCTTGCAATTTTTCTATCAATTTCTTTCTTTACGAACTCCACATCATCATAAACTTTATTGGTTTCTTTAATTAATTTTACTACTTTGGTCATGATATCCTTAACCCAATCTTTTATTATCTTACCATAAGATTTATACATGTGTGAATTTTATTGATCATTTCCCTCCCATTGGTTGTGTAAGGATCAAAAGAAGAACTTATCTGGCTCACTGGCTAAGTTGAAGGATCAATAAGTAACTTTAAACATTTTGTTAAGTCTCTTATTTGTTTATGTTGATCCTTCATTTGTTTATCCTTTTTTGTCCTTTCCACTAGTTTAGCAACTCACACTTGGAAATTATGCACATCACCATCTCTTTTTGAAGGCCTCAAATTAATCCTAGTGATATTAAAATCTTTTACAGTCATTTGATTGGCCTCCTTCTTGTAAAGGAGTGAGAAAATTATACATACATGTTTCTAGTGGTAATCTATCCACAACCTTTAAAAGTTAGTCTTAGGCTTCTTAGGTTGTGCAGTCCTTTGAAGAAGTTTCCTAATTATGTCTTTATTAGGAAGGTTTAATTAAAAATTATTTTCTTAGCTAGAGTTTTCTCTAACTATGAAGTGGAAGAAGGGTGTAAGGTGACCCAATATGACGAGAAGAAAATTGAAATGATCTTCGAAGAGGAGGGGCATTATAAATTTTTATGTTTGGGGAATGAGGAGGGGTTGGACTAGTATGAGTGTGATGAATCAAAGGTTGATTTGGTGGAGGTGAATTTGGAAGAGAACTAGAGGAAGAAGAATCACTTTCCCAAGAATGGGAAGAAGGAATACCAATCGTGTCTTCTTCACCCAAGTCTTTTGTCACAATATCTAATCTTGCCTTTGGTTTTTATTTTTGAACCTTCTTCTTGGATGTCTCTTGAAAAGTATTTTTTGAGAGTCGCTTCTCTAGAGGGTCTTCACCATAATATCATTCTCTACTGGGAGACATTTTCTAGGTAGGATATAACCTTTGAGCAGAATGGGAATTATCTCT
The DNA here is from genome assembly GCA_007115665.2 of Sequoiadendron giganteum. Lineage (NCBI taxonomy): Eukaryota > Viridiplantae > Streptophyta > Pinopsida > Cupressales > Cupressaceae > Sequoiadendron > Sequoiadendron giganteum. The sequence goes on along the minus strand of CM021110.1, from coordinate 430,226,495 downwards.
AACTGCTCTCAACATGCTTTGGAGTATTCGTAGACTTTTGAAATGTGACTTTAGAATTTTGTGCAATCTTTTTCATTACCCACTTACTACAACAATATTTTCCTTAATGGTCTAAATCTCCTTCACACTCCATTCCATAGATAATATGGGTTGTATTTGTATACAATCGAGTATGTGTAGGATCATCATGGAAAAACAAGCCCTTAAGTGGCGATAAAATTCAAAAAAATTAGAGTTAGGCAACTTGACATAAAATTTTGAATAAGTTATCTATGTTATTTCAAAAATATGTAAGAATAGAAGCTGTATAAAATTTAATGTAGTCTCTAAAATGCTAGGTTTATTTTTGTTTTTTTTTAAATTTATTTGGTGAAAATTTGAAATTTCAATGCAGTAGTACTTAAATTTCAGGGAAAAAATAAGAAGCAGGTGTCTGTCTGACCACCCTAACCACAATAAAATGATAATATTTTATATATAAGTAGAGGACTCATGTCCTGATGTGATGCATATTTTTTTGTAATTTTTTTTCAAGTAAATAATTAATTATGATTTTTTTATTACAAATTTTAAAAATATAAAAACTCGTATGTCTAACCACCTTAACTTGGTCAAAAATTCATGAAATTCAATTTTTTTTTAATCCTATAGTATGCAAAGCATAGAATGTGACACATGTTTCAGATTCAAAAAATGTTATACCATTTGAAAGCTATAGATTTTTTTCATTCAACCTATCAATCAAGACTTTAGTTGTAATTGAAATAGAAAATGAATAATAATTATTTATTAAATTCAAAGTAAAGAATAATTTATATTGGTGGAAAGATGAAAATATCATTTAAAAACCCTTTTCGTTTCATCAAATTTGGGTTAAAAAAAAGTCATTAGCCACATGGGCCATCATATCACTTACATATCACCAATTTTTGGCCCATCATGATCTTGCACAAACCCAATCAGCATAGATGGGATGGACCAAATCAAATTCATCATATTCAATGTCATGAATATCCCAATTTAATTTAAAAGTAATAGTTTTTCTCAAAAACAATCTCATCAAACTCCTTCTAACTTCATATTCATCAAATTATAGTCATCCAATAGTCTTCTAGGGCTAGGAGATGATGAAAAATAGGTCCCAATTATAGGTTTCTTGTAATGAAATCATTGTTGTTGAAAGGAAACCTCCTTTCATAAAAGCACATTGTATATTTCACCAAATCCTTCTCTATATTAAGAGCATTAGACATAGAATTACATGAATAATCATTGAGACCAATAGGAAAAGGAATTCTTTTTTTCTTTCTCTCTTGGCATCTCTTGTTCACATCTATAATTTGTTTCCATAATTCAATAAGAATTAAATTATCTTCAACATATTTAGGTAACTTGTAAGGAATCCCATCAAATCGCCCAACTCTAAGATAAGTGAATCTTTGAATTTGTATAAAATGGTTGCCATAGGTGTTAATCAATTGTATAGCCTCTAGAGATATCCTTAGGACAAGTTGTCACCCAAAATATCCCTAACAATTCTCATGGTGAGTGCATCATTCACTCTTTTGAAGCTGTTATAACTTCTTTCTAGTTGCAATTGGACATAGTAGTCATAGATCTAGGTATTCTTATCAAAAACCTCTACATGGTGTAATATTTGCCATGGTCTTGTGCTAGCAATTGCATAGAACAAATATTAAGACATGTAGGATGTATTGGTGATTGGAAAGTGAGTTACTTCTCTATGAATTTGATTACTAATGAGGTTCACCCAATCAATAAATTATTTCCCATGAATTATCACAATGAAAAGATACATCCATTCTTTGAAATTATGGGTATTATCATTACTTGTTAATTGATGAAGAAGGACTATGATGTATGAGATCTCATATATAAAATGGGTTCACTATAATTTCTTTGGAGTTTCTAACCATTATCGAGCAATTATATTTTTACACTGTCCTTTCTTTTATATGAAATGTTGATAAGCTACCATAAATTTGATATCAAAAAGCTCCTCTCTTTGTGGTAAACAAATATAGAAATTAAATGAATTGTTGTTCAATTTTACAATCAACCTATTGTCACTAGTATTTACTTCCCTATACTTCCAAGACTAGAATTGAACATTGTACTACTATAGGGAAGGAAACCACTTGTAATAGTCAACTTTCTATCAATCTCTATGTAATCAGAGGTCTACCCCCCTTCTCAATTCTCTCCAAAAATTCCTTCAAATATATGTGCCCTAGCTTGGTATCACTGATCTCAAGGAGAAAACTAGATAGGCCTAAAAAATGCTCATATCCTAAATAATTGTTTTTCATATTGATGAAGAAGATATATAACTAAATTGCTAGAAGATAATTAGGGTGAACTCTAAGAGTTTTCATTTTTTTGCTACAATCCTATATCTCACTTACATCCCATAAGGCTAATAAAACTATCACAATTTACCTCCTAGTGAGTGATGAGATGTAAGAAAATGTAAATTCAACTTAGTTGAGATCCTTACTATGGTGGTTTGGTGATGCTAGATATATAATTTCCTTTTCTTCATTTTTGATAATTCCTTTCTAGTTGAGCTCATTAAAATGACCTACTTCGACACCCAAATGTGTTTATATTTAATGTTCTTGGGCCAAGAGGAGGAATTAATGGCATGCCTTATTGTTGGCGTGTGTGAGATTTATCTTTGACACCAACCCATGATATTTTTGAATTTCAAATAAGCAACAACTCAGAAGCTTTATCAGAGATTTGAGTGGCTTCGCGAACCTCATCGGGTTCCAACAAAGGTTTTGAAACCTCTTAATTTTTCTTAAGAATGATTTTTATTTGAAAACAATCCTCCACTAAATCTCTTATCAAGGGCTTGGAATCATTTTTTGAGAGGGATTCATCGAGTTGTTGACCTTTCATAGGGTTCTAAGAATCTTATCATATTTCAAAAAAGGTTTTGAAACCTCTTGATCACTCCAAAACACTCTACCAATCCTTTTTTGATCCTTAAATGGTCTTACATTAAATTTCCAATGAATATTGATGAAACATTCGGTATGGTTAAATTAGACCACACATTCATGTTGGCTCTAGACTTAGTTATGAAAACCTTGTCAGAAGTTGAAAGGGTTCTCCAAACTTGGATAAAGGCTAACACGATGCAAATAAGGTAAAGTTAACCTATACAACATTAGATTGTCAAAAATTTACATGGTTAGAATAACCTCATCAGAACCCAAAAGGGTTCTAAGAAGCTCGTTGAAACTTGACAAAGATTATTGAACTTTCAAAATTTCTAACAAGACTTGACCAAAAAGAGGTTGACAAAAACCAAGGTAAAATATACAAATTATATCTATTAGAGATGTTAGAAAGTTGGGTGTATGCAAATATACAACAAACTTAATTAATTTATAATTTCTCAAATTGTTCCCTGATCAGATGCACAACAAATCTGATCAAATGCATAGTAGAATGAATCAAATATGTGATAGGTCACTTCAAAAGCACAAAAAAATAGCTCAAATGCATACTAACTCACATAAGAAGCATGACATGATTGATCACAAGCACATTAAATTTCCTCATATGTGCACTACAATAGCTTAGAAGTGTGAAAGATCACGTCAAAAGTGCAATAAAATAGATTAAAAGTGTCTCTTTGAGATTTGATCTTGAAAAACATTAACCAAAGAAAATGTTATGTTATATATATATGTCATCTCAACTACACCTCAATTTGACTCAAATGCATGAATCTACATATGTAACCTTCAAAGATCTAAATTTCTTGTAAAAAATATATTGTTAATTTTTTTATAAATGTAGGTCCCATCGAGCATGCCAAAATGTAGATGTTGAAAATGAAAATGTGAATTATACAAAATAAGAACAATATAATGAAAGTACTAAATTCACACTCAACAATCACTCAATAAAGCTCAAGATCTAAGCATTAATCAAATAATAAACAATAATACCATAGCAAAGACCTTGATTTGCTCCATTGTTTCTTTGATAGTAGATTGAAAGCTTGGTATGCAGGTTTCCCTTCGAAATAACATAACCATGATAACACAATTATAATATAATAGCCAAGATAATGATATTTGATCAAATATAATAAATAGATAGTTAGATGATATGAAATCTTGATAATGCTTGATAATAATAGTGCGCTTGATAATTGCTAGCTCTAGGTAATCATAGATCTAGGAGATAATGTGTGAATGAAAGGTTTTATTTATATGTCTCACTTGATATTTGATCAACAACGAAGATTATTTAAAGAATCAATGGATAGGAAAAATTGAGATATGGTAGGAGCTAAGATTAGAAATAGATAAAAATAAATAAAATATAATATAATATATAGTTGGAGAAATAATTTTATTTATTATGGAGGGAGAAATTTAATTTAAATTTGGCATGGTACGATGGCCGAGTTGTTGTGTTATTCTTGCCATCAAGGTTCAAACCCCATTGGGGTGGAATTGCTGAGAATTTATATTGGGGATGAGGTCTCCTATTGTGACCTCATCAGTTCATAGCTCTGGGTCAAAAGTGTTTACCCTTCTTAATAAAAACATTTAATTCAAATTTAAATAAATAATTTTAATTTATTTAATTATTAAGAGAAGTGTGTGTTAGCTAATTAAATCATTTTTAAAAATTATTTAATTATAATGGACCAAAATTAATTAATTAAATAATTAAAAAAATTAATTAATATAAATATAAAAATATTAAGATGATTAAATAATAAAAAGTTATTTAATTATTATAGATAAAAGATGAAATATTATCTTAATTAATTAAATAAAAAATGTTTAATTAATATAGTTAAAAGAATTTATGATGAAAATGATAAAATGTGAAGATAGAAATGCATTAATAATTTTAAGTGTCTAGAACATGAGAAAATAGGAGTGCACAATCAACAAAATCATTATTGTAGGCTAAATAGATTTGACGTCTATGCCTGTAACTCTTAATTAATTACTTTAAATTAATTTATATTAAGTTATACACATATGATTAGATTAACCTATATTAAACTTAGGAAATTTTTGTTTCTCATTGCAACATAATTTTTTTATCTCTTTTTTGTTTTTTTTTTTTTGTTTCTAATTCTAATAGTTTTAATAATACCATTGAAGTTTATATTTTATCTTATAATTTAAAAATAATACCAGCATTACAAAAATACTATATCTTTAGTTTTCACTTTTCTTTTTGGTTAGACAATCAATGACATTCTTTGGTTATTGGGTAATGCAAATTCTTCGTAGATTAGTCCTATGTATGGTAGTATTTATTATTCTCCTAGAGCTGCTAGTGGTAGTTATTTTTAATGATCGATCATGGTAATATTGTATAGTTTCATATTTTTTTTTGGCCTTGATCCCTTTGTATGGGTGCTTTCTTTGAATGTTGTTGGTCTTTTGTTTATGTTGTGAAATTAGATGAGAGCCCACAATATAACTCTAGTATTAAATTATGATAATTAGTATTGAGTTTATTACTATAATAAGTCCTTACTCAAGAATATAATTTTTTAAATTGATTATTACTTGCTTATTCTTATTTAGGTCTAAACTTTAGAGGATAACCCAATTTTATTTGTATGTTTTTTCTTCCTCTTTCTAGTAGTAGGAATATTTTTATTTTCTTCTCATATAGGCCTCACCACTTATATCGATATTATGAATAATAAGTGTAAGACTAAGGTTGGTTTAAGCATAAAATTGTTATGAGTGTATTATTTTATTATTTTTCTATTTTGTAATAAAATATTTTTCTTCTTTTTATGAATAAGCGTTTATATATATTAATTAAAGATAATTGTAGTGTAGAAAATTGTATGTTCTTTTTGGAGATACTACAATTTCAAACTAAATTTGGACCTATTTTAGTACCCCTCCATTCATGACACTTTAAATCATCATTAATAGGCCCCTAAGATCCTTTATTTAGGATCCCAAGGCTTATTTCAATTGAAATCTTGACAAAATCAATAAAGGCATTCAATTTTCTAACAACCTAAAATTTACTCACCTTGAAAAGATAGGGTGGGACTCATACACCACCTTTACTCACCTCAAAAATCTAGGGCATATGAGTCCCCCTAGGTGGTACCCATACACCACAAGTGGCATATAAGTCACGTGTGGCCCCTTTTTAGGGGTTTGAGTGGGAAATCAAGGTATTGAATTTAAATTTCATGAATGTCAACATTTGGTATCTAATAAATGGTAAAATAGATGAAGTGCGTATATATACAAGGTTTCAAATCATTATTTTCATTTAGAGAAAGTGATTCAAGGTCTAAGTATTCATAAGCAGTCAAGCATTCTTTCACAAGAGCATTTAAGAATAAGGAGCAAGCAAAGTTGAAGTCTTGGAGAAACATTATAGTGTTTTTGCAGGTCTTCAAGCTCACTTTCATTCAAGATCTAGCATTTTCAAGGATTGATGATGGTTTCCTATGGTGAATCATGATAGATTCTAGGTTGGGGAGATACAACTTGCCATTGAACTAAGCCCAATGACTTATTTCCTAAGTGATTTCATCCTCCATTATCACTCTACTTTCTGCCTAAAGGAAGGTACATGCATTATTATGGCTTATTAGGGTGATTAGAGATCTCCCAAAGTGAGTCATCACATCTATGTTTCATTTATGCATCTACTCTAACACATTAGAATCGAGTTCTACGGAATTTTAGATCTCTTAATCTTAGAAGAACTTAAGATTAGGACTTGCATTCATATTTACTTTCAAGATCTATCATTTCTATCAAGGTTTAACTACTAAACTAGGGGTTTGATCGAGACAAACCCCCCATAAGAAAATCAATACAATATTTTGTTTTACAGGTTTAGATCCAAAAACAAAGTTGGGAAGGAAGAGTAGGGATTGGAGAACATATTCAGATCTTAACTTTCTGAAAAAGAAGAATGGGATTGATAGACCACTTGTGGTGTATGAGTCTTGGTATAACAATTTTTTTGGTTGTCAGAGGATTCAGACTTGTCACTGCCAAATTCCAGTTTCTACCAAGAAACCCTAAATTGGGACTAAATCACCCAGTCTTGCGTATGACTCCTAGTGTGCTTTGAAAACCAAATTTTTAGGATTTCAGACCTTGTTTCGAGCACATTCACTTTCCCAGGTGCACCTCTATTTCATCTCTAGTTTACTATTCTGATTTGAGTTCATTTCTAGGTCATTTACTTAAGCCTTGCATATCATTTACATTTCTTGTCTTTCCAAGCCCTAGATTGGTGGTGAACCCCCTTTTTAGCCTTTAATTACACCCTAGGACACCTTATTGCAAATATCTTTCCCTCATTACATCCCTAGATTGGGATCTCTAAGGTTTCCTTGAATGAAACTTGTAAGAAATTCATTGTTCTATGTCCTAAAACATGACAAAAAATTTCAACATTTCAATAATAATACACAATTTAACAAAAAAAAATTGGGTGGTAAAAAGGCACACCCCAAAAGTCACATGGGCAACACCCAAAAAGTACAAAGCATATTAAAAATAATATTAAAAGCCGCTAAATGACCATGGTAGTACAAACAAAGGGTGGTAGATCCTTGTCATCTGAATTGCCCCATAAAACAATGAAGTTCATAGTGGCGTCAGGAGGGATTCCAACCATCATCATCCTTGTCTTTCTCTTCTCACTAAGGGTGACAAATTTCTAGGTCTAGCCACTAAAACCATTTTGAAGAGTCGATCGACCAACCAAAAGTACCATCGCCACCTCTAAAATCTCCTCTAGAAGGCCACCCTAGTTCATCCTAAGGAGGAGGGAAGGGAAAACACCTATGAGGACATGATACATTGCGAGGAGTAGCCTAAGAATGGGGGTGAGAATAAGAGTCCCTAACAGAGCCTCTCCTCCCCTATCATTGACTGTACGACGGTGAACAACCTTGAGAGGAAGTGGGAGAGGATGGCACATGAGCAACAATTCAAATACTGAAGAGGATTCCCACCCTGAAAATGTGCCAAATTTGAGTGTACTTTTGGGAAAGCTAGAGAGATTCAACCAAAAACAACATATTCCAAGAGAAAGGCTCATATCAAAAGGGCTGAAAGAATGAATCTAATTCCATAACTGTTAAGCTTTGGAGTAGAACCAAAAGAGGTGCTTACAAGACTTGGGTAGCCCATAAAAGGGGCAATGAGGGTCTTGAATCCCCATGTGGGTAAGTCGAGACCCCACGAATAAGCCTTGGAAAAAAATACACCAAGCAAAGTGGAAAATCTTGGGCTCAACAATGGACCACATAGAATAAAATCTTTGGTGCCAAACAAACACTGGGGATTGAAGATCCCACTTCTGGTTCAATCTGTTAATCATCAGATAATGAGGCGAAAGCCATTGGTAACCAAGCCAAGGCTTGTATTTTCTAAAAGGGATGTTGGGGCCCCACTTCCAATCATACCACCAAGGCTTCGTGGAATAGATACCAACTTTGTGAAGCATATCAACTGAAGGGAAAAGAATGCGGATCTAATGACCCAACAGTGCGGAATACATTCCCTTAACACCTTTACTATAGGGGAGAGAAGCAAAAATGAAAAACTAACAGTTTCTAAAACTTATAGAGATGCATACAACCATGGCAATGAGAAACCAAAAAGATAAGCAAACAAAGATGACACAGTATTTACGTGGGAAAACCCTTTCAGGCAAAAAACCCACCACACAAAGTCAAATCAATTGTATTATAGTAATGAATCGATTACATACAATATCCAAACTTCTTTGCTTAGCTCACAATCACCCAGAGAGATTCAGATCCACTGTTACAATGTTTTCACAACATATAGTTCAAAACCCTCTTCAAGAACTCACGTCCTTCTTGTTCTTCAGCTCGTGACTTCAACTTGCTCTACAACTTCACAGCTCAACTCAACTTGTCTAACTTTTGAGAAATAACACATCTCTCATCCAAATGTAACCGACTCAGAAGAGCAACGAAGTCCATCCTCAAATCACGCAACTGGTCGGATCTGACAGATCTCCTGCAACGAGCCGACTTTGCATTCAAAGCCATTACTCAAAACGGTCGAGCTTGCCACCCTTCGTTGACAAATGCAACTGCCACAATAACTATCTTGGTATCCGTCCAATCACTATTCAACCAGGTGCCACGTGTCCAAGACCCATCAGCAATCGCAGCTGACAGAGCAACCAAAACGATCAAACAGACATCGGGCGCAACCAAGACTTCAAGTCATAAATAGCACTGTCGGAGTCAGAGTCAGAATAGGAGTCGAAACAGGACTCCACTAAAAATACACACTGTCAGAGTCAGAGTCGGAGTCGGAGTCGGAACTGGAGTCAAAACATGACCCTACCGAAATTTCAGGTTCAGGAACCATTTTGGTTTCGCGTCCACCCACAGCAAAGAGGAACTCATCGGAAACAGTTTTGATCGGGTAAAGTCAACCTGGGGTCAAACCAAGATGGGAACACAAAGGACCGAAGTCGAAGTCGGGCACGAAACAGGAACAGAAACAGGACTTTACCAAAAGTCCAAGATCAGGAACCAATCCGGTTCCGGTTCCACCTCCGCCAACTGCAAGAAACAACAATCCAAAACTAGGACAAGGCAGAGGAAAACACCCCGAGTAGAATCCAAACATCCAGAAGAACCAGATCGTAAAAGCAGGAGTCGAGCTCGGAGTCGGAATAGGAACTGAAACAGGAACCTGGCAAACGAACATTGCCAACTTCCAAAACTGGTTTCGCCTCCGCCAGAACCTGCAAAGCGAAGCGAGAACAAACTGACGGTAGGAAGCGAAGTCGGAGCAGGAACGAGAACCGAAACCTGAAACTTAGGCAAACAGAACAATGCCAAGTTCCATCTCCGTTCCGCCTCTGCCAGAGACTCAGAACTTAGGCAAACAGAACAATGCCAAGTTCCATCCTAGTTCCGCCTCCGCCAGAACTTTGTAAACAACACAAAATCACCAAGGCATGAAAACGAGGACTTCAAGCTGGAAGTTGAGACATAATTTATCAACAATCTCCCACTTGGTGAACACTTCCAGCTTCCTCAAAACATCATACCTTACTGTCTATCATAGGCCCCAAGGTCCATTGATTTTGTGCACCATCTGAACTTGTCTATGCTAACCGGCTTTGTCAAGGCATCTGCAACATTCTTGAAGGTGTCAACCTTATCCATACTGACCTTGCCATCTTCAACCATATCCCTCACGAAGTGATATTGCACATCTATGTGCTTGGTCCTGGCATGAAAGGTCGGATTCTTTGCCAAACAAATGGCACTTTGACTGTCACAACAGATTGAAATCTGCTCAGCATTAAATCCAATGTCTGAACACAAACGCTTCAGCCACACTGCCTCCTTGCAAGCATGAGTTGCTGCCATGTACTCTGCCTTTGTCGTGGATAAAGCAACTACAGCTTGTCGCTTGCTCATCCAACTAATTGCTCCACCATTAAGCATGAAAGTGTATCCACTGGTGGATCTTCTGCTGTCAATGTCCCCTACCCAATCAGAATCAACATATCCTTGAATGCTAAGAGTCCTATGTGATGCAACCATACTGCCATGGTAACACAAAGCATAATCTAAAGTACCCTTCAAATACCTGAACACTCTTTTTACAGCATCCCAATGTGATCTCCCTGGATTTGCCATGAAACGACTTAGAACTCCCACTGCTTGGGCAATGTCTGGTCTTGTGCATACCATAGCATACATCAAACTGCCTACTGCACTTGCATAAGGCACACTGGTCATGTCCTCCATCTCAGTAGCAGACTTTGGATAGTCTTCAGTAGATAGTTTCAATCCTTGCATGATTGGAACAACTAGCTGCTTGCAATCAGTCATGATAAACCTCTCTAGAACGGTTTTCACATACTTACTCTGACTGAGCCAAAGCTTTCTGCTTGTTCTATCCCTGGTTATCTCCATCCCAAGAATGTACCTTATTGCTCCAAGATCTTTCATTTCGAACTTAGCAGACGACTAAGTTTTAAGATCAGAAATCATTGCCTTGCTATTACCAATGAATAACATGTCATCCACATATAGAGTAATAACAAGCACACGATCATTCTCACATTTATAATAGATTCAATGATCAGATTTTGATCTAATAAACCCAATTGACAACACAAGTGTGTCAAATTTTTGGTACCACATTCTAGGAGATTGTTTTAGACCATAGAGAGATTTATTTAACTTGCAAACCAGATTTTGTTTACCTCTATCAACAAAATGCTCAGGTTGGGACATGTAGATTTCTTCTTCCAGCTCACCATGGAGAAATGTTGTCTTCACATCCATTTGCTCAATTTTATAGTCATACACAGCTACCAATGACAACAAAAATCTGATGGATGTCAGCTTTGCTACAGGGGAAAAGATCTCTCCATAATCAATTCCCTCAACTTGGGAAAATCCCTTTTCAACTAGTCGTGCCTTATACTTCTCCACACTGCCATCAAGGCCTATCTTCGTTTTGAATATCCACTTGCAGCCAATAGGCTTTCGCCCTTTAGGCAGTGGTACCAACTTCCAGGTATCATTCTTTTTCAAGGAATCCATCTCTCATTCATGGCTTCCAGCCAAGACTTTGAATCAGCCATGCTGATTGCTTCTTTCATAGTCCTAGGCTTGTTAGTGCTGGTAATTAAGGCATAAGCACAATTTGAATCTAACATAGAGAAACCATACCTTTCTGGTTGCCTTCTTTCTCATGTAGATCTCCTTAGAGGCTGAGGTTGTTCTTCATCATCAGAACTTCCAGAGCTGCTTGAGCTCTCCTCAATCTCAGGTACACCATGCAGCTCTTCCCTTTCTAGAGTTTGGGGAATCTCAACTGCATCCTTCTTCTTATCACTCTGATTTGTCTCAAGCTGTTGATCACTTACTAAAGCTTTCAGCTCATGAAATATCACGCTTCTGCTATACAAAACCTTCTCAGTAACAGGATTCCAAAGCTTGTATCCTTTCACACCAACTCCATAGCTGATGAGAATACATTTCACAACCTTGTTATCCAACTTTGATCTCTTTTCATTTGGCACATGAACATATGCCTCACAGCCAAAGACCCGAACATGCCTTCATGAGGGTTTCTTACCTGACCATGCTTCCAAAGGTGTCATGTCAACAAGAGCTGAACAAGGAGATCTATTAATCAAATAACATGCTGTAGCAATAGCCTCAGCCCAAAACTTCTGCTCCAGACCAGCACCACTCAGCATACTCCTTGCCTTTTCCATCAGTGTCCTGTTCAACCTTTCAACAACTCCATTTTGCTGTGGAGTGTAGGGGGTTGTCTTATGCCTTTTAATTCAATGATTAATGTAGTACCTTTCAAAATCTGCAGAACAAAACTCACCTCCATTGTCTATCCTTAAACACTTTATTTTCCTTCCAGTCTGATTTTCTACCAAAGATTTGAACTCTTTAAACCGACTGAACACTTCTGATTTACTTTTAAGAAAGTATACAAGTGCCCTTCTCTAACAGTCATCAATAAAAGAAACATAATATCTAGACTTCGATAACGAAGGAACATCAACTGGACCAAACACATCAGAATGAATATAATCCAGTATACCAGAAGATTTGTGAGGACTAGAGGAGAAAGAAACACGGTGTTGATTTCCATAGATACAATGTTCACATAAATCAAACTCAAGGTTAGAATCATCAAGCCCTTCTACAAGGTTTTTGTTCTTCAAGGTTTTTAAACTTTTCTCACCAATGTGACCAAGTCTATGATGCCATAACATAGTCTTCTCTGTTGGGAGTTTTACCTCCAAAGCATTTGCAGATAGTGAAGAGTCTTCATCTTTCTCTATAGGTGCAGAATTACATGACTTTACAGAGGCACTGTTACAAAGAACAAGTCATGCATCCAGCTTGTACAGAGTGCCAGTACGAACACCCTTAGCTAACACCATTGCACCTCTAGCCATTTTACATCCCTTACTAGAAAAAGAAACTTCTACACCAACATCATTTAACTTACTAACAGAAAGAAGATTTCGAGCCAAACCTGGGATGTGAAGAACACCACCAATTCCTTTGACTCTCCCATCAGGAAACTAAATTCTAACCCTTCCTCTGCCAATAATCTCCAGTGTTGAATCACTTGCCAAGTATACCTTTCGACCATCATACTTCTCATACTTTGAGAACTAATCTCTATTGGATGTCATGTGAAAAGAGGCACCTGAATCAACTAACCAAACATCATCTGATGCCTAAGTTGTCAGGGCTACTGCAATAAAGGCATCTGCATCACTTTGAGAAGATTCGTTATCAAAAGCATTCTTCTTCTTCTTCTCCTTCCAGTCCTTCCTGATATGACCAGGTTGCCCACAGTTCCAGTACTTTACCTTGGAATTTTTACCAGGAGACTTTGATCTCCCTTTAGACTTGGATTTCGACTTGTTGTCTTTCTTCTTGCCTTTTTCCTTTGTTCTACCTCGAACAGAAAGAACATCTTTGGCCATCTCAAAATATTTCCTTCACATTTCTTTAGACAAAAGCGAAGCAACCACATCATCAGTCTTGAAAGTGGTGGTTGTGCTTCCAATAGCCATCACAAGATGATCCCAACTGTCAGGTAATGAACACAATAGGAGCATGCAATGATCCTCCTCCTCAATCTTTACATCTACAGATGCCAGCTGAGTAACACTCATATTAAATGAGTTCAGATGATCTGCAACAGATGCACCTTCATCCATCTTCAAGGAGTACAACTTCTTCCTCAGGAATAACTTGTTTACCAGAGATTTTTCTTGGTAAATATCACCAAGCTTCTTCCACAAAGCAGCTGCAGACATCTCCTCATGAACATTCAAGAGCACAGAATCGGCTAGACTTAGTCTTATCAATCCTCTTGCTTTTCTATCAGCAAGATCCCAAGCTTCTTGGGTCGTAGTTTGTGGCTTAGTTCCAGACACTGCAATCCAGAGGTCTCTATCCACAAGCAAGTCTTTTATCTTGAATTTCCATAGCTCAAAGTTGCTGCCATTAAACTTCTCAATATCTATTCTACCAGATGTACTCACCATCTCATAATAGAAACAAGTTTAACAATGCAAGTCTCCCACTGAAACAATATTAGTGCAAAAAACTAATTTTCCCTAACAAGGATAACACGAACTGGCCAAATTTTGATACCACTTTGAAGGGAAAAGAATGCGGATCTAATGACCCAACAATGCGGAATACATTCCCTTAACACCTTTACTACAGGGGAGAGAAGCAAAAACAAAAAACTAACAATTTCTAAAACTTATAGAGATGCATACAACCATGGCAATGAGAAACTAGAAAGATAAGCAAACAAAGATGACACAGTATTTACGTGGGAAAACCCTTTCAGGCAAAAAAACCACCACATAAAGTCAAATCAATTGTATTACAGTAATGAATCGATTACATACAATATCCAGACTTCTTTGCTCAGCTCACAATCACCCAGAGAGATTCAGATCCACTGTTACAATGTTTTCACAACATACAGTTCAAAACCCTCTTCAAGAACTCACGTCCTTCTTGTTCTTCAGCTCGTGACTTCAACTTGCTCTGCAACTTCACGACTCAACTCAACTTGTCTAATTTTTGAGAAATAACACATCTCTCATCCAAATGTAACCGACTCAGAAGAGCAATGAAGTCCATCCTCAAATCACGCAACTGGTCGGATCTGACAGATCTCCTGCAATGAGCCGACTTTGCATTCAAAGCCATTACTCAAAACGGTTGAGTTTGCCACCCTTCATTGAAAAATACAACTGCCACAATAACTATCTTGGTATCCGTCCAATCACTATTCAACCAGGTGCCACGCGTCCAAGACCCATCAGCAATCACAGCTGACAGAGCAACCAAAACGGTCAAACAGACATCGGGCACAACCAAGACTTCAAGTCATAAATAGCACTGCCGAAGTCGGAGTCGGAACAGGAGTCGAAATAGGACTCCACCGAAAATACACACTACCGGAGTCGGAGTCGGAGTCAGAGTCGAAATTGGAGTCAAAACATGACCCTATCGAAATTTCAGGTTCAGGAACCATTTTGGTTCCACGTCCGCCCACGGCAAAGAGGAACTCATCGAAAATAGTTCTGACTGGGTAAAGTCAACCCGAGGTCAAACCAAGATGGGAACACAAAGGACCGGAGTCAGAGTCGGGGACAGAACAGGAACAAAAACAGGACTTTACCAAAAGTCCAAGATCAAGAACCAATCTAGTTCCGATTCCACCTCCGCTAACTGCAAGAAACAACAATCCAAAACTAGGACAAGGCGGAGGAAAACACCCCAAGTAGAATCCAAACATCCAAAAGAACCAGATCGTAAAAGCAGGAGTTGGGCTCGGAGTCAGAACAGGAACTGAAATAGGAACCTGGCAAACAGACATTGCTAACTTCCAAAACTGGTTCTGCCTCTGCCAGAACCTGTGAAGCGAAGCGAGAACAAACTGATGGTAGGAAGCGAAATCAGAGCAGGAACGAGAACCGAAACCCGAAACTTAGGAAAATAGAACAATGCCAAGTTCCATCCCAGTTCCACCTCCGCCAGAGACTTGGAACTTAGGAAAATAGAACAATGCCAAGTTCCATCCTAGTTCCACCTCCGCCAAAACTTTGTAAACAACACAAAATCACCAAGGCATGAAAATGAGGACTTCAAGCTGGAAGTTGAGACATAATTTCTCAACATCAACTAGAATGGAACTAACCATCCCTTCAAAAGTTTTTCGATCATGATTTTGTCAGATAAACTTGGATTTAAAATCTCCCCACATTATAAGATTCATCGTGGGTTTGAAAAATAAGTCTTGAGAAGATTGGATGCCCTTTTGGTAGAATTTTAGAGCCTTAAGCTAGGGAAAGTTGGCTAGAGGGTGACCCATATTGGAAAATAAAGGAGACCATCAGACATTCTACTAATTGAAAGATAACCCATCTTTGAAACCTAAGCCCTTTCACTAGAGCTAGGGCTTAACATCCTCCAAAGCATGCCAAATGCTTTTGGCGACAAAAGTTCCCACATTTTGAAGAAGATCCTTCGTAATGGGAAGGGTATAGAAATAAATCCATTTCTAGGAAGATTAGATTAAAATAACTGACCCTCTAGGTATGCCTAAAATGACAAATCTAAATATCAATGGACTCCTTCAAATCTTGTGAAATGTCCATTTTGACACATACTTGCATTTGACAATGATCTTGAAAGAACTTGTCAGGTTCAACATAATTGACTTTCCCTAATGAAGAAGCTATATGGTGAAGAAAATGCAAACATGGCAAGAGTAAACCAGGAAAATCAATCCAAACTAGAACTCATAACTTTCTATCCTTAGAGATAGAAAAATATTGGGTCCAAGGTTGGAAAACCAATAAAGAAGATTAAACATGCCAAGGACAACGATTTCAGATTTCCCAAACATGACTAACCTTTGCAAACAGAGAAAGAAAAATCTTTGGTCAAATTCTAGACCATATCAAGGCGGACCCCATGAGCGACCTAGGATTTATGGACCCATTCTTTTAGCACACTTTAAGGGGGGAGTCCTCCCAAAAAAATAACCAATAAGAGTATGTTTCTCTAACTAATGACATGCAGAATCAAAATCTAGGATGGGAAGCACCACATTTGTTAGGGAATCAAAAGACTTACCTCATGGAACACTTTCAGAATAAATGTTTGGGCTCGCTCGCTTGTTCGGAGGAGGAGTCATTGTGTAGAGTCATCAAACCACCAACACCAGCATGAATTGTTGGGTTGGAGTAATTCATAGGCATAATAAAACAACTAAAGAAAATCACAATAAATAGGGTCATACAAAGCAAAGTAAATGAAAATCCTACACCTAAGGTGTAGTATGATGCAAAGGAGGCTAAAGATGACCACAAAAACAAGAAACGCTAAGCAGACCTCATAAGCATCAAGGTCTAAGAATAATTTTGATTCCTATATTTTTCAATTTCTCATTTTTATTGTTCTTAGGTCACTAAAATCTTCATTTATTTTTTTAGGAAATCTTACAATTATATCACATTTTCTTCATCATAATGATGTATTATAGAGTATGATTTAAAATGTTGATACAAGATACTTACATAATTATTGCTACAAATACTCTTAATCATTTATATGAAGTATGAAAATATCATACCTATTAACTAAAATGATTGACAAATCAACAATTTTGGGAATTAAAGTGCCTTTTAATTAATTCTTAGATTCTAAAATTTGAATATACTTAATCTTCTCTAGATTAGGGGTTGCACATATTTCATCATTTCGTAACATATTTTGACACCATATGAACATGAGAATACATAATTTTATTTTCTAAGCCCAATCACATATATTTATGATATCTTATTTTTTATGACTAAAATAGTTATATTTACACCATCCCTTTTTCTCTTTAGATTTGTAATGTGATTTTGGTGTTTGTCTTTGACATTTTTGTTGCATGTTCAATAAATTATAGGTTAATTAAATATATTAGTCTATTCATTAATCCATAAATTATATTTCATATGATCAAATTGGATAAAAGCAATAACCTAAAGAAAATATCTATATATGTAGAAGTAACAACTATAATAGTATGATACTTGTTAAATAAACACACATAAAATATAATCTTAAGGGGACCTAAATGTAGAATAATAAAAATCTTTTCCATAAACTTTCAAACATGATTTAACATATATTCAAAACAAAGCTAGCTACCATTAACATAATAAGTCAAATTTTTACCATATACTTAAGACCTTTGAATACAAACCTACTTAGAAGACCATCTTCACTCCCTTAACACTCATTCATACAAAGATTAAATGTAAGACAATTTCATTTGGAAAGAGAAGATGCCTCAATTGAAAATCTCCCCTTCAAATGCCCCAATTTTAAGTATCATCTTCTTCTAATATATTGAAGAATTTTTCTTATTTAGCATTACTATTTAAAGTGATGTAACTCTAAAAACTTAACATATAGTTATGCCAAAGACCTAATGCTCTAATGATAGATTCTAGTAATAAAAAACACATTACACAATAGTAAAAGCAAGTTAGTTATTATTTTTAATATTTTATTTTGAATATAAAATGTAATACAAATCAAAATATTTTAGGTTATGGTTGTAGAGAAGGGGTTATTTACAAATTTTATTGCATGCTACTAAGAAAATAAAGAACTTGTTTTCACTTTTAGTTTGTTCTATGAATTTTGTAAGAGCAACTAATAGTAATCATTATATCCAATATTTTTCTCTTAAAAATAATATTTAGATTCCACTAAGTGCCTTTTAGTGATGCACCATGGATTAAAAAAATAACCTTAAGTTGGTGTGAGAAAATTAAATCCTATACCACAAAAATTGAATGGTAAAATGTAAGAACTCTTTTTTTTTTCAAAATAAAAATTTAATGTATTGTATTACATTTTATCTATATATCTCAAAACCTATCTCTTTATTAATTTAGATCTTAAATCCCATTTCTTTCATAATCATAAAACCTTACTTGAATCTTCCTCAAATACTTTATTATAAATAGAAAATATAGACATAATTTTTCTATATTTCATAAAAATATATTTGAATACGATTGAATTGAATTATGTACTTTATTATTTTAAAAAAACTTCACAATTAAATTTAAAACATTCGAATACATCAATTTAGTGTCTTGGGCTTTCAAAACTATTAAATTTTCACAATTACTATCATTTTCTATTTCTGAATTTAATTGTATGTGAATTTTTTTGCATGATGAAAGAAACTATTAAATTTTCACAATCCATATTACTATCATTTACTATTTCTAAATTTGATTGTGTGAAGTTTTTTTACATCATGAAAGACTAAATACACCAATTTAGTGCCTTCATCTTTCTTTACGGTAATTATGCTTTCTTTTAAAAAGAAAAATACCTCTAAGACGTCAATTTATGAAAAATGACCTCCCTGGTCTTCGGCATTTGATATTTCGATTCAGCATACGTTCGATTGAGGTACCTATCTTTCTTTTGCTTCATGAACTTTGCACAACAAATAACAAATGGCACTGCGATTAGCAGAGCCCGCTGCGTTAAAGCTTTGGCCGAACAAAATTTCGTTGTTTAGCAGTCAAATGCTTCAGCTCCTCCGAAGAAAATACACTTCTGGCAGTCTTAAGTTTGTTGATCCCAAAACGCTCTGTAAGCAAGGTAAAATAAAGGAAACACTTAAAATTCTGCAGGCCACAAAACAGACCGCTGATTCTTCCGTATACGTCTGCCTTTTGGAAGAATGTATCAAGAAAAGAAACATTTTGGAGGGCAAATTAGTCCATACCCATATGAAGGATCGTGGGTTTTTAGCAGATACTTTCTTAGGGAATAAACTTATCAAAATGTTTGCCAAATGTGGCAGCGTGGAGGACGCTCGCAATGTGTTTGTTGAAATGCCGAAACGAGATGTGTTTTCCTGGACTGCCATGATTTCAGCATTTGTTAGGAATAATTTTTACAAGGAAGCCTTGGAGTTGTTCTACGAGATGAGAGAAAAAGGCATAAAGCCTAATGAATTCACATTTGCTAGTATTATTACTGCCTGTGCGAATTCGGCAGCTGCGGAAAAGGGCGAGGAAATCCATCAAGAAATAAGGAAAAGTGGGTTTAAGTTTGATGTTGTTGTGGCGAATGCCATTGTAGACATGTATGGTAAATGTGGGAATCTAGATTTGGCACGCGACGTGTTTGACAAAATGCCTCAACGAAATGTGGTATCCTGGACTGCCATGATTGCAGGGTATGTCCGGAATGGGCAGGGAGAGAAAGCTCTGAAACTCTATGGGCAAATGCAGGAAGTGGATGTGAAGCCCAACGTAAAAACTCTTACGAGTGTCCTTGCGGCATGTGCTGATTTGGCGGCTCTGGAACAAGGTAAGGATGTCCATGATGAAATTGTGAAACGTGGGTTTCAATTTGACGAATTTGTAGAAAGTGCTATTGTCGATATGTATGCAAAATGTGGAGATATAGAGATGGCGCGCGTACTGTTTGACAAAATGCATAAAAGGAATGCAGTGTTGTGGACTGCGATGATAGTAGGATATGCAATGCATGGCCAGGGGAAGGAGGCTGTGAGGCTGTATGAGAGAATGCGAAGGTTTGGGGTGATTCCAGACGATATCACCTTTGTTGGTGTTTTGTCTGCATGCTGTCACGCTGGCTTAGTTGATGAGGGCTGCCGAATCTTTGACTCTATGAGTGAGTACACTCATATTGTGCCTTCAATGGAACACTATGGCTGCATGGTTGGCATTCTTGGCCGTGCTGGTAGGCTTGATGCGGCACAAAATTTAATCAACAAAATGCCAATCAAAGCAGATGCTACAGTATGGGGATCTTTGCTCGGTGCTTGTAGAATCCATAGGAATGTTGAGTTAGGAGAGTGTGCTGCAGAACACATCTTTGAGTTGGACCCTAAAGATCCTGGACCTTATGTGGTACTGTCAAACATATATGCCGAATCTGGCCAGTGGGATGCAATCCAAAAGGTTCGGAAAATGATAAAAGAAAGGAATGTGAGAAAGAAGCCTGGTTGCAGTTGGATTGAATTTAATCATCAGGTGCATACATTCCTCGTAGGTGACAGGTCACATCCTCAAACAAAAGAAATTCATTCAAAGTTGGAGAGATTGTCCAGGCAGATGAAAGAGGTAGGTTATGTTCCTGATAGAAGCTTTGCGCTGAATGATGTGGAGGAGGAACAGAAGGAAGATATGCTTTCCCACCATAGCGAAAAGCTGGCAGTTGCATTTGGACTTATCAATATAGATCCTCAGAAAACTATTCGAGTTATTAAGAACCTTCGAGTATGTGGTGATTGTCACTCTGCAATCAAGTTCATCTCCAGGATTGGTGCACGGGAAATTCTTTTGAGGGATGCTAGTCGATTCCATCATTTTAAGGATGGACAGTGTTCATGTGGGGATTATTGGTGACACTAATCTAAACATTTTCGTGTATTCACTGTTGGATGTCGAAGCCCAACTGTCACTCTGTCTTTCCCTTGAATTGCATAGTCTCTTCATTTTTATTTTTTTTCAAATCTCTTATCCAAAAGTGGATAATGTATTTGTCTTCATATTTTTTTTTTCGAATGTCTTATTCAAAAGTGGATAATGTAATTGGCATCATATAATTGCTCATGTTATGCTGCTGTAAATGTATTCGAACATCTGAGATAACAAAGATATTTCGCTTGCTTCAAAGTGGATGTAGTCAAATTGGTGAACCACTATAAATCTCCAAGTTTTTCGTGTTCTTCGTGTTTTGTAAATTATCTTAATTCTGATTTTAATTTCTGCAATCTTCTTTCATTTAGTTTGCGATAAATTCATCAACAATTGGTATCAGAGCTTGGCGAATTAGCTGTTCGGGAATTGTGATAATTTCTAAGAAATAAAGGAAGTAGATAAATGGAAGATAGAGAAGTTCGCGGGGCAGAATTTCGAATTGTGGAAAGTGCAGATGGAGTCTCTATTGATTAGAGACAATCTTTCACTTGCATTGGAAGGAAAAACAAAGAAACCAATTGCGATGTTAGATGAAGATTGGGAAAAGTTCGATAAGAAAGCAAGAGCTACAATTATTTTATCATTATTCAGCAACGTCCTTTTCAACGTCATAGCAAAGAAGACCTCGAAAGAGTTGTGGAACAAATTAACGGACATGTACGAGATGGATTCAACTTCAAGCAAAGTTTACTTCATGAAAAGCTATATAATCTGAAAATGAAGGAAGGTGGAATCATGTCAAACCATTTAAACGAATTCAATACTTTAATCAATCAGTTGTTTTCAGTAAATATCAATTTGGGTGATGAAATCAAAGCCATATTACTGTTGTGTCCTCTTCTGAATAGTTGGGAAGGTGTTGTGATGGCAATCAACACCTTCATATCCGAGAAAGCAAAATTCAAATTTGATGACATTGTTGCAACTCTTCTCAGCGAAGATATGCGAAGGAAAAATCAAGGAATCGCATCCGATGATACCTTGATTTTTGGCAATAGAGGTAGACACCAAGAAAGGGACATAAACAATCATTGAAGAAGATCAAATCAGTGAAAAGATCAATGCCAAGGGGAAGAAATAGAGGTTGTTGGTTGTGTGGAAAAAAAGGCCATACAAAGAATCTTGAATTGTTGGTCATACAAAAAGGTGCAATACCAATCAAAGGATAGTGAAGTGAACACCACATATGAAAAAAATGAAGGTGTTCTAATCTTATCAACAAGTGAAACTAAAACGGATTCGTGGGTGTGGATTCTGGTGTATCCTTCCGCACAACCTCATGTCGGGAAGCCTTCCAAAATTATCATGAAGGCAAATTTGGTAAAGTATATCTTGGTGACAACGAGGCATGTGAAATTATTGGCAAAGGTGACGTGATGTTGAAGTTGAAGAATGAAAACAAGTGGTTGTTGTGCGATGTAAGACATGTTCTAGAGTTAAAAAGAAATCTGATTTTTGTAGGACAACTTGATGCTCAAGGATGTAGCATTGCTTTCTCTTCAAATTATTGGAAGGTGACCAAAGGGGCTTTAGTAGTTGCAAGGGGTAACAAATTGGGCACATTATATGTGCTAGATAGTTTTGTTGAAGTGGGAGCAGTGATGGCACTTGTGGACAAAGCAGAACTATGGCATAGAAGGCTTGGGCACATGAGCAAGAAGGGGCTTGAAACCTTTCTCAAAAGGGATGATCTTCCGAGATTAAAATATGTGGATTTGGAGTTATGTGAGCATTGTCTATATGGAAAATCGAGGTGGATTAGTTTCTTGAAGACCAGGCATGACAAAAAGACAAAACCTTTGGAGTTTGTGCACTCTAACGTGTTCGGTCCCACAAAGGTAACCTCGTATGGAGGAGCTAATTATTTTATTACATTTATTGATGATTGCATTTGAAAGGTATGGATTTACATGCTCAATAGGAAATCTGAAGTTTTTACCAAATTAAAGATTTTTAAAGCTATTGTTGAAAATCAAGCGACGAACAACATTAATTGTCTAAAAACGGATAATGGGGGCGAATTTTGTTCTTCGAAATTTAATGGTTATTGAACAGATAATGGTATTTAGCATATTAAAGTTGTACCATTCATGCCTCAAGAGAATGGTGTAGCTGAGAGGTTGAATTGCACAATTCTAGAGAGGGCTCGGAGAATGCTCTCTAATGCAAGTTTGGGCAAAGAGTTTTGGGTGAAAGCGGTTAACACAACAATGTATAAATGATTAATCGTAGCCCCTTTTCCAGATTGGATTTTGATACTTCGAAGGAGAGATGGCTTGGAAGATAAATTTTGTACAATCATCTAAGGGTGTTTGGCTATGAAGCTTTCGTTCATATCCCAAGAGAGAAGTGAATGAGGTTGGACTTCAAATCTGAGTAGTGTATACTTGTCGAGTATGGAGAAGATCAATATGGCTTCGGATTGTGGAATCCAATCACGAATAAATTGGTTCACACTCAAGATGTTGTATTTAACAAAAATGTGTTCCAGGTTTGCACAAGCAGACTGGTTTAGTGAATGAATTTGTGCTTCTCAATGTTATTGGGAGTGACAAAGATTTGCAGTTTTCACATCCAAAATTGGTACCCATTTTGATGCATCATGGTTTAAATTTGAATCAAAATTCTTTTCAAATATCTACACATCCAATAACTAGCATGATTTCCTTGTTTCTCATGAGATGCCAACACTCTATGAACATGATTCTACTCAGACATATGAACAATCGTGACCTATTTTAGAAGGATATACTCCTACAAAACAATCAAATTTTGTGCCATCATGTGATTCACATATGCCATCACTAGTTTCTAATACTCCATCGCAAGTTTCCTTGGGGAATTTAATTCCTAGGTAGCTTGCACATGAAAATACACAACCTTCCTTGGAGTTTTAAAATCCTCTGGCCCCTACCTCTCTCACATGACCCCTATTCAATATGGATAGGTAGAAAATTGTTAATTCCAATATGCAATCACTTTTTCATCCAATGTGTGCCTCAATTGCTCCTACCACTAGACATGAGACAATCTCACATCCCATACAAACTTTTAAATAACTCACCCCTACATCTTCCTTGTGGCCTACTATTCCTCATACACAACCACTTTGTGTTTCATCACCATTTCCAATAGATTCTCATGATGGAAATAATGGAATCTGGGAACACTAAGAGGGGGGGGTGAATTAGTGTTCTACAATCTTCAACTTTATTAATCTGATATTAAACCATTTCAATATTAAACCAAAGGAAAGATGCAAACACACAAAACAATCATCCACAACACCATCACACAAGGATTTTTACGTGGAAACTCTGTTAGGGGAAAAACCGTGTTGGAGGTCAATCCACAATTTGAGTACTCAAATATAAGTTTTACAAAATGGGAATGCACTTGCATTCAGGCACACTGCCTAGAGCTCACTGCTCAAAATAGGAAAGTTCACTACCTTACAAAATGTTCAAATTAAATCCATCTGAAGGGTTGAACTGAAGGAATAACATCTTCTAATGCTAGATTACAGTTTCGGTTAAGCTCGTCAGTTGGTTTCTTGACCTTCTGTCTGATTTTGCACTTGTGCTTTGCTCTGCACTGCAACTCACATCACAAATCTTATATGCACAGATGAGATCGCACAACTTCCCTTTTGAATTTCGAATCACACAATAATACACTTTGCTTCTATCATGATTCCATATCAAAATGATATAAACAATTGATCATATATATCTGCATTAAAGGATAATATTATCTTCATGTCGGCTTTAGCAAAACATTTAATATTTTCCAACCGTCGGCTAAATCCACAAATGACTCTTAATGCATACCATCCAAAGTCGGCCATAGCATAGTGAGGACCTAAATAAACATGTTCGAACACAAAAACATTTAAACAATTACTCCTTAAACGTCCACAATGGCTATATCCACCAAGTCGGTCTTCTAGCCCTGATAAACAGAAAATCAATACACCAAATCTCCCAAATCGTACACCGATTGATGCGTAGGCACAAAATTTGAGAATATGGTATTCTAGATACCCAACGACCTTCCCTGAGATGCACAACATGAATTGATAAATTGATAATACATATTGATCAATAGACAACTCCAGTCGAATACCCCGTTCTTTACTCTAACTCTCGGTATCAATAGATGTAGAAGTGCGTACCAGATTAATGAGTTAGGTTGCCATCAATGACAAAACTAGAAGCCATATGCCAACAATCTCGCCCTTTGGCATTGATGGCAACACTTAGTGAAAAATGACTAAGTGTCAAAACCAATATAAGTACGCTACCAAACTTCAAAAATTCAAAACACAGCTCCTCCTGAAATTGATAAGGCATTTTTCACTGCTCTCTCTCCCCCTTTGACATCAATGACAATCACATATTCAATCTCCCCCTTTGAAATATGACCAAAAACTTGTTGATTCAAAACTGATTCAAAATTTGAAAAAGAACAACTGCTACTTGAGTCAGAAGATTATCTTGTGTTTTTCTTTCATCTCTGGAAGAAACTTCTTCCAAGCTTCTACTGCAATCCCAATGATTATGATCATGCTGTTATTTTCAGATGTCCTGTTGATAATCTTGACGATGGATTTTGGAATTGTGATTGTATCCTCTAGTTTCTCTCCTTTCGTCAGAATCTCAATTAACTGCTCCAGTCTGCATTCGGTTAAGTCCATTACCTTCCAAAAAGTGTCCACAAACTTGTTTTTGGTATTCTACACATTTGTATGCTTAGACTATAACTCTTGAATCCTTTTCTTGATTGCACCATCTCAATCTTGAAACATATCAAAAACTTTGTCCAATCCTATTTAACTTTGTTTCAATTTGCTCCAACTTTTCTTTGTATTTCCCAACTGCATGATGCCAACAAATGCGATAGTTGTAGATGTTGTTTGTTGTACTTATGCATTGCCTCAGCTCATTCATTTTCCTTTTCAACTTGCTAAGTGATAGCATGAACTGCTCCTTCAAGTGTAGAATTACTTCTTCTTATTTCTTGATTTGAGACTCAGAGTCCATGATTTCCTTGACACATTCAATCATTTCTTCTGGCAAAATATTTTGCAAACTCTCCAATTTGATCTAGTTGTGCACAATATGAGCACTTAGTACACTTAAAATCATATCTTGTTCATATGAAGGTCTGATAGACCACAATTTTGCAATTTTGCACATTCCATCTTCCTCATGAATAAGTTGTAGTATCTTTTCCTTGGATAAATCACATTTTGCACTTCCTTCTGCCTTTTCTTGATCTAGTTCAACTGATTCCAATTCTTCCCTTAGGGTGTCCTCAATTTCCTTTTCTGATTCCTCATCTAGAATATCTACAAACACTTGTTCTTTTCTTTTTCCTTCAACTCTTGGAGTCTTGCATACCGGAGGAGTAAAGACAACAATTTCTTTTTCTCTTTTCTTCTTTCTCTCCATCTCACCAGAAGAGGAACCAACTTCAAGTTCCCTTACCAGAAGGGAAATGCAAACTTATCCAAACTTTTCTAGCAGATCTCTAAAGAAACTTGCATATATTCTTGATCATAGTTTTCCAAATTGTTAGAGTGTTCATAAATATTCTTGCAAACTGGTTCTTTCTCTTTACATACAACATTGTTCTTCAATGGAAAACAATTCAAAAAGTACATTACAAGACATGTAATCAAAGTGCCAAACCTGAAGGGATAACATGTCTCCTTTGTTAATTGCACGTTCTCCATTAGTTGATCCTTTAGTAGTCCGCACAGGTCAAAGTCCTAATCTTCCATTATCATTTTGTGAGAGATGTAAACTACACCAGTTGAGGTTGCTCCTTCTCTATTTCTGAAAAAGATTTTATAGGATACTCCATGCACAATGTACCTTGTTACAAAATCTCTGATTGTCGAGATTATTAATGCCCTTTGATCTCTGATAATTGTAGTTAGGGTTTCAATTTATTTTGTTTCAGATCAACTTCTTTCTTGGTATATCCCCAATTTTGCATAATCCAGTTAGGACTCCAATTACC
Source organism: Sequoiadendron giganteum (assembly GCA_007115665.2). Taxonomy (NCBI): domain Eukaryota; kingdom Viridiplantae; phylum Streptophyta; class Pinopsida; order Cupressales; family Cupressaceae; genus Sequoiadendron; species Sequoiadendron giganteum. The sequence goes on along the minus strand of CM021110.1, from coordinate 430,199,339 downwards.
TCTTTTGAAATATGATAGGATTTGTCCAGAGTTAGAATGTCATTATTCAATCTGTCTAGAATAAACTTAACAATTTCTACGTTTTTGAAATAAGGAAATTCATTTGAAATGTCCAGGCTTTTGTGTTTCACATCTTCTAGCCATTTTAATTCATCAGGCAACAACAGGTTTCTTACAGCTCTAATATTCTCACTACTAAACTCATCTAAATTCACAATTCCTTTGATTTATTCCATGTTGGCAAACCAAACAAGTTCTTCTACCGAGCACCAAATTAGATGGAAATTCCAAAAATGACTAAAATACATGATGGATTTAGAGATTCGCCACCAAATTATCTTCACTCCTTCGAAATTCAGCTACAGAGTGCTCTCCTTCTCTTCTTCGATGCATAGTGACAAATGAGGGTTCCAACTACTTTTTATAATTCGCTTACCTAACCCTTTTAATGTATTGAATGTTTTTACCCTAGGTGTTCCAAATACCCTGCTTTCTCATACAATGAGATAAGGATTCTTCTGCAGACCTTTAACTTTTCAAATTTATGTACAAGTGATCTCCAATGTAGCTGTAAACTATTAGAACACCCATTGAAAATATCCTGCATTCTGGTGCTAACTATCGATAGGGGGGCAAAGGATTTTCTTGAAAAACTCCCCCTAGGCCAATGGCCTGAAATTAGTTTCCAAAGGAATTACCAGAAGCAGATTCTAGTGCAGAACCATTTCCAACATTAGAATCATTCTTCCTTACCCATGTCTTCTTCATCTGATCTCTTATTTCATCCCTAGTCACTTTTCCTTTTCCTTTATCATCTTTTTGTGTATTTTTGCCTCCATATGTCCAACCTCTTCTATCCACATTTTTGTTTCTCAGACTCTTGCAATGTGACCGTATCTATTGCAATTGTAACACACAACATTTCCTTGTCTAGACGAATCATTCCATTGATTTCTTCTTGATCTGCATTGGTTAGCAATATGCCAAAATCTTCCACAGGTATAACATTCAACAGTCCTTCTACTGATAGAGTTTTTTGATATAATTCTACATTCAATTGACTTATGAACAAAATTATTGCAACTGAAACATCGACCGAAGAATTATGGAGTACTTTAATTCATTTTACTTCTACATTGAGTAGCCATATGGCCAAATTTGTTGCAAGAAAAACAATATCTATTAAACTTTTGAGCATTAGGTTGTCTTACCGGATGCCTTTTTGCTTTGTTCATCAGATTTCCCTACCTGAAATTCCTTTGTCTAGATCTGAAACATTCTCCTTTCTCATATCCAAGGCCTCGCTTGTAATTTCCATTCCTATGACCTTGTGTTAGCTCATCAAGATTAACTATGCCAATCTTAAACTTCTCCTTGTATTCATTTGCAGTAGCAAGTTCATCCTTGAGAATAACAATCTGTTTTTCAAGCTCTTCTTCATTGTTTCTGTATTTTTGTAGTTCATTTTCTAACTGAATGAATTCTCCATTAATTCTTTTGCATTCATCAAATATTTATTTTAAGGATTGAGCAATATTCACCTCATTCTTCTTTCTTTCTTCAATTTCTTTAGTCAGTTTTATCACCATAGATTCCATTTCATGCTTTAGGGTAACATTGTCTATGGCAAGCTTTTCACATTCTTGAGTTATTTCCTTCAAGGTTTGATTCAGGTGAGCATCATCCATGTTTTCGCTCTCTTTCTGCTTAATCTGATCACAAAGATCCCTCCTCTTTTCCCTGGATTTAACAATCTGATCCTTCAATGTCTGAATGAATTTCTCAGCATCCCTAAGATTTTCTTTCAATTCTCGGACTTCTGCTTTAGATTGATCAACATCAAGCGCCACCACAAGATGTTGCTAAAGACTACCCGAGTCCATTACATTCCAAGATCCACCTCAAGTTTTCAAACTCCTTCTGAGGAACTAGGCTCTGATACCAATTGTTGGAATCTAGAAACACGAAGAGGGGGGGTGAATCAGTGTTCTACAATCTTCAACTTTATTAATCTGATATTTAAGCCATTTCAATATTAAACCAAAGGAAAGATGCAAACACACAAAACAATCATCCACAAAACCATAACACAAGGATTTTTACGTGGAAACCCTATTAGGGGAAAAACCATGGTGGAGGTCAATCCACAATTTGAATACTCAAATATAAGTTTTACAAAATGGGAATGCACTTGCATTCAGGCACACTGCCCAAAGCTCACTGCTCAAAATAGGAAGGCTCACTGCCTTAAATTTTTTTTAGATTAAATCCATCTAAAGGGTTGAACTGAAGGAATAGCATCTTCTAATGCCAGATTACAGTTCCAATTAAGCTCGTTAGTCAGTTTCTTGACCTTTTGTCTGATTTTGCACTTTTGCTCTGCTCTGCTACAACTCGCATCACAAATCTTATATGTGCAGATGAGATCGCACAACTGCCCTTCTGAATTTCACATCACACAGTAATAAACTTTTCTTCTATCATGATTCGATATCAAAATGATATAAACAATCAATCTTATATATCTGCATCAAAGGATAATATTATCTTCATGTCGGCTTTAGCAAAAAATATAATATTTTCCAACTATCAACTAAATTAACATAGTGTGGACCTAAATTAACATGTTTGAACACAACAAAATTTAAACAATTACTCCTTAAACATTTGCAACAACTATATCCACCAAGTCGGCCTTCTAGCCTTGATAAACAAATCCGGATCTCCAAACTCATACATCGATTGATCTGCAAGCACAAAAGTCGAGAATAAGGTATTCCAGATACCCAACGACCTTCCCTGAGATTTACAACATGAACTGATAAACTAATAATACATATTGATCGACAGAATCAACTCCAGTAGGATACCCTGTTCTTCACTCTGACTCCCGGTCTGAATAGATGCAAAAGTGCGTACCGGATCAATGACTTAGGTTGCCATCAATGATAAAACTAGAAGCCATATGCCAATAGAAAATCTCTCCTTTGGGTTGTGGCAACCTAAATTTGAATTCACTTCAACACAATTTTCAATAGGAAACTTCAATGATACAAAGCAACCTCCTTATAATCATTCTTAGCCTATCTTGGGAGACAATAATCCCACGTAGTATGTTGGTATGAGAAAACATGTTCCCACGTGGCCCCCACAAGATTTTTCTTTGCAATTAGAATTTTTGTATGCTCTAGCCATAGGTAATTTTGGTCAAAATAATGTGTCTCAGTTGCAAGGTAATAGTCTTCTATAGGCTGCTAATATATATAGGAGTATTAATATGCAAAATAATAACACTGGTGATGGTGTTAATGTTGGTAATATAGAAGTTGTGTTTTTACTCAAAATAATGCAGTGCAAAGACAAAACATTGGAGGGAATTTGCAGGAACATGGTAATTTGAAGGAATGGTTCCTCAAGTGTGGAGGTCTACCTGAGAGCACCGAGCTATGACATAGTTTGATGACTATCACTTATTAATTTCTGATCAGTTAGAGCCTACAACCTTCAAAGACACTTGCAAAGATGTCGATCGAGAGAAATGATTGGATACAATGCAAGAAGAAATGGATTGTGTTGGTCATTTTTTTAGAACCACACTTAATCTTACCACTTACCTATGAATTTTCCAGAATCCAATAATTAGTAAGGGAACAAATTGGACAAAAAACAAGGATTCTAAGGCCCTTACTTCTACACTTCAGGCTTTGTGAAACCTAGGAGGGTATTCCTAATTATGTTCATATGATATTCTTCTTTCATTTGATCAAGAACATCTCAATACATAGATAATTCTCACATAGAGGCTCAACAATCATAATGTATCAAAGAAGTTGGCTACTTCTTAACAACAATTCACATTAGGAGCGTGAGAATAGTAATGCTTAACATATTTGTAACCCATCTTTAGAGAATTTGATTTAATGAATGGTCTATCATTGAATTAATCAACATAACGCAATACAATTACCTTACTTAGACCAGTGCCTCATACTTGGAAAAGAGTCAATTCTAATACCCACATAATCTGATAGAAATGTTCACACATGACATTAATCAAAGCTTTGAAAATACTGCATTATAGTATTTCAACATTACATCTCAACCATCACTTCTTACTAGCATCCTAGCACTTAATTTAATATAAACCTATAACTATATTCAATCATTTACATCAATTATTTGAATCAATAAGAAAGAATAAAACCATACATCCATTGGAAATCAATAGAGACAAATAAGATAACCCTTGATTATATTATTCATAGTTTATAAAAATAGTACATAAGAGAGAAAATCGTGTCAAACTTGCACTATTCTATTCTATATTTCCAGTATCACTATCAAGGTTACATACAAATATTAGCAAACTCCAACCTGAGACTTAACACTAGAATGTTCAATATCCTTTATAATACTCTGTGTGACCAATCCCAAAACAACCAACCCACCTCCATAACTGGCCCCGAAAATCCCATTTATAAAGATATGGTAGCAATAAGAATTAGGCCGAAATACAATTTCAATTACATTTGCATTTGTCATACATTTCATTTCAGAGATTCCCCCAGATAGTTATATTTGCTCATTGCAAAATGGGGAGAAAAGGAAAAGGAAAAACTCCATAAATTTTATCGAAGAAGACCAGCCAACCTTCCAAAGGGCATCATTTGTTGTTGCAACATCTCCAAAACTCTTTGTCCACGTCCACCAAAGAAGATTCTCCATCAACACCCAATGGGAAAAAACTCGCATGTTAATCGGAAAAGGCATACTTTCCATCGAAGCAATGATGTCCAACACCTCTCCCTTAGACTAGCCAAAAAGGTCTCCAAGTTAACATAAAAAATAAAAAACCACATCCATGCTAAAAAGGAAAATTTTGCTGTAGTGGCCATGGTGTCATCAAAAACAAAAATGGAACCAGGGCGCTACTCTGATTCGTCAACATCAGAGTATGCCTGCCCACTCCATGTTTGTGCTGAAACTAGAGAAGCCATTACTCCTCCTTCATTAGAATCCTCATGTGACATAAGAGTGAGTAGATAATGACCATACTCTAGGTCAATATCTCCTTCGTCACCCGAAGGGCTGTCTAAAACCTCTATGGGAGAGTTATTCCTCCCCATATAAGCCTTGTGGTACGTATTCCTCTTCTTCTCTTCCCTCATAGGTTTAACATATTCGTACTTTCTAAACTTGACCAATTCTTCTAGAACAACCCTGCTTCTCAAATAGTAGGTGCTCTCAAAACCCTTCCTAGCCTTCCTAGGGGCTTTCTTCTTCACCTTTGGTGCTTTAGGAGCTCTTGGTATCTCAATTTCAGTTTCAGGAGCATCGTCTTGGGACTCAAGAAGACTAAGTCTCCTAGACCTCCTGATTGGTTGCATTGAACCACGACACTTACTCATCTTGCACGAAATAGGACAAGGACTAGCAAGCCTCACCTTACATAAAAGGATACTACTGACCTACATCCCTAAATTGAATTTGCAATAAATAGCCCTCAAACCCACACAGTTTTACACCAACCCAAATGACAATTGCAGACAATTAAAATTCCTAATACCCCAAGAATTTGAAAATAGAAAGCCAATTGATTCATAATTGGAACAGGGCACTTATAAAACCAACTTACCCGGGACAATGCCTTCAAAACCTCTGCAATTAAAACCTTAGACTTACATGCTTTTCTTCAGGCTCTAAACCAATCTCTCAATTCTTGATTACTGCACTAGTGAGATAAAACAACAGATGGTTTGCATTAAGTAGAAAAATCAGGAGCGTGTAGCCATTAATGATCACAAAGAGCTTTGGATGAGTGAGATGACAACTAGCCACTCAACTTTGAATCTAGGCAGTTGATTCTTTCGAATTGAATCACAATCAATGGAATTCCTCAAGCATCACTCCTAGCTTTTACAACTTATGCCTCAAAAATGGCGACACCACTTCAAAAAGTTGCCACGTCTTCACTAAACTCCATTAGTCATCTCTAATCTGACAACTGTCATGTATTGCCACTTTGGTCCATGTTTTTTCATTCAAATTGGAAAGGTACAAAGAGTCAATGATGAGGAGAATATTCCTCAAACATTCCATCACTCATTGCACATCTTCCTTCTTTCTTTGTAGTTCTATCAGTGATGAGAGCATTTGTCACAATGAAATCCTAGTCGTAGGATCAAAACCCACCCTTTTGGTAATAGTCATATCCCATCGCTTATTGTTGATTCATGTTTCAAATTCTAGATATAACAATGAAGGGAGAGGAAAAGCAATGGAGCATGATCAAGCCACGTGTATCTTCTTGAAAATCAAAGGCATGAAAGGTATCACCCATGTCAAGGCCTCAAAATGGCAAAGGCACATTTGAACTGGAGATCATATTGCTCATCTCCCATTTGTAACTCAAGGTTTACAGCAAATCCACAATGATCGATGGAAGAAAATGCAAAGTTTACAAGGGTCATCGTGCATCGCAGATTCAAACCAAAAAAACCACAAGCAATCAGCAAAGGAGAGGCCAATGATGATAAAAGGAACACATGTATCATGCATCACTGATGCAAAACTCAAGACCCATAACCTATTCATGATGATTGAAACAAGAGAAACACTATTCATCGCTCATCGCTAATATAAATTGTACATTCACAAAGCTATCTGCAATGAACAATAAGCCAAAGCAGTAGACAAGACTCAAGTGGGACAATTTTGCACGTGCCCATAAGTTGTATTGAGAAAAGGGGACTACCTAGAACAATGTATGAAAAGGCCTTAGAAGACTTTAAACCATTTATTTCAAAGGGTGCAAAGGCCAAACAAGGCCGATAACTCAATCTTATAAGATATTTTCCAAACCTAGGAATAAGGGGTCGGTAATTTCCTAGATCTTGATAGCTCAAATAGTTTTAACATGACCGAGAACGAGTGATATCAGGTCAACAACAAAATATAAAAATGCAAATGGTCATAGACTTAAGGTTTTTTAGAAGGCTTCATCAACATAAAACCCCATAGCCATGATAATGAATACAACCAATAAGCCAAGAAGCTTGAAACTGGTAGAATTTTACATAATTTAGAAATGGAACCAAAAATTTTAGGGGTTCCATTAGTGGCTCTAGTTGGGGACACCTATTCCTCCAAAATAGAGCGAGATTCTAGAATCATAGGTCGAGGCTGACCAAACACAAAGAACCTAAAACCAGGACCTTCTCAGACCAGGCAAGAAAACTAGACCAAAGCAACCAACATATGTACAATATGATCTAACTTCACATTTTATAAGCCTCTTTAAATGCACAAGCTCCCAACCTATACTCTACAACTTAATAGGCTCCATTTTCAATTGGTGGTCCCAGGCCCCCAAAACCTAGGATAAACATTTTCCCCTATCAAAAACCTTGTTTTATGCTATTTGTATCAAGTCTAGACTGAAAACATGTCCATAACCTGTCCACCAACTAATTTTGTTGTAATCTTTGTGATTTACAATCGTGGACATATGTCTGAACTTATCTTTATCATCATTAACCATTCCCAACTAGAAATTACAATAAGATGCTAATTGGAATCCATAATCAATGTAGCACTTTTCCTTGCCCAAATCATAATCATACTCCACCCCATACTCCTTCAACTGGACAGAAAATTGACAATACTCATGGTCCATTAGCTCATTGACACCATAAGGGCTAACATCAATTTTAGTTTGTTCATAAAAATAGAAACTTTCATAGACACTTTGTGCTAGATCCTCACCTAGGAACATAGATCTTAACTCCATAAAATTGCATTGTAACTCCATTTCTGATGATTCAGGGTCATTAGAAAAATCAGACAAAACCCTGGAGTCATCCTCAAGTAACTGCCTTATACCAAACAAAAATTTACCCTATGATGAATGAGAAATTCTCATAAACATGGGTATTGTCAAAATGACATTCCCACTCACCTAAGCACTGTAAGTTAATTACAATGTAATATGCTCTACTACCATGGACAAGTGATTCATCAGAACCCATAACATTCTTGCTTTCATCACATTAGGGTCAACCCCACAAATAGCATTATCCATACCATCCCTAGCATCAAAGAATACCTTTTTTCACATTCATTAATATAATCCAATTCATTCTTCCAATCATTTCTTAGCCTAAAGCAAAATGCTTCAATAGATGGATAAAATAACTCAAGATTAATGTGATCATAAATAAAACATTCTAGTGTACCATCAATTGATAGGTTTGTTGACTCACATGTGTAAGACTCATTACAACCTGAACACCTCTCATTAACAATTGAGTAGGTTTCCTCACTCTTTTCTTAAACAAATTCCTTGTTAAAAACAATCATGTCCATATTTTCCACAAAATTTGCACATTCCATTTTTGTTTCATACATGCACTTAAGAAGATGGCCCTACTGGCTAACACCACAAATTCCATCATTTTTGACATTGAACTCAAGCTCGAGATGTTGAATATAGACATTCTTATCTTCAAACACCTCATCATTCTCAACACTAGCACAGTTAATATCCAATATAACTAGATTGCATTCCTAGTATCCTTCACATGAGATTTGTTCTTTGAATTGTAAGGGAAAAACCTCATGAGCACCACTATTTTTACCTCCTTCAGGAAAGGAAGAGGATCCTAGGTCATTCTCATAAAACGACTCATATTCTTCAGAGAGATAATCAAAAACTTCACTCTCCTTATGATCATCATCGAAGGATATTTTGTACTCAAAATTTCCATTGTGAATGTTCACATTCTAATTCTCAGTATCTTGATTATCACTTTGTAGGGACACGTCAACAACACTCACAGATATACCCATGCCATCATTAGATGAATGTTCACTTTATGAAATTATATTCTTTTCCATTATTCAGACTGATCGTTGCTTCTTTTCAATATGGAAACCACCACTACCATTTTGAGACCTCATCCTTTGTATATAATCATACTTATCTTCCTCAACAATCTTGATCCAATCCAATATTTGATTAAAATCATGAGGCTTCAATTCTTTTGGTAAAGTACTAAGCCATGGCTCATATATTTCACAGAATAGGTCGATACATACTAAGTCTTCATGTCTTAACCTTTTGGGAATCTCTAACAAGGTATCCAAAAACCTTGCTAGAAACTCATATGGCGATTCTCCCTCATGCTTTGTCATGCTAGACATTATTTGAACAAAAAGCATATGATCATCATTGCTTAAATTTTCTCGAGGTTCACCATGGATCTGTCTATGACTAACATGTTGTGAGGCTAAAACAATTGTAACATCAAAAAAATCATCACCTTGATCATCTCTTTCATCCTTATGAATTTCATTTATATGATATGTGTTAAGACAACAAACACTTGTAGCCATATATCCCTACATCATTGAATATCTCATGTTATTTTCAATATCCATGGCAAGTCGATATGCATGATGCAATGTGGTGGGTTCCTTATATCTTAACAAATAACTCATCTCATTATCAAATGCATCCAGATACATAATTAGACATTCTGCATCACTTGGACTCATGTTTGTAGGAATATTTCTTAATGCTTTTTCAAATATGAGGTTAAAATTAGGGACCGACTCCTCTTCATCCCTCTGAATCTCCATAAATCCTTTTTTTACTATATTCAGATTAACCCTCTCCCAAAAATTTTCTACAAATGCTATCATGAACTCATTCCATGAAGCTATAAAACATATTGGTAAATATGTAAACCAATCTCTACAGTCTTCTTTCAAAGACTAAACAAAAAGCTTCATGACAACATCCTCATGATTTACCTCATAATATCTCATTAAATCCATAAATATATGCAAAAGTCTAGGAATTTAGGAAAATGCCTCCTAACATCATTAGGAATAAGGTTCGGGAAACCTTGAATACTACTAAAATTCAATGACTTATATCTCTCCATAGAAATATTCCTCTAAGACATGATAAAGACTGCATGCCCTACATGCTTTTACTTGACATTCCACAGGGAGATACATGGGAATGACACATTTTATTGTATCTCTATTCAACCCTCAAATATCAACTTCACAGTTGATCACTCATTTCCTTATCCTTTAATTCAATCGTGATTTTAAAGCACATAGCTCATACACATCTACACCATAGTCCTATCAAATATATTTTTTAAAAATCATACTTCTCCAACCCAATACAGATATATCCAATTACATCTTAGAAGTATGTAAAATTACTACTACTATTCCCTTTATTGGTGCTCAACTCACTTAATAGGGAAAAAAAATTTCTCCAAATCATTCAATATGGTTTTCCTACAAATTTATGCTTCATGAAAACCAAAACAGGGGAAACACCTAGATATGTTGTAGTTACTGCTAATTATTTTTCTGACTAGAAAACTCTATTGATTTGAAGCCATATGACCATTCCATCAGGTTCTTTTGCATAGAGTCGCCACCTCCTTTACAGAGGAATGAAATTCAACACTATCAAGTTGCTTTCACAAGTTAATTTTGCTTTGAGTCTTCTCCAATATCGGAATTACACAGGAATCCTTTGGAGCTCTCTCTTCAGATACTTATTAGGGTTTCTCCATCATGTGAACTCCAGTCTTATTCATCTTTTGTCATCAAGTTCCCATTCTAATTTTCTAGATTCTTTTAAATAATGCATACTGGTGCAAAGATCTCAAAGTTGCCACCCACAATTAGTAATAAATTATGAAAATATTCAAGAAATTGTAATAGATCTTGATAACATTTGCAAATTTTATAACAAATTATTGCATTATTTCAGAGGATTGACTCATGGATACAAAGCTAGGCTTGAAAATCAAACCCTCTAGCACAATATTTGACTCTTTGAGAAGACAATATACAACCCAATTTATAAGGGAATTCCCCAGTAGAGTCACCAATCTGTTGGTGACTCAGATGGGCGAATAAGATTACACAATTCTAAATCTTTGGTTATAAACTACTTTGAGATTTCAATGACTCTTTAAGGAAAGAAAATCTTCATTCGGAATTTTTGCAGGTCATCCCCAGTAGAGTCACCAATTTGTTGGTTATTATTTTAGAACCAAACTTAATCTTACCACTTACCTATGAATCTACTAGAATTCAATGATTAGTAAGGGAAAGGATTGACCAACAAACAAGGATTCTGAGGCCCTTACTTCTACACTCCAGACTCTGTGAAACCCAGGAGGGTATTCTTAATTATGTTCATATGATATTCCTCTTTCATTTGATCAAGAACATCTCCATACACAAATAATTCTCACATAGAGGCTCTACAAACATAATGTATCAAAGAAGTTGGCTGCTTCTTAACAACAATTCACATTAGGAGCATGAGAATAGTAATTCTTAACATATTTTTAACCCATCTTCAGCGAATTTGATTTAATGAATGGTCTGTCACTGAATTAATCAACATAATACAATACAATTACCTTACTTAGACCAGTGTGTCATCCTTGGAATGGATTCAATTCTAATACCCACATAATTTGATAGAAATGTTCACCCATGACATTATTCAAAGCTTTGAGAATACTGTATTATAGTATTTTATCATTGTATCTCAACCATCCCTTCTTACTAGCATCTTAGCACTCAATTTAATATAAACCTATAGCTCTATTCAAGCATTCACATCAATTGTTTGAATCAATAAGAAAGAATAAAACCATACATCCATTGGAAATTAACAAAGATAAATAAGATAACCCTTGATTATATTATTCATAGTTTATAAAACCAGTACACAGGAGACAAAATGGTGTCGAACTTACACTATTTCGTTCTATATTTCCAATATCACTATCAAGGTTACATACAAATATTAGAAAACTCAAATCTAATACTTCACACTAGAATGATCAATATCCTTTATAATTCTATGTGTGACCAATCCTAGAACAACCAACCCACCTTCGTAACCGGCCCCGAAATCCCATTTATAAAGATATGGGAGTGACAAGCATTAAGTCGAAATACAATTTTAGTCACATTTACATTTGTTATACATTTCATTTCAAAGATTCCCCGAGATGGTTATATTTGCTCATTACAAAATGGAGGGGGGAAGAAAAAGGTAAAACTCCATAAATTTTGTTGAAGAAGACCAAGCATCCTTCCAAAAGGCATCATTCATTGTTGCAGTAGCTCCAAAAATATTTGTCCACATCAACCAAAGAAGATTCTCCATTAGCACACAAGGAAAAAACTCACATATTAACTGGAAAAGGAATACTTTCCATCTAAGCAATGGTGTCCAACACCTCTCCCTCACACTAGCCAAAAAGGTCTCCAAGTCAGCATCAAAAACAAAAAACCATACCCATGCTGAAAAGGAAAAGTTTGTTGCAGTGGCCATGGTGTCATCAAAAACAAAAATGGAACCAGGGCGCTAATCTGATTCGTCAACATCAGAGTATGCTCGCCCGCTCTGTGTTCATGCTGAAATTGGAGAATCCACTACTCCTCCTTCATTATAATCCTCATGTGGCACTAGAGTGAGCAAGTAACGACCATACTCTGAGTCAGTATCTCCTTCATCACCCGAAGGGTTGTCTAAAACATCTATGGGAGAGTTATGCCTCCCCAAACAAGCCTTGTGGTACTTATTCCTCTTCTTCACTTCCCTCATAGGCTTAATAGATTTTTTGTTTCTAAACTTGACGAATTCTTCTAGAATAACCTTGCTTCTCAAATAATAGATGCTCTCAAAACCCTTCCTAGCCTTCCTAGATGATTTCTTCTTCACCTTTGATGCTTTAGGAGCTCTTGGTATCTCAATTTTAGTTTTAGGAGCATCATCTTGGGACTCAAGAAGACTAAGTCTCCTAGACCTCTTGATTGGTTGTACTAACCCACTACACTTACTCATCTTGCATGAAATAGGAGAAGGACTAGCAAGCCTCACCTTATAGAAAAAGATACTGCTTGCCTACAACCCTAAAATAAATTTGCAACAAATAGCCCTCAAACCCACATAATTTTCCAACAACCCAAATGACAAATGCAGACAATTAAAATACTTAATACCCCAGGAAATTGAAAATAGCAATCCAATTAATTCATAATTGGAATAGGTCACTTATAAAAACTAACTTACTTGGGACAATGCCTTCAAAACCTTTGCAATTAAAACCTCAGACTTACATGCTTTTCTTCAGGCTCTAAACCAATATCTCACTTCTTGATTATTGCACTAGTGAGATAAAACAATAGATTATCTACATTAAGTTGAAAAATAAGAAGCGTGTAACCATAAATGATCACGGAGAGCTTCGCGTGAGTGAGCTAACAACTAGTTGCTCAACTTTGAATCTGGGCGGTCGAACCCTTCAGATTTGAAACCCAATCAATGGAATTCTTTAGGCATCGCTCCTAGCTTTTACAACTTGTGCCTCAAAAATGGTGATACCACCTCAAAAAGCTACCACGTCTTCACTAAACTCCATTAGTCATCTCTAATCTGACAGTTGTCATGTATCACCACTTTGGTCTATGATTTTTCATTCAAATTGGTGAGGTACAAAGAGCCGACGATGAGGAGAATATTCCTCAAACATTATATCACTCATGACACATCTACCTTCTTTCTTCATAGTTCTATTAGCGATGAGATCATTTGGCATGATGAAATCCCAGCCGTAGGATCAAAACATAGTTGTATCCCATCGCTTATTATTGATTCATGTTTCAAATTTTGGATTACATCAGTGAGGGAGAGGAAAAGCAATGGATCATGATCAAGTCACATGTATATTCTTGAAAATCAAAGGAACGAAAGGTATTGCCCATGTCAAGACCTCAAAACAGTGAAGGCACATTTGAAGTGGAGATCACATCGCTCATCACCCATCTAAAACTCAAATTTTACAACAAATCCGCGATGAGCGATGGAAGAAAATGCAAAGCTCACAAGGGTCATCACACATCACAAATTCAAACCATAGTACTCACAAGCAATCAATGATAAAGGAGAGGCAAGTGATGATAAAAGGAACACATGTATTGGGCATCACTGATGAAAAACTCAAGACCCATAACCTATTCACGATGAGCAAAACAAGATAAACACCATCCATCACTCATCGCTAATGTAAATTGTGCATTCACAAAGCTATCTGCAATGAATGATAAGCCAAAGCAGTAGACGAGGCTTAAGTGGGACAATTTTGCACGTGCCCATAAGTTATATTGAGAAAAGGGGACCACCTAGAAAAATGTATGAAACAAACTTAGAAGACTTAAAACCATTTATTTCAAAGGGTGCAAAGGCCAAATAAGTCTGATAACTCAACCTTATAAGATATTTTTTAGATCTAGGCATAAGGGGCCGGTAATTTCATGGATCTCGATAGCTCAAGTAGTTTCAGCATGATCGGGAATGGGCGAAATCAAGTCAACAACAAAATATAACACTACAAATGGTAACAAACTTAAGGTTTTTTAGAAGGCTTCATCAACAGAAAATGTGAAAGCCATGATAATGAATACAACCAATAAGCCCAAAAGCTTGAAAATGGCAGAATTTTACATAATTTAGAAATGGAACCTATTGGCATTTTTTATAACAACCCAAGCAGAACCCACAGGAGCTTCTATGAGCTTGCCATGCTCAATTATTAAAGTCCTGAAAGCACCATGCCAACTTAACAAGAAAATAACAGTAAAGCTGCTATTTCTCCTACACTTCAGACTTTGTAAGATCTAGGAGGGTTTTCCTAAAATATGTTGTCATTTATGATAGAAATGATGTGCTCATTACGTGGACAGATAACAGATAAATTCCCGTCAGCGTTAAAAGAGATAAACCTTCAATAAATTGGCTACTTCTTAGAAAAGCTCGGCTCTAATTAATAGGGAATTGCAATAACACCTAAGTGTGTTGATGTAAGTTATTCAATTGAAATTTCCTGAAGTTATGACACAAAATACAAAGGATGAAAAGCAGTCAGAGTTCTAGTGCCATATCCTGAAGCATGGAGTCAAAAAGAAATTGAACTACAGGGTAACTTTCATCTAAAGCAGCTATGATCTGTATCAATAGCATTACTATCCATACATCGATACTTGAGTTTATTACTTCTTGATAAATCCTATGTGAAAATTCGCATAAAATTATTGGATAACTGAAGCATTTAACTAGTTCTTTGAACCAGAGCTATAGTCAAACACAATCCACAGTAAATAACAAATGGAAATTAATGAAAATCATCTTTGATCGATACTTCATTAATAATTCATGCAAACTATTACAATAGGAGAGAAAATAGACTCAAAACAATCACAAGGTTAACATAAGTATGCTCAAGAACCCCATGATTTACTAAGTTCTCAAATCAGACTCAAAACTTCAAAACCTAGACATATTGTTCTCTCTATCTTACTTTTCTCTTATCTTACGTATCTTGAATAATTTTCAACCAAGATCTCTCTTGGCCCAGAATTCCCTTTTATAAAAACAAGGGAGCCAACAAGCTTCAGGCCGAAAAGTACACATGTCCATTCCTTACTGGACCGCTAACCCCTAATCAGTTACCTTTACATCATTTGTTGGTAAGAGAGGAAAAGCCAAAAACAAAAATGATCATTAGTTTGCAATGAAGGAAAAAGAGGCATGGCTCCAAGTGTCGCTCCCCTGACACCAAAGCATCTTTTAACCATTTTCTCTGCACTGATTTCATTTGAACAACTTGCATTTGAATCCGGAAAGAGAATGCATTTCAAAATATAATACCTAAGGCCAGACCTATATTTTACATGACCAAATTGCAATTCTCTTCCAAGTTATTCATAATTCAAGTTCATCAATGAACACCCTTTTCCATGACTCGAAATCCTCCTCAGACGGCCAATTGAAAGCCACCACTTGGTCCACCATTTTTCGGTAGGGTACATACTTTATCATTAATGACGTGGTTGTCTTATCAAAGTTTTCCAGGAAACTAATGACAAATGATAACTTTTCCAAAGTGTTTTCCAGCATGCGGATATCAGCATTTTTGCATATTTCATGTGTTTGGGCAATCATTATATTATTCATCTGCTCCTTCCATGCCAACAAAGGTTTGACTTCATCTTGACTATGTAAAATATGAGGGAGTGGAGTCAAGTCCTTTCCATCATAAATATCCTTTAATGCTTTGATTTTGGACTCCATAGGAGCAGCAGACCCCTGAAACTTTTTCTCAATAATACTCTTAACAAACTAATATGTTGTTATGACTGTAGGATATTTGTTCCCATGTTGTTTTTCCCCAACTGCCATAAATTTTAACTTCTCCATTCTAGGGCCCCATCTATTTAGCAAAGGGATCGCTAATTCTCTGTCCTTTGGGAACAATTCAAGTGCTTGCAAAATCAAGGCATAATTTGCATGAACACCATTTAACTTACTCTGGACCTATTTATGTAAATTCCTTAACACAGTATCAACAATTTCTGAGTTATTTCTTCCTGCTTCATCCCAGATTTGGTTTACCATCTCCTTATATTTTTCGACTTGCCAGAGTAACTCTTCTCTAGAAGGATCTCTTCCTGAGCCATTGGCCCTTTCAATTGCAATAGGCACTTGTCCCATATTATATGGGACAATTGCCCAAGATTGCTCCTATGCAAATGGTTGAGGCTACTCTAAGGGTGGGTCAGATACAGTATGGCTAAAGCTAGCCTGCTTTTGAGACCTCAAAGTTTCCATTTGTTGTCTCAATAAAGCCATTTCAGTTTCTAATTCTTCCACCCTTTGTTGAATTTTGTTATACTCAATAATAATGTCATTATACTGGCTCCTCAAAGTATCTCGATTTTTAGTTAAGTCCTCCACAGTTGCCCTAGTGAATTTGGCAACATTCACAACCATGTCAACAACCTCCAATGCAGGAGTGTCAGCAACTCTTTTCACAACCAAATGACCACTGAAGTCGGATGCTTCTGCAACAATAGGCTTTCTAGACCCAGTGGAGAGTGACCATATTGCCAAAGCATCCCATTCCTAACTAAAGGATGATCCTTTAAGTGCCAATGCAACCTCCTCCTCTATTGCAAGTAGCGGCCTATTAGCCCTTCTTACTGTGTCAAATACCACAACATCAACAATATCCCATTCAGGGAGTAGCAATATTCCACACTTTTTAACCAATGCCCTACCCTGTTCTGGTGTGATTTCCTTAAACTTTTCCTTCATTTGCACTCTAACTCTAGACTAGATTACCTGCTCTAGGAGCTCTAGATGCAGACTTCGTTCATGTGCCACTTTCTCAATATATGATGAGAGATGAGCTCTCCATACAAAATCTTCAAAAGCATGAGTATGAATAAAAGAGTCATCCATCATGAACTCTTTGCAAGCCTCCATCCTCAAATCATCATTATTTGTAATCCCTTTGATCTCATCCTTCCCCAATCTTAAGGTAATTGTTCTTGAGCTTGTTGCAATGTCAACTAGATCCAATGGCAATTCCAGATTCATTTCATCTGGAGTTACAATAATGTCTTCCTCATCATTACCCTTTTGGCCAACATCCCTCACACTATCAGTTCTATGCCTCTTTGGGGATGATGGGTGAATGTGTTCTAAAATCTTCGGAGGTGAATCCAGATCAACAATACAGGGCACTGATTGCCTTGGGACATATGATGCACCACTCATTGTAACCTCCTCTATCCTACTTCTCTTTCTCCTATAAAATACCTTTATCTTCCCCTGAGGCTAATAAGTAGGCCTTTCTTCAGTTCTTATCTCAGGGTACTCCTCAGTAACTTGTGATTTTCCCCTTCCTTCTACAATTATTTCCTCCTTTAAGACCCCTACTACGCTCTCAAAATTGTCAAGAGCATAGATTGCCTTGCTGAGCTCATCTTTGGTATTAGGTATAGGATCAAAATCAGGTATCTTCTCCTGTTTACTTCTCACCATTTTTGAATAGGCAATGTACATTGCCTTTCTCTCGTCCTGTAAGTCCATATCAAAAATGTTCCTAATGATATCATCAGGAAAATAAAAATTGTGGACAAAATTCCCAGTCTGGTGCTTAGCCTTCATTTGGGAGATGAAACCCTCAGGATCATGATTCCTAGGGCGTACAGTTCTTAGCCTATACGACTTGAGCAATAAATGCAAATTTCTCCACCCTCCCTTTATCATGACAAAATCAGCAAAAGTTGTATATTCAGGGAAGAAAGATCCCTTCTTGTGTTCAGCAAGCAAATGGAAATCCTGAGATGCTCCCAATTGCCTCATGATTTCTATAAAACCAAGTCTAAGGGGGACCTCCCTAGGTAGAACAAATGGGATGAAATTTGTGCCAAAAACCCTGAAAAACTATAGTGCCATGGTTGGGGATAGTATCCCCCTAGTTATGTGTTAAACTCAGCTCAGGCCTCCTCTCCAAAGGTCTTAGGAAATCATGAATTTCCTTTGGAATCTTGGGGGGATCAACAATTAAGGCCTTTCTTAGCCTGGATCCGAAAACATTATGAAAGGTTACATAATCAAACTTATACTCATGCATGTGCAGGACCCTAGTCCAATACTGGATAGGCATCTCAATATCTCCTTCTCTTTTCTTCAATTCTATATCTTTCTCAAATACACTCTGACCCCTATACAGAAACATGTGAATTAGTAGAGAGAACCATTTGAATCCTACCCAATTCTTCCCTAGCTTCAATGCTGCTAAGCCAGAATGCATTTTCTCTACAAGGTAAGTGGCAAAATCATATACCACATTATAATCGGGGTGTTGGATGTTTACAGCCATATACATTACCTCTATAGGCAAAGTCTTCTTCAAATCAATCCCCAGAACCTGACATAATACACAAATGGTCTTCTTAAAATGGGGGGCGAAATAATCCACTGGGAAAGGTTCAGGCTCATTCCTGCCAATAACAACTTTCTTATGATTTTTTCTTCTTCCCGACACAGCCAAATGGTGTATTAAAAGGGATGTCCTGATCAAACCCCTGGTGTTTTTGTATTCCTCCCTGAAAACTTCCAATTTGATGGAAATCATATCCTGGCTCCATTCATGCAAACCAAAAATCTCTGTGATTTCCTCCCTGGTTACTTTAATCACTGGCTTGCCAAGATGTGTTCTGACAGTTCAAGTCACAGGGTCATTCCTCGCAGCAATATCCTTCAATAGGTCTACATCTTCGTAGACATTGGGTACCACCGGCTTACCCAGGTCCAACCTCCATGGATTACACAAAGGAACTGTCAAATATCTATTCCCAAACCAGTTGGAAAACAACTGCCAACCAGTGTATGGCAATTCAGCATCACGAATTGTACACTGTTTATCCACTAAACCTTCTTGAATCAGGGGTCCATAAAACAATACCCTTCCATCTTGCTTCTTGCTTGTAGAAGGTTTCAAAAAATCAATAATATCTTGTGAGTAACCCCTAGGTGTAGCCTCGGAACCAATGGTTCGTGCCTTGGGTGCCATTTGTATCGAACAGATGATAATTTGAGCTAGGGTTTTTTTTTATGCAAACAATTACACCCTGCTTTCTATTGTCATTACAAAAAGTTGTTCTATATTCAAAGATCTCTAGCAATTATCTATATAAGCTCTAAAATCCAATTTGTTCAACAATTCGCTGGGAACCGAAAAGAAAACAGTCACCAATTGTTCAATAGGCAATGCTAACACCTTCTGAAAACACAGGAGAAGGTATACATATTACTTATGGTTTATTCTGCAAGGTGTCAAATGCCGCGAGACTGGAGAACTGCGATAGTAGTCGCTTCCTTTAGCACCAAACAATTTCTTACAGACCCAAAAACAACACAGAAAAGGAAATTTACTGATCTTTGGTATTTAATTATGCAGGCTGAGTCGAACTTGACCATTACTATTTGCTCGTGCAAGATAGAACGGCTATAGTACAACACCAGTTCATTTGAAAATAAGTCATTGATAAAAAGCATAGTTGGCCAGGCGGACGGCCTAGATTTAGTCAAAAAAGGTTTGAAAATGCCACATCTACCTTCCAGTCATCAAGCGAGCAAGAAAACTGCCCATCAGGTACCACATCACCACGAAACAGGTCCCACCAGGTTCGTTGATCAATAACAACGACGTCCACGTGTCAGCAAATTGCACACCTCGCAGCATTATTAAAACTGACGTTTTAATTGCACGAGGTCAGTGATGGACAACCGAGATGCATCAGAAGGTACACAGCTATTGGTATCAGCATCTGTCCATCGGTCAGCAATCAAAACTGGCCCCACCAAGTTATGCAACAGGTGGCAACATCTCGGAAGCCTCACAACGTTTCTCATGACGTAAGCACAAACCTTGCGAGGTGTGCGATGAACGGTTAAGATCAAAGTCACTGCATCCATCAGTCAATATAATCTGCACATGTGAAATAGTTATTTTAAAGAAGGGGACTGACTAGGTGGACGGGGAAATAACCCTTGGGGTCAATGGTTAAGTTGTAAAATTAGTCGGCTGAAAATCAAAGGAACATAAAGGTAACGACACAAAACCAAAAGGACGAGTAAAAGGGGCCGGTAAAGTTACAGCCAAAGAGGGATAAAATATGGCTTAAGTGATTGATCACCGCCGATAACAAGTCAAAACTCAGAAAGAAAAATCCCCCACTTCCCAAACCAATCAAAGGTAAGGAAAATAAACCCACCACAGAGGGGAAGAAAATAAAAGCTCCACCAGAACCAAAATTTTTAGGGGTTCCATCAGATTTGTTGATGAAAAATCTTACTTGGGACTTGGTGAAGCTTCCACCCAATCAAATAGCATTGAAGAATCGATGGGTGCACAAATTGAAAGAGGAAGAAGGAGGTAGGAGATGGTATGAGGAAATTTTGGTTGTCAAGGGGTATGATCAAAAAAAGGGGATTGACTTCAATGAGATCTTCTCACAAGTTAAGAAGATGAATACCATTAGAGTGGTTTTGGGTTTTGTAATAGTGTATGATCTTGAGTTGGGATAGCTTGATGTGAAGACTACATTTCTACATGGTGATATAGACATGGAGTTGTAGATGCATCAAATTGAAGGCTTTGAGCAACAAGGTAAAGAAGATTTGTATTTGAGGTTGAGGAGGAGTTTTTATGGGCTCAATCAAGCCTCACAACAATGGTACCTTAATTTTGATTCTTTCATGGCCGAGCAACACTTTACACACTATGAATTTGATTTGTGTGTATATTAGAAGGTATTGAATAATGGTGAATTTGTTTTATTGTTGCTCTATGTTGATGATATTCTTATAATCAATAATAGCATTAGAGTTGTTCGTGAATTGAAACAATAGTTAGCTCAAAAGTTGGCAATCGAAGACTTAGGGGAAGCAAAGAGGATACTTGGTATGACCATAATCTAGAATAGACATAAGAGGGAAATCGGATTGTCACAAGGAAAATACATTGAAAAAGTTTTGGAAAGATTTATCATGAAGGGTGCTAAGCTTGTGAGAACTCCACTTGTTGATTATTTTCATTTGTCAACTGAAATGTGCCCCAAAACACCTCTGGATCAAGAAAACATGAAGGGTATTCCTTATTCATCAACAATTAGGAGTCTTGTGTATGTGATAGTGTGCACTCATCTGGATATTTCCCATGCAATGGGAGTAGTGAGTAGATTTATGATAAATCTGGGCAAGACTCATTGGGAAGTAGTGATGTGGATACTAAGGTATTTAAAAGGAACTTTAGATTATGTTTTATGTTTTGGAGGTCGAGGTGCATAGCTTCCAGGTTATGCTGACTTTCATATGGCTTGAGACTTGGACAAACAAAGGTCTACAACAGGTCATATGTTCACTTTTTTTTAAACATCGAAATTAGTTGGGTTTCACAATTGCAATAGGTGGTTGCACTCTCCACTACTGAGGTTGAATATATTGCACTCACTAAAGGTGCAAAAGAGATGATCTGGTTGCAGTGAATGTTGGGTGAGTTGGGTTTTAAACAACATGTTTTCACTCTCTTTTGTGATAGCAGCAACATAATTCACTTGGAAAAGAACTCAAATTTTCATAACCTGACCAAGAATATTGAGTTACACTATCACTTCATCTGAAATTTAATTGAAAAATACAACCTAAAAGTGGAGAAAATTGATACAAAGGTGAATTCAGCAGATGCATTGACGAAGATTGTACCATAGGAGAAGTTGATTTTTTGTAGGAATTATCTCAACATTGTCAAGATGTGACAATAGGGGTGAAGTGGGGGAATATCTCTGAGTTTACAGAAGAAACTGGACTTGAAGTGAGAGATTGTTGGATGTTGAAGCCCACCAGTCATTTTTTCTTTCCCTCCAATTGCATTATCCTTTCATATTCTCTCTTTTTTGAATGTATTATTCAAAAGTGGATGATGTAATTGGCATCATATAATTGTTGATGTTATGCTACTATAAATGTATTCAAACATATGAGATAATAAAGATATTGCTGCTACTTCAAAGGGGATGTAGCCAAATTGGTGAACCAATATAAATCTTTGAGTTCTTTGTGTTCTTCGTGTTTTATAAATTATCTTGATTCTAATTTCAATTTTTGTAATCTTCTTATTCAATTTATGATAAATTCATCACCATTGCTAAGTGCATGTGTATGGTCAATTAGGTATGATTCATTTGTTTTTGTTAAAATAGAATCAAGAGATTTATGACATCTATTTTTTGCTAGAGCATAAAAAATCATCTGTTGAAATGGAATTATGTGTCAGACTCATGAAGCATGACTGTATTGGTGGATCATAAGATCTTAATGACACATCTATAATGATAGTTTTGTGTGTAAGTCATCTATGTCCATTTCATGCATTTAAAACAAATAACTTATAATAATTAGGTAATGTTTTTCTTATGTTTTGATCTAATTTGCATATTTTGGTATATTTTCCTTACATAATCAATGATTATCACAATTTTTTGATAGTATACAACTTAGAAACTACATATGTATACCACCTTCCATAGTTCAAATATCTAATCAGGCTCTAACAAAGGTAAGAGAAGAAAATGCTATATTAACATGCACATATGTCATAAACACATATATTCATATAAACTTAAAAAAGTGGAACCAGATCGTGTATTTAAGGGGTACTTTGAGCTTTAGGTAGTAGCTTTAACTAGTCATAGTTCTTTTAACCTCATGATGGCATTAGCATTTTTCCTCTTGTCCTTATATAAAGTTTCTTTCTCTTTTTAGTTGTGCCCTTTTTGCCTAAGGTGTGTGATGCTTCAATCTTACTCCCAAGATAGTAACAGACAATAAATGGAAAAATATTTTTTGTGATAGAAAAATGATACTAAGAGTGTCGCATTGCACAACTAGTGCATGAGGTGCCAATTTACACATCTAACATGCATACCAATGCATTATCTGTAATGCCCCTTTCTACAAAAATTCTTATGTTTTCCTTAAAACAATATTTCTAATTCTCAAATGATAATTTGCATTTATATTTATAAATATAACAATCAAAATTATGAACTTTATTATAATATTCAGATTTTTTCACTTTGACATAATTTTGAACATAATCTTATCTTGATTTTCTATTATGTTTCTTCATCCAATTTGCAACTATTTTTCCTTAATTTTTTGTCCTTGATATCTAGACAAGTTATGCATTTTTGTCCAATAACTTGATAGGAGAAATTAAGGGTATTGGTCCTTAAATATATTAATTTTCCTTGGAGGGGTTTCGTCCTCTTTGGGTGTAATATTCATTTGTAATAAGTCATAATATTTTCGTTCAATGGATTGTTGTTTTCTTCTCATGGAATTGTCTCCCATATATATCTTATTTTATAAGAGTCACAACCTTTCTCAAATAATTGTTACCCCTTGGTAAATTATAATTTAATTTTGATTTGACTATGTTTATCTTAAATTTCTATTATGACACTAGTTCCACTTATATTAGCATCTCATCGATGATATTGGTGCCACTTTTCATTGACTTCTTAGTGGCTCACATGCTATAATCTAGGTTTGAATTTCAGCAAGGGAATTGATAGTCCACCCTTCCCAAGATTTCTAGACCTCAAACAATCACAAGCTAGGATGCTCTTAGAGTTATCAGGATCCCAAATCAACCTTGTAGATTTGTAATCTTTAGTCATTGATCCTCCTTGTGATGCAATTAGCTTCTACTTCAACCCTTTGATACAATTAGGATTTGAAAACTTTTCTCTAAGTGACACTTCTCTCATTGTCTTGGCTATATATGACTTTATACTAAATAATGTCTTTGGAGAGTTAGGATTATATACTTTCCTCGACAAAACTACCCATATAGTCCCTTAAGGTTGTAAGGTTAATACCATCCTCTAAATTATGAGGATAATTTATTATCCAATATTCTTCAAGCTTGTGTACTTGTATTTCCCAATAAATCTCAACAATGAAACCAAGAGTTGGGAACTGGAAAGGTTTGCATTTTAAGATAATTTTTCTCTCATCCTCAAAGAGAATAAACAATATCTTTTTTTGCAATAACATTGTTTGAAATAAAGTAAAGGAAGTATTGATTCAAAGATCAATTTCCTTTGTGGCATCAATTGCATCTACAAAGAATTGATTTGGTTGGCTCAACCTTTGCATAGTTTCATGGATGTCTCTTTGAGTCAAAGGAGGAAAGTGAGCTTTCCATATATTAAGATGAGGATCATAGACATGAAAAACATCTATGCCCTTAAATGTAATTTTATTTTCTAAAACGATTTTATATTTTTTTGATCTACTTTTGATATTTTCACATTTTGTAACCAATCCAATTAGAGAGTTTCTAGAAATATCACAAAATTATTCTCTTATATTATTTCTACCAAGGTTCTTGGGTAATGAATACAAACTCTTGATTGTCATTTTTAACATCCAAATGACAACACAAAGTTGCATCATTTATAACAATGAATTGTGGGAGTTTTGTGAATACCGGGATCCTACTTCTTTGTTGTAATATCCCCTTCTTGCACCTAATCGGTATGAGAGTTCCATTAGCCTATTCCAAGTTTCTTGTAGGTTAACTAGAGCTGGTTAGGATACTTAAGGCCTATGTTGGGTTTTGTTGTGGTTTTCAAAAATTTCTAGCAAGGGTTACTATTTATAGCAGTGGCCATTTTTAGCACTTACTATTTATCGTAAGTTTCAGTGTATCACAGATTGTGTTAGTTCGATGTTTGGGCACACTTACTATTTTTAATAGTTTCTATTTTTAGTAAGTGTTATTTTAAGCAACTAGTCTCGACCTTTGTTTCTCCAGTAGTGCAATATTTCCTATTATGGCATTAGTGATTTCTAAGGATGATTAAATTAATATTCGTATTTTTGTAACTTAAGTTCTATTATAAAGTTACTTTATAAGATAAGTGAGGGTGATGTGTTCATAAAGGGAGCCCCTTGACTTATTCCTAGCAATAAGGTGATATAAGTTTTCTTTTAAAAGATAAATTCTTCCTTTAGAAGTGGGATGCCAAGTTTGAGGGAGACATAAGGAAAAATTAAAAATAAATCAAAAGACTCATGAGGGGGCATAGCATTTTTGGAGGGAAAGTGAAACTTGAAAGTGTGTCGCCCTAATTTCCCCTCCTCTTCTATATATTCACCTTTTGGGCTCCCATTTCATGATCTCTATTTTGACAACATAACGTGATGTTGTTGGATTATCTCTAGGTTTCATTTTTTATCGGTTGAGGACAAAAACCATCATTCTTGGTTGTTGGTTTGGTGGTGAGAGACCCACCCTAGCCGGAAAGAGTGGTTCTACTTTAGGGATCACCTTTGCATTCACAAAGTTAATGATATTCATCATTTTGGTGGTTTTAGAATGAAGATTTTCTTTGTATCTTGATGTGGGATTGAAGGTATTGGTGTGATAAATGAATTATTTATTTTGGAGTGTGTTTGGGGGTCGTTGAACTCATTTTCTGAGGTTTGATATACATTTTTTTATTTCTAGAAAAGTACTTTTCATAGTAGCTAGAAGAACTAATTTTATCATAACTTCGTTGGTGATTGAAAACTCATTCTAAGTGCTATTCCTAAAGATTCCTCTTTGTTGGGTGCCACAGTTAGAAAAAAAAAAAATTATTGGTGGAATACTAATTTTTAAAGGAAAAATATCCCTCCTAAGGGGTCGTTCCATTCTAGAGTTGGAGCTTAGTCGAGTCTACTGATGTAATGGTCTAAAATCTTGTTAGAAATGAAGGAAATCACTACAATATGGAAATTTGATTTAACTTGCAATTATGAAATATAAACTTGTAGAAAATATTTAAACTACAAATAAATCACATGAATCAAGATCCATACACATAACACAAGGATTTTCGTGGAGAAAACCCTTTCGAGTAAAATACTCCATCAAGAAAAGAGGTTAAATTTGTATTATTCTTCAAAGAGATTATAATACATAGAATTTCCTCAATCTTGAATCCAATCCAACAACATATGCGTACCTATAAAACATCTCATGATGTCTCCATCTCAATTCCTCAATATATAGACTCATGGAGGCTCAAAATACCACCATAAAACATTACCATGGGTCAAAACAAGGTTCATAAATACCATGGAAAAAATCCATACGGCCCCCTTACATGATAAACATGGTCTCTTACATGACATTACACCCTCTTACAAGTTGTCATAAGAATCCCTAGAAAATAGGAGATGCTCTTACATACATCATAGACAATCAATAGCTTATGCAAGGATTCTCTTATGCATGCCATAGATGATTCTCACATCCAAAATGATATCCCCCACTTTTATCCCTTACAATTGTCATAAACTCCATCATAACATCCTTAAAAGTGGGCTTTCCATGTTATACCACTAAGTGGGCATCTTTTGACAGCTAATAACTTATTTTTTGAGGCACCAACATGTGGCAAAATCACCAAATCAAAATCTCACGCCACTTTTGATGGAGCACAATTATTTAATGATATTTATCCATGAGAAAATACAAATTAACAATAAATAACTTAGGAATTTCCAAGGTTGTGACACCTTGATTCCCAACATTCTCCTACTTGTCAAATAT
Organism: Sequoiadendron giganteum; assembly: GCA_007115665.2. Taxonomy (NCBI): domain Eukaryota; kingdom Viridiplantae; phylum Streptophyta; class Pinopsida; order Cupressales; family Cupressaceae; genus Sequoiadendron; species Sequoiadendron giganteum. The sequence continues at coordinate 430,172,262 of CM021110.1, read as the reverse complement.
CTTGCAAGAGATAGGGGAATCACAACATCATGGAATTAACTAGGTACAATAAATAGCGCCCATAGCCTCCTCGCACCAAATGAACTTATTTTTGCTCACAAGTTTGGTAAGATAATCTACAACATTCACCTCAGTGCCAATTTTCTTCAACTCAATTTTTCCTTTAGCAATCATTTATCAAAAAAATGGTATTGTACATCCACATTCTTTGTCTAAGCATGATACATAGCATTCTTAGCTAAATGAGTTGTACTTTGGCTATCGTAACCAATCTGAATCATCCTGCAATCAAAACCAATACCTACACACAACCTTTGTAACCATATTGTCTCCTTAGAGACATGGGTAGCAACCATATACCCTGCTTTAGTAGTAGATAAAGCAACTATAGGTTGCCTCTTACTCATCAAACTTATAGATTCTCCAAACAAAGTAAACACATACCCACTAGTGGGCCTTCGATTATCCAAGTCACCTGCCCAATCTGCATCAACAAAACCTTGTATGTAGAGTGTCTTATCCACATTATTTTTATTTTTATTTTTTGGTCGGTAATATAGATTTATATTGATTAGGAAAGAAAGTTACATCCTCATTCTGACTTCATTATATCTAGTAAACCAGAAAAATCAAAACTAGTTTGACAACATCTTAACATGCAAATGACAACAGACTCCAGTTCAACTACTATTAAAGAGAATTAAACTACCATAAAAAGTACCCCTCCCAACTTCATCTATCACCAAAATTCCCAACCGACCTTTATTTATAAATTGTTCGCCTAAAACCTCCAACAAAGCATCTAAGAGAAAATTAAAAACATTACAAAAAGAACCTATGGTCCAGCTCCAACACCTCTCTATTCCATTGTAGCACCATTCAGCTCCATCACCTTCTACTTTCTCTGACGTTTTCCCTTTTTCCTCAACCTGTGCTTTCCTCTTGACTCATTTCCCTTTGCATCCTTTAGCTCCACCTTCACTCGAGCTATCACCTCCTCCACTTCCATGAGCTCGATGAAGAGCTTCAAATCCTACCATCCTAAATGAGCTTCCTCTCTGCACCTTGATTTAAAACTTCCTTCAGGCCAACGAATGAAATACATGCACCCAGCCGCATCGAAGAGATTTTCTAGCTCTTCATCTATTACTCCCTCGCTAACATCTATCCCAACCCTGGAATAGACCATTCAAGGATAGAATCCATGTCGACCAGGAATTCCTTATGAACAATTTTGTTCATCACACTCCACACTGACTCAACTGATTCACCTAAATCCAACCCCCAAACAACTATCAATGCATACATTTCCATATTCATTCTATAGCGATGTCTCAAGATTCCAAAATCCCTACCCAAGATCATCTGCACACACTAACTTAACCTCTCATCCTCCACCAAGAACAAACCCATTAAACGTTTATTCGAGGTGTCACCAAAGAAAGGCCTAAGCTGCCTTCAAGAATTAAAAGTAAAGTTTGCCTCCATAGCTTAATCTCATTAACAAAGACGTCATCATAGGTGACTACCACTGCAACATCAAACCACAACAATACCCAACTTGATAATGACAACATCTACCTTTGCCTGGGGATAAAAAAATATTCCAATAGCAATTAATTCTCATTTACTCCTTCGAGTACTGGAGAGCCACCAAATTCCACCTGCATGAGCTCTCATGTCAAATCAAAATGCCTCAGTAATCCTAACACCCTGGCCATTTAATGCAACATACCCATCCAATTCTGCTAATCAAATCTCTAAGTTTAATTCTCTAAGATCTTTTAAGGCTAGATCACCGCTAACTTTAAACTTTAGAGCCCATTTAGATAAGGTATTGACCTCCATATTCCCATCTCTTTTAATATGACTAACACAAAAATCTTCGCATAATTCAAGTTCCTCCCAAATATTTTCAATTGCATTCTGAAGGTGCCAAGCACCAATACTTCCCTTCATCACTACCTTCACTATAATTAGCGAGTCACCTTCTAGATGGATCTTCATCACCCCTAATTTTTTGCCACATTTTATGGCTAGTAAAGATGCTACTACTTCAACTTCATTATTTGTTCCTTCTAATATTTTTTTTGCTCCTAGAGCGACCACTTCACCCTTCCAATCCCAGATTATAAACCCTATCCCTGATGGGCCAAGGTTCCCTTTAGAGGCTCCATCAAAATTAATTTTCCACCAACCTTCATGAGGTTTTTCCAAGAACACTTTATCAGAATCCCCAACAGTTGGATTGACCCAACTCGGCCCCTTAACGGGCATCTTATCCACATTATTAGTACCAAAATAAAACAAACAATAATTAGAAGTAACACACACAAATCTTAACACCATCTTTGCATAATTTTAGTGTTCTCTACCAGGGGTAGACATAAACCTACTCAGAACTCCCACTACTTGAGCAATATCTAGTCTACTACAATCCATTTCAAACATCAAACTTCCTACAACACTAGCATATGGCATGTTAGACATATCCTCAAAATCATCTTCAGATTTAGGACACATATCTAAAGTAAGCTTAGTGCCACCAAGTAAAGTAATTCTAACTAGTTTACAATCCTGCATATTAAATCTACACAGAATGGTGCTCGCATACTTACTTTGTGACAACCAAAGATTTATGTTACCTTGATCTCTTTTGATTTCCATTCCCAATATGTATCTAGTTTCCCCCAAGTGCTTCATCTCAAATAAACTTTAAATTTGAGCTTTCAACTATCTAACCATCCACATACAAGGAAACAAATAGTAGTTGATCATCAATACATCTAATATAAAAAAATGATCCTCTTCTTTTTCTACAAAAAAGAGTCAAATTTTTGATACCACATCTAAGGTGATTGTTTTAAATCATAAAGAGAAATTTTCAACCTGCAAACCAAATGTTATTTCCCTTTTACCTCAAATTTTTTCAGTTGTTGCATATAAATTTCCTCTTCCAGATCTCCATATAAAAAAGGTAGTCTTAACATCTATTTTCTCAATTTCAAAATCATAAATAACATCTATGGATAAAATAAATCTAATATAAGATAATTTAGAAATAGGAGAGAAAATTTCACCAAAATTAACTCCCTCTCTCTAAGAGTAGCCCTTATCTACTAGTCTAGTTTTGTACTTCTCTAATGAACCATCTGCACCAAACTTTTTTTTATAAACCCACTTACAATAAATGGCTTTCCTTCCTTTAAGAAAATGAACAAGATCCCATGTATCACAAGAGTATAAAGCCATCATCTCCTCCTGCATGGATAGTTGCCAAGACTTCTATCATATACAAGAATAGATTCCCTTTAGGACCTATGCTCATTTTCAGTACTTAATAAAACAAACACACAACAAAAATTTGGTGGGCTATACCTATGAACTGGATTTCATTGTCTTGTGGATCTTCTCAAGGGTGGAATAAGAGATTCTTCCTTAGGTTCTTTAGTATTCTCAACTTATTTGGTCACAAAAAATTCTTCACCTTTAGAACTTTCACTTGAACTATCTTCTTCCTCTCCATCCTCAAATTCATCATTATGTTCTTCTTGATATTCATCTTCTTCCTGTAAATCAAAATGTACCATATTTTTCCTTTCTTTCTCTTCAACCTGTATAGGATCAGAAATAACTTTAAGTTCCTGAAAAGAATATCTTTAGAATAGAATTTTTTTTGGTTAGAGGATTCCATAACTTATAGCCTTTTATATTCTCACCATATCCAATGAAGATGCATTTCTAATCTTTTGGATCCAACTTAGAATGATTTTCCTTAGGCACATGAACATAATGCACAACCAAAAACCCTTAAATGTGAAAAAAATGTTTCTTACTTGTCCACACTTCATAATCTGTTGAATCAAGAGCCTTGCAAGTAGTACACACAACTTCTTCCCAAAATAGTTTATCTAACGGTACATCACTTAACATACTTTTGGCACTTTCCATAATAGTTTGGTTCATCCTTTCTGCAACACCATTTTGTTGTGGTGTATAAGGAGTTATCTTTTGTCTTATGATACCTACATGATTAAAAAAATCATTAAATTCATTAGAGAAATATTCCCCTCAATTATCTAATCTTAATACTTTTATTTTCAATCTTGGTTAGTTTTCTACTAAGACTTTAAATTCCTTAAACTTAGTCAAAACTTCAGATTTATTTTTTATAAAGTAAATTCATGTAAATCTAGATACATCATCAATGAAGGTCACAAAATAATGATATTTTCCAAAAGAATCATTATCTACAGGACTAAATATATCTATATGAATAATTTATAATTTCTCTTTTGTTTTATTACTTCCTATAGGAAAATATGCTTTGTTATTCTTTCCAAACACATAATGCTCCTAGAAATCAATGTGCTCATCAAAATAAGATAAACCATCCAACAAATTTTTATTCATAATAATTTTCAAAATATTTTTACTTATGTTTCCCAATCTATGGTGCCACAACATACATGTATTTTCAAAAACTTTAGCCACATAAGTGGAATTCCAAAAAGTAGTGGCATCAAGCATAAATAGAGTTCCCATATGACTACCCCTTTCTACCACCAAGCTTCCTCTCACCAATTTGCAACCATTCTCATCAAATGTTACATGCATTCTCGAATTGTTCAACTTTAAAATTGAAATTAGATCTCTAGCTAATCTAGGAATATGTAAATCACCAAGGAGGGTTTTAATTCTCCCATCATTGAAACACAACAACACCTTTCCCCTTGCAATCATTGGATATGTAGTGTTGTCCCCAAGGTAGACATTACCTCCATCATATTTCTCATATGCGAAAAATCACTCCTTATGAGGAGTCATATGATACGAGCATCTTGAGTCAACCAACCAATGCTCATTAGAAGTGACATTAGAAGAAAAAAGTAAAACTTGATCACCTACATTGGATGAATTTTCTATGGCAAAATCCCATTATTTCTTTTTATTTTTGCACTCCTTCACATATCCTCTTTCCCAAAGTTCCAACACTTTACTTTGTTCTTATTTTTAGGAGTCTTAGAATGACCTTTAGATTTTTCCTTAGGCCCTTGATCTCCCCTTTTCCATATTTTTGTACGCCTACCTCTAACATTGAGAGAATCCACTAAGCTATCCATAACCATCTTCCTTATTTCCTATGACAAACAAGTTGTAACAAGTACATCCATCTTGGGATCTTCGATTTTAGCAATGATTATAAGAATGAAATTTTCCCATGACTTAGATAAAGAAAAAAGAAGCATAATGCATTTGTCACCTTCATCAAATTTAACATCTATAGATTCTAATTGACTCAAAATAAAATAAAATAAATTTAAATGCTCTTCAATGGACTCACCTTCCTTCATTTTAAGAGAAAATAATTTTCTTTGCAAATACAATTTGTTCACAAGGCTCTTAGCTTGATAAATCTCACCCAACCATTTCTATAAGGAAAATGAAGTCTTTTCTTCAGACACATTCAGGAGGATGGAATCAACAAGACATAACCGAATAGTACATTGTGCATGCTTTTCATCTTCTCCCAATCACCACCACTCATTTTTTTGGGTTTCTTTTCATTTGTTTCAGCCACCCATTGATCTCTTTCTTGAAGGAGATCCTCCATTTTTAACTTCCACAACTCATACTTAGATCCATTAAATTTCTCAATCTCTGACTAAGATGCAGATGCAACCATGATTCCTACAATCGTAAATCTACAAAATAGAACTACCATTGTAACACAAAAAACCTTCACACTTCCACCCAATAGACCAAGATGGCTAGGCTTTCATACCAAATGTTAGAAATGAAGGCAACCACTACAATATGGAAATATGATTTAACTTGCAAATATGAAATATAAACTTGTAGAAAATAATGGAGAAATTATCTAAACTACAAATAAAGGACACAACTCAAGATCCATACACATAACACAAGGATTTACATGGAGAAAACCCTTTTGAGTAAAAAAATCCACCAAGAAAAGAGGGAAAAACTATATTATTCTTCAAAGAGATTACAATACATAAAATTTCCTCAATCTTGACTCCAATCTAGCAACATTTGTGTACTTGTAAAATATCTCATGGTGTCTTGATCTCAAAACCTCAAAATATAGACTCATGGGGGCTCAAAATACCACCATGAAACATTACCATGGGTCAAAACAAGGTTTGGAAATACCATGGTAAAAATACATACAACCCCTTACATGCTAAACATGGTCTCTTACATGACATTACACCCGCTTAAAAGTTTTCATAAGAATCCCTAGAAAATAGGAGATGCTCTTACATGCATCATAGACCATCAATAGCTTATGCAAATATTCTCTTACACATGTCATATATGATTTTCATGTCCAAAATGATATCCACCACTTTTAGCCTTTGCAATTTCCATAGAATCTGTCATGGAATCCTTAAAAATAGGATTTTCGTGTTATACTGGTACTAAGTGGGCATCTTTTGACAAGTAATAACTTATTTTTCAATGCATTGACATGTGGCAAAAGTGCCAACTCAAAACCTCTCGCCCCTTTTGATGGATCAAAGTAATATAATAACATAAATGATATTTATCCATGCGAAAATGTAAATTAACAATAATTAAGTAACTTAGGAATTGCCAAGGGGTAAAAGTACAAAGTTGTGCTACACTTTCAACCAACTTATTAGCACATTGAATTAAGTATCTCTAACTAAAAATCATTTTTTGGGTTTTGTCTAGCTCCTATCGTAGCTATCTTGTTGTGCGAGTCTTGAATTTAATGCTAATTGTGAGAATAATCATAATATAAGCTAAATCTACTAGATCCATATGACGTTAATCAAGATTTAGCTAGCTAAGTTATACTCCCAATGAAATACTTGAAAATATAGAACAAAGAAGCCATTTAAACATAAAGAATAAAGAAATGCATAAAGGAAACTAGTTAAATGCCTCAAACATCATCCCATTGGTGTTGTATTGATATGGAATGACAACCCTTTCCATTTCCCTAGATTGAAACAAGCTCAAAGATGGTATCCATTGATGAAGATTGATGTAAACTAAGCTAAAAATGGATGAAAAGATAAAATTCATGCAAGATGAATGAAAGTGAGTATGAAAATGTGCAACACAACTTTACTAAACTGGAAGTGGATCAAATTCTCTCCAATATTATGAGTATTTATAGGATAAAATGTTGAATCAAGGGTCAAGATCAAATTGCACAATCAATGGATGAGAGGCAATGAGAAGTGAAGACATGGATCAAGGAATCTCATCAAGGGATGAGAATGCAAGTTGACAAGGATCAAGGAGTTAATCAATGGCTCTCATTGATTCAAAGAAGCACACTTCCTAACAATTCGGAAGTTGTTAGAAGATATCCCAATTTTTGAATGAGTGCAAATAGAGGAATATTCCATAGGAATATCCCCTTGCAAGTGGGAGGGTGAGGAAAATTAGTAATTTAGATAATTAAAACAAAGTTTTAATTTTGCAAGATAAGTGAGATTAGGATTATCATTAAATAATTTATTTATTTAATGAAAAGGGGTTAAATGACATTTAATTAAATAATTAAGATTATTTAATTAAATGAGAGGACATGAGCAATCTAATTAAATAATTTGCATCACCTAATTAGATAAGAGGAAAATAAGCTTGAAAGGGGGTGAATTAGCCAAATAATATTGATCGTTTGAGTAATAGGAGAAAATGGTGAATTTAGTTAAATAATGAAGATTATTTAATAAACGATCGAAAAAGGGTAATTTAGGATGAAATGGTGTTAGTAATTGGATTCAGATGTGCAATATTAGTTAGGAAAATTTTAAGTGTCTACATTTTTCTCGCGAGGTACCTATTACATTGATTAAAAGAATGACGCTTTTTAAATTTTCACTATTGCTCAAATCAAAATTTAAAAAATTGTTTCTTTTGGATGCCCCACTATTGCCCCAATGAAAGGAATTAAGCTGGTACATTTCCCCCTCAATAGATCATTTGAAAATTTTCATATTCAGGTAGAGATCTTGACAATGGTTCAACATGAGTTCAAATGCAAAAAATAGGCTCTGGGACACGAAACCAAACTCAGAAATGTGGAAAATACCTCAAAATAGGCCCCATAGCTCAAAAATTGATAAAATAGGATTAGGATGTTGTTTCCCTCCTCAAATTAGGGTAAAAATCCTAATTTTTAGGATTAAATAGAGGTGTAGGGGTCATTTTCAATTCATTTGCACACACATCTTAGTGAGATTTTGCCACTTTTTTCTCTGACACCTTGGCGAAATAGATGATCATGAGATCCCCCAACACCTCATGGATAGGGTACAAGAGTACCAACGGACAACAGATGCAAGACCCCTGGTACATAAATAAAAAAATTTCTTGTTTTTCGTGTTTTGGTGCATTAAATGTTAAGTCAATTAGGTCAATCAATAAAATCACTCTTTAGTGATGCTTTCTTCTCAGTTGGTGGTGTTTTTTCTAGAGTATTGATGCTATTGAAAATGGCATCGTTTTTTCCTAGTTAGGTTCAACATCGCTATTGGAATACTAACGAGCTTTGGAAAATGGTGGCCTGCTAGGTGTTAGGGTTCAACTATGATTTTGAAATGTTGTCATGCTTTTGTGTAGAGCATTACTTTTGATATTTTGGTTTAGAAAAACTTTTGAAATACCACCACATCTTTGCAGATAGCGTCACTATTGATATTTTGGTAGAGTAGCATAAACAAAATTCCATCATGTTTGTGCAAATAGCTATGCTTTTGCAAATTAAGGTTCTTGTCTTACAATTTTATAATTTTCATGGCAATTTTTTATGTAGAACGCTTGATTTGTGTAAGAGATGGTATGTCAAATCCAGTTGAGGGAGCATAGACCTGGCATTCTATTTTGCATTCACCATTTGACTGACCAAGTGAGGATGTTTCTCAGAGTGATTAGGCTAGGATTCATGGCACACATGCTCGATATCAGGACATATTTTTCGATGATGTCAAAGTTGGTAGAGCAATGGAACAACACAACTTCATCTTTCTACCTACCTACTAGGGAGGCAAATATCACCTTAGAGGATGTTTGACACATCCTATGAGTGTTGATTCATGGAGAGCGAGTGATCTATTATGTGGATGTCAAGGCAGATGCCTACTATGATGTGCTCGGTATAGATACACTTTTGATGGATAATGGACATATTAAATTGCATGATTACCAAGGATGAGAACCTAACTTGTCTTTAATTATCAAAGCATTGATTTATGGAGTTCTCATGCCAGATAGGTAGGATTGAGGTTTTTTTGTTGGTTGGGGACTTGTTTGGGTGTGGATGGTATCTGATATGACGCTCTTTATTTGGGGCCTAGTGATTCTCGCATCACTATATCATGATATGCATCAGGTAATCTATCTAAGATGGTAGATTTTTTCAGTAGAAGTCACACTCCTTCACAATTGGGCTTGGGAGCACATAGCTATGCTCAGACTGGTGATTAATTTGGAAGACATTCATGTTGATGATCTGATAGTATATTGATATGGATCCATGACTACACTCCACCATATAGGGCCAACATACATCCCATATTGGAGACAGTTTATTAATGAGATGATAGTTTTTTGACGAAGACCTTGGTTGCAGGTACCGTCATGGTTTGATGACCATCAACAACTATTTTATGCATGATAGACCAAATATATGTAGGGTTTGGAGCATAGGATGATAGAGAGGTACCTTCCAGATCGGGTTGCTCGATTGTTTGGGGAAGTCTAGAATGTCATCCCTTGAGAGAACAAAGTTGTATTTGTACTGATGACCAGAGAGATCAAGTGGAGTCCACAGATTCCACCACATGTGTCCATTGATGATTTTAGATAGCTTATCCCATAATCATGGATATATCATGGTGGATGATATAATGCAGGGACTACACCTACCTATGGTGCATGGTGGTTACAGTTTGCTCTAGTTTGGTTGAGAGACCTAACAATGGGACATGTACCTGGCAAGGGGAGAGGTGCCAGACATATCAAAGGATATGGAATTAGACAAGGTAGAGCATAAAAACCTCCTCAACAAGCTCCTTGAGATGGGCATGATGGATAGTTGCCTGGAGAAAGGCACCAACAACAACCATAGGATGAACAGGTGTTGATTCATATACCATTGATACCTCCATTACATCAGGGACCACAACCACCAACACCACCATACCAGCAGTAGCAACAACAGTAGGGTCAAAGTCCCAATCCATAGGATGCCCAGATTTTGGCACTCACTACAAAGAGGGACCAACTTTGTTAATAGATCCAATAGTTCATACGGGAAAAAGATGCAACCTGTGCAAAGGGTCACCAGAGAGCATGACCAGGAGTGGAACCAGAGACAATAGTTGGATCTATATTTGGCTCAAGAGATAGGGCATCAAGTGCAGCTAGGGTAGTGTACCTGTAATTTTATACAAAGATGTCATTGCAGAGGCCTCATATTATATGACATTGTACCATCATGATGTCCCTCGAGAGCAACAATAGCCTAATTATTTTTAGAGGAGCAGAGTCACACTGAGTGGCTTAGTATGATGATCAATTAGATAACCCTCAGGGAGTGGTGATAGACATCCATCGGGTGGTCATCAAGACCAGTCCCACCATGAGGACATACAAAGCTAAGGCTAGCCTCGCATTGTGTAGAATTTTTTTGATGTAAAACCTTGATATGTTACATGTATTTACATTCATTAGTTGATTTCAATAGCCTCTTGTATATCACTTTTTTGATGACATTTACACATTGATTTTGTTTTTGTATCATGATAGTCATATTTTGAGATATATATGAGATGGACTGATTCAATGTGTATTGATATGATGTTCTATCTTTTTATGTGATGTTCCCTTATTTCATGCTTTATGATCATGTATAGATGGACGTGTTATGCTATTAATGTGTATCTTTATTTATGCATATGATGTGATGTTTATTTGTGAAACATAGAAAAATGGGTTAGGGTTCAAACACATAGGGTTTTATACTAAATTTGAAATATTTCACAAAACTTACTATAAATAGAAATGGGGAAAATGAGTGTAATGAACCCACCTATTCTTCTATTCCGTTCAAGAAATGAGATCCCTCAAGTTAAAATCCACTTTCAACCTCTAGGTGAGTGAATTCTTTGAGGAATCTTGCAATTTCCTTAATGTGTGTGTGGACGAGGTTCAAGATAAAACAACACTTTTAGGAGACACACTAAAAATAGTAAATCAACTAAAAACTGAAATGTGAGACCAAATTTGAGTAGATTAAACATAAAGATAATAAACACAATTTTTTTCACAAAAATCAAATGATTGGAGGATATGTAAAATCAATCTCAAAAATAATTGCAAAATGTCATGTTCTGGCGCTAAGTGTCCTAACAAAAATGACTGAACAGGGTTTTGGGAGAAAGATTAAAAATACCAAATGCACACATTTAAGACATGTAAAAAGTGGGTTATGCAAATGAAACATAATACTATTAGAAACAATAAAGCTTCTAGTAGATCTGAGAATGGAAAATGTTGTGTACCTCTCACAAAATGGTATATTCAGAAGCTATCTGAGGACTCATTCACCCTATGGCGAATGGGTCCTATGTAGGGCTTTCTAAAAATAGTTTCTAGGTTCTCTTCTCGTGTGCCTACACTTCCAAATTCTTGAGTTTCACAGTCGGACAATTGGAAATAGATCTGGGTTCTAAGTTTCAGTGAGATAGTAGCAAAGGTGACAACAAATGTAACTTTGCAATTTTTCACTTTTGAGATCTTCAACTTTTATTCAATCGGTAAATCTACGACACACAAAGAGAAGGGGAAAAATGATTTTTTTTGGTGAATGAGAGTTTTCCTTGGTCAAACCATGTTTTGGTAATTAAACCTTGAAATGAAATAAAATAACATGAAAGGTATGATGAATGAACAACTCAAGGTCACAACTCACCAAACCCTTAGATAAACCTTTGAAATATTTAAATATTGATGTGGATCTTGCATGAAATGGCTTCAATGTATGTGGATCTTGACACTTGAATCTTGCTTTGCTTGAAACCTACATCACAATGTTAGCTCCAAAAACATGCATGATTGAACATGACTTTGACACAATGAATGGATCTTGAATGTTGCAAAAAATGATGAAGAAATCTGCCCTTGAATGCTCTTGACAATAATATTTTATGTTGTGAAATTTCTCTTCAAAACATCTCTAAAAACTTAGATTTGATTTGATGAAATAGCCTTGTATTTATAGATATTTATCCTTAATTTCCTAAAATTAAAATATTACAAGCCGACATTTGAAATTTGAATTTGGGATGGTAAAAATACCACCAAAACATACTTTAAAAATGGGTTCAAGGTCTTAGGGAGGACCCATTTTCCCATGGGTGAATGGGTCCTAGGTCCCTAAACCTAGGACACACATTTATCAAGGTGAAGTATAATGTACTGGCATTAATTAATGTCAGGTTTCCCCTTCAAAAAAATGTAATTTATTAGGCTTGTAAATGAATTATAATATTTATTAAGGCATAATTAAGCTCAATTAATTAAGGGTGACCCAAATAAGTGTGTAAGTATAAAGGGATACACTTTACAACACTAAATTAAGGCACAACTAAGTCCATTTTAATGAATAGGACCTTAAACTTAATGTGAATATGTAAAATACATATTACAACCCTAAATTAAGGCATAATTAAGTCCATTTTAATTAGGGGGTCCAAACAAGTGAGAAAGTTTAAAGAGTCACATTTTTCTACACTACATTTAGCTGCCACTTTAGTGAGAGGAGGACCTTGCATCAAACTCACACTAAATTAGTCAAGAGGGATACAAGTGCACAAATGTTTATGGGATAGGATGACAAAGCTCAAGGGGTGGCCAAGCCTCTAGGATCCAAGATCTTATGTCAATACAACATAAGCACAAAGGGACACACACAAGATGTATGATATGCAACAACAAGAAAATATACACAGACATACCATGTCAAAATATAAAATAAAGAAAAATAAATAAATAAATGGGGGTGGATCAAGCCTTGACAGTCTATCCAACTCAATGTGGATTAGGTATCAGTTGTTTGTCCAAAAACATTCACAAGCAGAACTCTGGTTGTCCACTATGCAAACAATAATGCATGCTCACTTCAGGCTAATGGAACCTCAAGCTGTCCTCTAGGCGATCCCCCCTATGAAAAAAATACAAATAGGATAAGGCAACATAAGATATAGTCAAAAATATTAAAATGATAATGCCCATGTATGCCCCCTCTTTAAAGAAATTTCTAACACCATTGTTATGAGCAATTTACTTTAAAGTAGCAAATAATCAATGCTAACAATGAAAAAGGCATGAGAGATTACTCGAAAATCCCTATGCCAAGTCATATGTTTCCAAATGAAGCTACGCCATGAATAAGGGGTTCCCCCCAAAATGCAATGCTAAAGATAACATAGAAAGAAAATTACGTCACATGTAAACCAATTTAAGGCATGTCGTCCACATCCCAAGATTGCTCTTATATATACATGGAAGGTGGTCAACTTTCCAAAAGAGACAAAGACAAGTGCCATACTAGTACAAGGCAACCTAACACCTTGCCCCCCAATCATAGATACAAAGATAATACAAGGAACTATCATATTGCTGCCATGATATGGTTGCACCATAAATGGAAATATGCAAGACATAGAAAGTTACTAATGCAACATAATGATGAAAAACATGATAGGATGGAAATAAATATCAATTATAAGTAGGTGCATCAACATAAGGAAGAGCACAAAAATCATTAGGATGTTGAATTTTATTACTCAAAGCCTTACATTCATTAGTAGAATGACCATGAACTCTAATATGCACACAATAAACTCTTGTTATTAAATTTATTTCATGTTATTGGAGGGAGAGATATCAAGTGATCTTTGAGGAGTCTCGAAAAGATATTCTCTTGATCAACAGTAGGGGATATTTCTTTCTTAGCACAAGATGTCATACACACAATAGATGATAAGGCCTTAGATGAAGATGGAGATAAATGTGGTAAACCTATATCTTTCTTGAAAGAGTCCAATATAGACTTCACTTGTTCTCTATCATTTTTCTCTGTGTTTTAATTGTATTAATGTTTAGGAAGGAGTTTGTATCCAAGACCATAACATTATTACAACTTAGATGAGGAGGTTTTATGCTTCTAAGAAGGATTATCTTCCTCAAGAGAACATAAATCATTTTTAAGTTTCTTAAAGTTATGCATCTTCCTCTCATGAGGGATGGGAGTTAAATATCTCCCATCACCACCATGAGGTTATGTTGATATAGAACCAAGTTGAGGAAATGAAATACAAGGCTATTTTGGTTTAGATTGTGAGATTTTGTACTCTCCCATAAAGGAGGGCATAAAATTTAATGAACCCTAATCATCGCTAAAACATTTGTCTAAAGATACATCATTTGTGTATGAATCTTTTGACTTTGAGGGTGAGATTTTGGACTCTTCGTTAAAATTAGGTGTAAAATCTAACGACCCCTAATAATCACATAAGATTTTTGTTCTAGGTGAAATATAATTAGGATTAACATCAACTTGTATAGGTTCTACTTTAGAAGTTAGAATCAAAGTACTAGGGGATTTGGAAGTGTTATGATCATGTTTAACTTGTGATTTGTAACTTTGTTCATCTTCTTCAATCATGTATATCGTGTTTTTGTATTCAAATTTCATGTCACAGTGAAGAGTAGATAGGACTCCTTTCATACCATGAATCCATGGTATCCCTAGGAGAAGGTTGTATGAAAGATATCCTGGCATGATATGGATAGGGGTAGGAAAAGCTATAGGTCTAACCTTAATAGGTAATGTGATAATTCCTAATGGTTGTCTATTAATATTGTCAAAGCCACAAATATTAACATTGCTCATTAAGTTGAATACGCCTCTTGTCCACACCAATTTTATCTAGGAGGTCAATGCTACAAATGCTAAGACTTGCTCCATTGTCTATGAGAGTGTGCCTAACTGTGGTTTCATTAATTATCACCTTTATCATTAAAGATTCATTTTTATTTTGGATCTCAAGTGGGGGTAATTTATGTTTAGGGAATGTGATTTCTAACTTTTTTCACTTGCATACAATCAAAGGAGGCTGCTACATAACATTGGATATCATTCTTTTACCAAATTTCTTGGACCATCCAATTGTATGTAGGTGATGTATGAATAAGATCCCATAAGGATATATTAGCGGGATTATTTTAAAGTTGTTAAAAAAAATATTGTAAAGGTGAATGAGGAGCATTGGGAAAAATAGGTTGAGGCAATGGTAATGAGGTGGGAATGGTTTGAGGTTGCATATTGTTCCATGTATTGTATGTGTGAGCAGTGATATTGCAATTCAGTTGCTGTAAAACATTGTTATTATCAAGTTGTATTATAAATTTCAAGATATCTCTTGGTTTTAATGGTTTCATTTTAGATGGTTCTATGATGGGAGGTGACTTAGGAGGCTCACTACTTGAAGGAGATCCAATTTTTGCAGTCATAACCTCAAATGAGTTACCTAGATGACCTTCTAGTGAGGGGGAATCTTTATCTATGCCACCTATCTTAGTGTTTGTTCAGAGAAATGTAGTGTTAGAAGAGGGAAAAACAAGATGTTAAATAATTAGGTCTTTTATCACCAAGATACCTTTGTCACAAGTAGGAGAGGTATTGGGAGAAGAGAAACTATGATTGTCATGACTATCTATGATTAAATCCTCTCGTTTAACAATATTTTCCCAAGTAGGAGGGGTAGGAGAAGAGAAACACATAGGATTCTCATGACTCTCGTTGATTGGATCTTCTAACACCAAAATGTCTTCTTCACAAATAGGGGAGATATTGGGAGAAGAACAAACTTGATTTTCATGATTGTCCAAGATTGTGATCTCTTTCGCTAAGTTAGTTTCACACACAGGAGAGGGATCGATGAAGAACAAGAAAAGAGGAGAAATGACTTCACATTCATATGGTTGTAACAATAATATCTTAGAGTATTCAACAAAATCTGAAAATAGAACATGAAGTATGATAAGAAGAGATTTTTGTAATGAAAACATGATACAATAATTGCTCTACAAATTTGAAATGCAATAATTTTATTTTTAAATGCCTAGATTAAATGGATGATCAGACATCAATGCATAAATTAGAAATTCCTAAAACTTTCCAAACTAAAACAAGGGGTTACTAGGATATCTGGGAAGTGTAGAAAACCACAAAAAAACTCAAAAAAGATGGTTTAAAAGGCCCTAAAGGTCTCACTCTCCCATAGGCGAATGGGTCCCTATACAGGGTTTTCAAAAAACAAAAAATGCAATTTCTAAGTGATTATATGTTTTCTTTGTTCCAAGTTTTAGACTGGTACTTTTATAACAATTTTTTCAAAAATTTGATGACCTAATGCAAGTAAAATTAATGACAAATGATGAAATCTATGACACTTTTTGAAATGCAATTTTGATCCAATTTTTTAATTTTAGGGACTAAAAGTATGCTATTATGTAAATACTATGCAAAATCAATCTAACCTTATGCATTGTTTTCTGAATTTTCAGATTTAAAATCAATGCAAAATGCAAGTTTACACCTAAAATGCAATGCAACTTTAAGGAAAATTTAGAAACTCTAAATGCTATAAATTACTTTAAATCTTAGATCTAGGGTATGAATGCATTCCAAATAAGAAATTAGAATTTTTAAATACCCACGTTCACCAAAATGAAACAACTTAAAATGGGTTAGGGTTCAAACACATAGGGTTTTATACTAAATTCTAAATATTTCACCAAACTTACTATACATAGAAAGGGGAAAATGAGTGTAATGAACCCACCTATTCTTCTATTTCATTCAGGAAATAAGACCCCTCAAGTTAAAATCCACTTGCAACCTTTAGGTGAGTGAATTCTTTAAAGAATCTTGTAATTTCCTTTATGTGTGTGGACAGGGGTCAAGGTCAAACATCACTTTTGGGAGACACTAAATTTAGTAAATAAACTCAAAACTTAAATGTGAGACTAGATCTAAGTAGATTAAACATAGAGCTAATAGATATAATTTGTTTCATGCAAATTGGATGGTTGTAGGACAATTAAAACTAATCTCAAAAAAGTCACAAAGTGTCATGTTCGGGCGCAAGATTAAAAATACCAAATGCACTCATTTAAGACATGTAAAAAGTGGGTTTTGCAGATGAATCATAATACTATCAGAAACTATAGAGCTTCTAGCAAATCTAAGAATGGAAAATGTTGTGTACCTCTCACAAAATGGTGATTTTAAAAGTTGTCTAAGGACTCATTCGCCCTATGGTGAATGGGTCCTATGTAGGGATTTCCAAAAATGGTTTTTGGGTTCTCTGCTCCTATGTCTACACTTCCAATTTATTGGGTTTCATAGTTAGACAGTCAGAAATAGATCCGAGATCTAATTTTTCATGAGATATCAACAAAGGTGACAACAAATGCAACTTTGCAATTTTGCACTTTTGAGATCTTCAACTTTTCTTCAACATGCAAATCTGGAACACATAAAGAGGGGGAAATTTTTGTTTTTTTGGTCAATGGGGGTATGCTTTGGTCAAACCCCATATTGGTAATTAAACCTTGAAATGAAATAAAATAACATGAAAGGGATGATGAATGAACAACTCAAGGTCACAACTCATCAAACCCTTAGATAAACCTTTGAAGGACTGAAATCTTGATGTGGATCTTGCATGAAATGGCTCCAATGGATGTGGATCTGGACACTTGAATCTTGCTTTGAATCCTTGACTTGAATGCTTGAAACTGACATCACAATGTTAGCTCCAAAAACATGCATGATTGAACATGACTTTGACATGATGGATGGATTTTGAATGCTAAAAAAATGGTGAAGAAATCTTCCTTTGAATTCTCTTGTGAAATTTCTCTTCAAAACTTCTCTAAAAAAGTAGACCTGATTTGATGAAATAGCCTTGTATTTATAGATGTTTATCCTTAATTTCCTAAAATTAAAACATTACAAGCTGACATTTGAAATTTTAATTTGGGATGATAAAAATATCGCTAAAACATACTTTAAAAATGGGTTCAAGGTCTTAGGGAGGACCCATTCACCCATGGACGAATGGGTCCTAGGTCCCTAAACCAAGGACACACATTGCTCAAGGTGAAGTGTAATGTATTGGCATTAATCAATATTGAGTTTCCCCGTCCAAAAATAATAATTTATTAGGCTTGTTTAAATTAATTATAGGGATTATTAAGGATTAATTAAGCTCAATTAATTAATGGGAACCTAAATAAGTGTGAAAGTGTAAAGGGATACACTTTACAACACTAAATTAAGGCACAAATAAGTCCATTTTAATTAATAGGACCCTAAACTTAATGTGAATATGTAAAATAAATATTACAACACTAATTTAAGGCATAATTAAGTCCATTTTAATTAGGAGGGACCAAACAAGTGAGAAAATGTAAGAGTTACATTTTTATACACTAGAATATGGTATGCAATGTATGCTTTACCTTATGGGTGCATTGCGATGGATGGTTTATTCTATTTTTTTAGTAACTTTTCTATATGGCACGTTATGAGATGGATGCATTTCTCTTTTGTGTATGATATAATTATGATTATGCAGGATGTATATATGTCTATGGTTTGTGGATGCATGATGGATGCATTATTATTTTTGTTGATTATCATGATACCAAGTTAGCATGGAAATAAGATAGAAGAATAAGATGAATGGATTAATCCTTGATTTTGAGATTGATTCAGAAGTCCAACAAGTCTATGAATCTTTGAGACTTTATTAGATATGGTGATGAGATTGATGATTTTCTTGTTTTTAGGGATTATAATACTTCATCATTTTATTCCTTATTTTTGATATAACACATAGACACAATGCATCAAGGTATCGATTACTAGGATGGCGTTGTATCTAATGCAATGCAATTTGAATATGTAAACAAATAGGATAATTCTTGCTCATACCTTGACATACATAAACCTCATTGGAATGTAGTTTAGAAGTTTAGAACATTTCAAACCAAAGCATATGAAATATTCAACAATCTACTCAATACGAACTCCCCACACACAACAAAGCAAGTATTTACAAAAGTTGTTTTACAAGAACATCCAACAAGCACAAAAAATAAAAGATAATGATCAATGCCCCATTCCTTTTTCTCTAAATCATTCTTATAGACACCCTCAAGAGGTCCTTAGAATGGGTCAATAAGATAAACCATAAGAAAAAATAAGAAAATAAACAACCAATAATATTTACATCTCTTTCCAAAGTAACATAGTTAAGGTGATTTTTTATGATGATGTCCATTGTAGGAAGGATGCATCTTTGGACATGTTTATCAGCGAAAGGTGGAAAATTGTATGCTTTTCTATGGTTTAGGACCTAGAATGACAATATTCACTCTCTCTCATCCAAGAACAAACCCTAGAGATCTCAATGCAAAGGAGAAAGAGATCTTTCAATAGGGTTGTCCTAGAGGCTAAATGTAAACTAATGATGGGTTCACCACCAAGTTAAGACTTGGAAAAACAAATGAAATGAAATATATAATACTAATCCATAGTATGATGCAATGCTTCACTAAATGACCTTAAAATGCAAATAAAACAGAATAAAAATTCATAAGATGAATTGTGTGCACTTGGGAATCTGGGTGAATCAGTCCATAATCTAGGTTTTTGTGCGGGAACAAGAATCTGGCAAATGGGTATCCGAATCTGCAAAAATATAAATTTTGACCAAAACTGGGACTCATTCACTAGAAGTGGCAAATCAATCCAATTAGGGTTTCCTAAAACTTTCGGATCTGAATCTACTCTCCTCATTCTGCTCAATCTGCTTCTTTAGGTTTTCGAATCTGAATCTCTGCAAATCAACCAATAGGTGTTCTCCAATGTTCTCCAATGCTTAAAGACAACTTTAACAACTTCTAAGCACTTTGAAAATTTTCTCCAAGATTTCTCCTCAATGTGTCTTCAATCTAAACCTACAAATCACACACTAAAGAGAGGAAAAAATGTTGTTTTGTTAGTGGATAGGGTTTTAACTTGGTCAAACCCTGTTTTGGTAATCAAACCTTGAAATATAATAAAATAGGAATGGAGAATAACGAATGAACAAAATATGATGTTGTAACTCACCAAACCATAGCAATGAATTTTTGAAAACATGTATGAAATGGCTGCAATGGATGTAGATCTTGACTCTTTCTTGAAGGTGATAGATCTTGAATGAAGTGCTAGCTTGAATCATAAAACCCTACATCACAATTGTTAGCTCAAAAAAAAATGTGATGCATGAAATCTTTGACATGATGCTTGATAGTTGAAGAATGCTCTAAAATTCTTGCTATGAACAACCTTCATCTCAAAAATTTCTATGCATGATTCATAAGTCCTGAAGAAATCCAAAAAAAAAAAAAGTCTTGAAGAAATCCAAAAAAAAAGAAAAAAAAAATCCAAAAAAAAGAAAAAAAAAAATCCAAAAAGAAAAATTCGAAGAAATCCAAAAAGAAAGGTCTTGAAGAAATCCCAAAAAATCAGAAAAAAAAAATACTAAAAAAGTGAAAAAATCAAAAAAATCGTTGCCTTCATGAAAACCTAGAAAACAGGCATCTTGGTAATAGAAAAAAAAACATAAAATCTACAAAAGTGCAATAAAAACAAGTAGTGAAAACTTGGAAAACATGCACTATTTGTGATGAGTCGACTTCTCCAACTATTAGAACGTGTGTCAGTCGTCCGCTTTCACTAGCATTACACATACATGCCTATCATAAAATAAGCTTCATGTGCATATCTGGTTGTTGTAATCGTGTCCCACCTTGGCTTGGTTATCAGTGTATATGTCCACTATAATTTGGTTTGTTTCTCACTAGGGAAAAATCTTGAACTCACTGGGGGCAACCTGCTTTGAGCTTAAAACAATAGGCAAGCAACATCAAGGCAACCTGGCAAAACAACAATCATGCTAAACATCAAATCGAACATCAATCACAATCAACCAAACAATCAACCGTCTAAATCCACAACAATACAAACAAATTGAATCTCACTGGATGATTATCTTCTGAATCATGGTTTGATCACTTTGACATGTATGTTCAACTGTCGTATTTTGATCATTGTTATCATTTCTCTGGAGTACCTCAATGATGTCCTGAACTAGAGGGGCTAGGAAGGAGAATGATATTCTTCTTTGTCTATTGTCTGTGAGTCAATCATGACTACTGTGCAAATTTTTGTGGGACATGCTCTACAAAGTATCATTGATGACACTCTAGATTTGCATAGGAAAATGATTAACTCTTGTATGTTTTATGCAAGCAATACTCAGGTCATCTCAATCCAATTATACCTAGATGCTTGTGTTATCTTGCACTATCAAAACTCAACGGAAGTTTTATGAAAGTTGTACTCAGGTCATCATGGTCTAATTATACCATCGATGTTTGTACTAACTTTCAACATTTTAAAAAGCTCAATGATGATACCAAGCACAAAAAATTGGATGGCAACATTGTATAAGTAGTTTTTGCATGCTTGCATTCATATTAGTTTTGCATCTGCATTGTAGGTTCTTCCAAGGTTGGCACAAAAACATTTCAAAATGATATTATCTTTCTCATTAAAAGATTGAGTATATTTGACATTAACAAAAAGCATAATAATTTCCCATATAGTTACATAGTCATTCACATGTAGTGGCATAAAAAATTTACATTTACATCATTCATTCCAAAGAATTATTATAATCCATCCATCCATGCATCAAATCATACATTTACACTACAAAAATATCCAAACAAAAAATAGAGCATTTTCATAAGCCATTCATTATCATAAACTAATTCATCCACATATCTCTTACATATTTGCATTATTCATCCATCCGTTCATATATTTATCATTTCCCATTTACACATTCATCATAAAATTGCATTTTAGAAAAATCCAAAAACGAAGCATTATCAGGATCCATTCATTTACATCCATCATATTATTTGCATTAGAAAAATTCAAAAACAAAGCATTTATCATATAAATAATCATTGCATTCAGCCATTCATGCATTAGAAGTGATAAACAATTAATTCATGTAATAGATCATTTGCATCCATTTCATGAAATAAACCATTTCTCATCCATCCATCCATCCATGTCATTGATCATTCATTCATATATTAGATCATATATGCATTCAAAAAATTACAAAAAAATATAGTGCATATATCTCATACATCATAATAAAAGCATCATCCATAAACACATAGAATCATACATCATCATTCCATAAAATTCATCCACACATAAACATGGCATAATCATATAGCGCATAAAAGAAAAATGCATCCATAATAGGTATCCATCATTAAACAACATATAGATAACACATCATAGATCACTAATCGTTGTTGCATGAGCATATAACCTCAAAATCATAGTGTCAAGTGTACAATGATATCAACATATGAAGAGGTACATCATCAAAAATGTGGCAAGTATATCATAATGTCGATGTATGCATCAAATGTCTCAAATACAACATATATGATCATGAAGCTATGAGGTGCTCCCCCAAACCTCGTTGGCCTAGCTAAGCCTCCTTCTGCACCCCCTGATGGACCTACGCTTATTGCACCTATACTTGGGTCAGAACCGGGATCCCTGTGTTGTGGTTGAGTCACACCCATATTGGTGGTCCGACAGTGGATGTGTGTTGACCTAGACTGGGCATAGCTAACTCTCTACTCTGTGGGCACAACTGCATGATATCGACCTTTATAATACTTGGCCTCTCTGATGACCCGTGTGACCTCTCTCATCATGTCACCTGTGGCGGTCCCCTCCACCACTCTCTATGATCTTTCAACTAAGGCCACTACCTACTTGCCCTATTGTCTAGCCGCATCTCTCTCAGTTGTCAATGTGGCTACTTGAGCCTATGCATGTGCTTGTGCTAGTAAGGCATGAACCTGTGCCAGCTGGCCTTGCAGTGTTTGTACCTGTACTTCTAAAGAAGATATTTGTGTCTACTACTACTGTGAGGGCACCCTAATCTGTACGCACTACTATGGTGCGTCCACCAAAGATCTCCTCCACTAAGGTACCATGACATCTCTCACATCAAATGCAGGTCCACTGCCACTGCCACCTCCATCATCTCCACTGTCATCTCCACTACTACCATCCCCATCTTCGTCATCACCACTCTCTACCTCCTCCTCCTCATCACCTCCTACACCTATCCTTCGTCATCTCAGTGTTGGCTCCTCGTCTAACAACAGTGCAAGCTCATCCAAACTCGATATCCGCAAAAACAAATTTGATAAGAAGTAATATGGATACTCCTTTGAAAATGCAACCTCTATAATCTCTGGATGGTAGTCCCATATCACAAGTTGTAATCCAAAGTACTCCTCAC
The DNA here is from genome assembly GCA_007115665.2 of Sequoiadendron giganteum. Lineage (NCBI taxonomy): Eukaryota > Viridiplantae > Streptophyta > Pinopsida > Cupressales > Cupressaceae > Sequoiadendron > Sequoiadendron giganteum. The sequence continues at coordinate 430,148,719 of CM021110.1, read as the reverse complement.
ATGTTGCATCATACGATAACACAGGCCCCCACTCTGGAATGTCCTGTCATCTCTGCGTATATAGAGCCACTCCCTGGGGCATGCCCTGTATCCTGCCATACTATCTCAACACTCTCCCCATCATGAATCTCTCGATCATGAATGGTGTCCTCCCTATCAGGTATTTGATCGTGCATACATAGGGCATCTTTGTATCATCCTCTAGCCACTACTCACAGCCGATGTAGGGCCTCCATATGACAGTATCAAGGTCATAAAGCACTCTCCTCCAGTACTCTAGTTTGCCTAGCTTGTGTTGGACAAGTGAACCTGTGTAACCATGAACATAGGGTCTCCCAGCTGGCCTTTGTCTCTCTGCAACTAGTCTCGTGATAGCTATATGCTTCCACGCCCATATCTGTAATAAAGTAACCCCAGCTGACAAACTAGATGCTCTGAGGTAGACCACCTAGTGAAGATCATGGTATAAATGGGAAAGCATGTAGGATCTCCAAGCATATCGAGTCTGATGTAGGATCAAGCTCTCTAGTGTCCCGCCCCATTCAACTAATAGTCCCTTTGACCTACGATCAGGACATAAGAATCCACCAATGAATCCAACAAGCACACACAATAATGTGGCATAGGCATCAAACTTATCCCACCACGGGATCTCATAACCACAAATCTGGTCATCCTTCAAGACTCTCCTCAAGGCATTGGTCCCTCCCTGCTCAGTGACATCATAAACAACCAAATCTATAATAACAGGAATCCTCAAAATCCGATAGACGTCCTGTAGTGTCACTATAATCTCATCAGTGGGTAGATGGAAGGTGATGTGGTCATTGTGCCACCTCTTTGCTAAAGCTGTCAAGAGTCCTCGATTAATCCTAATCTAGGGCATATCAAGAAATGAAGTCAACCCACACCATCCAATCACATGTCGATCAACTTGATCTAAATGTGGTATCAAATCCCAAGACCTCGAGAATCACTCCAGCGACATCAAGGTTGACGAAGGGTCCTATCATCATAACATAAAAAATCAGTAATCAATCAATCAAACATCAGTCAACCTATCAATCGAATCAACTCTAATGAGACTTTGATCAAAGCTCGTAAGAATCTATCATTAATACTCATCTATCATGAGGTCAATCATCACCAATGTATCATTGATCCTCACCTATCATGAGTTCAATCATCATCAATCAATCATTGAACCTCACCTATCATAAGGTCAATCATCATCTTATCATTGAATCTCACCTATCATGAGATCAATCATCATCTAATCTATCAATATCATCAAACAACATCAAATTGAAGGTTGGCACGATAAAAAATCATCAAAATAAGGGAGTCTAATCTAAAAATCATCAATTTGACCTGGATGCGCTAAAGCGGTCTCTCTATGCGCCAAAAACATGGATGCGCTAGAAGACTTCATCAATGTGCTAGAACAGAGTCCTTATGCACCAAAAATCAAGATGCACCATCAAACCTACTAGATGTGCCATTTCAGGGTCCTTATGTGCGAGATTACTCTATGCGCTAGAAAATTTACGTGATGTGCTAATCTATGACATCAAAGAGCTAAATGTATGCACTAAAATCTAGATGAGCTACATCATTAACTCTATGCCCTCCAAAAATTACCCTATGTGCTAGAACAGTCACCTGATGCACTACATCACATTCCCTATGCGCTAAACCACTAAAACAAAATTCAAATGTGGAAAAAAGCAAGAAAAATGAAATGCATAAATTTATGAGGAGGTTTCTAGAAATGCATACCAGAGGTCCATATGCTATCGCGCAATTGTGATGTCGCACACACTTGAATCGATGTGTATGAATGGGGATCACCATCTTGCTCAAAGTTGCTCTCTCTCAAATCTTCAAACTTGCAAATGCACAAATGAATTCCTTTTCACTCCTTTTTACCTTTTAAAGGGTGATTAAGTGGGATTTTTATGGGAATGATTTATTTTATTTTCAAATGGAGCTTAATTCATCAATTCATCATTTGGGGCAGATTTCACTATTATTTTCAAGAGATAAATCGTTGAAACATGCTGAAATTTTTAAAATCATCAAAAAAATTCAAAAATTTAAAAAATCCAAAAAATTCAAAAAAATAAATAAAAAAGATCCCCAATTTATCTCCCGAGCGAGCATATATTTGTCATCACTTTTAAATCAGCATCTGGGGCATGTCAAAATTTTATCATCATGGTCTGGCAAATTTTTTTTCTTTGAAGCAATGTGTAAACACATCACTTCAAAGAGGTGCAAAATGTGTACGCCTAAAAATCGTCTGGAGAAAATTGATTAAATACTAGTTATTTAATTAATAAATCCTAATTCCTCTACTTATAAATAAATTGCAAAATTTATTTATATAGTTCATTTCTTAATTCTTCCTATCTAAAATCATTTTCCTCTAGATTTAATTAAATAAACAAATTTAAATAATTTATTTCATTTGATTGATTCCTTCTCATTTAAATTTTAATTTTTAAATTCAAATTTGTCACATTTCTACATATTATTCTAACCTCCTTCCACCTCATCCGCCACCTCAGCATGTGTCTCATAAATTTAAATATCTCTAATTTTGGAATTTTGGAATTTTCATCAACAACCTGCAACAAACTTTGGGACATATGGGGTCTCTTCCCATTTTATTCTCCTCTACACTTGGAACTTCTTCCACGATTCCCTCCAACTTCCTCACTCCCTACCATTGATCTCTTTGGATCATAATCTCGACCGTTGAATCCTACCACATCACCTGCCGCCTTGGAAAATCTATAAATAGGAGGCTCATTTACAACTTTTGCATAAGAGATTGAGCATAAACTTACTTTGCAAAAATCAGTATTGCATTTGAGAGCATTAGCATAGCATCTTAGTCAAGATGCATTTTAGCATTTGATTTGAAGTAGTGTTATAATGGAAAATTTCCTTTATAGAATCCTAGTTGTTGCATTAGTTTTATATTATTTCTCATAAGAAATTCATTTAGATTTGTATTTTAACCCTAGCAATCATCTTAACATCATTTTGAAAATCAGCAGCATATCATCTACCATTCAACATTGTATATCACAGTCCACAATCATGTTTGATGTAGGCGTATAGTCTTGCATTTCGTATATCATCTCATTTCTTAGGTTTCCATTTGATATATTCATGTGCAACATACAAATTTGAGAGCATGAATTAGAAGATCCCTAAGATTACAGAACAATGGAACAATTTTGAATGAATAGTTGTAGTAGCTTGTTTTGTTATTTCAATTTCATTAATGTAATACATTTCATTGATTGTGTGGTTAGATTTTTCTTTCTCAATACGCATATTTTATATCACACACCCGAAAATAACTCCTTTGTGGTGGATCCACTGGTAGTGTGACTTGGACCTGTCAAAATCCTTTGCCTCTTCTATATACCTTGATCACCTAGTGTTTGTGTGGTATCTTGTATTGGTGTCCTCTTGTGTGTAATTTTTTGTTGTAGCACATGTTGACCACTACTAGTACCACTACCCATACCATCACCACTAATGGAAGTTCTAGTTGCACTAAGCTCTCCACCATGGGCATGTCCTAGTTGTGATTGTATCTAACCATGAGGATGAGGATTTTAACCTCTAAAAAATTGAATTGTTTCGGCTCTACTTGTATGCCCTTGGTCTACTTTATCAACTCCAAGGATAGATTTATCAAATTCTATTGGATGTTGTGGTTGTGTTGCTGATATGTGGTTGTCATTGATGTCAACATTATTAGCATTAATGTCTTTAAGACTATATGTCGAGGATATTGAGAAAATTGAAATAAATATGTTACAAGTTGTCTCTAAAGCAGTGAAGATCAGTATGGTAGAAATTTCATTGTGTTGATAACTAGATATTGCAGATTAAAGGGTTTGTTTCCAAGCCTATCTATTTTCTACTCTGAAAGTTTTAGATGTGTGCATGAAGATTTGAGGAAGTTATAAGTTTATGTGTTCTGACAGTTATTTTGTTATTGCAAATGGTGTTCATGGAAGAAGATAATGTGATTCTAGTAATTTGAGTTGTTATGTATGTTCATGTGGTGTTCATGGGTATTTATAGATCATGTTCTATCTATGTTGCATGTTCACATTGATCATTGTGCTCGTGATCCAATATTTTCTCTTGTGTTTTCATGTTTTTCATGTTCATGGCCGACAAGGTGTTTAAAGTGTTTTGTGGATCTTCGAGGAAGAATATTTGATGGTGTTTTGTGTTTGAGAACATTGTTTTGGGTCTCTACTATGTTGTGGCCGACTTTGGTTGATGCACATTGATAATCTTTATTGTTTTAGGCCGATAACTTGCATTCATTCTATTATTTTGTTGAAGTTGACATAAAGCAATGTAATTTCTTGTTGCGGATATATATAAGCGATTGGTTATCTCATTTGAGATATGTATGATGTCAAGTGTGGGAGTCTTATGTGTGAAAAAGGTTCAGATCATTCGAAGGCAGAGCAGAGTGTGAAGAAGAGTGAAAAATAGTGAAGAAGTGTTCATGTTCTTAACCGGAACTGTACTCAGGCATTAGCAGATGCTACTTTCTCAGTTCAAATGGATTTAATTAGAATATTTTCTGTAAGATAGTGATTCTTCCTTTGAGTAGTGAGCTCTAGGAAGTGTGCCTGAATGCATGTGCATTCCTCTTATATTTTTCTTATACTTTTAATAGGGTATAACTTGTGGATTAACCTCCACCGTGGTTTTTCCCCTAACAGGGTTTCCATGCAAAAATATTGGTCTTGTGTGTGTTTTTGATGTGTTGTTGATTCATGCTTTCGCTGCTATTAATCAGATATGAGATTAAAGGTTAATAAGTTTAATAAGTTTGAAAATTTGTGACAACTGATTCACCCCCCCTCTCAGTTGTTTGCCCTTGTGTTGCCAACATGTCCTAGTTGTGATTGTATCTGACCATGAGGATGAGGATTTGAACCTTTAACAAATTGAATTGTTTTGGCTCTACTTGTATGCCCTTGGTCTACTTTATCAGCTCCAAGGCTAGATTTATCAACTGGTTTTCTATTATGTACATCTATTATTGTACATGAATTCCTTATCCTTGGGACCCCAAACCACCACCTTCATAACCCATTTTTTCAGCTATGGATACTCCTGAAGTATATGCTTCTTTTGTGGCCTCACTTAAACTAGCTTTGACATGGCTTTGCTCTTCCTTATAATTAATTGATTCATCATAGGTTTCTTTATCTCCATGTTCATCGAGATGCTCTATATTCCACAATTTTATAAACTCGCGATCTTCTTTGTTATCTCCATACTCTGCAAGAGCTCTTGGATCACCTAGCTCCTTCCTCATAGACCAAAAGGCAACAATTTTTTATCGTGACCAATTTTTATTTGTAACTTCCTTATCTAGAGAATCTAGTATTTTTACTCTACTAGGCGGTTTATCACATTTTTCATAAAAAAATTGGTACCTCCTAATTTTCTTTTGATGCAATGCCATAATTTCTATTAACAATTGTTCAAAAGAAATACCATTCTCAACAACACTTCTCTCTATGGCTATTTTGACCTCATCCTAAGAATCATTATTTCTCAAGTTTTCAACCAAGGGTTTACTTTGATGTTGAATTCTACTTGCAGCATTCTTATTGGCCAAAATAATTTCTTTAATGGTGTCACATGGAGCATACTTCCAATGATTGACAACATCAAAATTAGAAAATTTCAAAATATCATGTGCCACCTTAAATTCTTTTCTCTCGAATGTGATCCCTCCACATGAAAAAGGTAAAGAAGGAAATAAGGTCTTCTTCCCCTTATTGAAAAAGTGTAGTTCATCAATACTCTTCATTTGCCTTACATATTCGAATGCAAAAACCCTTTCTGTAACATGTATTGGAATTTTTTATGGCTCTACTCCTAATCCATAAAATCTTAACACAATAAATTCTTCCATTAAGTACCAATCAGCCAATTGTACTTATTTTCGTAGTTGAATGCAATTTCTACATGACATAGGCAATATAGGCATTGGAGTATTTGTAATTGCTTGATGCAATGTAGCCAAAAATTAGTCTACAAAATGACTATAGTTCCTTCGAGAATCATGCATCCTTATCTCAATGGTCCAATCATATACTAGAGGCATTTGATTTTCCTGAGCATTACTATAGGGTTGAATCTGAAGCTTGTTGGTCTAAAACATTCCTCTAAATTTGAGTAGAAAAAAATAGCACAAGTAGGTTGTGAAACTAAATTTCTTGGTGGGACCTCCTTTAATCATTAAAAAGTGTTTATGCATGGATTCTAAAATGTGTTCAATATAGTAGTTATATTTGACACGTTGTCCATAATGGATATTATATACCATTTCAAGGGGGCTTGCACCCACTTCCAAATTTTTATCTTGTCTGAGGCAAAATGCTAGCATGGAAATAGTATCCTGAACCCATGGTCTAAAAATATCAAAATCATAAGGAGGCTTATGATCACCTTTCAATTTGTTTCTAACTTGAATGTTATCCTGAACTATTTTATTTATGAAAGAAGTATTCTCCCTTTCATTCACTGCTTCATAATCACTAGCAAGCTTTTCTAGGTCAATTTGGATGTTTCCAAATTCTTTGGTTGTAAACCCCAACACTTTTCCAAGTTCTTCTGCATTAATGGATACCAATTTTTCTTTGCTATCTTTATTAACAATTTCTCTTTTGTTATCATCATAATTTTGGGCACAAACCATGATAAATTTTGGGCAAGGGAAAACCTCATGTGCCCTAATCCAGTTGCCCATGGTGCACTGATACTATTAACTTGCACATGATTTGCAACCTTATTCTAAGATGAAAATCTAAGTTTTGAGGTACACCTACCATAGATTTCAAGATCATAAATATCATGGTATTCATCAATGAAACCTAGGGTTTTAAATAATTCTCCATAATGTATTTTTTTATCCAACATTTCTCTAGTGGTATTGGTGGTAGACATGCTTATACAATGTGAAATTGGGAATTCCCTATTAGCCCTCCTTAATTTTTCTTAATTCTTAAGTCTCTCAACCCTAAACCCAAACTTCAAATTTTGACAAAATAATATTTTAAGAAACATCAAACGATGAAACGTAATCATAGGAATTCTTTCACTTACCTGGATTTTGACTCTTGAAAAGATTAATGTTGATAGTCATGGAAACTGGAATGGATTTGTTGGAAGTGGAACTATGGAACCTAGAACAGGGTGGTGCACTGCAATGAGCAATCTGAAGACTGAAATATCCCCTATATTGACCATCTCACTTAAAAATGAAATCACTTAGCAATAGAAAGTGTTTCTTTTAGAACATTGAAGTGAATGAAACACCATGTTGCTTCTGGACTACATAATTAGTACATGGTTGGCAACATTTAAAACAAGCCATTTAGTCCTACATTGACAAAAAATTCTAAACCATTCATCTTTGTAAATCTAACGGTTATAGGGTGATTCCAGAGGTTTAAATTTTGAAGCCTAGGACTCTGTGCATTTCATTCCAGAATTAAACTACAAACATACATCAAATGTTAATCAAATGGTTGAAACTTGACTAATTTATGAAATAAACAATAAACATGTGTTTTAAAGGGGCTAATAACTTAATGTTGCAAAGGACTTAATAAAATAAATAATGATACCGGGAACTAGGAATCGGGGGAGATCAATGACAAATTAAGGGTGATCAATGAAAAATTAAAGTGAATGAAACATTGAAACATCAACATGTTGCTTTCGGACTACACAATTAGTACATGGTTATCTTGCATTGACAAAAAATTCTAAACTATTGATCTTTGTAAATCTAACGGTTATAAGGTGATTATGGAGGTTTAAGTCCACAAGCCTAGAACTTTGTGCATTTCATTCCAGAATGCAACTACAACCATACATCAAATGTTCATCGAACAATTGAGCAATTTATGATATAAACAATAAACATGTGTTTTAAAGTTGTTTTAAAATTTAGTGTGCTAGGATTGACATCAAAGCCTATTGGACTCAATGGAACACTAAGAGGGGGGGTGAATAAGTGTTCAATAAATTTTAAACTTCATCAATCTAAAACTTGAAACCATTTCAACATTACATTAAAGGAAATATACAAACATTCAAAGTAATCATTCATGACACCATAACACAAAGATTTTGCATGGAAACCCTATTAGGGGAAAAACCATGGTGGAGGTTAATCCATAATTTGAGTACTCAAATATAAATGTTTACAAAAGTGAATGCACTTGCATTCAGGCACACTGCCTAGAGCTCACTACTCAAAAGGAAAGGCTCACTGCCTTACAAAATTTTAGATTAAAACCATCTAAAGGTTGAATTGAGATGATAACATCTATTCATGCCAGGTTACAGTTCTGATGAGGCTCATGGATTAGATTCAGTGACATCTATCTAAATCTGCTCTTCTTTCTGCTCTGCCCTGCCCTTATCTGCTCTTCGCTCAAGACCTAGACAAGTTCGCCCTATTATTCTACTGAATTTTTCATTATACACATATTCAAATGTTTCCACTCCTATCCACTTATTATTCACACCACACACATGCCAAAATAATAAAACCAAACTCACATATATATCTGTTAACAAGGATTTACTCATTCATCAATCGGCTTCACAAAGTATTAAGTTCATTACAACTTGTCGACCAAATCCACCACTAATTATTTATGTGCATCCTCTAAAGTCAGTTAGGACATAGAGAGGACCCAAACAAAACATAATCGAGCATGAAAATATTTAATTAATAACCCCTTATACATCTGTGATCGTTATACCTGACACGTCAACTTATTATCATAGATATTCAACAAACTAATGTACCAGATCTTCCTGGATCACATACTAGTGAATGCATATAAAAAAAATCCTTCATCAAGGTATTCTAAACATCAACAATCCTTTGTATGAGGTCCACAATACATAATAGTAGTTCGGTGAGGTAATCAGATCATCTTTTGTGCCTTTAACCAGATGCCTTGTTCTTTGCTTTGTTCTACTAGTAGATACCAAACCTAGACTGCAGACCAGATGTATGACTTAGGTTTCCATCAATGACAACACTTATAAGCCATATACCAACAATCTCCCCCTTTGGCACTGATGGAAATACTTAGTGAAAAATGGTTGTGTCAGAATCATTATAGGTATGCTGCCAAACTTTTACTACACTTTCTCCCCCAAAGATTTATAAGGCATTTTTCAATGCATTCTCTCCCCCTTTGACATCAATGACAAAGCATAGAGACCATATTCCAAAAAGTGATAAAACATGTGTTCAAAATCTTCAAAAATTTAAAGGCATATATGCTGACAATTCTCCCCCTTAGACCAAAACTTCAAAAATTTGAAGATAATTAACTGCTACTTTAGAAAATTATCTTATGATTTTTCTTCATTTTTGGAAGGAATTTCTTCCAAGCATCTATTGTGATTTCAATGATAATGATCAAAATATTGTTCTTGGATGTTTTGTTGACAACATTAGTTAAGGATTCTGGAATTGTAATTGCTTCTTCTAGTTTCCCACCTTTCTTTAGTATTTTCACCATTTGCTCCAATTTGCATTCGGTTAGATCCTTCACCCTCCAAAAAGTGTCCACAAGTGTGTTCTTGGTGAATTGAATTTTTGTGTGTTCAGATTGCGGATCCTAAATTATTTTTCTGATGGTACCATCCTAATCCTGAGATATGTCAAGGCCTTTTCCAATACCATTCAACTCTATTTCAATCTGATCCAATTTCTCTTTGTAATTGCTGACAACATGGGGCCAACGGATGTAATAGTTATAGATGCCAGTGGTTGATTTTATGCATTGCCTCAACTCATTCATTTTCTTCTTCAGTTTGGAGAGAGATAGTCTGAATTGATCCTTCAAGTGAGAGATAACGTCACCTTCTTTCTCTTGAGCTTCAGAATTCAATGTCTCTTTGTTGCATTCAATCATTTCATCGAGTAGAATGTTCTACAAAATTTCCATTCTGATCTTGCATTGCTCAACATGAGCATTTAACACACTCAAAATCATATTTTGATCATATGATGGTCTAACATACCATAACCTAGCTATTTTCTGCATTCCACCTTCTCCTTGAATAAGTTGTTGTAGCTTTTCTTTTGACAAATCATCTTCTTCATCACTAGATTTTCCTGGTTCTTATTCATTCTTCTGTGGATTCTTAGTTTCTTCATCTAGAATATCCACAATTTCCTTTTCTTTTCCTTTTCCCTCAATTTTGTGAACTTTTCTTTCTGAAAGGTTGTATTCAACAATTTTTTTTCTTCTTTTTTGTCCTTTATCCATGCCACTGGATGAGGAACCAACTTCAATTTTTCTTACTGGAAGGGAAATATTGATTGAGCCACACTTTCCAAGCACATTCTTAAATAAATTTTCAAATTCTAAATCCCAATCAACCATGATCCTAGAATATGAGTATATTTGTTTGCATATTGGTTCGTTCGTTTTCCACACCACATTATCGATTTTCAAAAAACTATTTAAGAAATACATTACTAGAAATGTAATCAAAGTATCGAACCTGAAGGGGTAGCTTGTTTCTTTTGTCAGATGTACATTCTCCATCAGCTGATCTTTTATTAATCCGCACAGGTCAAAGTCCTGACCTTCAATTATCATCTTGTGTGAAATGTAGACTGCGCCAGCTGAAGTAGCTCCTTCTCAATTTTTGTAGAATATTTTGTATGTTATCCCATTTGCAATGTACTTTGTAACAAGATTCTTGATTTTTGGAATTATCAGTGCCCTCTGATCTCTGATTATTCTAGTTAGGGTTTCAACTTCTTTGTTCTGAATAGATTTCTTCCTTGGTATATCTCTGACTTTGCATAATCTAGTCAAGTTCTCAATTGTTTCTTTTGAGATGATGTAAGGTTTGTCCAAAGTTAAAGTATCATCATGTAATCTTCTCAAGATGAATTTTACGAATTCCACATTTTCAAAGTACAAAAACTTATTCCAAATATCCAAATTCCTATGTTTAGCTTCACTCAATTGCTTCAATTCGTTAGGAAGCAACAAATTCCTCGTAGATCTAATCTTTGCACTGTTATATTCATCTAGAGTGATTGACCATTTGATTTTTTCCATTTTTCTTTTTGTATTTAGGGTTTGCAACCGCACACCAAATTGTATGAAGATTTCGAGAATAATTGAAATACCTAATAGATTTTGAGAATTGTCGATGAATTGATTTCATTGCTTCCAAATCGAGTGCTCTCCTTCTTTTCTTCTTTGATGCAAAGTGACAAATGACGGTTTCAAGTTGAATTTTATAGCTCACACACTTGCAATAAATGTGTTTGCCCTAAATTTTCGGATACTCTGTTTTCTCAGACAGTGAGAAAAAATCTTCTGCGAACCTATGAATTGTCTAAATTATTTTTGCGAAAGTTCTCCAAAACCTCTACACACTATAAATACACCTTCTTGACCATTCTTCACATTTTGATACCATCCATAGACAGGGGATGGAATATTTTCTTGAAAAACTCCCCCAGGCCAGTGGCCTGAAATCAATTACCGGAAGAATTACTGGAATCAGGTTCTAGTACAGAACCATTTCCAACATCACAATCATTCCTTCTTACCCATGTCTTCTTCATTTGATCTCTGATTTCATCCATTGTCACTTTTTCTTTTCCTTTGTCATTTTTCTCTAGATTTATTCCTCTATATACCAAACCTCTTCCGTCCATATTTTTGTTTCTACAGAATCTTGCAATGTGACCAGACTTATTGCAATTGTAGCAAACCGTACTTTATCATCTTGACCAATCATTCCAATGGTTTCTTCTTGATCTGCATTGATTAGCAACATGCCCAAATTTCCCACATGTATAACATTCAACATTCTTTCTATTGACAGAGTAGTTTGACATATTTCTTCATTCAATTGATTTGTGACCAAACTTTTTGCAATTGAAACACTGACTAGAGAATGATGAAACTCTTGACTTCATATTACTTCTACACTGAGCAACCATATGACCAAATTTATTAAAAGAAAAACAATATCCATTAAAATTTTGAGCATTAGGTTATCTTACCAAATACCTTCCACATTTGTTCGTCTATCTGAAATTCTTTTTTCCTGATCTGGAAATTTCTCCCTTTTCATATCCAAGTCCTCTCTTATCATTTCCACTCTTTTGTCCTTGAGTTAGCTCATCAAGCTTTACTGATTTGATCTTAAACTTTTCTTTGTATTCATTTGCAATGATAAGGTCATTCCTGAGAGTAGCAATCTGCCTACCAAGTTCTTCTTCATTGTTTATGGATATTTGTAATTCACTTCCCAATTGAGTGAATTCCCCATTTATTCTACTACATTCATGAGATTTCTCTTTCAGGGCCTAAGCAAGATTTTCCTCATTTTTCTTCCTTTCTTCAATCTCCTTAGTCATTTTCATCATCATAGATTTCATCTCATGCTTTAGGTTTGTATTGTCTCTGGCAAGCTTTTCACATTATTCAATTATTTCCTTCAAGGTTTGGTTCAAGTGAGCATCATCCATATTTTCGTTCCCCTTGTGTTGTATCTGATCACAAAGATCATTTCTCTTCTCCTTGGACTTAACAATCTGATCCTTCAATGACTAAATGATTTTTTTTGCATCTTTAAGATTCACTCTCAATTCACTAACTTCTACTTTAGATTGATCAAGGTCATCAAGTGCCACCATAAGCTATTGTTGAAGACCATCAAATTCCATTACAGTCCAAGATCCCCCTCAAGCTACTAAAATTCTTTAGAAGAACTACACTCTGATACTAATTGTTGGACTCGAGGGAACACTGAGAGGGAGGGTGAATCAGTCTTCAGTAAATTTTAAACTTCATCAATCTAAAACTTGAAACCATTTCAACATTACATTAAAGGAAATATGAAAAAATTCAAAGTAATCATTCATGACACCATAACACAAAGATTTTTGCGTGGAAACCCTATTAGGGGAAAAACCATGGTGCAGGTTAATCCATAATTTGAGTACTCAAATATAAATGTTTACAAAAGAGAATGCACTTGAATTCAAGCACACTACCTAGAGCTCACTACTCAAAAGGAAAGGCTCACTACCTTACAAAAGTTTAGATTAAAACCATATGAAGGTTGAACTGAGATGATAACATCTATTCATGTCAGGTTACAGTTCCAGTGAGGCTCATGGATTAGATTTTGCAAGCTCTATCTGAATCTACTCTTCTTTCTACTCTTCTCTGCTCTTCACTCAAGACCTAAACAAGTTCACACTATTATTCTGCTGAATTTCGCATCATACACATATTCACATGTTTCCACTCCTATCCACTGATCCAGGTGGATTTCCTGAACCTAAAAATTGAAGTGTTCCAATTTCTCCCAAAATCAATGCCAAGACGAAGAGCTCAAAATCCTGAATCCAGCGTAACTTGAACGGGAAAAAAAGGAGTTTGTTTGCTCAAGTTACACGTAGTCAAAGTTCAGTCAAACCTGGACTAGAGACCTGTCATAAGGCAAAAAAAATGACTAACTCAAAATCAGTCAAAAGCAATGTCAATTTGAAGAGCTCGACAACATGAACCCAATGATTTTTGTTTCATCAAAATCCGAGCTCGTACGTGCGAGATATCAACAGTCGAAGGTCGGTCAACTCAGGGGCCGAGGACGGGAAAAAAGGGTCAAAATTCAACATTGTCAAAAGTGGTCGAAGTTGGTACCATTGTGAAGAGCTCGTTAAGAGCTTTCCAACCCCTCACCCTTTAGAACCTAAATGTACAATGTTGACGTCAGCATGACATCATCATGTTGACTTAGTGGATGAGTCATCTATGGACACCAAGGTGGACCAATAACATTTTGACACGTGGAATTTGTGTCAGCTTGCCACATCATCACCTAGTTGGCGGCTACATCAGCACTGTACAAACACTTGGATGAAGTGGTAGTTGACACGTGGCATCCTGCATGGCGTTGACATGTGAATCTGGTGAATCAGGGGGTTCCATGTGACACCCCTATCTTGCTTTCAATCACGTGACATGTCCTCTCTGGTGAATATGACATTTTCTCTTCATAGCGGAGACATGGGCATCCAACGAACCAAGGGGCACCACATGGCACCCCTTATCCTCCCTTTGGCGGCATCGATGATGTATGGGGTATAAAAGGTATAGTGGGGGGATTCGAACCCCCCACCCTTCAGAACCTAAGGGTATAGTGTTGACGTCAGCATGACATCATCGTGTTGACTTAGCAGATGAGTCATCGTACGGACACTAAGGTGGACCAATAGCATTTTGACACGTGGAATTTGCGTCAGCATGCCACATCATCACCTAGTTGGCGGTTGCACCAGCACCATACATACACGTGGATGAAGTGGCAGTTGACACGTGGCATCCTGCATGGCACTGATGTGTGAATCTATAAAATTAGGGGGTTCCACATGGCACCACTATCTTACTTCCGGTCACGTGACATGTCCTCTCCAGTGAAGACGTGGGCATCCAACGAACCAGGAGGCGCCACGTGGCACCCCTTATCCTCCTTCTGGCGGCATTGGCGATGTATGGGGTATAAAAGGTATGGTGGAGGAACTTGAACCGCCCACCCTTCGGAACCTAAGGCCCCGCGAGCCCAGTGTGGCCATTGCACCACGCACGAGGTGTTTATCTACAAATAGACCCTCGTTGCTTTTGTTGTATGGTGGATCAACAAGTTTGGAGAAAATGTCGGTGGTGGGGGTTGAACCCACAACCTCTGGCTCACAAGCCGGCGGGTTCACCACTAGGCCACATTCATATATGCGATTTGAACTCGACAGATATTTCTTTTGATTAACTAAGGAAACCGAAAATCAAATAATTAAGCCCTAATTAACTAATAGCCCCTACTATTAAGTTTAATAAACTTTTTAAAGATTAATTAAAATCCCCTAAGCCCATAAATTTGTAAGTATAGGGCTTTTAAAATATTTTAAAAGAGTATTAAGGGGGATTTGAGATTTTTATTGTAAATAACGGAAGATTGAATAAAATCTTCACCTAGTAATGGGGATATTATTATGTAAAAATGGGAGATATGGGTTTATCCCAAATCAATTGGTTTCTCACCAATTTGGGCAAATTTAAATCTATATAAAGGGGTGTAAGGGGTTGTATTGGACATCCAATTCTTCTCTCTTCCTTCTTTCTTTTAAGCATTTTTGTGGAGAAGTTTGAGAGTTGAATTTGAGAGGAATATTATTCTGAGTCTGTAGTAAGTCCTTTAGGAAGAGTCAGTTTTTCTTACTCTTTGTAAATCAACCCTAGCTTTGAGAGCTTTTGTGAGGGGTTTTGAGTGAGAGACTTCTTTAAGACTTTGTGGATAGGCTGCAGTACTTTGTAAAGTAGTGTTGCAAGAGGCTCCTTTGGAGAATGTACTACAAATTCTGAACATTTTAATAGTTTGGTCACTCAGTTGAGCTAGACCCGGAGACGTAGTCCACTTGGACGAACTCCGTAATCAAATTTGTGTCTTCTTCTCTCCTTTGGTCTGTGTGATCATTCTCTTTGTTTAATGTTCCTATTACTCCAATATTAAATGTATTTTCACCTTTATGCATAATCACTTAGCAACGTTGGTCATAGATCCCTTTCGCATTTTAGATCATCCACTTCTTATTCACACCACACACATGCCAAAATGATAAAACCAAACTCACATATATATCCGCTAACAAGGATTTACTCATTCATTAGTCAACTTCACAAATTATTAAGTTCATTACAACTTGTCGGCCAGATCCACCGCTAATTCTTTATGTGCATCTTCTAAAGTTAGTTAGGACATAGAGAGGACCTAAACAAAACATAATTGAGCACAAAAAACATTTAATTAATAACCCCTTATACATCTGCAATCACTATACCTTATGGGTTGGCTTATTATCGTAGATATTCAATAGACAAATGTATTGGATCTTCCTGGATCACATACTAGTGAATACATATCAAAAAAATCCTTCAACAAGGTATTCTAAACATCAACAATCCTCTGTATGAGGTCCACAACACAAAATAGTAGTCTGGTGAGGTAATCAGATCGTCTTTTGCATCTTTAATCGGATGCCCTGTTCTTTGCTCTATTCTATCGGTACCAAAACTAGACTGCAGACCGGATGTATGACTTAGGTTGCCATCAATGACAACACTTATAAGCCATATACCAACAAGGAAAAGGTATCGGTAACTTAACATTTCAAAGGACTTAATAAAATGAATTTAATGATACCAGGAACCGGGGGAGAAGGTCAATGACAAATTATAAATCAATAACATTTTGGTAAACCCTAACAAGAGTGACAACTTTTATTGTATAATTTTTTTTTCAATTTGATGGCAACTTTCTTTTTTCATTTGTATTGCTTTATGTTTTAAATCTGCATGCAATTATTTCATAAATAGATAATACTTAATTTCTTAAAGGGAAAAAAACTAATTTGAATAGATTCATAGACATTGAACTCAAAAAATAATTCTTTACCTATAAATGAATAATGAAGAATAAAACAACCATTTATTATATTACAAGTGAATTACAATGTCATATTGTTATATATATATTTTTAAAGATGGGTGGAGCATGCAAGCGCCAAGCTCCTATTTTGTATGAAAAAACATATGTCACTTTATATTATACAAATACAAATGTAAGCACCAAGCTTCTGTTGGACCATTGGTGACAACGTAATACAAATGTCGCTCTAAAAATAAATGCATGGTGATGGGACTTGTCAGGTCAACCATGCGATCTGAAAATAAATGCATGGAACTTGCCTCGTAAGCAATGGGCACTCAAAATAAATGCATGAGACTTGTATGGGAAAGCATGCACTCTCAAATACACATGTGTCTCTGAAAATACAAATGCATGGGGCTTTCCTGGTGAACAATGTTGGGGAAATGGGAGCTATGAAGATACCAAATGTATCTATTCTAATTGAAAACCAAAGTCATGCAGAAAATGAGGGGTAGTCAAAATGCTCCCATATTTTACATGTAGCCTCCGTGCACTAGAATAGCAATTATCTCCATCAGAGCTCCTCATCCTAGTTCAAAACCTACCTACGAAGTTAGGCAAACCAGATCAACTTCTTTCCAATTCCACCTATTCTGAACTTGAACAAAATTGTTCTTTTACTCTGTAACTACATAACTAGAGGCATAGCAATTTAGAGTATCCCCAATAATACCACATCATCTTCTTCATGAATCCTTATTAACCCTACAAAATGAAAAGCCTTATGACAATTCAGAACATTGCGCTCAATAGTAAATCCTTTAGCCTTCAACGAATGATTTTAGTTGTGCTCACTATCCTTATTTATGGGCCAATAGTGCCACTACTAGCATGACCATGTGTACAACTCACTTGTGTCACATGTGATGTTGGGTATAATCATAATTATAATTTGTGCAAACCAATAAACCAACTTAATCGATTTGTGTAACTTAATCCTTACATTTACAATTAAAATGTTTAATTTGATTAACGTCTGGACTTTGGCTACATGCAAATTGTAAGTGTACCTCAAGCTGACAAGTTGTCAATTTTCAAAATCACCAGTGCCACTCAAATGATATGAAATCATTACAAATCTTGTTTCACTAGATCACTGGATTATTTACATCATCATCTACGATTCTACAATACATTGTGTAGTTTTTAATATAAAGCTATCCAATCAATCACTCTGAATGTTAATATGGCATTAATCCACGTCGTCGCTCGCAATACCGCAACCAC
This sequence comes from Sequoiadendron giganteum, assembly GCA_007115665.2. Taxonomy (NCBI): domain Eukaryota; kingdom Viridiplantae; phylum Streptophyta; class Pinopsida; order Cupressales; family Cupressaceae; genus Sequoiadendron; species Sequoiadendron giganteum. The sequence continues at coordinate 430,130,863 of CM021110.1, read as the reverse complement.
ACTTTCTTCAAAAAGATTGAGAATTTCAATTGAATAAATGAAAGGTAGAGTCATTTGAAGGATTGAAAAGAGAATTAAATATCTTGTTTTACCTTAATCATTATCAATGTCCACTAATAAGTCACAATAAATTTTGCTCACTTATGATTAGAACTATATGTTGATAATTACTATTAGTTTTAAAAGCCACACTTTTATATTGATCAAAGAAAAAATGATTTACAAGAATGGAGCCATGAAAAGTATTTTAATTTAAGTAGCTATTGCTAAAGACTAAGGTAAATAGTACATAACCAGCTTGGCCAAAAAGCCACTAACCGTGACAAAAAACTAGTCACAAAATACATATTACAAGAATTTTTATGTTGTACAATAAAATATAGACACGACATGCCACATAATTAATTACTATTTTTTTTTGTAACATTAGCTGAGGCCATCAACCAGGTGTTTGAGTAGAACATGAATCAAATTTAACAAAATAACAACAAAGAAGAAAAGTGAATCACCCAAAACCTTCCTCTGAAACTCCAAACTCTTTAATGATTTAGTTTTTGTATCACATAGCAGACCCCATCTCATATTAACCAAGGCAAGAGCCTGCACTGTAGAAGCATGCAATTCAACTTTCTTGAAGATTCCACCAACACGCGTTAATCCACTTTCAAAATTGTAATGCTTTAGTGCCAAATTCAATGAAGAAATGGAGTAAATGAAAGGCTACAAATAATATATTGTTAGCGTCTTCACCAAATATTTATCAAGCAAAATTTCCATGCAATTGGAAAAGAAAGCTAAAGCTACCTCAGAATATAGAGCATGAGGCTTGTTTTGAAGCCATTCCCTACCCAAAATTATTCTTATATCATCCTCAACCTGCACACAAGGAATTGTAAAAACCATACCCAACTTTCGTTTGTCGTATGCATCATCCTTTCTTTTCTCCCAAAAACATTTGGGTAGCATGACATGCCATGAAGACTCCATAATATCACAGTTAAATTGAGAATAGAGAAGAAATAAATGAAAGTCAAATATATTTTAAATTATATGAAGAACATCAAGTTGGTGAAGTATATATAGAAGTTAGAATGAAGACAATGAGTATGACATTAGATACTCACAATTAAAATTTTAAAATTCACCACTATCATTGATGTGAAAATTAATATTTAACTCAACACTTGAATTCTTAATCATTGATGTGACAATACTATTTCAAAAAAATTGTGACAATATTATTCTAATTTACCCACAAGAAAATCCACGTTTCGGCCTCCCCGCTTCCCTGTTGGATTTAACTCATGTGCAACTTTTAGCAACGGGGAGGCGAGTAGCAGCCCAAATTAAATTTGGTGCTTCACATCTATGTGCTCTTTGCCTTAAGACCATTCATCTGTGCATAACCCTCAAACCAAATGGATGACCCAGATTAAGATATGTTGCTTACCTTTAAAAAAAGTGCTTAAAAGGTATGTTCATGACAGATGACAAGATGGCTATATCACTCAACATTAATTTCTAGGTTAATTCGATTGGGGGAATGTGTGGCAACTAGCAGGATCACAAAAATATTTGTACATAAAGAATTCATGACACATTTGACGTTGGTTTTTATTTCTTGGTATGGTCTCCATAAGGCTGTGGGGGGTTTTGCTACAAATAGGGGTTGTTGTGCTCATTTTTATCAAATTGGCTTAACTCTCTCGAAAAATACTAACAGGCAATGGAGAATCCTTTGTTTTTGAATTCTACAAAGCAGTAGAATGCTTTCCATGGTGAAATCATTGAGAAACAACTGAAATGGATAATCGTGTCCAAGCACCCACTAGTGCTCTAGGTAGTGAAGGGTGTTTTGGGCCCATAATTTCTATTGGCTACCCACAAGCTTAGGGGGAATTTAGAAATACTTGCCATGTTTCTAGAAATGCTCGTGTACATGGGTGTCTTGAAAGCTCGAGGGAAGAAGCTATGCCAAATAATTTTTCCACACTCTGTTGGAAAATATCGACGCGACACTAGACAACATTGATGGAAATTTCATAACCCCTCTATCATTGCACTATTACAAGGCTCATGGGAATGAATAGTTGGTACCAAAGTTTCCCCTGGTGTGCTCATTGGACCATGCAGCTCTCAAAAACTGGTGGGGGGAGATTGACAGGTTCTTCTACATTCGATTGACATTCTCAAAGACCGATCAAAGGGTTGGGTGAAGGAGTTTACAGTGGCAAAATCTCTCAACAGGGAAAGGTGGTATTCAGATGAGGATGGTTGGGAGCTGGGCACTGGTGAAGAATGGGTAGCGAATGACACCAGGAGCTGGGAGGAATGAGAAAAACATCCTGCCCATAATGTTTGTAGTGGTGATTGTCTAGTGATTCTGAATGCAATCAAAGCCAAGAAGACCAATGAGGCTAGTTGTAGTAATGCATAATATGGTGTCTGTGGAAGGTCATTTTGTTTGTGATAGTTTGTATTCCGTATAATTTTCCAATGTTAGTTCGTTCAATATTTGGGTCTGTAATGTTTTGTGGAAATGAAGGAATGTAAAAAATATTTTAGATTAATACATGGTGTTGCCCCATATAGCAACTTTTTAACTATAAAAAAAAAACGTGCTTAAAAGGATCCTTTAGTAGCACAGGGTTTAACACTAGTTCCTTAATATTTCACTATTTGCTATAGTTTTTTCAAAGGTTCTAATCGTTCCTTAATATTATTTTTATTGTCACGACTTTAAGTGATTTAATAAGTAATAAAATCTCAACCAATGATTTTGAGAAATCTAACAGTCCTAGTGTTATACTGGAGGTTTCAATTCGTAATTCTAGTGCTTCAAAGATTTATTTTTGGAATGCAATTATATTCATCCATCGAAAATTCATCGAATAGTTGTGGTTATATTGATTTGCGTTGACATCTAGCTACAGATATGGAATACCCTTCACACATATTTCCTTCATTACTTTGGTCCAGGGGTTCAATTATTTTATAAGGTTGATAATTCAGCCATGTTTGGCCTTTACATCCTTTGTGTAAAACATTCTTAAGTTTTTAAGCCCTGGTCCTACATTCTTCCTAGGTGGTCCCTCTTTTAAAAAAAACTTTATGCACATGCATATTTCTACCACTTAAGTTCTTGTATCGCTCATAGCCTAAATCCTTCAACCCATCGAGTTCATTACCATGATGAGTGATGACCCTTGATCTCGCCATGCATCTGCATCTAATGGTTTGTTACCCTATAATTTTGCCTTGCTCCATGGAAATCTATCTACCAATTTATAATGGCTTAGTCCTACTTAGGTGGTGTTTTGTTTGGTCATACAAACTTGGGTGGTGTTTTATGTAGTTCATGTAACTCCCTGCTTTGCCGCTTGAGCTTGTTTTCTATTAAGATTATGTGTTCTCTCATTTAGGCGGTGCCTTGTATAGTTCGTCAAATGTTTCCTTTCCCACCCGTGTGATAATTGTTATTTAAATGGCATCCTGACATGATATTCAAACTCATACACACTTTTATATAGTTAGTTTAACTCTCCACTTTACCATTATAGACGTTTATTTTCAAATTTTGAAAGACATTTGTGATGAAAACAGTGAAGTGACAGCTACCATGTGTCATGGGGCAATTAAAGATATTAAATGCTTATCTACCTCATGTCTTTTCATGAAGTTTTAAGAAAGTTTCAAGTGCTAGACAAACATTCTCAATGTAACAAGGTTCTTCGAAGATGAGTCAGATGAGACACAAAATTCCAACTGTAGAATTCACCATTGAAGGTATTTATAGTATCCACTTGTTTCAGCCTAATTTCAGGGAATATTTTTTTCTGCATTTCAGAATGTTGTCTATTGTTTGAGCTATAAAATCCTTTTTATGATATGGGTTAATCATATGGGTTATGAATATGTGTATGGGCTAACTTACGAGGGACCATAAATTGGAGATACTCATCTAGGGCCTGTGAGTTTGGATGAGATAAGAAGTAAATTCAATAAACCAAATTCATCACCCATCATTGAGTGGGTAATTGATAGTGGGTTAGTCGAAGCTACCTCATTTCCTTTAGTAGTGCAATGCCCTAAAATCATTTTAGAGTGCATTAGGCACTATAATTCACAAACATGAGAGGTCAGGACGAAAGATAATCAACTAGTTCTGAAATTCCATAGGTCCACCTTCATGTCTTGCCTAAGAATCCTAGAAAAATATGAGTATTCACCTATGACTATGACGAATTCTCAAATTGATTTTTTGCAAAAAAGGGGTCTACATAAATGGAATGGTGAAAAATTGGTTTGCCAATCCTAAAAGGGTTAAGCCCCAGTTGCCTCAGAAGTTGCACAAAACTCATTTTGTGGAAGAAGTGGATGACATTGTAGTGTTGTTACATAGGTTAAGGGGAAATGAAGACATTCATGGATTTGAGGTGGATGTATTTATTCATTCAAATTATGTTATGTGGAGAGCAATTCTTGGATTGGCCAAAAATTATCAGTGATTTCCTGCATGAGTTAATGACTTTCTTTACCCTCAATAGATTCTTCTACATGTCTTCATACTTGATATATGCCATCACCATCACAAGACCTTGACTTGGATTAAGACCAAGTGACTTACCTCCAGAGAAAGTACCCATTTATGATTATTTTGACAAGCTATAGCTTCATAAGAGCTTTCAATATTTCAGGAGAATAAATGATCCTTTCACTATGAGGATGGTTAGGGAGTTACAAGGACGTCTTGCACTATGGTTATCACCTGAAGCAATGCAATTTGTAGACTTCTATGGCAATCATTTCATTCAATTTCAGAGATTCTCTTCCATAAGGGTTATTGGATATGTTTGATTTTCGATCAAATTGTCTAAATACCCAAAGGATAAGTGGGTGATCATTGAAGTATGTAGGTAGTTGGCCGATGTAAATAGGTTGTGTGAAGGAAGGAAAAGATTAATAGTTCACTTTCCCATTGGTTTTGGTTCTTATAGTTGTCAATCTATATCTGATGCCCTAAATATTCAGAAGGAATTGTCTAAGTATAATATGCTTTCATTTGAGGAATGATTTCCTTTTGATTCAAAGAATTATATTAAGAATAATTTAAAACTAAGCCCTAATTTCTTTCATCGGCCTAGCCTTGAAGATTTTTGGGCTGACTATTTTGATAAGTATGAAGTTGGGAAAAGGAGTTGGATGAGGTTGTTAGTGGAAAAAATTATCATCTATGACTTAAAATGGGATCTAGAAGGAATTGTGGAGGATGGGTCTGACATGGTAGACCCAGTCTATACTGATTTAATTGAAAACTGGCCTACTTTTTCCATGGACTGGAGCAGTAGGGAGAAAGAGACTATTGAGGCAAGGACTGTTGATGTCTTGACTAGAACACAAGAGTGGATGACTAAGAAAAGAACATAATAGTCCCATCCTCACACCAGATCTAAGGAGTCACAACCTATTGAGGGTACTTCCCAAGCTTTTGAAAGCAAGCAATTGACTGGTGATACCTCCCAGTCATTACCATTAGAGGCTCAAGGGGATGGTGGCAAGGATCCACCATACAAAAATATGTTTTCATAAACTTGTGGGGAGGATATCCTTAACCTTCCTATTTTAGAAAAATAGAATGAAGAAGAGGAAGAAGAGGGTTTGGATACTTTAAACATCAACTCCTCTCCCTCTCAGGATGGATCACCTATCAAGGAACTGAGTGCACCACATAGGTCATAGATTGTTTCATCTATAGTGGACACCCTGCCTATTGCTAGAACTTTGTTTGGGTCTCCAACTTTAAAAGTAGTCAATGTCCCAGTTACTCCAACTTGGTTGGAGGATACTTTATCCAAAAAAAGGAAGGTTGTACAACTTAGTGTGCCCAAACAAGATATGGTAGGTCAATTACTACAAAGAACCCCAATCTCAAAGATGAATAAATTGAAAACTACTACAAGATTGGTGGATGACACAAAATTAGGGAGCCTCCAAGTTGAGATTGTGCATCCTTCAACACAAAAGGATGTCACTCAGGCAACAATAGGTGATTTTGAGCTTAATAGAATAGATCTTGCCCCCCCTACCAGAGAGGGAGACATTCAAATCTTTCAAGTGTTTGAGGCCAAAATGGTTGAAAGGTCGAAAAAGGATAAGGAAAGTAAGGATGAACTAAAAGCTCAAGTTTGGGATTTAACTGGATGTCTAAGGTCTATTTTTGAGCTCATCCCTCAACCCCTCTCTCAGGTGAGTTCCTCTATTGACTCCTTAACCATGATTGGAAAAGAAGACGTGACCAAAATAAAAAAATTTCAAACTCTAAGAAAAGTTGTGAAGGAATGGAGTAAGTGTTTTTCTAAGAAGGGGAGTGTTGTTATTTTTGAGTTTATGAAATGTCTCCAAAAAGTAAATGTTGAAGCTGAAGATTTCATAATCATATATTAATACAAACACATATGGATCAAGTGAACCCTTGTTGATAATGGCTCTATTTTTAATGTGTGTAGTGTCAATCTCTTGCATAGGCTCCATATCGACAAATCAACCATTCAACCTACCTCTTTATCTATCAATGGATTTGACAGTGTAGGTAAAAATCCGCTTTTTGTGATCACTTTACCTCTTACCATTGGAATGGCCACATTAGACACACTAATTCATGTTATGCCTTATGATCTTTCATACAACCTCATTTTAGGTTGGACTTGGATTCATGCTATGAATGGGGTGCCTTCCACTCTTCATCATAAGATGAAGTACATCTACAACAACAAAGTGTACACACTTGATACTGATCTTGAGCCTTATAGTGTCTTACAACTTGAGCAAAACAAATCCAAACCCTTCACCTCTTCAACACCGACCAAACAAGTGGAGCCCGTACAACAAATATCCTTAGTTGATGCTTGGGGTTCCTTAGACTTCACCCCTCCTTTACTAGGAGAATCCAAGATTAAAAATAAAGAATTTGAAAATGGAAATACAGTCTTTTCCACACAAGACTCGATCGATCCTAGTCAAAAATCCACCTCAACTACTCTAGACACAGAAGCCAACAATGAACAAACACCCAATCGAAAAGTGTTGAAAAATATCTATGGAAAAGGTTATGATCTCACGAAAATACTTGGCTATAGTGGAAAAGGATGTGGTGCTAATGAACAAGGTATCTGCAACCCTATTGAGCCTAACATGCAAACAACACATCATGGTCTTGGATTTTTTCCTTTCATCGAAAACATAAAACCTTCCCCCAACATCAACACCATCCCAAACCATCCTTCTAAAGCACCTTCCAAAAGTGATCCTTTGAAACAAATGCAAAAAATAAAGCAACCTTCGCTTAATGTCATCTCACAAAACACTATTGATTTAGATTTTACACACTCCTCCAAAGGAGCGTACAAAATCTCACAATCTATAGCGCCTTGTGTAAGTATGACTAGCGCCTTGCGTAAGTATGACCTCATGTACTAAGAAAGACCCTTCTTTGTTACACACCAAAGGAACACCTTCTCCCCTTGATCAAGAGGGTATCCTGTTGAGACTCCTCCAAGATCACTAGATCTTTCTTCCTCCCTGCACTCGAAAGAAATGTTACCATAAACATTCCTTTTGTGCCTACCACTGAGTTCACGGTGATTCCACTAATGAATGTAAGGCCGTGAGTAGTAGAATCCAACATCTTAAAGAGCTTGGTGATCTCCCATATGTGGTGGCACCTAATTCCTCTAATTGATGTTGATTTTCACTATACCCTACATTTCAACAATCCTTTCGACTCACTCTTGTCTTGCACTAAGTGGGGGTAAGGGTTAGTTAGCCTTGCCCTTGTATGTCACTTGTCATTGTCTCTTTTGACTAGTCACTAACCTTTCATGAACGTATATGAGAAAGCTTGAGATGTGGATGACATGTCTTAAGTTGACTCGCATGTGGCATACTATCTTTTTCCTAACATATGTTCCTTCTTTTACTTTAAATCAATTGCTCACAATAATGGTGTTAGCAACCACTTTAAAGTGGGGGCATACATCCACACTCACATTTCACTGTGCGATTTTATTTTTCTTGCAATTCCCTCTCTTGAAAACATTACGTACAATGTTTCTCAAGATGATACATTCACATTTTTCCTCTCTTGGAAACAAGATGAGTCCTTTTGCACTTTTCCTCTCTTGGCAACATTACGCATGATGTTCCTTAAGATTGAGACATCGCATAAACAAAAGAAAAATCTCTTTGAATATTCCTTACATGATTTCAAAATCTCTTTCTTTTGTGGTGCCTTATCAAAGTTATTGGGAGGTATAAATTTGGTATGGTTTGAACGGGAAGCCCAACCAGGGACACGAATTTCCCCATAACCACCTTTGTGTGTGTGAGTACATACCAGTCGTGTGTATGTTTCTCACCTTTTTGGGCCTTCTCACTCGGTGGACAACCAAAAGTCTTGTTGCCTCAGAGTGAGTGCACATATTTCTTTTTGGACTAACAACCTAGATATAATTCATAACTAGCTAGACAAACGGTCGAAGCTTGATCCAGCTTTTTCTTTCATCATTGTTTTCCTTCTAGTTCTTGTCATTCACATGACCATGTATCTTGTTTTGTTGCATATCATTCACCCTTGAATGTGTCCTCTTTCATGTATGTCCTTTTGACTTAGAATCTTGAACCCTGGGGGCTTGACCACCTCCTTCTTCTTTCTCATTCTTCAACATCTCCATTGGGCTACTTTAGTGTGAGTTTGAAGCAAGTTCATCCTCTCACTAAAGTGGGGGCTAAATGTGTCACCAAAAAGTTTAGCCTTAACACTTTTCCTCATTTGGGCCCTTGCCTATAGATTTTGGACCTCTTTTAACCCCTTTCCAAGCCTTGTGTCAAAGTTTTGTAAGGTGTTGTAAAACATTTTCACATTTCCCAGGCTTGTCATCACAAAGTTAATCCTTTCTTATGACATAATGGCCCCTTAATGTACTTTTAGGCCCGACTTAAGTGTGTTTCGGGAGGAAAGCCTGTTAAACATTATTAATCACCTTTTTAATCTTGACAACCACTCAAAAATGCCTAGGTGGACTAGGTCGCCACCTTGGGTGACCTAGTCCCATGTGGCTTAAAAATCAAAATTAACTTAAAATTCTTTCAGGATTTTGTCTCCTAAACCCTAAGGTTGGCTTGTGTGGTGTTATTTTCAGGGAAATTAGGGCTCAAAATGTATAAATAAGGGATTTTACCCTTATTTTAACCCTAATCATTCTAATTCTTCTCTTTTCACCTACCTCCTTCTCAAGCACTCATCCACTACTCTTCTCAAGCAAGCTAGGGTTTTACCTTATAAGTCATCAAGACATCCTTTTCTAAAGAATTCAAGGGTTGAATCCTTCATTATTGGAACTCAAGATCAATTATCATGGGAAGGTAAAATCCATTGTTTCATATTTCATTTCATTTACATCTTCATTTGGTTTAATTACTCAAAAGGGGTTTGACCAAGGCAAACCCCCAATCCCTAACAATTAACATTTTTCTCCTTCTCTCCTTGTGTGTTTATAGTTTTAAGTACATTGGAAGCTTGGAGACCATTCAAGAATGGGTTGAAGACTTGTCTAGGGCATCTCCTTGTTGGTTAGGTCAAGAATCTACACGTACAAAAAGATACCTACAGGCCAAGAATCAAAGTCCTAGATCTGAACACCCAAAGAAGCAAAAAGTGTAGACCAAGACCTACCGTGTACACCTTCAGATCTCCTAAAATCTGGAAGTGGACTAGGTCACCATTAGTGGTGACCTAGTCCCACTATACATGCATTTCTGGGTTTTCTGTAGATTTGAGCACCCTTTTGGCAGAAACTGGTTCAAACACATTTTCACAAAAACTAGACTTGGTCACCCAAAATGGCATAAGTGTCCCAGTTGACCTTTGCATCATTTTTACCTAGTTTTCAGACCTTCATGCCATCCTTCTTCAGCCTCCAAGTGAACCTCTTCATTTTTGTTTGTTTCTGTAATAGTTTGTTTATGTTTATTAGGTCATTTAGTTAATATTTGCATATGTCAATGTATTTTCCATCACTTTGCATTCAATAGTTAGTTTCTATCCTCCATTTCTAGCATTTAGGGAATTCCACACACATCACTTTAATCCCCTAACCCCATTTGAATGAACTCACCAAGAATCCACCTATTGTGAAAGGGATCCATTCCTCAACCAAGCTTCTAGGTGAAAAACCCTAGGAGCCTATTGGGGAATCCTCTTTCCCTAGTTTGTTTTTGGTGGTTCAATGGACAACAAAGAGGTAGTTACTCATCTACCTATTTAATTGTATCTATTTTTCATATGGTATCTCTCTTTAGACACTTTGAATTACTCAATATGATATTTTGTTGTGAATAAAATTACTGTTTGTCTTTGTGCATTCAGTTTATGAAGTTCATCTAGGTTCTTGAATCTTTGTGTTTGAGAACATCTTAATGCAATACCTTATCTTTGTGTAAGTGAGGTAGTTTTATTCATAATCAATTTCATTTCTCAGATGGTATTGGGTGTAAGTTTTAATTCCTGAATAGTTTAGCTAAAATTGGTCTTTGTGCCAATTCTTCTTACTTGCCGGATCTTGCATCTGATATTTAAGAATTTTCCTAATATGGGGTTTTCCTTTACTCCTTTCTGGTTAAAAGCATACATGATATTTGATTTTAGCATTTAAATTCATTGAAAATCTTGTGAGGGAGTTGTACCTTGACAAAATTTAGAGGATATTTGTCTTTGTTTAAAGGTTAATATTTAGAGTTGTTTGGTTCATGTTTTGACACCTTTCAGGCGTGGAATTGTGATATCTCAAGGTACCCAATCTATTAGACAACACGATTCTAGTGTTATTTTGGAGGTTTCAATTCACAATTCTAGCTTCAGAGATTTACTTCCGGAATGCAACTACAGTCATCCATTGAAAATCCATCGAACGGTCGTGGTTATATTGATTTGTGCTGACATTTTGCCACAATTTTTTGTTATTAGTTTGAGATTATGTTTAATTCACCAATGTTTTTTCTTATTCATTTGAAAATAGGTTTAATTTGCCAATGAAAATATTTTTTTGGTTTGAAAAAAGGTTTTAATTGCCAACAATTTTTTTTGCTATTTTAAAAACAGGTTTAATTCGCCAATGAAAATATTTTATTGGTTTAAAAAAAATTGCAATTCGCCAGGATTTTCCATAGACTTCTAGTGATTAGAAAAATTCACCAATTGAGATTTTTTTTCCCAACAAATGAAAAAAAATTCCAATAAAATTAATATTTTTATTGGGAAGTATACAAGATTCGACAGGATTTTACACCTTCACTGAGGGGGGGTTTCATAAAGTTATCCCTGTTGAGGAACCAAATCCTTTTGTGATCTAGCTACAATATTTTCCTTGTGTTCAATTTATCTCCATGAGAATTAGCATAAGGTGATTATCTAGGATTGCATGATGGTGATTTTAGAGTACCAACAAAATGACACAATTATTTTAATTATCAAACACAACTCATGGTATTCAATTCAATGTTCTATTATATCTTTTCTAAGTGGATCTATGATCTATATTGGATCTATCAATCACTTGATCATTCATAGAGGAAAACACTTTAACAATTTTTAAGATAAAAAGTACAATTTGATGAAACCAAATGTTAAATAAGTTACAAAGTAATCTAAGTTGCATCCATTTTCTATGTATAATTCTAAATATGTTCCCATCGAATGCCATGATTGAAAGATATGCACAAAATGGATTAGTTGAAAAGGGTTTAGAAACTTTCAAGCAAATGTAATTTATGGGTGTAAATCTACCTTAAATGATAACCATAAAATATTCATGTGACTTCTCATAATCCTAAAAGGCTTCTAAGATATAAAAATTTAGTCTAACATAAATTCTTGGTAATAAGGTCAACTATCTAGTTCTTTGTCCTATAACCTTGAAGATAAATCACTTCCTAGTGGATGAGATGATTGATGTAATGGTGATATACCTCTATATGTTTTGTTCTAGCATGAAACATTGGATTCCTGGACATAAAATGACACGTTTGCAATCATATTTAAGTAAAGAAGGCCTTATTTGATATAGTTTGAGTACTGAAAGAATAACTTGTATCTAAGTTATTTATTTAGTTATCTCTTTCACTATTATCTATTCACCCTCTATAGTTGATAAAACAATAATAGATTTCTTCTTACTTTAGCAACGGAAATAGTAAGTCCCACCTTTGAGGAATGGAGCACAAGGGTAGGGTTCGTATTTCACACTTGTTACACTCAAGGAAACCTTAGAGATCTCAATCCAAAGATAGAAATGGGAAAAGAGATCTTGCAATAAGGTATCCTAGGGTTTGATTAAAGAAAATAAGAGGGTTCACCACCAAGCTAGGGCTTGGAAAGATAAGATATGAAAATGACATGAAAAACCTAACTAGATGACCTAGAGAATGAAACTAAAATACAAAATGAAAAATTGAGAATGAACAAAGGTGCACTTGGAGCAAAGATTTGATAAAACAAGCTCCAAAACCCTGAAATCCTGACTCTCAATGCTCACTGGGAATCATATGCCAGTTGTGGTGTATGGGTCCTAGGTGGGTATTGAAGAGCTGAAAATTTGGAATCTAGATTTTTAGACTGAGAGGAACGAAACCAAGAAACTATTCCCTGAAACCCTAACTGAGACTCATGTCGGCCTCCTACAATGATTTAAATAACTAAGCCTTTACAGTCGTGATTCAAAGATTGGACATCTAACCTGAATAGCCATTTTAACCATCATGAAGGTGCATTTAAATTGTCAACCCAAGGACGTGAACTTGAAATGGGTCAACACAGTATGTGCACTAGGAACTCAAAGTAGTCATCTTCATTCTATAGCTAAGAGAGACTTAATACTGAAAGTAAATCACATGGAAAGAAACAAAGTAAATGTTGAACATTACTCTTGAAAATGAAACTTAAACTGAACATGCATGACAAAAATGAAAATATGAGCAACAAATAGGAAACTACTCTGCCTACTTTGGTTGCAAGAATAGTCACATAATGAAATTCTAGTGGTTGCAGGAATAGTCAGTGTCAGATTCTTAACTAAGTACTAAACAAAAGCTAATACTAATATAACTAAACTAAAGGAATGGATTACTCACCAAGTGGGCCCCCTTGGATGGGTATCCTCTAAAACTAATGCAAACTCAGATAATCAACTCAGAATCTCATTATATTCATTGGAAAATGAAAATAAAAAATGTATGTCTAGTAGTATTATCAGATCGTACAATAAATTGGTGACTAACTCCTGAAGAAGGAGGATCTGAACCTTATTTTTCAACTAAACAGGGCAGTCAACTCCCACTAACTAAGAGGATGCCATTTAGGGAAAGTGGAGAAAAGAGTGGAAGAGTGGCTACACATGCAGGGGAATCTGGTCAGACATGCATGTCCAAACACGGAATCGACCACTGCAATAACGCTTGCATCGCTCAATATCATTAAAGATCAACACAAGGAAGTTACATGCGGCTAACATGGGAATCTCCTATTGTCATCCTCACTTGAACTTCACGCGATTCCTCTACATGACCAGTTGGTGGCTACGTTTCTCAACTTAGCATCCTCAAATATGTATGCATGGAAATGTCAGTACACATAATAATTGCATAGCTATAACCACCTTAAAGAACATTCATTAACCACATGCAAGATTAATATATATAGTCCACATAATAGGTTAATATCATTGAAACTGGCAGAAATGGAATTAAACCCAAATGTCTTATGGTTTGAGAGAAACTTTATAAAATTATCAGTATGTAATATCAAATTCCATGGTAACTTTAGTAAATAAACTATAGATTTTACCCATAACTAGGCTCATCAACTCATATGCCCAGACTGTCGCGAAGTGTCCCAAGAGCAGAATCTTGAACTGAAACTTTGCAAGCCTCTAAAGATGGATCAAATAAGCACTTTCCCATTGATTTCGTGCAAATTGGATGGATATTTTTCCTTAGATCTAAGTTTATGTGAGTCTTGACAACTTTTCATGCTAACTTTGACAACTTTTGCAACTTTGTAATTTTGGCACTTTTGAGGGCTTCAAATCCACTTTTTCTTCAACCTATAAACTTGTAATCACATAAAGAGAGAGAAATTATTGTTTTGTTAGGATATAGAGGTTTTCCCTGGTCAAACCTCTTTTAGGTAATTAAACCAAATGATGAGATAATGAAATAAGGACATGAAACATGGAACATGGAACATGAACAATGATACCTTGAATGATGTCTTATAAATCTGTAATCTAACATGAAGTGGCCATGAAGAATGTAGATCTAGATCTTGAAATAAGTGTAGAAAAATGCTTAATATTGGATCTTGAATGCTACATCACAACACTAGCTCAACAACATGCTTGATGCTTGATAATCTTGACATGATAATGGATCTTGAATTGTTGCAACAAATGATGAAGAAGTTTTCCCTTGAATGCTTTAAAGATGCTCTTGAATACTCTTGTAAAGTCTTGCAAACTCTTGAAGGCTCTTGTAAACTCAAGTTTTCTATAAGGCATGCTCTCTTGAAAGTATTAGGTGAAAATGAGTGAAATAACCTTATATTTATACTTATTTATGCTGAATTTCTTGAAATTACAACACTACAAGCTAACATCAAATCTAGGAGGACAAAATCCCACCAAGAATTTGAAATAAATTTAATTTTGGGAAACATGGGACTCATACACCACAAGTGGTGTATGAGTCCTATTAGGCTTAACTATGAGACACACTTTTCAAAATGCTTAGAATGATGTAAAATAAGGATCGGGGCCCAAAAACCTAGGTGGGACTCATACGCCCAAGGTGGTGTATGAGTCCCATATCACTAAATCTAGGCCACATAACCTAAAAACACCTGATGTTGGTTTATGTCGAGATTATCCTCAGAAAGATGCATTGATTAAGACTTGTGGATGCAAAATAGCACCAATTAAAGCATAAAAAGCCCAATTAATAATTAATACCCTATATTAGTGTGAAAGTGTGGTACAACACTTTACAACACCCTAAATAAGCCATAATCAAGTTCATTTAGTTTACAAGGGCCCAAAACTTGATGTGAAGGTGCAAATAAATACACTTTACAACGTTAAATTAAGGCAAAGTTTGGTCAATTTAGCTTCAAAAAGGTCCTAAATCCAATGTGAATGTGGAAAACACATTACAACATTAGATCAAGGTGTTATTAGGTCCATTTTAATGTTAATCATTCCTAAATTAAGTGTGAAAATGTAAACGATGACATTTTTTGACACTACACTTATTGTACCATGAAATGGGGCCAAAACCAAGAGAGAACATAACTTGTAGTTAATCTCGATCATCTAAATAACTTTCCCAATCTAAATCAGAATGTCAAACAAGTTGTATATCTCCAATAGAATAATAATAAACACCCACAATCAAAGTCCCTTATACATATCTTGATACTCTCTTTGTTGTCATCCAATTTGGAACCTTACGAGAACTGAAAAACCTTGAAACCGCACCTATTATAAATAGAATATTAGGTCGAGTGTGATTCAAGTATACAAGGATACAAGAAAGTTACTTGTATAAGGATCAACATCCTCACCTTCCATATCCTTAGTCATCTTAAATCTTGGAGTAAGTGGAGTAGGAAAACTCTTATAATCTTCCATCCTAAAATTTCTCAACAAGTCTAAATAATATTTGGTTTGAGAGATGAATTCCATCATCATTTTACCATACTTGGATGCCAAGAAATTAATAAAGAAAAAACCAAGATTTTTCATCTCAAATTTATCTTTCAATTTTAATTTTATATCACTAATTTTTCTAATGTCATTTCTCATGATGATAAGATCGTCAACATTTAAAGCACATTAATAATTATGCCACCTTCATCAAATTACTTCACATACAAGTTTGGATCACGAGGACTATTATGGAAGCTTGAGTTTTAAAATATTCATCAATATTAGCATACCAAGCCCTTGGAGCCTTCTTCAATCCATAGAGAAACTTCCTTAACCAACAAACTATGTGTTCATGTCCTGAAATTTAAACCTCTATGGTTGATTTATATATCTCTTCATCAAATTTACCATTATAATAGTCTTGACACCACTAATCTTTTCTTTTGGAGGAAATTTTTTCGTGTAGTCAATTCCTTCCTTTTGTGAGTACCCTTTGTCTACTTGTCTTACCTTGTTTTTTTAATGCTCTCATTAAACTTGAACTTTTTCTTATACACCCACTTACTGTTGACCACATTCTTTCCCTTTGGAAATTCCACCAATTCCTAAGTTTTGTTATCTATAAGAGAGTCATATGAACATTCTGCATAGCTTGTTCCCATTCATGTTTTTTCTTAGTGTCATTAGATCATTTATCTTTAGTATGGTGGTCATAAGATCATAATTAATTTATTAACTCTTTTAATATATTTGATGAAAATTCTTGGTCTTTGGAGGAAGACTAGATTCTTCAAATATATTGGAAGTTTCCTTAGGAATTTCATTGGTTTCAAAGGCGTTATATGATTCATCATTATCTATGTGCACTTATGGAATAGGAGAGTATTTGATCATAGATCCTCAAACCCTTTCATTAAACTTGACATCCCTACTTGTGAACATATCCTCCACACTAGGATCATAAAAAATATACCCTTTCCTTTGATCAACATAGCCAACAAACATTTACTTAGCACTCTTCTTATCAAATTTATTTTCTCTAAACTCATTAGGTATGTGAGAAAATGATTCACATCCAATTAATCTAAAATATTATTTTGCTTCTTTCCACTCCATGCTTCTTTAGGAGTGATTTTCTACAAACAAGTAGTAGGAGATCTATTTAAGACATGAGATGTAGTATTGATAGCCCCAGCCCAAATAAATAATCAAATATCCTTAGATTGTAGCATGCACCATGCCATTTCCATTAAGGTCATCCTATTCTTCCTTTCAACAACACCATTTTGTTGAGAAGTATGTATGCTAGACATTTCTCTCTTGATCCCATAATATTCATAAAAAATATTTTAAATTGTTAAATTGACATATTCTCCACCATTATCTATTCTTATTTTCTTGATCTTATTCCCACTTTTATTTTCACCAAGTATTTAAGCATTTTATATTTGTTAAACATTTCATCTTTTTTCTTAAGGAAGAAGACCCAAAATTTTCTTGAAAAGTCATCATTGAAGTTAAGATGTACCTAGTTCCTCCTCTTAATGGGGGAATCATAGGGCCACATAAATCACTATGGAAAAGTTCAAGAGACTTACTTTCCCTCCATATAGATATTTCAAACTTGTCTCTATGTCAATTTTTAGCCATGCATCCAATACATATTTGTATTTACTCTTATCCAAGGCAATTCATCAACCATATTCATCTTTGAAAGAAATAAGGAAATTTTTTGCATTGATCCACTTGAAGGAAACTAGTGTACTCCTCCTTTACATCCACTCCGCAATAGCGAGAGATTGTTGGTTGAAATGAATACTGTAAAAAAGGATCTACAAAATAATGGCATGTGAATGCCCCTTTCGAGTGGAAAGTCACAAGCCTCCTTCACATGGGAGAATGCATCTAGGTAGTGATAGCTTTAGGCTAACACACTTTAGTATGTCACTAACATCCTTCTTAGGGGAGAGCAAAGACAATCAACTAACACAATACCAACAATAGGTTAGACAACACACTAAACACAAAACCATGCACAAGCAACACAAAGTTATACTTAGTCACATAGCCCACAACACAAAATTTGTTCATAACTTTGATACCATGAAATGAAGAACATAGATCTCTTGATTGCAAATTAGAGTGCATGAGTTCTTTTCGTATTGTATTCAATCTATAAAAAAAACATGATGATTTTACAATCTATGTGCATAACTCCATTACTAGAAAGACAATTGGAGGCCACTATTTCCTATTAAAACATACGAAAAGTTGTTTCTATTCCAAAAAGACTATTTTGAAGCATTGCCAATTTTAAAAAGAAATATTGCTTTTATAAGATTCATTCCATTTTTGAATATAAATATTTTTGAATATATCTTTTGATTTTCATAAAAAAATCTTTTATATTTTTATTTTTATAAAATCTCATTGATCTTTCTAAATATAAAAAGATTATATAATTAATATTTATTTTAAATTGATTATAGTTTAATTTAATTATAAAATTAAATCCGTTTAAAAATTAAATTTTAATATTATAGTAATAATATAATTTCTATAATAGTAATTAGCTGATAGGATTTTATTGTGAACTTGCCAGTCCACAAGCCATCGACATACCTGTCTCACACAGACTGAAAACCATTTAACACCCGATAAACCATCCACCATGCCATTTGACGTCCATCAAAAATTGGCATCTTGTTGTGTTGGCATGAAAAGAACGACACTAGCAGGCCGTGTTAGAGTGAAAAGAAAGGCACAAGCAGACTCAAATTTGAACAAGAATCCAAATATTTAATTTTGCGTCTAATCTCACTATAGACGCATCTACCAGATTTCTTCTCACACTCCACCAGAAGAGACAACTCAAAAAAATTGAAATAAATTTTAATGTAGCATCTAATTTGTCAAAGCAATCTCATCTATTCCCTTCAGCCGCCCTCCATCACTACCTCCAGTTTGGATAAATAGACTATTTTGTCTGTAGATGTTTTTGTCTTTCAGGAGCAGCTAAAATCAATGGTGGAGCACGTGTGGCCACTGGAGATCTCACTGGGGGAGGCTAACAAGAAGCTCATAGTACTCCTGGGCTGTGAAATGACTCGCTTTAAGATTAGTTGTGTTTCAAGATTGCATTTCTAAGAACCTTTGAGTCTCTTTTCCCAATATTTTATAATATTTTCATTTTTTATATGATGGAATGAAATAGAGAAAAGAAGTTGCAATCTTATAGAATAAAGTGTCAACCAAAATATATATCTCATGAGAAAAGTGGCCCAAATCATATAATATTTATGATGATATACCTTCTTTGTACAGCGTTATATTATCAGCTATGCTGCATTTGTTTCTTCATTTTTTGTGATGGTTCATATAATATAGCTTTCTTTTGGGCTCTACAGTTGTAGGTGCTTTTGTTAAGATTAGTTCCACACTTGAGACACAATCCTTTGCAATTAAGATCACATAGAGCATCGACAGTAACCTCAAGGTGCACAATATCACAAATATATTTTGAGATATCTATTTCTTTCTCTTCTAATGGAAAATACATTTGGTCCAACTCTTTTTCCTCAACCTCGCCATTGGCATACCTGTCTCACACAACCTGAAAACCATTTAACACCCGGTAAACCATCCACCATGCCATTTGACGTCCATCAGAAATTGGCATCCTGTTGTGTTGGTGTGAAAAGAAAGGCACGAGCAGACTATGTTAGAGTGAAAAGAAAGGTACAAGCAGACTCAAATCTGAACAAGAATCCAAAAAGTTAATTCTGCGTCTAATCTCATTATAGACGCATCTACCAGATTTCTTCTCACACTCCACCAGAAGAGACGGCTCAAAAAAACTGAATTAAATTTTAATGCAATGTCTAATCTGCCAGAGCAATCTCATCTATTCTCTTCAGCCGCCCTCCATCATCGCCTCCAGTTTGGATAAATAGACTATTTTGTTTGTAGATGTTTTTGTCTTTTAAGAGCAGCTGAAATTGATGGTGGAGCGTGTGTGGCCGCCGAAGATCTCATTGGGGGAGGTTAACAAGAATATCAGAGCACTCCTAGGTTGCGAAATGGCTCGCTTTAAGATTAGTTATGTTTTAAGATTGCATTTCTAAGAACCTTTGAGTCTCTTTTCCCAATATTTTATAATCTTTTCATTTTTCATATGATGTAATGAAACAAAGAAAAGAAGTTGCAATATTATAGAATAAACTATCAACCAAAATATATATCTCATGAGAAAAGTGGCCCAAATCATACATTTTTTATGTTGATATACCTTCTTTGTACATCGGTATACCATCAGCTTTTCTGCATTTGTTTCTTCAATTTTTGTGATGGTTCATATAATATAGCTTTCTTTTGGGCTCTACAGTTGTAGGTGCTTTTGTTAAGATTAGTTCTGCACTTGAGACACAATCCTTTGCAATTAAGATCACATAGAGAATTGGCGGTAACCTCAAGGTGCACAATATCATGAATATATTTCAAGATATCTATTTCTTTCTCTTCTAATGGAAAATACATTTGGTTCAACTCTTTTTCCTCATCCTCGCCATTGTCTAAATTACCCAAAGTTACCTTTGTCATTTGTTTTGGCTCTTTCAAAGGCTTTTCATGAAGTAGCAAACAAATAACATGTGCAAGAAAAAATATTCTTTGAAATCAAAATCTTGGCTTGAAATGCAACAAAGAAGCTTCAAGATGTTGGTTTGCCTGATGAATGACAATGTATCCACCTTTCCCGCAAACCTTTTCTCTTGAAATTTATTACTGGTCTGCTCATGTTCAAGATCTTCTTAATGGCTACCACTAGCCTGTTTTGCAGAATGACCTTGTTAACTTTTGCAGAGCCTCCAAATTTAATCACGTTTAATCTCCTTCAAATTACATAGTATGTATGACTCTTCCACTTATGTCGAATGAAATGGAATCATCTTCCATGATGGTGTTGTTGGAGTGAAAAGGACACTAAGAGGGGGGGGGGGAATCAGTGCCATGAACCGATTTGAATTTTTTTAGAAAATGAAACAAACTGAATTATGCTCTCATTATTTCAAAAATTAAATCATCCATAAGTTGAATGCAATCACATAGAACTGAAATGAGAAGTATGACAGTAAAACATTGCTTAATAAAACATTCTCACAGTAAACCAGTAAAACCAAAAATGAGCAAAGTGACACAAGATATGTCAAGGACGGAAAACCCTCTTGGGGTAGAAAAACCACTCCTAGACTACTACCTTTTAGGCTTAGATTTGAAAAACCACTTTTAACAATGCCTTATAGGCTGATTTCTGAGCACCAACCCCTCATTTTGAAACACCAGTTTCAAGGAGTACAAACCCCTTTTCAGTTTACAAAAATACAATAATACAAAGGGTCTCTTTGTTTCTCTTTTTATCACAAGAGCCTCTCAACTAACTATCCCTACAATCCTCAAGGTTCTCAATTGAACCTTCAGAATTCTAGACATAATCAAATTTTAAGACTGCTTGTGTTGTTCTTTTGTTTCAGATTTACAATCTCAAAATGAAACATGTCTCTCAAAATAGATAATACAAATGTTATGTTCAATCTCTCTTTTTCTCAGTCATTACAACAAAATATGTGTATTTTATCCATCAATAGAGGTATATTAAAAAATACAAACTTTATGTCCAATATAGGCCAAGTTTCATCATAGATTCAAAGAAGTATCCACAATAAAAGATTTCTTCTAACAAAATGTGCAAGAATGTGTATATTAAGAAAATGACTCTGAAACCCTCAAAGGTCGTGATAGGTGGAGACCATCATTTTTGAAACTTCACACAAGGGTTTTCTTCAGAAGGTAAGCAAAGTATCATTTTTTGTGTTAGAAACCAGAACCCTGAAAGAATAACAGATCTGCATGTCATAATATCTGTTAAAAATGTATGCACCAATAATACCATATTTAGTTTCGAAGGTTTTTGATAGAACAATAATGCCCTTGAATATCATTGCAAGAATTTGAAACAAAACTCATATCTTCACAAAATACTAAAATAACCAATGCTTTCAAAATACCCAATAGAGAAAATGAAGTGTAACCGTAAACAGTGCATTATTTTTTGACAAGTAAATCATTTTCCCCATTTCTGATTTGAGCAACAAGACTAAATGTAAATTTTGACAAGAATAAACACCGAATGATGAAAAGATTCCAAACCAAGCATGAATTTGAATACCCTTCAAAAATATTCAATAATGAGAGGTAGGAATATCTGATATTCTGAAGAAAACTAGAAAAAATAGAGCATGGAATTCCATCATGAAGTATTTACCAACCCATCTATTGAGACACCATAGAATCCTCTTCCACCTTTGATCCCTCAGCCAATGAAGCACATTCAGCTTAGCTACCATATTCTTCATGGTTTAACCACTGATATCACTTCCCTATCAAAGTAGTTACAACCAGCTAATCCAATGAAAAACAACAGTTAAAAAGAATTTCATCGCAGCGGCTAGGCTTCCCTACCCTTGCAAGTGAATGACCACAAAAGAGTTTTCCCTAATCTCCTTTCACTTTGGATTTTAATGCCTTTTCCATTCAATGACTTTGACAAGTCATAACAACCTTTGAAGTCCGAAAAGAAACCAAATTAATTATCAAATAATCATTGATTTTCTAATTCCGTGGCTTCAAACATTTAATCCAAATCAACTTCATACCATGCAATAAGTCTGTTGTCAAATAAATCTACCAAGGAGGCCAACATAATAATTCACATTATTACCATGAAATTTCCAACTTTTTTCAAACATATTGATGCCTTGTCAATTCAAAGTGACTTTTAATTAATTTCACAAACTTCTTGTCAGCCTTAAGGCCTAATAAATCAACAATTATAGGACCCAAATCAAATATGAGTTCAATCTAAGTCATTTACCCATGCAAGAATATCAAATTTATCAAATGCTTAAGGAAACTTGATAGGGTTTTCATGATATTAAATGCCAACTCATATTTGATTTCAAAACCAAGTTGCCCATAAGCATTACCTGTATGAGGATGAAAAACACAACTATGATGTTTTTCAATACCTTATCAATGCCATTTAACCATATAAATCTGGACATGCCAATACGATATAAACCTGGATGAAGACTCCATATATATCACTCACTATGTCCTTACCAATGACACCAAGATCATGTGAGAGAGCTATGAAATGATAGAACCAACTGAAGAGTGAATAGAAACCTCATATATCAATGATGCCAAATAAATTATCAGACTCGAGTGCCAAAGAGAACATTAGTATAATTCCAACCCAAAAAGGCATGTAACAAGTAATGTACCATAATCAATGACATAAGAGAGATATGTGCCAAGATCAACCAATGATACCAGTAAATCAACCTGATAAGTATCAATGGAATTGAAAAGCAATTGATAATGAATGATTGAAATGATATACCTGTATAAGCAAGATAACCTTTATCTGCACATGAAGCTCAACCTGATCAGTACCACAAGATATAATAAATTTGAATGTAAACCAAAGCCATAATATTGTCCATAATCAAAGTATTGAATGCCATAATATCAATTTTGACATCAAGGAAAAAATATCAACAAACTCCCCCTTTGTCCTTGATGGCAAAAACTGAGCCATCAAAACCAAAAATTGAAGCAGAACCAAAAACTCATATTTCTCCCCCTTTTTGTCACATGGACAAACAAAAATCAGTGAAATGCCAAGAAACTAAACTAAAAGAGTTGCAGATATAGCAATGGGGCAGAAAAATAGAAAACCATATGAAGCAGCAATAAGCTGCTAAGCGAGCTAAAAAGCTCCCCCAGAAACCATCATAGAGCATTAAGAGAGAAAATATTGAGAGACAACTCCCAATCTAGACCGAAGTATTTCAAATACTTATTTAGCCAAAGGCTTAGTGAAGATATCTGCTACATGTGCTTGAGTAGGAACATATTGCATAGAAACCTCATTAGCCAACACCTTTTCACGAAGAAAGTGAAATTTAATAGAAATGTGTTTAATGTGAGAGTGCATAACAAGATTTTTGGAGATATTAATCGCACTAGTGTTATCACATAGAATAGAAATAGGTTTAGGAACATCAATACCCATATCAGATAGAGTTTGTGCCATCTATATTACTTGAGTACAGCAAGAGGTGGCAACAATATATTCTACTTCAATAGTAGAGAGTGAAACAAATTCTCGTTTCTTGTTGTGCCATGCCACTAATCGATCACCAAGAAAGAAAGCAACACCACTGGTGCTTTTCCTATCATCCAAACAACCAGCCCAATCAACATCAGTATATGCAATTAACGGAAAATAATTGCTTCTAGGGTACCAAAGACCATAATCAAGAGTGTCTTGAACATATTTAAGAATCCTTTTAACAACAGTAATATGAGATTCCTTAGGAGATGACTGAAATCTTGAAACCATGCAAATTGCCTGCATTATATCAGGTCTAGAAGCTGTTAGATATAACAAGCTACCAATCATTGACCTATAGTCAGTTGGATTTACATCAGGAGAATGATCAACCTTACTAAGTTTGCAGCATGTAGCCATTGGAGTGCTAACTGGATGACATTCATCCATTTGAAATTTATTGAGCATCTCTCTTGCATACTTTGTTTGAGAGAGAAATATACCAGTTTCAAGTTGAGAAATTTGAAGATGTAAGTAAGTTAATTCACATTTCAAACTCAGATTCCATAATCTGAGAGATTTTTTTACTCAAAGCAATATTATTGCAGCCAAAGATAGTATCATCTACATAGATTTCAACAACCAGAATATCAGAGCCTTCAATCTTAACATAAATATTGTTGTCAACACCTCCTCTAACAAAGCCTTTTGAAATCAAGTGATTATCTAGTCTAGAGTACCAAGCTCTAGGTGCTTGTTTTAGGCCATACATAGCCTTTTTCAGCCTGTAAACATGATTAGGCTTTTTTTTACAAATAAACCCTTCAGGATGTTATATATAAACTTCTTCATCTAAATAGCCATTCAAAAAATAAGTTTTGATATCCATTTGATAGACAACAAAGTTCTTGAAAACAAAATAAGCCAAGAATATTCTAATAGATTCAAGTCTAGCAACAGGTGCAAAGGTTTCACCAAAATCAATACCTTCTTGCTGAGCATACCCTTTGCAGACATACCTTGCCTTGTTGCAAACAACATTGCCATTTTCATCATGTTTATTTATGAATATCCATTTACCACCTATGACATTCTTGTCATCTGGTCTTGGGACTAACTCCCAAGTCTGATTTTTCTCAATTTGATCAATTTCTTCCTGCATTGCATTAAGCCAACATTCATCAGTTAGAGCATCATCATTTTTGTTTGGCTCAAACTGTGTAACCAAATAGAAAGCAGTAAGCTCATCTATGTGAGATTTTTCATCAGATTTAGCAGTTTTTCTTCTTGTTTGAACTCCTACATATTTATCTCCAATAATTAGATCTTTAGGATGGTTTCTAGCAAGAGATTTTGAATGAGTTTTTGACACACACTTTTTAGGACTTGTTTCATCATTTTTAGGATTTGCTTCAACAAGTTTAGAACTTGTTGATTCAACTTCAAGCTTTTTTGTTTCAAAGCCTCTGAATTTATTTCAAGTTCAAATTATTCTTCCTCATCATCCTGCATAGGTTCAACATCTAAAAGCAACTTTTCATTAAATTTGGCATTGACAGTTTCAATAATCTTATTCAGCCTATTATTGAAACATTTATAGGATTTGCTATGAGTGGAGTATCCTACAAAGATACCTTCATCAGATTTAGATAGAAAACTGCCTAAATTATCATCATCTCTCTTGATAAAACATCTACAGCCAAATATTATGAAGTATTTAATTGAGGCAGATTTACCATACCATAGTTCATATGGAGTGAAATTGGATTTCACTATGATTTGTACTCTATTCAAGATGTAAACAACTATATGAAAAACTTCTTTCTAGTACATGTTTGGCATTTTTGCTTCATCTAGCATTGTCCTTTCCATCTCTTTTACTGTTACATTCTTTCTCTCAACAACCCCATTCTTTTGAGGTGTTGTGGCAGTAGCATATTGTCTTTTTATGCCACGTCTTTCATAATAATCAATGAATTCTTGTGAAGTGAATTCACCACCTTTGTCAAATCTCAAACATTTCAATTTTAAATTTGATTCCCTTTCAACCATTTTTCTAAAGACTTTAAAATGTTCAAATGCTTCAGATTTATTCTTGAGAAAAGTAACCCATACCATCCGAGAGTAATCATCAACAAATAACATGAAATATTTCTCACCATTGATAGATCTAGTCCTTGTAGGACCACATAAATATTTATGTACAAGCTGTAAAGGCCCAGTAGAGGAATGTTCTTTAGATTTAAAGCTCACCTTTGTTTGCTTGCCTTTGAGACATTCTTTACAAAATGCATTTTCTGGTTTACTTAAGACATGCAAACCTCTTACATTCTGGTTTTTGTTGATCCTAACTATATTGTCAAAGTTAATGTGACCTAGTCTCTTATGCCACAACCAAATTTCTTCAACTTGACTCATTAGACACATACCTTGATTATTTTCATTACCAAATGTTTCAAGAATATTGTAAACATTTCCTTTAGTCCTTCTTCCAAGTGCAATAGCCTTTCCAAGATTGTTTTTAATCTCACATCCTTGTGAAGTGAACATAACATGATAGCCACTGTCACAAATTTGATTGACACTTAGAAGATTGTGATTCAGACCTTCTACATAATACACATTGTAGATAGGAGTGTCCTCATTCAGAAGAAGTGAACCTCTACCTTTAATTTGTATACCAGAATTATCACCAAACTTCACATATCCACCTACATAATCTTCAAGTTTTAAGAATTTTTCTTTATCACCAGTCATGTGGGTAGAACAACCACTATCCAGGACCCATAAGTCCTTTTTCTTGGAATGAAAATCAATTTGAACTAACATAGTTTGCTCTATGTTTTTGACATTTTTAGGTTTCCAAACCTTTTTGGTTTCCTGCTGTTTATTTCACAGATCAGCTTTGCACTGCTCGATAGAGTGACCCGAAGTATTGCATTTAAAGCATCTGATCTGTTTGACAAAACCAAAATATTTCTTATGACCAAATCTAGGAATTTTAGGATTCATAAACCTGCAAGAGCTCACTTTATGGCCAAATTTTTTGCAGAAAAAGCAATACCCATAAAAGAAAGGCTTGAAATTGTATGATGTTTTGTTCTTCCTAAAAGGATGAACATGATTCTTATCAAAATCAAGATGATTTGATTTAGAACTTTTGTTTGCAGCAACATCTTTTATTTTCTATCATCATTAGAACATTCACCCTTTTCAAACCCAATATACTAGTTTTATCCTTGTTCAATTTCTGCTTACGAAGCACGTCATTTAGTTTTAAAGTACTCTCATACTTTTCAATGGTCTTCCTAAGATCAACAATTTCATGTTCAAGATTTTGAATTTTTTTATCTTTATGACTTATACCGATACGAAGATAATCCTCAACTCTCTTGGCTTCTTCAAGCCGAGTCTTCAGAGAGACTATTTCTTGATTTAAAATTTTCTCTTGAGCAAGATCTTGAGCATAATTTTGTTCTTGCGCAAGAATTTGCTTTTTGAGTTTTCTAATCTCTTTTAAAGCACATTTCAGTTCACCTTTGAGATCTACTTCACCATCTTCAACTTTAATGTTGTTAGTATCTTCTCGCTAAATGATTTCAGCCATGAATAAGGCTTCATCTTCTTCAACTACAGAATCTTCATATTTAGTGTGTTTCATTTTTGCTAAACAAACTCTTCTTCTTTTTGAAGTTGAATTTTTGTTTAGGTCTATAGCCTTTTTCTTAGACAGTTTTTCAGATTTCTCAATGTCACTATATTGATCACCATAGGGACACTTTGCAACAAAGTGACCTATTTTTCCATAGTTAAAACACTTAAAGGGAGGTTTTCCCTTATATTTTCCAGATCCCTTTTTAAGCTTTCTAACAAAATGGGATTCTTTAGACTCAGAAAATTTTGACTCACTAACCTCATCTTTTTCTTTCCTTTCAGTATCAAAGGTAGTTTCTTTTACAGAGGAATTGTTTTTACTAATTCTTATTTCATAGGCAGTCAGAGTGCCTTGTAAGCTATCTAAGGTAAGTTGGTCAAAGTGTTTCTTTTCTTCAAGAGTAGCAACCTTAGCTTCAGATTTAGTTGGTAAGGTTCTGATGACCTTAGTTACAACATCAAATTATTTTACATCCTTCTCCTATCCATTTCATAGCATTGACAATGTCATCAACTCTCAAGAAGTAATCAACTACTTTTTCATCGTCCCTCATTTTTATTTCCTCAAACTGATGTTTTAGAGTAAGGACTTTTGACTGTTTAACTTTTTCATTTCCTTGATAGATGGTTTCAAGTTTAACCCAGATATCCCTAGTAGAACTGCAGTGCATTAATTTGATAAAGACATCTTTAGTCAATGCACATAGGAGAGCATGTTTTTCTCTAGCATTAGTTTCATATTTTTTCTTTTCATCAGAAGTTGTGGGCAATGTAGTTGGTACAGTGTACCCAGTTAACACTGTGCTCCACACATCGAGATCAATAGAAGTCATATAAGTCTCCATTATGATTTTCCAGAATACATAATTTGTTCCATCAAATAATGGAGCTCTAGTCATAGATGTGCCTTTATGAGCTTGAGACATTTTAAATAGACTCCAAGACCATAATCAATTCTAGGTTGGTTAGACCTATCAAAGGACCCTATGCTCTGATACCAATTGTTGGAGTGAAAAAGACACTGAGAGGGGGGGTGAATCAATGTCATGAACCAATTTGACAATTTTCAAAAAATGAAACAAACTGAATTATGCTCTCATTATTTCAAAAATTAAATCATCCATAAGTTGAATGCAATCACATAGAACTGAAATGAGAAGTATGACAGTAAAACATTGCTTAAAAAAGAATTCTAATAGTAAATCAGTAAAACCACAAATGAGAAAAGTGACACAAGATATGCCGAGTGGAAAACCCTCTTAGGGTAGAAAAACCACTCCTAAACTGCTACCTTTTAGGCTTATATTTGAAAAACCAATTTTAACAATGCCTTATAGGCTGATTTTTGAGCACCAACTCAAGGAGCACCAACCCCTCATTTTTGAACACCAATTTCAAGGAGTACAAACCCCTTTTTAGTTTACATAAATATAATAATACAGATGGTCTCTCTATTTCTCTTTTTCTCACAAGATCCTCTCAACTAACTATCCCTACAATCCTCAAGGTTCTCAATTGAACCTTTAGAATTCTAGACATAATCAAATTTTAAGACTGCTTGTGTTGTTCTTTTGTTTTAGATTTACAATCTCAGAGTGAAACATTTCTCTCAGAATAGATAATACAAATGTTATGTTCAATCTCTCTTTTTCTCAGTCATTACAACAAAATATGTGTATTTTATCCATCAATAGAGGTATATTAAAAAATACAAACTTTATGTCCAATATAGGCCAAGTGTTATCATAGATTCAGAGAAGTATCCACAAGAAAATATTTCTTCTAACAAAATGTGCAAGAATGTGTATATTAAGAAAATGACTCTGAAACCCTCAAAGGTCATGATAGGTGGAGACCATCATTTTTGAAACTTCACACAAGGGTTTTCTTCAGAAGGTAAACAAAGTATCATTTTTTGTGTTAGAAACCAGAACCCTGAAAGAATAATAGATCTGCATGTCATAATATCTGTTAAAAATGTATGCACCAATAATACCATATTCAGTTTCGAAGGTTTTTGATAGAACAATAATGCCCTTGAATATCACTGCAAGAATTTGTAATGAAAATCATATCTTCACAAAATACTAAAATAACCAATGCTTTCAAAATACCCAATAGAGAAAATGAAGTGTAACCATAAACAGTGCATTATTTTTTGACAAGTAAATCATTTTCACCATTTTTGATTTGAGCAACAAGACTAAATGTAAATTTTGACAAGAATAAACACCGAATGATGAAAAGATTTCAAACCAAGCATGAATTTGAATACCCTTCGAAAATATTCAATAATGAGAGGTAGGAATACCTGATATTTTGAAGAAAATTGGAAAAAAATAGAGCATGAAATTTTGTCATGAAGTATTTACCAACCCATCTATTGAGACACCAGAGAATCCTCTTCCACCTTCAAGCCCTCAGCCAATGAAGCACATTCAACTTAGCTACCATATTATTCATGGTTTAACTACTGATATTGCTTCTTTTCAAAGCCATTACAACCGGCTAATCTAATGAAAAACAATAGTTACAAGAATTTCATGGCGGTGGCTAGGGTTCCCTACCCTTGCAAGTGAATGACCATAAAAGAGTTTTCCCTAATCTCCTTTCACTTTGGCTTTCAACGCCTTTTCCATTCGATGACTTTGACAAGTCATAATAACCTTTGAAGTCTGAAAAGAAACTAAATTAATTATCATATAATCATTGCTTTTCTAAGTCTGTGGCTTCAAACATTTAATCCAAATCAACTTGATACCATGCAATAAGTTTGCTGTCAAAGCAATCTACCAAGGAGGCCGACATAATAATTCACATTATTACCATGCAATTTCCAACTTTTTTCAAACATGTCGATGCCTTGTCACTTCAAAGTGACTTTTAATTAATTTCACAAAATTCCTGTTGACCTTAAGGCCTAATAAATCAACAATTATAGGACCCAAATCAAATATGACTTCAATCTAAGTCATTTACCCATGCAAGAATATCAAATTTATCAAATGCTCAAGGAAACTCGATAGGGTTTTCATGATATTAAATTCCAACTCATATTTGATTTCAAAATCAAGTTGCCCATAAGCATTACCTCTATGAGGCTGAAAAACACAACTATGATGATGTTCAATACCTTATCAATGCCATGTAACCACATAAATCTGAACATGCCAATACGATATAAACCTGGATGAAGACTCCATATATATCACTCACTGTGTCCTTACTAGTGACACCAAGATCATGTGAGAGAGCTATGAAATGACAGAACCAACTGAAGAGTGAATAGAAACCTCATATATCAATGATGTCAAATGAATTATCAAACTTGAGTGCCAAAGAGAACATTAGTATAATTCCAACCCAAAAAGGCATGTAACAAGTAATGTACCATAACTGATGACATAAGAGAGATATGTGCCAAGATCAACCAATGATACTAGTAAATCAACCTGATAAGTATCAATGGAATTGAAAACCAATTGATAATGAATGACTGAAATGATATACCTGTATAGCCATGCCATATACCTGTATAAGAAAGATAACCTTTATCTACACATGAAGCTCAACCTGATTAGTACCACAAGACATAATAAATTTGAATGTAAACCAAAGCCATAATACTGTCCATAATCAAAGTACTGAATGCCATCAATTTTGACATCAAGGACAAAATATCAATAGGCGTGTCACTTGCCTTCTTGTGAGAGACGAGCGATAAAGATAAATGGAGTAAAAGGCCACAACTATTACAAGTAAAGGTATTAATAAAAAGGTAGCCAAAATATGAGGTGAGAACTTATGTGAAGAGAAACACAAAGCGGAACCATGGCAAACAACTTACCTCAACATTTTGCACAAATTGAGTGATGCTGTCGGTCATGATAATGAAAATAAATGGACAAATTTTGCAGGAGAAAGATTACGAAACCGTACAAAAGTAGAAATTTTACAAGAAGTGAGACAAATCAAAACCAATCTCCCTACAATTGCTGCTTCAATCTATTCACAATGAATGAAAAGGAGATCTAAAAATGACAAGGTTTTAGAGCTACTTGATTCTTGGGCTCAAACCTGCAACATACTTCAAGCCAAACATGGAAGTCATGCAACCGACACTACATTCACATCTGGGGAGTTTGTGTGACACGTGAATTGTTAAGAAAGTTTTCAATAGATGTCTTCATTGATATTTCTTCTTTCATTAAGAGTAATTTTAGTAAATTTTGATATTATGTAGATAATTTTAAGCTTCAACAATTGCAAATAACATTGTTTTGAGGATAATTTATGTCTTGTTTGGTCAATTGACGTCATCTGTTTTCTATAATATATTTTATATAAAGTCAATCAAAATTTTACTAGTTTTTTAGTTCAATGTATATGAACAAAATAAATGCACAAGAAAATTGCATCTTTTGATATAAGATAAACGAAGCTGCAAATTTCTCAAAATTGAAATTGTTACAAATCTTTTTTTCAATTGACTATAAGAAAATATGTAATACAAACATATTTCAAATGTTGCATATAATATTGTATTTATTTCAAGATTATATTACAAAATTATACGAACACTAAAAATAACACTTCCTTAACGTTTTAACTTGAATATTCTATCAACATAACCATTGCACCTCTTGTGGTCTACTGTTTACTACCTCTGTAAACATGCCTTGGCCCACATGAAGATACAACATAGTCTACTATCTATACGGCCCAAGAGATATTCTAGGACAATACTAATCTTTCCTCGAGCTCAAGAAAAGCCTTGGTAAAACAAAATTGTGAAAATATATAAAAAATATAATAAAGCAGACTTTGACAAATTTACCATGTGGAAATATAAAGTAGATAATAAAGTAGACCTCTAAGAAGTGTTGTGTGGAAATATAATCCTATGTGCATCAAGACAAATGTTATGGATTATCTTATGTGTTTCCAGTATCATTGATTTTTTTTTGATGTGTTTTGTAAAAAAGATTTTTTTGTCTATTTATTAAAAAATAAACATAACGATTATTAATATTTAATTTTTTAAGTAATGAGTAAATTTTTAAGAAGGTATTTCATACACAACATGATAATTGTTGTGAAAGGGGTTATGCTCAAATAAGAAGACTATAAGGTTCTCAAGAAGGAGATACGAGTTTGAATTTTCATAGTGACATCTAGAGATCAAATGCTAAGCATGAACTCTTGAACTTCCATTGTGATTTCTAAATCGAATAAAATTAAGTATGAAAAAAAAAAGAATGTTATATGAAAAAAGGGGAAGGAGGTCCCCTTGCGTGAGGAAGGGTGGGGAGGTCTCCTTGTACATTTTATGAAGGGAAGAGGTCTCCTTGTATATTTTACAAAAAAAAAGGTCCCTTTACTTTTGTGAAGGGAGGAGTGAGAGGAAGTCTTCTTAAAAAGGGGAGGAGGGAAACAATTATTAACACATGCTCATCTAAAAGGGGGAAACATTAACAATCTCATCTACTAAATCCTCCCTTGGAGTAAATTAGAATTGATACAACTGTAATCATCCACCAAAAAGTTTGAAAGAATAATCTGAAGAGATGATAATAAAGATTATTATGAACATATCTATGTATTTATGTGTCTACTAAGTAATTTGTTTTACTCTATATAAAGAGATTCTTAGATGTGATTGCATTTCTTAAATAAAAGTCTTCATGTGTCATTCAAAAAAATCAAGTTAAAGAATGTTTAAGGTTAAATTTGTTAAGGTAAGTTTGATCATAAATATATTATAATCTTGAAAAGCATAAATTGACTTGATATTAATAAATCAATATTGGACTATGGTTAGAGTTCATGTTGTAAGAGAGGAACAAACCTAAGGGGAAAATAAATAAATCTTAATTTAGATTAATTAAATAAAAATTAAGTATATTAATATAAATTAGTTTATATATTAAATAATTGAGAGTTTAGGTAAGATATGAAAGTAAATTTAATAAATAAAAAATGTTTCATTTGAATTTTAAGTTTTTATTTAAACATGTATATTTGTAAATTATATTTTGTTTTAGAATTTGAAAAAAATTTATTTTTATTGTTATGGTTCAATTTTGTAAATCAAAGTCAAATCAGTGTCTATGAAAATGGTTTGACCTCGTGAAAATGTTCTAATAGTTTGTATATTCTTCCTCCCACCTTTCTGACACATTTGATCGAGGTTGTCACTGTGAAGCTATAGTAAAGGTGCAGGAGGTCTTATATTCTAGTCGTTGGATTGATGTGCCAC
Organism: Sequoiadendron giganteum; assembly: GCA_007115665.2. Lineage (NCBI taxonomy): Eukaryota > Viridiplantae > Streptophyta > Pinopsida > Cupressales > Cupressaceae > Sequoiadendron > Sequoiadendron giganteum. Next base: position 430,097,025 of record CM021110.1, on the reverse strand, counting down.
AAAAAATGAATAAAATTTTAAAATATTATGTTAAATAATTGACAAGCAACATGGTTTTCCAAATGGGTACATTCTCTCACATGATTGGTTACTTGGTTAGGACTTAGTGGTACAATTGAATGCCAACATGTTTTTGATATTATTACATTCTTTATAAAATTGCATCTATATATATATATTTTATACAATAGGGGTGTCTCCACAACCCAGCCCAGCAGTCCAGCAACCCATACCTTGGGTACCTGGAGCGAACTAGGACGAGACTAGTCCCCTGCGAGTGAGATCCCCCACCCACAAGAAATCCCACCTCTTAAATCTAAGAGTGGAATCGAACCCAAGACCAATGGGGAACAAACCCACTTCCCAAGCCAACTCTACTACGTGTGCGGGCAACTTCAACACAAATAATAATGATAGCATTCCTTTGAATTCCCTATCAACGCATCCCTTACACCTCCTAAAGTTGCAAATGCTAGTTATAAATAAAATCAACATTTGCCTATATATCTCGTTTCTTATGCTCAACCTATAAAATTAAAATTAACATTTACCTATATATCTCGTTTCTTATGCCTATTCATCAAAAACATTCCGTTTCACGTTAGAATTGTCATTGTCGTCACGTTTAATTTTTCTCGTGTCTCGTAACATAGGTGCATAAGAGGTTGCTCAAATATTTATTATTGACAGATGGCTGCAGGCAGCTGTGTCAACTTCTGTACCGATAAACAATTAATTTATTCTAACATATTCTACATATCACTTTTTATCCTCACCAAATCCCTCTTGCGTACAAAAAGATAAAAAGCCCTATTCCGCTGCATGTTAGTTTTTCATCACCAACTACCTCTTCTCTGTTCCACATTGTTGTACAAATAGGTGGAGCTCTCTCCTACATGTTTTACTGTACTTTTCTGCGTTTCTACAACATGCTTTCCTGTACGAAATGGGTCCACCTCTCCCATGTATTTCACAAGTTGCAAGATAATTTGAAAATCAAAGCCTACCGTAAACATCAACTTTTAAGGCAGTACGTTAAGTTTAATAGTATGCACATGCACCGTATTAAAGTTGGGTGCGGGGTTCATTTTATGATATAAGTTTTAATCGTAGGCTATAAATTTTCATTCAAGTCCTAAGGCGGCGTACGCTGTCAATACTCAATATCGACAGGCAAGTCATCAATTCTGAGCCGTGCCTTGAGTTTAGGCTACTGAGTTTTACTTGGGTCGGCCATGAAGCTCTATACCTACTCTTCATTCTATTTAATTTCCGCATGATGATCATGAATCTTCAGCTTAATGCTGTCTTCTCGTTGTCGTGTTGGCAAATACGGTTGCACAGTTGTGGAGGGTGAAATATATGCTTAACATGCTCTACACATTATGTTACAGAAGCTGGAAAATTGATCGACGCCACTCTAAGGGTTAAACTAAAGGTTAGTTCTTGCGTCCCTGACATTCAGTATTCATTTCTGTTCAAAATTTCTTCAAAGATATTTAAATTTATTTTTTGAAGATTATATGATATTTTTCGTTAGCCGTGCTCAGATGAATTTCAGGGTGTATGCATAGTCCGCAACCTACCATTTTGCCATTTGTAAAATTATTTACATACACATTTGAACGAGAAAGTTGAAGAGAAATTCAATTTGGGAGATTGAAATCTAAAATGTTAATAACAACCCTGTATTGTTTTTACTAATCTCTTTTAAAAGATTTATATATTTAGAAAAGATAGATAAAAAAGTAGCACCTCATAATTTATATAAACCAGTCTTAAAAAATATATTCGAAGAGACAATTATAAAATTATAATTAACACGACTTAATTAGAAAGATCCCAACCATCCAGTATATACGCCCAGCCTATAAGAATGCCATCATCAATGAGTTTATTCAGGAGATCCGTGAACAGTTTTGGGAGGAAAAAATGGCCCAGACAAAACAAGGAAACATGCCATCATCTGATCGATCAAGGGCACCTAAAAAAGTTGAAGGCTGATGAGATGCCTAATTTAATAACAATAGTCTGCTGTAATCACTTACCAAAATGGATTATTAGCGTTCCTTAAATTCGTTCTCTAAAATTTTCAATAGAGAGATTAAAACGCATCTCAAAAAAAAAAACACAAAACTCTTTTTCACTTGGCCACTGTTTATTTCAGTTGTAAGCTTGAGAGAAATTTAAGACATTTTGGAATATGACACCCAAAGGGCTGAACCCAGATTCTATCCTCTATTAGCTTTTTGTCCAACAGATTTAAATTTAGCACCGTCTAGCCTATGATTTATGCAACACCTGTATTAAGAAATAGATTAAGTAGCTACAAGTTAATGTGTATTAGTAGTACTGTGGTCACTTTTATAGTGGATATGCCCAATACAAAATAATGAATGGTTATTCGTAGTTCCAATATTATCGTGAGCGAACATTACTTGCTAATTTATTATGCCAATAGGTGTTTTTAAGGAAATACAAAATAAATAGTTCTTACATTAAATTGGAATATCAGAAATATTTAATATAGTCGAGAGATAATATAATTAACAGTAATTTAGTTATGTGTATCTCTCATATCATAATACACTCTTTACTTCCAAATATATAGGCCTTTTACACAAGTCTGGGGGCTACTTGAGTTACAGAAAAATAATTACATGCTTTTACAGACAAGAAAAAGATAGCGGAAAAAATAAGGCTTGAACTAGGCTTAAAAACAGGAAATATGCTGATTAAATTAAAGCTTAAAAAAGAGCTACATGTTGTCTATAACATGTGGATCAGTAATATCTTAATTCTCTAGCATGAATTATAAGGTTCTTAATCATTGCAATAGTACTATTGTTATTGCAGTAAATAAGAATTGGATATTCTAGTAACAAATGTAATTCTTTCAAATCCTAACTATGAGCCTTTCTTTAACATAATTCATGGAACGCGTGGGCGGGAAGAGGAGCGGAGCTGGTGTTTTGAAATCTTAGGAGGGAGATGGAGAAGATTCGGAGGACGATGCAGACTTGGGGTTTTTTCTGCCTGTTGCGGTTGTGGACCGGGTCTACTTCATTGGTTTGAGAGGATTGTTTTTTCTTGATGGCACGGCTTTTCCCGGGGTCTCTACCTTGTCTGTCGTGGCTTCTTTGACTCCTCCTTTGGGGTCTTGTTTTGCTTGGTCCTTGTTTTCTGGGTCCTGGCATGCTGAGGATAGGATTTGGTGCTCTAGCGGTTTTTTTGGGTCGACTCTTGTTTTGATATTAGAAGATCTTTTGGAGTCATTTTGGAAGAATCTGTCTTGGGTTGGTGGTGGGGTTTCTCCTTCTTTTTTTGGGTTTCTTCCTTTGTAGCGCTCTTGGCATTATGCCTTGAGCTTGGTGTGCCTCAAGAGGGTTGTGCTTCAAGGACTATCTACTTGCGAGGCTATTGGGGACATGGTCCTCCATGACGCTACTATGGATGTTCTCCAAATTTGTGCTGGGGATTCCCCTGCTTTGATGTGGTCCCTGTTGGCTTTCTTGCCAATGGGAGGTGGTTTCCTCCTTGTTCTCTTTGGCCTGTGGGGAGGCTTTACTGCCTTTTGTTTTGTGGCTCTTTTGGTTGAGTTGTGTTTTGTTAAGTTTGTTGTTTATGGTTAGGGTTCAACTCTTTGCTCTCCCCGAGTTTTTATTTGGAGATTATTTGGTGGGGGACTCTTGGTTTGTTTTGTGGATGGGTTTTTTTCTCTTGTTGGTCGGTCTTCTCGAGTTGCCATTGGTTGTCATTTTCTTCTTTGTTGCAGGATGGATTCTTCCTTCTTATTTCTCCAGTCCTTGTCTTCTTTTGAGACGAAGACTTCTTCTTCTGTGGTGGATTCCTCTCTTTTAGAGGTAGAGAGGGGGTCTATGGATTTGTGGAGGCACTTCCCAGGCTGCTGGTTTCTGCTGTTTCAGTTCCTATTGAGATGGTTTGTGCTCCTATGGAGGTGGAGTTGTTTGGTGTTACAGTGGGGCTGCAATGGTGGTAAGGTTTTTAATGGCATCTGCTCCTATAGAGGGGAGCCTATTCCTATTGAGGTGGAATATGTTTTGTCTTTTCGTGTTTGGTGGTGCTACAAGAGGTTCTACTCCATTTTTTGTCAGGTGGAGTATGGCTTGATTGTGGATTCAATGGGTTTTAGGTCCCTGTTAAAACTTGGTTTGTTGGGTTTAAGGTCCTTGCCAAAACCTTGTTGTAGTGGGTTGTTGGTCTTGTCAAAACTAAGGGGTTCAAGATCCATGCAAATTGTTGGGTAGTTTGTTGGCTTATGGTTGGCTGAATCTCTATGTCAATGTTGGGTGTTATTGTCTCTATTCTTTGTGCAGCTTATTCATCCTAGTTTGGGTTTCGGGTCCCTTCAAAACTTGTTGTAAATGGTTTTGGGTCCATTCAAAACCTATTTTCCCCCTAATAAAAATCAAATGTAATTCTTTCTATTGAAATTTTTATAGACCAGTCAGAACTTGAATCTAAAATATTTCATTTTGAATTTAAGTACTCTATGTCGAACCCATCTTTGATACAAATGTGACTTATTTCCACCACTTTCAAGATCCTTCTAATCTATATGACTTAACAACTTACAACTACAGTAACAATGTATTCAATTTGAGCTTAAAAAGAGTTGTATTTGCTTACTTCTTATTATTCTAAGATACAATTCTAAATCCAAATGAGAAAACATATCTAGATATTAATTTTCTATCATCCATTGAACTAACTTAGTTAAAATCTATGTAATCAACTAGTTCATACATTTCCCTCTGAGAAGCAATGTTCTCCCATACAATAGTAAATGGCAATCAATGAATGAATTTTTCTATGGGATGATGGACGACCATTTAGGAGATCTGAAGCAAACATATGTTTTTCTTGATACTACAAATAATCATAGTATGACTATTATACAAAAGCAAACTTTTTTTACTTGCCCTTCAACATAAATGCTTTTAAAGTCTAGTTTCCCCAATAATGAATGTTTGGGCTATAAAATTGCCACTATCATTGATGATATTGTTTGTGAGTCTAGTGCAATTCAGGGGTTAATTTGTTTGTGTTATTGTGTTATCCTTTCTGGTGCAAGTGAAGTTGCACAACCCAAATAATCTCCTGTGGTCTACCATAAGAGAACATTTCTTTTTAACTGTGAAATATTCAATGTATAAATAAGTTTGAGTTTATGAATTCATTTGTTTAGTTTTTCATGATTTATGAATGTCACAAGATCAGATTGGGAATACCATAAAATTTGCATTGTACATTTCTTTTCAATGGTTTCTGGTAATCCATCTAAAATGTTATGGTTTTCATTGTTTTAATTCCTTTTGTTCTTTTTTGCATACTTCAGCTTTGTTATTTTGAAATCTTTCAAAGATTTCAATTTTTTTGTTTTATTATTGTTTTCTATTTTTTATTTATTGTGAAGCACAAGTAGAGTATATGAGTTTTCTTTTCTATGTTTTGTGCAAATTATGTAAACTGAATTGCATTTTGTGAACAAACTCTAATTTTGAAATGTAGGCATAATTCTTTCTCCAAAATATGGGAGAATGTGTTCTAATAGAATAACAAAGTATTTTTAGGGTTTGTTTTCATTGAAGTTATATAGGAAATATGTCAAATTATTTGATATGCATTCTAGCAAGAAAAGTTAATTGTAATTATATTTACATAATCCTTTTAAAACTTATGTGGATTCATGTACAACAATATGAACAATGATGTTTTAATTGAAAAATAGTCTAAAATCATATATGAGATTGCTATATTTAAATTTTTGCTTCTACGCTTCTACGCTTTTATTTTACACTCTCTCAACTTGACTTATCTTTATATATATTATTGTAACACAATTTTGTTGATTTATGCTAGTTTGATTGGATTTTCGATATGAAATTATGTAGGAGTAATGTTTGAAAAGTGAAAATTCATACATATTCAATGATCTTCAACTAGTTATTAGTCTTACATTTGTTTTTTGTGTAGCCTTTGTATTCATTGTTGTCTTGAAGTTCTCATATAGCTCTTCATGCCTTGTATATGGTTCCACATTTGGAATAGATGTCTAGCAAGGAACATGCATGTATAACATATAGCTTCCCTAAAACATGTTATTAGAATTAGGAGATCTAGGAGATGAAAAAAAGCACAAAATGAACACAAAGCAATATTGTATTTACATGACCCAAAAGATAATGAGTACAAAGTCTTGCATATATAAGCAAGGAAGATGCAATCCACTTATGAGGTGAATTGACAAGTGCCCCATAAAGTGGCACAAAAGAGTAGACAAGCTTCCTATAGGTGTCAACCTTATGAACACTTGGAGTGTGCAACCCAACAACCTCTATGACCAAGCCATCAACCTTGTGTGCCAAGTGTTGAGTGACTTTTGAGGTGAGATGGGAAGTCTTCCAACCTCGAAAGGTATATGCATAAGGTTTACCAAATAAGTTGGTAGCCTCTAGAGGTCTAAAAGGTTGCACATTCAATTAGACAAGATATTTTCTAACCTCATCAACCTAAGTAAACTTAAGTATAGTGAATAGATTAGTTATTCACACTAACACATGTTAAAAAACCCCCCTTCAATTATGCTTTCATGTACACTCATACCCTATCTAAAGTTCCTATTTTGGAACAGGTGGAGAGAATACTAATAGAGGTCATTGAGTTTGGATTTAAACTTGCTAGTTGCATTTTCTTGAAAGTTTCTAGATACTTTTCTACAAATTCATTTTCATCAAATAAGCAAACTAAATTAATTTGATTCATGGTATATATATTAAGAATTACGTAAGATGACTTGTAACACAAAATTCTTATTCACTTATACAATGGTATACATTCACAACTATCCCTAAAATGACAACCATTAGATATTCATATGACTTCTTTTCATCCTAAGATTCCTCTAAAATGAATAAAAACTTAGTCTCACATAAAACCTTGGTGGAAAGATCAACTATATGGTTCTCTATCATATGTTTACATATTAAAGATAAATCACATCTTGTTGAATGAGATGCCTCATGCACAACGAGATATACCTCTATATGTTTTGTTCTAGCATGATACACTAGATTCTTTAAAAACAAAATGACACATTGATTGTCATAGTGAAGTAAATAAGGCTTAGTATTTTTGTTGTTTTGAGTACTAAAATGATAGCTCATAACCAAGTTATTTCATTAGCTACTTTAATTTCTATCATATATTATGTCTTTGTAGTTGATAAATCAATAGTAGACTACTACTTATTGGAACATGAAATTGGGCGAATGACAAAAAAGCCTACTATATGTCATGTTGAAATTAGTTTCAATATGACATATAGTAGGTTTTTTATCATTCGCACAACCTACCTAGTCAAAATTAGAATATCCTTAGTCAGCTTCAACCCTATAGTATGTGGAGTAGAAACAATCTTACAATCTTCCATCCTAAACCTGCCCAATAAGTTTGTAGCATACTTGGTTTGAGAGAGATAAATTCCATCATATTTCTACCACACCTAGATGCCAAGAAATTAGTGTAGGAAATCAAGATATGTTGTTTCACATTTATATCTTTCAAACCTAGCTTTATTTCACCAATTTTATCCATGAAACCAATTTTTTCCATGTTATTTCTCATGATTATAAGATTAACATAGAGTACAATAATAAGAATGTTGGCTTCATCAAATTCATTCACATACAAGTTTTGATTATGAGAATTATTATGGAAGCCTTTAGCCTTGAAACACTCATCAATCCAAGCATACAAAGCCCTTAGAGCTTGCTTTAATTCTTATATAGATTTTCTTAACATGCAAGCTAACTATTCATTCCCTAAACTTCCAAACCATTTTGTTTGAGTCATGTAGATCTCTTCGTCAATTTCTCATCTAAAAATATACATACCTTATGTCCATTTGGTACACCACTTGAAATGAGCTACCAAAGCAATAATTGTCCTAATAGTACTATTCTTCTCCACTAAAACAAAAGTTTTTTTGTAGTTAATTCCCTCACTTTGTGAGTACCCTTTGGCCGTTAGTATTTCTTTGTGTTTTTCAATGCTTCCATCAAACTTAGCCTTATATACCTAAATGTTGTTGACCACATTCTTACCCTTAGGTAAGTCAACCAATTCCCAAGATTTATTCTTTATTAGAGATCCATATTCATTTTGCATAATTATTCTCATTTATGTTTTCTTTTACCCTCATCATAGGTTGAAGTTCTTTAGTCTTCATTGTGATGGTCATTAGGGTATAATTAACTTGTTGGGTCTATTGATAAATTTATTAAAGACGTTTGGTCTTTTAAGGAGGACTAGACTCTTCTACTCTTATTAGAATTTTCCTTCGAAACTTCACTAGTGTTAAAATTACTATAAGATTCATCATTATTTATGTCAATATAAAATAAGAGAGAATTATATCATATCTTCAAACCCTTCATTAAAATTGACATCTTCACTTGTGAAAACATCATCATTAAAAACCATTTTGAAGTGTTGCACAATTTTAAAAAGAAATCTTTCTTTAATAAGATTTTGAACACAAATATTTTTGAATATATCTTTTGATTATATTTTAAATTATATTTTAATTTAATTTTTATAAAATATCGTTAATCTTTCCAAATATAAAATGATTATATAACTAATATTAATTTTAAATTGCTTATAATTTAATTTAAATATAAAATCAGTTAATAAAATTAACTAATCATTTAAAAATTAATTTTATTATATATAATAATACAATTTCTAGAATATTAATAGTAAATAAAATTAACACAATTAATTGTATATAAAAATTATGTTACATATATATCTCATTTTTAATGCCCAACCTTTTCAAATTTCGTTTCACATAGTGTTGTTGTCATCGCGTTGCTAGTTTATCGTAACATAGCTGCATAAGAGGTTGTTCAAATATTTATCTATATCGATAAATAATTAATTTCTTCAAACATATATGTCACTTTTTATCCTCACCAACTCTCTCTTTTCTTTTCCACACACTTTTCTCGTACAAAAAGATAAACCCCTATTCCACATTCTTTACTTGTGAAAATTGAAGCCTATCGTTAAGTTTAATAAATTAATTTTAAGGCAACACTCTTTGTCCAATCCTAACCCTAATCCTAATTCTAATGCTAATCCAAACCCTAATTTTATTTCTATATGTAATCCTAATCCTAACCATAATTCTATTTCTAACCTTAATCCTATCCCTAATTTTAACATTAACCGTAATCTTGACTCCAACCATAACCATAATTATATATGTTTAACTTTAATTATAACCCTTATCTTAACCCTAACCCTAACCCTAATCTGAATCATGAGCCTATCTTGACCCTAAGCCTAACTATAATTAATTTAATGTCTTCCATGTTGCACTACAAATGCTACTAGCACATATATATATACAAAAATATCTCCGCATGTATATATATAAAACATTGAGAGATATCCTTCTTGAGATGTTTATGCACTTTTATATGACAAATTGAATAAAAATGAAACACCTGAAAAAACAAATCTCACGATATATATACTTACATACTCCACATGAATATATATATTCTTATATACTCTGCATGTCACTTTTTATGCTCACCAACTCCCTCCTCTTTTCAACTTTCTTTCTACTAAAAAAAGATAAAGTCCTATTCCACATGTCACTTCTTATCATCACCAACTACTCTTCTTTGTTCCACGTTCTTTCCTTGTACAACTAGGTGGAGCTCTCTTACACATGTTTTATCGTCTGTTTCTAGGTATCTTCCACACTTGTACAAATAAGGGGAGTCCTCTTCTACACATGTCCTATTGTACGACTTCCACATGTTTTACTATTTGATTCTGGATTTCTTCTACTTTCTTTACTTGTACAAATAGGTGGAGCCCTCTTCCACATGTACAACCTCCACATATTTTTTTGTCCAATTTTTTTTCTTATGAATAGGCAGCTATCTATATTAAAGTAAATATAAAGTTACATATCCACAAAAAAAGGGTGGGTGGTAAAAAGGCACACCCCGAAAGTCACATGGGCAGTGCCCAGAGAAAGCCAAAAACTGTAAGTCACATGGGTTGAGCCCGATAGTCCAAGATTAAAAACATAACATCAATAAAAAAGCCATTGAGCGGCTAGAGTAGTGTCAACAGAGCCTGGAGGGTCTCTGTCATCCATATTTTTCCCCCATTCATTAGCGGGGTCTGGAGTGACGTAAGGAGGAGCACCCCAACCATCGTCAACATTGTTTTTCTCTTTATCTTCTTCCTCGCACCAAGGCGAGATTGCAAGCGCCAAACATGGAAAGCTTTTACCAGCATCTGGTCATCCATAGCTAGAGGCAGGAGGATCATCATAGGACCACTTAGAAACGCCATTGCCGCTCCCCAAAGCACCACTAGAGGGCCACCCCTGGCCAACCCGTAGCGGAGGAGAGCGAGCATGTCGAGGAGGGCAAGAGTCTCGCCGAGAAGGAGGTTGAGAGCGGGGATGCATGGAGCCACTCTGCTGCCGGCCCCGAGAAGGCGATCGACTGCAGGAGGAGGAAGGCGAAGCAGGGACCAGACCAACAGTACACATGGCATTACCCTAGTGGTCCAGTGGAACTTGGAGGTGAGCAACCTCCAATTTAACTTTATTCTCTTTCACTTGTATATATAAAAGCACATTAGAGAAAGTAACAATTTTAGCATATAAAAATACATTAATATCCATTTGAGAATGAACAAATATGCAAAGCATTTCTATCTTTCCAAATATTGAAGAGGATTTCCACCTTGAAAGTGTGCCAAAGTTGGGTAAACTTAGCAGGGATCCCAGGCAGATTTCCAGCAAAACCATATGCCAAGAAAAAGGTTCAGACCGAAAGGGCCAAAAGAAGTTATGAATCCAAGTCCAAAGCTACTGAGCTCTAGGACAAAACTATAAAAGATGCTTAAAAGTCTCAGCTTGCCCACAAAAAGGGGAGCGAGGGTCTTGGACCCCTAAGTGAACAAGCCGAGAGCCCACAAGTAAGCTTTGGAAAATAATACACCAAGAAAAGTGGGAAAGCTTCAGATTAACACTAGAAGACCAAGTGGCAGCAAACCTTTTATGCCAGACATGAGCAGAAGATTGGAGCAGCCACCTCTGGTTCAAACTGTGAATCATAGGAAAATGGGGTGAAAGCCACCTATAACCAAACCGAGGCTTGTAATTTCTGAAACGGGTGTCTGGAAACCACTTCTAGTCTTTCCACCATGGTTTGGTCCCACGAATACCAACTTTATGAAGCATTTCTATTGAAATGACACTCACCATACCTTCATAAGTAGCACGGTCTTGGTTTTGAAGTTTGTATCGGGCACAAAATTTTTCCCATGGCATGATACGCATAGTGGGTCTATGAAGACCTGTTGCACGGTTTGAATATCCTTCTTGTGAAATATGAGCGCTTTGAGCTAAGGTGACTTAGCCAATGGCTGAACATTATGCTAAAAAAGAGGAAACCACCAAATATTCTATTGATTGAGTGAAAGCCCATCACAAAATCCAGAGCCGACCCACCGAAGCCATGGCTTAACAGCCTCCCAAGCACTCCAAATACTTTTGGCCACAAAATTCACAATAATTTGGATTGGTTCCTTCATGACTAGAAGGGTCTGAAAATCGATCCCCTTCCAAGCGGGTTTGTGAGTAGGAAAGTTGGAAGGCCTCATCCCCGATAAGGGCATGGATAATCCATTTGACACACAGAGCAGTTCTTTGTTGTTGAGTGGAGAGTAACCCAAGTCCTCCAGAATCTCTGGGGAGGCAGCAAAATTCCTAAGCAACACGGTGAAAACCCCTATGAGTTTCAAAAGATGCCTAGAGAAAATATCTAAGTAACTTTTCAAGCTTTCCATATCAACTTTGGAAGGAGCCTAGCAGGAGGAATAGTACACATGAGTGGCTGTCAACACTTTAGAGCACACCTGAAATTTTTCGGCCAAAGAAAGAGGCTTAGTAATCTAGTAAGCAAGTTTTTGCTCGACCTTGGAGAGCACAACTTGCCAAAGCTCGGTCGGGGATGCCTGGAAGGCAAAAGGAATGCCCAGGAACCGAAATATCTCTCTCGGTCCTATCCTCTTCCAATTATATTGTTGAAGCCAATCAGGCGTGGGCAAAACAGACTGCCTGTAACATAAAGTCTTGTGTCATTGGATGATAGAGCCAAAGGTTAGACAAAAGATATTGAGGCAATCAAGGGCAACTTTAATCGTCTCTTCTTCCCGAGGAGAGTGAGGAAGGAATCATCTGCAAAGTGGCCATTAACAAGTTGTGCTTGAGAATTCGGGTTAGAAATCCCTTTAACACGTCTCTGCAAAACCACGTTGGCCAAGAGGTAGTCAAATCCTTCAGCTGAAAACACATACAGAGAAGGGGCAAGAGGGCACACCTATCAGATTGAGTGGAAAAGACCAAAGGCAAAAGATTGGCGACCATTAATGGTGATACAAGTCGAGGCATCCGCAAAAAGCATACAAATCTAGCTTGAATGAAATTGGGCGCAAACCCCAAAGCTTACAACATCACAAGAATAAAGGGCCATTCAATGTGCTCATAGGCTTTGGAAAAATCAATTTTAATGAAAATAACTTTCTGGTTGGAACATCGGACCCATTCCATACCTTCCCAGACAACAATAATATTATCCAAAATGAACCTAGATTTAATGAACCCAGGTTTATTTGGGCGCACAATCTGAGGCAAGAGATGGCCTCCAGTTGCAGATGTCTTCCGGATCCCCAAATTTAGGTATGAATTTGATATTACCTTTATTTATCAAATTACCTAGTAGGGAAAACTTTAGTGGTGAATCTTTGCCAATTGGCGATTTCACTCGAGAAATGGTGAATAGTACAAGCTAAACATGATGTTGAATTGCCAAGTTTTTACAAAAAAAAAAAAAGTCTCGATTAATTCGCCTATGTATTATATTTTAAACAATACGTCATTGGAATTGATTTGCCAACAATTTATACTATAATCACAAATATCGATTATATTCACCACTAATATTATATTCCTACCATTAATTTTGGAGAAATATCGCCACAATAATATATTACCATTTAATTTCATAGATATTTTAGCCTTGAATAGGGATTTTATTTATTACCATCAAATCATCGCTTAGCTTTTTAATCGAACGGCTGTAGGTTGATTCTGCAACCTAATACACACGTCTTTAAAAAGGCTTGTTGAGGCCCAAAATTTGTTTTGGGAGACACGATTAAATTACTGTTGCAAGTTGATTTCACGGCCTAATACACACATGCCTTTTAAAAGGCTTGTTGAGGCCCAAAACAAATTTCGAGCCTCAACAAGCCTTTTAAAAGGCATGTGCGTATTAGGTCGCGGAATCAACTTGCAACTATTCGATTAAAAAGCTAAATTGTTAATCGATGGTAAATTGTTGCCCCTTGACCTCGCTGGTGGCTGTTGCCCCCTAGCCCCTACTTCAATATTACAAAAAACAAAACAAAAATGGGGGAACTGCATCGATCAACTATGCAAATTTTTAGAGAGATTCGTCATTGTAATTAATATTTTTAGTGAATATTCACTAGGATTTGTCAATGTGATTATTATTTTTTACCAATTATTCATTAAAGATTCGCCAGGATTTTACGAACTTTTTTAATAATGTGCATAGATTTACCAAAAAAATTAATAATTTTTTTCAAATAAAAGGAAAGATTTGCCAGGATTTTACACCTTTGCCGAAGGGGGGTTTCTTAAAGTTATCCTTGTTACTTGGAGAATTTACATGAAAAGCCTCAAGGTAAACATGATACAAGTCTTGCCCAACACAGTCTCATAGGACCTTGTAAAATTCACAAGGGAAGTCGTTGATCCCTGAAGCCTTGTCATCGACCATAGAATGAGCAGCTTCCTTGAGACCATCAATTGTCAACAATTGATCGCAAAAATATCTGGGCTGAAGAAAGCTTATGTGGCACAACAAAAAGGTAGTCCTGAAGGGTTTGCTGTCGCACAGGAGTGGGTTCTTGTGTAGTGAAAACTTGCTCATAATGGCACACAACGGCCTGGAGAATGGCAGGGAGCTCAGAGAGCACCTGAATGCGTCTTTGATTTTTTTTATGTCTGGGGATGAGTGTTTGGCACGAAGTGCCAAAAAAAACTCTTTGGAGACACAATCGTCGATTTTAAGCCAATGTAGCTGAGCTTTGATTTGCGCTCCTCTAGTAGCGTAATTATCAACCACTTGCTTCTTGTGCCTTAAATTTGCCACCCTGACTTGTAATGATGGGGAAAAAGGGTTGGCCGCCAAAGCCTCGGTAGCTGAATGTAGGTCGACGGTGGTCGCTTCATAAGATCGCTGACGAGAAATGGCCAGCTGGTGCCCATAAATGTGTAGAAATCTAGTCGTGCGAGTGATGGCATCATTCCACCAAGTAATCCAGCCTATTTGATTAGCTATTCTGCACTCCAAATTCCACACTCTATGAATGTGGACCAAAGTGGGCTTGTGGCAGAGCAAAAATGTGTTAAAAAAGAATTGAGTTTTACATGTGCGAGATTGAGAAGACTCCCATTCAATGCAAAAAGAAATAGGGAAGTGATCGGACAGAGTCACATCCACTAACGGTTTCACTGGCAAAGCAGAGCTCTCAAAAGAAAAAAAAGATTGAGCCGAGATCATGGCACGATCAAGGCGTTTAAAAACTTTGTCAGAGTCGGCCCAGTAATTACACCAAGTGTGCCGGAGGGAATAAGAATGGCGATGACCAATATTGGGATCAAAAAGCCCCAATTTATTGTGCATGTAAAACCGCGCCTCTTGTTCGCTAGCTGTCCATCCGAATGGCAGGATGTCATCCTTGTCATACACCACCTCAACAATATTGAAATCCCTGTAGAGTAACCAGGTGGAAACTGGTAAAGAATCAACAATCCATCGCCAAAGCAAAGAATGTTCCACAACATCATTAGAGGCATAAACATTGATAATCCCAAAGGAATTATTATTAATGTTAAGGAGAATCCAGATGAGCCGATGAGAGGGATTAGTCCCATGATCAACCACACAAGCATGCAATCGCGAGGACAAAAGGGTGACGGCTCCGCCACGACCAACCTCAGGAAAAGTGTAAGAGATTTTACTGGTCGGCCAAATAGAACGGCAAGCCGAAGCAAGCAAAAACCCATAAATTTTAACCTCTTGGAGACAAAGCACTTCAATACCAAAATACTTTTGCAATGTATCACTAATAGAATACTTCCTAGAGAGGTCTGTTAGACCCCGAACATTCCATAAGAGGAAGTTCATGGATGAAACTCCATATTTTCATAATCTGGTTCCTCTTCATCCAAGGAAGAGAAATGATTCTATAGAAAATCTTGTGGAATTGAACCAATCTGAATAGAAGGGGAAAACCTCTTCTTTTTTTGCACATATTCACCCTCTTCACGTGATGGAGACGGGCTGTGAGACCGCCTTTGAGCTCCCGACGTGGGAGGGATATTTGTCTGGGCATACATAACAATAGCAGGCTGAGGCGTCGCCTTTGATCTGGGCTGCATCGAAGCATTAACAACTCCAGAAGGAGCGTTTGTCCCCTTCTCAGAAGGGTTTGAAGTGACCTTTGGTGGTTCAGAGGCTTTGGAGGTCGACCCAGAACTAGTTGACTTATTTTTCCGGTTTGTAACTGTAGTCCACTTTGTTTCAACCTTAGCAAAAGGCTCTGTCTCACGAGGCTTTTCAGCATCTCGTGATGGGGAAGGTGTACGAGGCATTGCCAAAAGGCAGTCCTTGATCTTGTGGTCTGCTGACTGGCACCAATAGCATGCATTAGGTAAGTTAAAATACATGACTTTCTGGGTGTGCCTAATAGCTCTTATTTTAATATCAACAGATTCTTTCAAATCCTTGGATAGGTCAATTTCCACACAGACCCACTTTTGGGATCGGGCCTGAAAAAACCTATCTGGCTCAATACAAATAACCCTCCCCAGAGAGGAAGCAATGTGATTCAGAAAGGGAACACAAGGCAAAGGCAAGCCAGGGAACTCAATCCAAATCGGGACCTGCAATTTGGTGTCGTCTGAGACAACAAAATCTTGGGTCCATGCTTGGAAAACCAACAAGGATGACCTAACATACCAGGGACCATGGGCTAAAATAGCTTGGACATGATTGACTTCCGCAAAGTGCAACACAAAAAAACCCTTCGTCAAGTTTTGGACCATATTAAGGCGGACCCCATGAGGGACCCAAGCCTTGCTGACCCATTTTTTCAGCACACTTTCGAGGGGAGTCCTCCCAACAAAATAGCCCACAAGGGTGTGCTGTTCAAGCCACTGGCAAGCAGAATCAAAACTTGGTAAAGGAAAAATCACATCAGCTCGAAAATAAGAGTTTTTACCTTGTGAAAGACCTTCAGAACAAACTTTCAGGCACGTTTGTTTGGAAGATGAGCCATTGAGCTGCATTGTCGAACCGCTAACACCAGCATGAATTGTTGGGTTAGAACTGGCTGAAGGCATAATAAAACACTAAGGCCATAGTAAATGTGGTCGTACTCAATGAGGAAAGATTTCCTATGCAGTAGGCACAGAATGATGCAATAGGGGCCAAAGGTGACCGTAGAAACCACAAAACCCTAGCAGAGCTCATTCACAGGTCAGTGGATTTTTTGAACCCGAAAGATACCTATTTGATATTCTATTGTGCAATTTTGGATTTCTTCCAGATTCATAACTTGTACAAATAGGTGGAGCCCTCTCCCACATGTTTTACTGTATGATCTGCATTTGCACCACATGCTTTCCTGTACGAAATGGGTCCACCTCTCCCATGTATTTCACAAGTTGCATGATAATTTGTTAGAAAAGTCAAAGCCTACCATGAAACCAAGCACGCACAGACTTTAATAATTAAGATAGCCCTAAGTAAGTTAAGTTTAATATACGTCGAAGGCGTGTCCTATTTGAGCTTCACGAGCTCATTTTATCCTTGGATGGTTGAAAAGCCATGAGAGGCCTCGCAAGAAGGTTGAAGGATTCTCAACCGTTGATCCTTTTCACCAGCCAAAAGTTTATATTTATTCTTTTCGCTGCGGAAGTCTATTTTTATATGGGCAGAGGCTTGAGGATTTGATCATCGCCAGACATACAAGGGGTTTTCGAGAAATTGTACAGATAACTTTTATACGAACCAAAAAATTCAATGTTGCCACCTACTAGATCCACATACCACCTGAGAACACGGCATAGTTTCCATTATGGCGATTAGCCTTGCACGTTGTTTCTTGTTTCCCGAGTGAGATGGCTACACACGAAATTGTAATGGACGCTTGAATACAATGGTTCATCTCACTGTGAGTCTAGTTATCGACAGATAGATCGATATAATACATAAATTATGCTCCAATTGCCCTTCGATTTCACCTAAACCTGAATGGTATTAACTGCTTGTTGCCTGCATGCTTATCTCACCTAACTGTTGTACATAGTTAAGAGATATTATCTTCATAGTATCTATCCTTTTCGCATGGTATTTTATTTGCAGAACTCAATACCATTGAAATCAACCATGAGTTGAAGGGTTGTTTATCTTGAGAACATTTTATAGCTTTCACAGAGTTCCTAATAGTTGAGTCCTTCCTGTTGAGTTCTTCGAGTCAACAAGGTATTGCAAATACTAACCAATTATAATTTCGTTCATAATTAAAAAAATATCTGTCTACAAAACCTGAAGCTTCTTCCTTTAAGTTGAAAAGATTGATTTCATAGTGCTAAACATTTCTTGTTGTAGAGTGTTTGATGCCATTCAATCTGTTGTTGTTAGGCAGTTTAGATTGTTATGGCATTTACATCTTCGTATCTGTACCAAGATGTCTTTGAAATCCAGTTTTAAAAATGTCAATAGATTAGTCTGAAAGATGAGAGACAGTAGGGCGCTGGTGGTAGGGTGAGTGATGACAACATTAGGACATGTAACTGTTTTCTTTCAAGAAGACAATAAGATACAATCCCTCCCTTAAAAAGTGTATAATTCAGTAATTTGTATGTCAATGCTAATGCTACGTATTATGAACATAAGAGTTTAAGGGTCTTGACTTACCAAATTCCTATCCTCGTTCAAAGTATTTGATCATGGAAGTGGAAAGGCATCTACCTGCTTGAGCAACCATATCAGCAACCATATCAAGTGAAGAGTAGTGGCAAAGTCACCCTCAAATTCAGAGCAAGATTGGCAGTGAATGCACAGGAAAAGCGAGTTTCAAGTTAATTGATTTTCTTCAATTTAAAAAACAATGCTTCTCTATTTTATTTCTCTACATGACTGTCAATGAATTATGAAGAATTCAATTTGATGGCTTAGTGTATTTTGTGCCTCTACTGAAAAAATACATTTATAAAATTATTATATTCTTTACCACAAAATATTTCAAAACAACCCTACAAAAATATACCAAAGTTTTCCATAATTTATCATCCAAACCTCTTCGGTGTACCCATTGCACACAGAGGTGCGATTGCTAGTAATTACTTTTATGATTATGAAGTTTACACGCCAGATTTCATTTACCTAGCACGCACATGCACCGTATCAAATTTATGTGAGGGGTTCATTTAATTATATAACTTTTACTTGCAGGCTATAAATTTTCATTGAAATCCCTATGGCATCGTACGCTGCCAAGACTCAATATGCACAGGCCCCTGAGTTACACTCGAATAGTCCATGAAGCCCTATAGGTACTCTTCATTCTATTTAATTTCTACATCTTTAGCTTAATACGGTCTTCTCTTGTTTTGTTAGCAATACGGTTTCACAGTTGTGGAGACTGAAATATATGCTTAACGTGCTCTATACATTATGTTACACAAGTTGAAAATTTAACAGATGACACTCAAAGAGTTAAACAAGAGGTTAGTTCTTGCGTCCTTGCAATACAGTAGTCATTTCTGTACGAAAATTCTTCAAAGATATTATGATATTTTTCGTTAGCCATGTTCAAATGAATTTTAGGGTGTATGCATGGTCCGCAATTTACTATTTTTCCATTTGAAAAATTATTTCCACACATTTGAAGAGAAATTCAATTTGGGAGATTGTAGTCTAAGATGTTAATAGCAACCCTTTATAGTTTTTATTAATTTCTTTTAAAAGATTTATATTTATTAAAATAAAAAATAAAAAATAGCGCCTCACAATTTATATAAACTAGAGTCTTAAATAATATATTCAAAGAGAAAAATATAAAATTGTGAAGTAACAAGACTTACTTAGAAAGATCCCAACATCCAGTACTCACGCCCAGTCTAGAAGAATTACCTTCATCATTAGTTTGTCCAGGAGATCTGTCAACAGTCTTGGGAGGAAAAATAGCCAAGACAAAGAAGGAAGCATGCCACTATCTGACCAATCAAGGGCACATGAAAAATTTGAAGGCTGATGAGAAGCCTAATTTAATAATAATAGTGTGGTGTAATCACTTACCAAAATGGACTTCTTACTAACGTTCCTTAAGTTCGTGCTTTAAAATTTTCAATAGAGATATTAAATCTCATCTTTTTCAAAAAGCACTAAAATTCTTTTTTAACTTTTAACCACCATTTATTTCAGTCGTAAGCTTGAGAGAAATTTAATACATTCTGGCATATGACACCCTAGTGGTTGAACCCAGATTCTATTTTTAATTAGCTTTTAGTCCAACACGGTTAAACTTAGCACCGTCTAGCCTATGATTTATACTACAAAATAATAAATAATAAATGGTGATTCGTAGTTCCAATATTATAAGCAAACATTACTTGGCAGTTTATTATACCAATAGGTTTTTGTTTTGAAGGAAATGAAAAATAAACCATTCTTACATTATATCAGAAATATTGAATAAAGTTGAGAGATAATATAATTAACAGTAATGTAGTGCGCATTTCTCTCATTTCATAAATATGTTATGTTCCATAAATTTTCGGTATGAGGGGACGGCGGAACGACGGGACGTGTTTGGGGGACAACATTTTTTCTGGGGATTTTTTGGGAACGAGGACGGATATATATATGGAAATTTTAGATATTCATATGAGTAATGATAATCATAACAATGAGCATTGATAAAGTTGCAAAATTAATCATCAATCATAGAGTCGAACAAATTAATATTACTACTTAATTGCTTCCATAATTCAATTCAAACAATCAATATGCATATGATATAAAATTTTAAAAATAAAACACCCAAAGGCTACAAGTTTGCATTAAAAATTTCAAAATGACAAAGTCACAAATATCCAAACCATACTAATAGAAAGTATGATGGCTGCGTCTACTCAACATTTGCCAATTTTTCTCTTCCTCACTTTCTTCTTAGTTGCAATTTAAAAAAAAATTTAACTAGCATACATATATTATATATTAATATATATAAAATACACCGAGAGTTATCATTATTGAGGCATCTATTGCACTGAGAAAAAAAAAGGTGCTTCGAGAAGGATAAATCTCCACGTATTTTATATATGATAGTTATAAACCTATAAGAACCTCGACCCTTATCATTATTGATGCATCTACTCACCATTTTTCAACATTGCATCAAAATCAAACTCAGAGTGTCACTGCCAATTTTTCTCTTGCTCACTTTCCTCTTAGTTGCAATGTTTTTTGGAATTTAAAAATTAACTCAAATGGCTTTGAAAGCAAGTTTTATGTTTCATTTTAGGCTTGGGAGGGTGTGGGGTCCACTTAGAAACAATAAAAAAATAAGCATTTTTAATTTCAAAGTTTTTGTTTTAGTAAAAACTTGCTAGAAAAAAGGGGATGGATGGTTGTCTTCAGAACGACCTAGGTGTCCCCTAACTATCTCAGGGACGGCGGGTGGTCCCCTTGTCATCCCTGTCGATTGGGGACGTTTCAAAAAAAGGGAATTTTTTTGGAGAGGCCTAAAAAATGTCCCAAGGCGTCCCCTGGACCCGAAATGTCCCCGGTACGAGTATGGGGGCAAAAGGGTAAGGTACGCGTCCCCGTGTACCCTTGTAAATAAGCTATTTAATTCCAACATATATATTTTACACAACACTAGAGGCTACTTCAGTTACAAAAAAAAATTACCTGCTTTTAGAAAGACGAAAAAATTAAGGGAAAAAAAAAACTAGATTAAAAAAATAGTAAACATGCTTAAAAAATTAAAGCTAAAAAGAAGCTATATGCTTTCTGTAACATGTGGATAAGTAATATCTTCATTCTCTTTCGTAATTATCTTTACTTAGGGTCTTAAATGAAAAAAATAAAAGAAAATTGAAGAGTTTTGGTAGAGATATTAGTTATTTGTTTAGATGTAGAATAAAACTGTAATCCTATTTGTTCTTTTTGGATTAAATCTCAAATGAAATGATGTAAAAGTTGTATGTATTTTGATCTACCATAAAATATAGAATTGTTAGTTATTGCAATAGTGTTATTATAATTTTAGTAAATAAAAATTGGATGTTCTATTAACAAATATAATTCTTTCTGTCAAAATTTCCATGGATCGGATAAGACTTAATCTAAAACCTTTAATTTTCTATTGAAGTGCTCTGCTATTGAACCCATCTTTGATGGATTGTTACTTATTTTCAACACTTACAAGATCCTTCGAAATGACTTGACAACTTGCTACTACAGTAACAATGTATTCAGTTTTAACTAAAGAAAGAGCCATATTTGCTTACTTTTATTCTAAAATACAACTCTAAATCCAAGTGAAAAAATATAACCAGATATTAATTTTCTATCATCCATTGAACTAAATCAGGTAGAATCTGTGTAACCAACTATTTCATACGTTTCTCTCTGAGAAGCAGTGTTCTCCTATACAATAGTAAATAACAATCAATCAATGAAATTCGTTCTCACACGATGGACGACCATTCAAGAGATATGAAGCGAACATATGTTTTTCTTGGAAGCAATGTTTTTTTACTTGCCCTTTCAACAGAAGTACTTTTAAAGTCTAGTCTCCCCAATAATGAATGTTTGGGCTATAAATTTGCCACTATCGTTGATGATTTTTTTCATGAATCTATTGCAACTCGGGGGTTGATTTGTTTTCGTTATTCATGATTTACGAATGTCACAAGATCAGATTGGGAATACCATAACATTAGCATTGTACATTACTTTTCGATGGATTCTGGTAATCCATCTAAACTATTATGGTTTTCATTGTTTAATTCCTTATGTTCTTTTCTGCATACTTCGGTTTTTCTATTTTTAAATCCTTCAATATTCCAATTTTTTTTATTAATGTTTTCCATTTTTTTATTATTGTGAGGCAGAAGCAAAGTATGAGTTATCTTTTGTGTGTTTTGTGCGATGTATGTAAACTGAATTGCATTTTGTACACAAACCCTAACTTTGAAATCTTGGCATAATTATTTCCCCAAAATATGGGAGAATGTGTTCTAATAGAATAACAAAGTGTTTTTAGGGTTTGTTTTCATTGAAGTTCAATAGGAAATGTTCAATTATGAGGAAAATCTCATACAACTATATTTACATAATAATGTTTTAATTGTAAAAATTGTCTAAAAGCATACACCAGATTGTCACATTTAAATTTTTTCTTCAATTTTCTTTTATTATTTTTGTGTGGAGTTTGTTGATTTTTCCGTTGATTTTGTTATGATTTTTTGTGATTGCAATTCTTATATTTTCCTCTAGGTATAAATTCTTGTGAACTTTTGTTGGAATCACTTGTCAATTTTTTAATTTTCTATCTTCATTCAACAAAGTTCTATATGTTTCTTGTTCCATATTGTCAAAATTTCCATTTAGTTCCAATGTGTGTATGTAGTTACAATATCCATATAGAAAACTTTCAATAAAACAATCTATAATTTATGAGTTCATATTCCACCTTCATCATTACAAATTGTGTTGGTTAACATATTTGCTACTATCTAAATGTATGTTCTAACTCTGTAATGTCCCTTTTTAAAGAACAAATGTACCAACAATTGGACAAATTATATTTTTTCTACAGTATGCTCTTAATCAGAAATCAAGAAGGTAAGCTCAAGAGAAAAATAATTTTAATATAAAGATGAGGTAAAAACTCATAAATAATTTCTTTTCAAAAAGTTAAGTACACATGTCTAATTAACAAAAATTAATTTCAAAATAATTATTAGCACACAAACCAATTTACTATCTTTTAAAAAAAATCACAAATCTAAATGAATTTGATAATTACTAATGCAGAAATATCAGAACACTCAAAATA
This sequence comes from Sequoiadendron giganteum, assembly GCA_007115665.2. Lineage (NCBI taxonomy): Eukaryota > Viridiplantae > Streptophyta > Pinopsida > Cupressales > Cupressaceae > Sequoiadendron > Sequoiadendron giganteum. The sequence continues at coordinate 430,073,733 of CM021110.1, read as the reverse complement.
GCTACCATTCACAAATAACATGATAACACAAAACCATAGCAGCACACAGACTCCAAGAATCTTTAGCTACCATTCACAAATAACATGATAACACAGAAACATAGCAGCACACAGACTCCAAGAATCTTTATTCATTATTGGACTGCAACCTGAAAGTTTGGAGTTGTCCCCAAAAAAAATGTGTTGCTACAAGAACAAAGCTTTGGCATATCCCATCATAGACCTCTCAAAGCCTATACCAGCTCATAGCACAGCTGACATTGCACAACCCACGCAACTCACATTACAAAACCCACAACCCAAGATTTATTAAGGGCTTTGATGTTATATCAGAGAAGCAAACTGAATTAATTTTATCCATGGCAATGTAAATTATAAGCTATTTAATTTAAAATACTTCGCTGCAAATAAAAATTAAAAAGCTCACAAATAATTTTCATGCCCACACATAGAGGGAATGGAACACAAATTCAAGCTTAGATTGCAGTGTGCAATTGACAAATCTTTTGTATTATTTAATGGAAAATCAAACTACTACATTCCAATGAAAGGCGAAGGTTGTAACAAGCCATATGAAACCCTTGGAAATCACACACAATCTGATTTGCAGCAACAAATCAAAGCTTGGATTCAATATTCTCTCCCACACTTGCAACTTCAAAGCATTCCACAAACAATGTCTTCAATCTGCACAAATTGTGTTAATTTTTTCCTTTGTCAACACACTCAAATCTGTCAATCCCATAAAGGAATCTCCATTGAAAGATGAGCAACGCCCTTCTTCTCTTCTTGTATTTTTCTCTCTAAAAAATTGTGTTCAAAATGAATGAAATTTCATTTTATTTCTTTATGCTCTCGTGGAATGCAATTTCAATTGAATTTCAATGTCATTTGCATTCATTCCAAACTCCTTCAGAAAAATCCACGCCTATCCCAAGGAAAGTCAATTAAAAATGCCATTTAATATTCAAACCTCAATAAAATATGTATTTTATTCTTCCAAACTTAGCCAAAATGCAATATGGGCTTTAAATGCCTTTATGCTTTCTCAAATAAAGCAAAAAATCAGATTCCTTATTCTGGGTGCCCACCTTTTGGGTTCGTATTTTTTAGGAGTTGTGGAAATTTAAAATAAGTTACAAATGGTTTTAATGGCTCCAATAAATCCACAACATAAATTTCTTTTTTCTGTTTTTTCAGTTTTAAAGCATATTCTCCATGATTTCTCTTTACCAATTTGACCCAATTTGAAATCAAGTCCAAATTCAAATTTTCTCACATCACAAAATATTTAATTTCACACCAAAATATGAATTTCAATAATCAACATGAAATTCATCACACCAAAATTCAAAAATAAAACGCGCAAGTTGACACAGGATTGCACCGAGCCATGGATGCTCTTGCATTAGACACCCATGGTAGAAAAAAAGTGATCCTATCACTTTCCAAGAGGATATCCAAGTTTAATAACTTCAGCCTCAGACAACCATGAAGAATCCTCCATAGGCCTCCCAAACCATTTCACCAAATACTCCATATACTACTTCCTCCTTGTTTTTCTTTTCACCCTGTTGTCAAGAATGGCTTCAATATTTTCATTTTCTGAACTATGTGTGAGTGCTGGTGGGTGTTTTATTGCTACAACTTCATCATTTTCACCTTCATGTAACATGGTCAAATCTGAAATATTAAAAATTGGAGAAATATTAAGCCCATTGGGTAATTCTACCTCATATGCATTACCGGAATCATGTCTTTCCATAATCTTGCACGGGCTAAACTTCTTCATCTTGAGCTTATTGTATGTTCCCACTAGAAACCTTTTTTTTCTCAAATGCACCATCACTTTATCTCCAACATGAAATTTCTTATGTCTTCTTTTCAAATCAGCATTAGTTTTGTAAGAAAAATTCATTTTGTTGATATGTTTTCTCACCTCATCATGAAGACCTTTCATGCGCTCTACAAAATCTTCAGCATTTGCACTCTTTTTCACATCTTTATCAAGCTTATTCAAGTTTGAAACAACTCTTAGGTTGTTTCCATAAACAATATGGAATGGTGACATACCTGTGCTTTTGTTAATTGAGTTGTAGGCAAACTCAGCTTGTGGTAAGACTAAATCCCATCCTTTTGGTTTGTCTCCAACCAAGCATCTCAATAAATTTGCCAAGCTTCTATTCACCACCTTTGTTTGACCATCTGTTTGAGGATGGTATGTTGAGAAAAACTTCAATTCAGTGTTTAAGCTTTTTCTACAATGTCTTCCAAAATTAGCCAACAAACTTGGTGTCCCTGTAAGAAACAATGCTCTTAGGAATTCCATGAAGCCTCACAACTTCCTTGAAAAACAAATTTGCAACATTCACTATATCATTAGTCTTATGAAAAGGTATAAAATGTGTCATTTTAGAGAACCTATCTACCATAACAAAGATAAAATCATGTCTTCTTTGTGTCCTTGGTAAGGCAAAAACAAAATCCATATTTGTGTCTTCCCATGGTTTCTCTGGTACTAGTAGTGGTTGCTACAAACTAGTGTTTTGACTCACTCCTTTTGTCACTTAACACACTCTACAATCTTGCACATACTTCCTCACATCTTGCTGCAAATGAGGCCAATAATACTTCTCTCCAACCAATGCAATAGTTTTGTCAAAACCAAAGTGCTTTGCAAGTCCACCACTTTGTTTCAACATAATAAAATTTAGCCTTATAGAACTTCTAGGGATACATAACTTGTTACCTTTAAACAACATATTATCTTGGATTAAATAATCCAACCATTTGGTTACATTTGTTTTAATAGGATCTTTGCAAGATTTCCATGCGTCTCCAAAATCCAAGTCCTCTTCATACATATTCTTGAGTTCATCAAAACCCACAACTTTAACCTGCATTTCAATCAACAAACTTTGTCTTCTACTCAAAGCATTAGCAACTCTGTTAGACTTCCCACTCCTATGTTTCAAAACAAATGTGTAAGTTTCTAAAAACTCAACCCATTTCATGTGTCTTTGACTCAACTTCCCTTGACTACTCAAGTATTGAAGTGCTTGATGATCGGTATACAAAACAAATTCTTTTGGCATAAGATAATGTGTCTATTTCTTTGCTTGAATGATTGCATAAAAATCTTGATCATAAATTGAATACTTTTTCTTAGCATCATTAAGCTTCTCACTAAAATATGTAGGCTTAAAACAACCTCAATAGTATTTTCACTTGCATCACAATCCACTTGGAACACCTTGCTGAAATCTGGAAGTGTTAGAACAGGTTGCATTGTCACTTTACTCTTCAACAAATCAAAGCTCTTCTCTGCCCCAGTAGTCCACTTAAATTCCTTCTTATCACTCTTCATAGTTTCAGTCAGTGGTGCACAAATGCTACTAAAAAATTTGATGAACTTTCTATAGAAATTTGTTAATCCATGAAATGATCTCACCTCAGTTACACTCCTTGGTGTTGGCCATTCTAGAATAGCTCTTACCTTTTCTGGGTCCATCTTGATGCCTTCCCCTGAAACAAAAAAGCCTAAATACACCAATTCCCTCTTCACAAAGCTACATTTTTTGAAGTTAATCAACAACTTTTCATCTCTAATATTTTCAAAAAAAGTCTAATATGCATCAAATGCTCCTCAAGAGTCTTGCTAAAAATTAAAATGTCATCTAAAAATACAATCACAAATTTGCCCAAGAACTCTTTCAACACTTCATTCATTAACCTCGTAAACGTACTAGGTTCATTGGTTAGCCCAAATGGCATGACTAACCACTCATACAAACCTTCCTTTGTCTTGAAGGTTGTCTTCCATTTATCTCATTCATGTATTTTTATTTGGTGATACCCACTCTTCAAAATGAACCTCGCTAAAATATGTTGCTCCACTCAAGCAGTCCATGATACCATCCATTCTTGGTAATGAAAATCTATATTTTATTATAATCTTGTTGATAGCCCTAGATTCTGTGCACATCCTCCATTCTCCTCCTTACTTTGGTGACAAAACAACAAACACTGCACATGGGCTTAAACTCTCTCTTATCAAACTTATCAAATCATCAACTTGTTTATTTACCTCTTCATTCTCTGTAGGTGACATTTTGTAGGTTGCCTTGTTTGGTAAACTTGCCCCTGGAATAAAATCAATTTGATGATTGATTTTTCTCACTGGTGGGAGTCCTTCAGGCACATTATCTAAAACAATCATCTTGAACTCTTGCAGCAAATCAACAACCTCTACAAGAACTTCATCTACAACTTCATTGGTAACTTTAGGAATAATAGAAAAACAAAATTTCTCATGCTTCATACCTTCAAGAAATCTTCTTGCATCAACCAAATAAACTTGAGCATTACCACAAACTCGAACATTTTCCTCCTTCAAAGGTTTCATCTTATGTTTCACTCCATCTTTCACAATGGTGTAGGTGTTAGCACACCCATCGTGTATGGCTTTTTGGTCATATTGTCATGGCTTTCCAAGAAAAATGTGACAAGCATCCATAGGGAGGATATCACAAAGAATCTCATCATGGTAATTCCCAATTTTAAATTTCACATTGCATTGTTCACTTACCAACATTTTTTGATTATCTTGCACCCAAGCAATCCGGCATGGATTTGGGTGTTTTCTCCTCTCAAGTTTTAACTTTTTCACCATCTCATCGGACACAAGGTTGTCAGTGTTGCCACTATCAACTATGATATTGCACACCTTTCCTTCACATCTGCACCTTGTTTTGAACAACTTATGTCTTTGCAACGACTCACTATCTTCATTCAAGAGTGCTCTCCTTGTCATCAAAACCTCTCCATCTTCAACATCTTCGGATTGTGAAGAATGTGCCTCTTCCTCATTAATATTTTCTGCTCTCCTTTGGTATTCTTACCTTCTTTTTGGATTCTCTTCTTGTGGGCAATCATAGGCTTGGTGGCCTTCTTCCCCACATTTGTAACAAGTGTCTCTAAATGGGCCTCCTCCATAACCACGTCCTCTACCTCTACCTCTGAAATTTTGGTCTCTTGAGCTTTGTCCATCCTCATATTTTGTTGCTCTACTGCTGCCCTCTTCATTTTTAAAACTCTTTTTTTGATTTCCATCATTCTTGTATGGTTTTACTCTGGTTTTGCCTCCATGAGTTGCTCCCCTTTGTTTGCTTTCAAATCTCTTATTCAACCTTTCCTCTATCTTCAATTCCATTTGGTAGGAATCTTCCATTGTTACAACTCTAATCAATTTCATTTCTTCTTGAATGTTTGACTACAACCCATTCATGTACCTTGCGATCTTTTCCTTGGTTACTTCTAAATGCCCAGTTCTTATGAGAATTTTATGAAATTCTTCTGTATACTTTAACACTTTTGTTTCCTTGTTTCAAACCTTGCATCCTCTTGAGCAAATCTAACTCATAATCTACTGGAATAAACTGTCTTTTTAATTTATCTACCATTTTATCCCATTTGGTAATCTTCTCCTTTCCTTTTCTTCCCACTTTCTAATTGGACTTCTCTCCACCATATGGATGCATGTCCTTTCAACCTTGTTTTTTCATATCTTACTTTGTCTGGATCATCTATATCTTCAAATTCAAAATACTCCTCTATCTCATTCAACCAATCTATTAATTCTTTCGGGTTTAGGCTTCCATTAAAGGTAGGTACATCCATTTTTGGTCTCTTTCCCATTTTTCTTAAAATTTTCAATAGTGGATCATTTGCAACTGCTACCATTTCTTCTCTTTGCTCAATATCTAAACTAGCATTCTCTGTACTTTCATCTTCATCTTCACTTCTTCCAGATCTCTATTTCTTGCAAACCCTCTCCTTATCTCATTTTGCAAATTTTCAACCTGCCTTCTCAAGGCTCTAAATTCATCATTTCTAACAAATTTATCTCCTCTTCCTCTACCTCTACCATGATGGGCTCCTCTCCCATCCATTATTTTTTAACACCCACAACACAATCTTGGTGCAACTGCCTCTCTTCGACGGTCTGTTACACACTCAGGATCAACTTGCTCCAATAACACTAATGTATGAGCTATTTAATTTAAAATACTTTGCTACAAATAAAAATTAAAAACCTCACAAATAATTTTCATGCACACACACAAAGGGAAAGGAACACAAATTCAAGCCCAGATTGCAGTGTGCAACTGACAAATCTTTTGTATTATTTAATGGAAAATCAAACTACTACATTCCAATAAAAGGTGAAGGCTGTAACAAGCCATATGAAACCCATAGAAATCACACACAATCTGATTTGCAGCAACAAATAAAAGTTTGGAGTCAACCTTCTCTCCCACACCTGCAACTTCAACGCATTCCACAAACAATGTCTTCAATCTGCACAAATTGTGTTGGATTTGTCCTCTGTCAACACACTCAAATCTGTCAATCCCACAAAGGAATCTCCATTTGAAGATAAGCAACGCCCTTCTTCTCTTCTTGTATTTTTTTCTCTCTAAAAAACTGTGTTCAAAATGAATGAAATTTCATTTTATTTCTTTATGCTTTCCTGGAATGCAATTTCAATTGAATTCCAATGTCATTTTCATTCATTCCAAACTCCCCTAGGAAAATCCATGCCTATCCCAAGGAAAGACAATTAAAAATGCCATTTAATATTCAAACCTCAATAAAATATGTATTTTATCCCTCCAAACTTAGCCAAAATGCAATATGGGCTTTAAATGTCTTTTATGCTTTCTCAAATAAAGCAAAAAATCAGATTCCTTATTCTGGGTGCCCACCTTCTGGGTTCCTATTTTTTAGGAGTTGTGGAAATTTAAAATATGAGTTACAAATGGCTTTAATGGCTCCAATAAATCCACACCATAAATTATTTTTTTCTGCTTTTTCAGTTTTAAAGCATATTCTCCATGATTTATCTTCACCAATTTGACCCAATTTGAAATCAAGTCCAAATTCAAATTTTTCCACATCACAAAATATTTAATTTCACACCAAAATATGAATTTCAATAATCAACATAAAATTCATCACACCAAAATTCAAAAATTCAAAAATAAAACCTGCAAATTGACATAAGATTGTACTGAGCCATGGATGCTCCTGCATCACAATATACATATATATCATTATTAGATGTATTCTATACAACCACCTACATTTTTTTTATACTTACTTGTCCAATTGTACAACGAGTTTTCCTATCAACAACCAACATTAATTATGTTGATAATTTTTTGCATATTCTGCAATGATTTTGGTCCATGCGACAACATGTATTAGAGGCATTTTGAAACACTTCTCATGCCTTCTCTATGCTTCCACATTGTGGATACACATCTACCAAGGTAGTTGTAGTTACAACATTTGACAAAAATCTTTGTTTTGTATGTTTTAATGGATGCCCATGCCTCATTCCAAAGCTCCCATTTAGTTAGTGGTGGGGAGGATGCTAGTAAAGATTATGAAATTTGGCTTTCTAACTAAAAATTTCGTTTGTTTGGAAACCCTATTAGGAATTTTAGTCTATGGGCTATTTTTTGGGGTGGGGGTGTTTAAGTTTAGACGAGAGAATCAAGTGTATATTGGGGCAAGTGGAAGAAGGTTGCTCTTTATTTGTGGTATACAACTCTCCTCATTTTAGTCCTATGGTTTGGGTTAAAATGATTATGGCTCAAGTAAATTTAAATCCATATTTTTTTTTACCTTGATTCCCTATTTTGACCTTGGCATTAAATTTTTCTGTTCTAATGAATTTTATACATCTTTTGATCCATTTAATGAGCTTGACAATGGTTTGTCCTACCTACATGACATGGATTCCTACATGTTCTAACTCTTATGGAATGCCAATTTAATTTAGATATTTTTGTAGATAATGTTTTGATTAGTATGGTGTTAGGATCATAAATAAAGCTATACCTTACATTCCAACTTATTTATTGCTAACTCTTATGCCTATGATTTGCATTATTTAGCCAGAATAATTATTATGAATAACATGACAATTATTTTTATGATCATTTTGGGTTGCATGGCATGCCATTTCTATATCTAGGATATGATGGCAATGATCAATGCAATCATTTCCTCTTTAGAATAAGTAAGCTCATCCATATGATTGTAATTATGATAAATTTTGTTTTTCAATTGGACAATGCTCATGTCACAAAGATGAATGATTGGAGTTCAAATGAAAATAATGTATTTGATAGGGCCAAATGGTGGTCTTCATTTTTTTTAATTTAAAAGGTATGACTTGCAATATTTTTACCTTAATGTTTACAATCATACACAAGAATTTAATCATTATGCTTTGTACTCTAATGACACTAGTTGTAAGTGGTAGTATTTTATATTTTCTATATATTAGGTTTATAGGTTTCTTGGGGTTCTTAATTTTTTTATTCTTTTATATGTGTGTTTTTCTTTTACCTTCCTTGAGTATTTTCGCTTTTTCCTTATGACTATGGTCAACAACCTATAGATTCCTTGGTTTCTTTTTATGTTTGTAAGAGGCACACATTCCCAACTAGAGTCAATGCTATGTCATTATATTTGTAAAAATTATATTTTCACCTATCTTCATTTTTTGTTTAGCATTGTACATATAATGAATCAACTTTAAGGTTTAATTCATATTGAGGTTTCCAACTTGTGGACTTGAGTTTCTATTCATGTTCATGTTTGGTTGTGCCCTAGTTTGAGCTCTTTATATGGTTGCATGGCAGCCTAAGTTATATTCCCTAACTCAATGCCTTGCCCTATTCATTTATCCTTGGTCCCAAGTTTCATATTCTCTAGTACATGCATTATACATATTTTCTTGGTTCGTCCTACTAGCCAATTCCCTTTGAAAATACTATACAACATCAATCTTGGGAATTTCATAATAGAATATAAGAATGAGAAAAATAAAAGGAAATGTGAGTTAGATTATGATACTCAAAATTCTTCTCAAGATGATGGTGATACCTTTTTTTGTGGCCTTCGCAACAATTGCATCAAAAGGTTCATGGTTGATAGAATTGAGATTCCTTCCACTTGATGATCACATTAGGGTTGGGTTTTTTAAGTATGAAGAATATGATGATGGGAATGTGTACATTAGAGATGAATCTCATCTATAATTAGGGAACATTTAAATTAGAGATGTCTTCTCATTCTTGAAAGGAATACGAGGGAAGAAAACATAAAATGTGTGAATTCTTTGAACTTTGCTCAAGTATCATCATGTTGATGTTGAAATTTGTCACAATCAAATTAGGATCCCAAGCCTAATTGATGATAGTGACCATCTAGAACCTTGTGGAAGAAGATCTAGAACACGATCCAAAGATAAAGGTAACTCCTCCAAATAGTGCTCCTAGGTCTTAAATCCAATGCCAAACTGTGACATCTAACTATGTGAGGAAATAATAAGATGATTTGAAAGTGTACTTGTGACATCTAAAGAAGACAATGCAAGTCTATATGAGCTAAAATTAAAGAGGATATGAAATGTCCTTGATGGTGTCCTCCAATTCTACACAATATGACTCAAAAATTAAAAAATTAATGTCTATCAAGTATTCATCCTAGAATTAGTTACATCTAGTGTTAGTGTACAAATAGATTCATTATCATGTACCTAGTTAGCTAATCACCTTTCTAGGATTGACCTATTCACACCTATTTTAATTTTACTTAGGTTTTTTCTTTTGTCTCACTTCATATGGTTGATACACGTGTCCTCATGACTTGAGACACCTATTGACGCTTGCTCACACACTTGTCAAGTGAGCTCACAAGTGTTACATATTTGGAGGGGTAGTAAGATTTTCACTTCTACCTTTTCACCTCCTCATCCTTGCCTATACAAGCAATACTTGATCATTGTATTTACACACTCTTTATTGTATATTGATATATATACTATTGTGCTCATATTTTCACTTATGAAAGTTCATTTCATGCTTTCAATTTTGGCATTCTCCAACATGGTAGAGAGCCACGAGAGCACATTATTTCCCATATTGAGGTGAATCTTGCACATATCCCTATCAATGGAGCATCATAGAGCCAAACAAATATCACCATTGCATCCATAAGGCTTGGGAAATGAAAAATACTTTTAATTTTGTCAACTTTGGTAATCTTTTTTATTTTTCATTTTTATGGTCAATGTGCCTGTTGTATCGAAAAGTTGTTAAAATTATAAATAAAAATTAGCAGAGGGCCAATTTTCCCTCTTTCCATCTACTCGTTAAGGTAGATTTTTAATTTTGTAGACATTTTATCCATTTTGGTCTATTTTGCGAGGATTTTGTTGCCTAAAGCAAAAGAGACCTAAGTAAACTTAAGATAGGTGTGAATAGGTCAATCCTAGAAAGGTGATTAGATAACTAGGTATGATAATGAATCTATTACACTAACACCCCCTTAAGTGCAACTTAGGGAGTAATGTATGCATTAATGATGAGTGTCAGCTACTAGGCCATGTTATGTAGTCATGTACAAATTTCTCATAAGGTGGAGTAAAGGAGAAAAATCTAGTGGAAAATAAAAACCCCTCTCCAAAAGAGAAATGATGCAATAAAATAAAATGTAAAAGTGAAGAATATAGGAGTCATGATGACTCCCCAATGACTACTTCTATCACAAAGTATAATTAATGTTCCCTCCATAGGAGAGAAAATAGAGGTCACGTGACCCCACCCAGAAAGTGTGAAGTTATGAACTCCATGTGAGGAAATGCTTCCTCCCAAAACTAATAAGAGAAGAGAAAATAGGAAGCCTCCCCTCAAAATGGTTCATGTAGTGCTAGTAGATACTTGACATTGGATGCTAAAGATGAACCATGATAACTGAACAACATTTCTCCCCTTCAGAAGAAACAAAACCAAAAATGTGTGCAAAATGACTTCCGATTCTACATCAGAATATGCAGGAAATAAGATTAATATATTTGAACTTTGCACATGATCTAAAGACTTAAAAGGTGCTAATGATGCTCAAATATTTCCAAGCTAATGTTGATGTGTGATAGATGTTGATATGATGGATCAAGTACCATTGAATATTTTGTATGTTTATGTCTCGACTGATGTGAATTTGATATTGCTATAGATTATGATAATCGAATTGGATAGGTCAACTCATAAATGTTTGCATAATTTTTCATAATAGAATTTGATTTAGGTGAGGCAAGAGAAATATACAAAGATGACAATGGTGATGTAACTTCATCAAAGCTAACATCAAATAGAAGACGTATGTCCTCAATAGTGTCATCCATATCTACAAGGTGGGATTCTACAAACAAATATTTGGTCTGGTAGATATGCATCCCAATGTGGTGGATCTAGAATGACGATAGGAATGTCTCAATGTAAAGAATCACTAGAACTCATGAATGAGTTAACACTAGATTCAGATATAGCAACATGTGATATGGAAGATGAGATATCAATGTAAATCATCAGACTTTATTGTTCATCCCCAAATGATAGTTTCTCACAAGATGCCTCAGTGAGATTATTTTTTGCAAGCTCCAATAGTAAGTCAATAAGTTGATGGGAGACATGAGGACAAAATTCATCCACATGTTGATTGCTCCTGTAATATTTGCACTTGTTTTTGCATTTTTTAGACATAATATAACTATAAGAAAAAAATTAATGTGAAATGTAAGATTTGCAACCCCTCCCCTCTCCCCCCCTCGAAAAATAAAATAAAAAGATTAGTGTTGATTGTAGCCCTCCTTGAACAATGTGCAAGAGAATTTTTACAAGTTTGAAAGATCGGATGCCAAATAGACCGTTTACAATGCATGGTGATTTTTACAAAAATGGGAAATTCAAAAATTTAAAATTACAAGTAAATTCAAATTCCTTATGAAATTCTGATTGAAATCAAAAAAATCTTTACAAAATTTTGATAATCAAGGTGAAAGTTATGGGCAATCAAAATCTACTAAATATTATGACTTTAGAGGTTAAACAATGCAATTAAAAAACAACAAATTGAAAATGTCTCTATGCTAAAACATCGACATCAGAACCAACTTTCTAACAACTATTTACACTTGAAAAAATGGTCTTCTATTGATAATTACACAAAAAGAAAAAGTACCCCACTTTACAAGGTTTGAAATAACCAGGGAGTTAATCCTAACCGCTAGTTATGAGCATTAAATGCTAATGGTTAGATACACAGTTAAGAGTTACAATAAAATAAATTTTAAATGCTAACTTTAACTACGTATACAAAAGAGCCCAAGTCTTTGGCCGAGTTAAGGGATGTGGAGGAATCTTTAAGCACTGATGAAGCTGAGAAATTGCATCGCTTTATTAAACGGGTCAATGGGCATGTAGAGGAACTCTGACCGATTCAAGGTAGCGGGCGTAAATGTGGTAGATAAATATGTGTTGAAGAAGCTCGCTTGAGACTTTGAAGGATATTATGCTATACAAATGGGTGCAAAGTGGAGGTCACTATTGGGAGTATGTAGATACCACGACTAGAATACTATTTAGAGTGATATTGATGGAAGATCATTGAAAACTTAGTTTTCTTAGATCCTTTACTCTCTTCTTTTATTTTTTAATTTTTTTTATCAAAATATTTGAGAAGAATAATTTAAATGAGAATTTTTTTTGATAATTCATTTAAATTATTGTTTAATATTTTTTGGACTAAATTTAGTGGAAATTTTTAGATAGTTTTAGAAAAATTGATCAAAATTAGATTACCTTTAGCTAAATTCATTGAAATAACCATCGAATTCATGACAACCTATGAATTTAGAAAATAACAATAAACTTTGTTTGTTTCCAAGTTTTGTGAGAGAAGAATATACCATAGAGCCTTTTTAACTAACATTAAATACAATGAATCCTAAGTGAAACTAGTGAGTCAAGAAATTAGTGAGTCAAGCCCTGGTGATTAAAACCTTGGGATTGCACACTCTATTTGAATTTGAAGTCTTTCAAGAGAGACAATTTTTGTTGTAAGAATTATATCTATGTTTGTATGTGATTAACAACCACATCAATAGGATGAGTACATATAACATAAAATAAACTTATTGAAATGTTGGTGGAAGGCGAATAGGGGGTAGATGACTAGGGGGAAGGCGAAGAGTTGCAGAAAGCAACCATAAATGGAGATCAACCACGAAAGGGGGAGGAAGATCAAAACTTCAACAAAGGTGTGGAGTTTAAAAAAGAAAAATTGATAGTGGAATTTACATATATCCTGGAGGACGATGCAAATGACTTAGGAAGAGAAAGTAGTTATATGTCATTTTTGGGAAAGAGATTCTCGAGAAGGGAGATTGGTGAATGGGTTTGCAGAAATTGGAAATTGGATCCTATCTTAAACTTCATGCCCAAGGGAATTTTTTTCATTGTTTTCCCCACAAAAGTAATCAGGGAAGAGGTGTTGTCAAATGAGGAATGGTGAAATGGGACCACCTATTTGTTCATGCAAAGATGGGCATGAAATTTTGATCCACCAAGTTTCAACCCAAAGCAAGGGCCAATATGGGTTAGGTTATATAACCTATCATACGAATATTGGTCGAGCAAATGTCTTACCAGAATTGGTGATTCTTTAGGATGCACAATGGAAGTGGACCTTAGGGACAACGAATCATTGATCTACGCTAGTATTAAACTCCTAGCAATCAAAGAAATCCTTGAAACTATACAACTCTCAGTAAGGGGCCAAGTATGGAAACAATTAATTGAAACTGAGGGGAAATTTTTTTATTGTTTAAATTGTAAAAGGCAGAACCACTTTGAATTAGAATGCAAATGGTTTCCTCCAAAGAAGAAAAGATGTGTGGGTTGAGAAAACTAGGAAGCACGTGAGAAATGATCAAAAAAAGGATGAGCGGTCTCGACCAGAAATCCCAAGAGGATGGCTGGAACTCACATGGCTATATGAGGAGAAGATCAAGGAGACAAGGGAAATAGGGGTGGCAATAGATGATCTCAATCTGGAAACGCCACCTTTGGAAGATGATACATCGTCGGGAGTAGAAACAATCTCTTTGGTGGAAGCAACACAAATAGAAGACATAAAAGAGGACGTGGATGAAGGACTTTTATCTGGTTGAGAACTGGAGGAAGAATTGGACATTTTGGAACCAAGAAGTGATACAACAACTCTGTTTACGGGATCTAAAGTTGGCAAAAAATTACTGATGCACTTGGCTTACGGGCGGCTTGGTACATCTCCAGGGATTAGTCTCATCTTTCTATGTTGTTGGGCTGAGTTGCCGGGATATCCTGAACTATCAAAAAAACATTGGCAAAAAATCAAATAAACACAAACGGGAGAAAAAGGCATTAAATGGAGATCAGACATCAATAAAATCTTATAATATGTTACGGTCCAAGGAAGGTAATTCTCCCTTGGGGTGCGATGAGAGTCATTAATGCCCAGGCTAACAAAAAAAGGTTGATTAAACGCCAGCTCGAATGTCACAAAATTGATGTGTTGATGCTGCAAGAAACAAAACTTATAGATGAAGAAACATCGAATTTCTGTAAATATTGTAAAGGATGGGATGTTGTATTCGTGGATTCTCTAGGAGCATCGGATGGATTAGGCGTGATGTGGCAGACTACGAAGACAAAAATTTCACTTCTGGCTTCAAAAACAAATTTGTAAAAGTTAAGGGTGCAATCGTTGTCAACATTGAAAGAATATATTCGTTTTAATGTATATGGGCAGTCAAAGACAGAGGATAAAAAGGTTCTATGGGATTCATTTACCCAAGATCTTGCAATAACAAATGGTAAGGTTATAGTAGGAGGAGATTTTAATGCCATTGTAAATCTTCACGAAAAATCAGGGGGTATAAGGAGAGTTTCCCAAGTGTAGAGATACTTTGCAAATTTCATTGAGGAAAACAATATGGTTGATGTCAAAGAAACTAAAAGAATCTACACGTGGAACAATAGATGTAGAGGTTTCACTAACATCGTTGAATGGTTAGATAGGTTTTTGATATCAGAGAACTAGTTAGAGGAACCATTAATGTCGAAAGCATCAATCTGGTCAATAGCGATTTTTGACCATTACTCGATGGAGATGACAATTATTGAAGACTCATCTCTTGTGAAGGGCTAGTTTCGCTTTCAAAGGATGTGGCTTAGGAGTGAAGGCTTTAAAGATCTTTTGAAGTTGTGGTGGGAGGAGCCTTTAAGGTTGGAGGGTACCAAAATGTTTATTTTTCAAAAAAAATTACAAAATATGAAAAATTGCCTGAATAAATGGAATAAGGAAATCTTTAAAAATATCTTCAACGAGAAAGTGCTTATTGAAAAAGAACTAGAGACATTGGGTGAAGTGGTGGTAAAGTCTAGTATGTCAGTGCTTGAAAATGACAAAGAAAAAGCGCTTATGGTGGAATACATTAAGATTTGGTTGAGGGAATAGAGTTATTGGCGAGTGAAGTCGCGGGATATGTGGCTAGTGGAAGGGGATATAAACATAATTTCTTTTCATAATTCAACAAAGATGAAGCGCAACTGGAACATAATCAATCAAATTGAGATGGAAGGGGTGCTCATTTTAGATGGAGATGCAATTGCAAATTCGGGGATTAAATATTTTGAATCCTTACTGGGTGGTGAAGGTGATGCAAACTCCTTTCAATTCAATATACTAAAAAAATAGATCCACTAGTAAAAAATGAAGATAATGAAATTTTATGTGCACCTGTAACGGAGGAGGAAGTTAAAATGGCCACTTTTCAAATGCAACCAGATAAAGCTCCTGGACCCGATGGGTTCACGAATTTATTCTATCAAACTTGTGTGGAATTTATTAGGAAAGATGTCACCAAGATAGTGGAAGAGTTGAGGAAGAAGGGGAGGATTTTATAAGACTTACATAATACAAACATTGTCCTCATTCCCAAGAAAGAGGTTTGTAGTAAATTTGAAGATTGGAGGCCAATTTCTTTATACAACGTGGTGTATAAAATCATTTCCAAAGTTATGGTGAACCGTTTAAAGAGTATGCCAAAGATTATCTCTCCTCAACAGAGTGGTTTTGTGCCAGGCAGGTAGATTGCGAATGGCGTAATAATTGCACATGAGATATTGCATTCATTGAAGAAGGCTAACAAGCAAGGGATGGTAGTAAAAATTGATCGAAGCAAAGCTTATGATCGGGTGAGGTGGATTTTTTTATGAAAGCTTTGGGAAAATTTGGTTTTGGTGAGAAGTGGCTAAAGTGCGTATTCAGTTGCATTTCAAGCCCCAGATACTCAGTGGTAATCAACGGGGCTCCTAAAAGCGTCTTCTAGGCAGCAAGAGGACTAAGGTAGGGAGATCTGATTTCTCCCTTCTTATTCATGCTAATGGCAGATGCATTTAGTCGACACATAACAAGGCTGCGGGAGCAAGGTAAGTGGAAAGGTATCTCAATAAATCCATCCCTTAATCCTTTCACTCACCAATTATTTGTAGATGATACGTTGTTGTATGGTCTGGTTAATGAATAAGAAGTAGAATATATCAAAAGGGCGATCGATGTATTTACTATAGAAAAGGTCAAATGGTTGTGGATGCTAAATCTGCAGATGCTTAAAACAAACAACTATTAACATTGCTAGTTAAATTAAGTAAAACAAATAGAACATCCCTATGAAATACCTAATCATGTTCAAATATGCAAACTTAGATAAATGGAACAAAGACATGAAAGCACATGAAAACATGATTAAACCCTGCTCCTTGATGTGAAAAGGGAGCCCTTTCCTAATCCCTGATAAACAAAAGATGCCAAGATGATGATGCTGAAAATGCAAGAGATTTTGCATCAAGCTGTGTTGTAGTGTTGTGTGTTGAAATGCTTTGCATTTATAGATTCAAGGTTGGAAGATTGAGAGATTTGGATGAATGTGGGATCATTCATGAGCCAATGACAAGATGTCACTTGTCAAGATGTGAGAGGATGAGGGTTGTGCACAATTTGGTCAATGTGCCAATTTGAAATTTAAAAATAACATTAAATGCATATAGTTGAGAGCTTTGGGGGGGAAATTTGTTTGGACAAAAAAGTCAAACAAATGGAGTTAATGAGAGCATATTCCTTGGGAATATGCTTTGTGAGGAAAATAGAGCTTTTAATAAATCAAAATAAATGATTTATTGTGCAAGTGGGTGGGTTAGTTAAGAGTTTAGATTTGACTCGAGTTGAGTCAAAAGCTAGAGAATGGGTGATTATGATTAGAGGTTAATTAATTCAGATTAATTAACTTGGAGGATTTTAGGGGTTTTGATATTTGATTTAAATCATTTTGATTTATTGAATCAAATAAGAAGAATTCAAAGACTTAATTAAATAATTTTATTTATTTAATTAAGTACGATGAAGCTAGGGAATTAATTAATAAATTATTTTAATTGATTAATAGAAGAATTTGATGTTAATTAGAGCGGATGGGTGATCCCACAGTAGTGGTTTACAATTTTTGGACAAACTGGACACTGAAATTATTATTTTTAACTAAATCTTTACATTCAGGCACCTATAGCGGCTAAACCATGAGGGATTTGAAGATGATGTAAACTGGAGTCTCATCACATTTTGTTTGTAATTCTAAAAATATTTTTTTCAAATTTTTTGGAATAATATTGCACTTTATTTTCCATCTCCCACGAAAACTAGTTCTTTTCATAAAACAACATTTTCAAAAAGAGACGCTCACCATATACAACATAACTTTTTTTGTATGAAGGATGAAATTCTATTTTTTTTGAAATTAGATTTGTAACTATGATATATAGCACTTTAATTTGGTCTCATAGTTTTTTATTGAATATTTTTTCCTTAATAGAGTTTCAAAGTCAAACCAATTGCAATTCAGACATAGGCAGACTGTATACAACATAAATTTTTTCTGTATGTATTGAAATTCATTTTTTATTTTTTTTAATGGATCAACTACATCAATACCTAGCACGAACATATTTTTTTAAAAATTATTTTGATAATTTGCTATTTTTCCACATGTGCAAAACAAAAAGCTTAATTTTCAGTGAAAAACCCATGTTTAATAAAACTAAAAAAACACATACATAATAAAACCAAAACATATTAAAATTATATTCGTGGGATAGCTCATTTTGAGGAATACCATAATGAGTAAATCAAAAGTGTTTTTTATCAACATTTTGATAGGCGTAAAGAAGACTCATTTATAGGTATGGTTTAAAACTAGCGAGGTTCTATCCAAGGGGGTTTGATCTAAGGTGATTTGATCAAATCCTCTTCAATTGGAATCCTTAAAATGGAAATTTTAAAGGCTTAAATCATTATATTTTTTAAAAATATGTGATTTCAACAAAAATCAGTTCCTCTTAGAAATTGTAAACCAGCTTTGTGGGATAACCCGAATGTCTATTTTAGGTGTCTACAATGGTTAACACTGAAAAATCAAATATCTATTTTTTAAATACTCCAAAGTGGCTGCAATGAAAAGCACGAGTTTTGTTGGGCTTTCAATTGACAAATCTTCCTACGAAGTATCTTGGCATTCCTCTGTTTCAAGGGGTAGTGAAAATCATTTATTGGGATGAGGTTGTAAAGAAGTGTAGTTTAAGAGCTGATTGTTGGAGGGGGGGGTGGCTTTTGCTGGCAGGGCGTTTAACAATGTTGAAGGTAGTGTTGGCTGCTTTACTGATTTACCTGTTATCTTACATTGAGTTACCAAAGAAATCATGCAAGAAAATGATAGCTATTCAAAGAAATTTTTTGTGGGATGGTTGGTATGAAAAGAACAGATTCTATTAATAGCTTGGGAAACAGTTAAAAAGGATAAAATTGAAGGTGGTGGTGCGATCAAAGATTTAAGGCTACAAAACAAAGCATTGGGCACAAAATTGATTTGGGGAATGCTCACAAATAAAGAGGCTATGTGGTTCAAGGTTCTTAGGGCGAAATACTTGGATTCTACAGATTGTGAGTGCATCATCACAATAGCAAACCCAGGGAGGGGGTCTTCTATCTGCAACTACATGTTAAAATGTAGGGCTCTAATTGCATATCATATCACCTGGTAGCTTAAGGATAGGAAAAGGGCCCTATTCTGGCATGATTCCTAGAGTGGGCACATCCCAATGGTTCATGTTCTCAGGATCGAAGAGGCTATGGATGTTTCATCCTTGATGTATGGTGACAATGTTTTCAATTACATTGAGAATCATGGAAAGCATGGTGTTAAATGAAAATCTTTTGATTTTTTGAAGGCTGAATTTAGGTAGTAGCCAATTGGTGAATTGGAGAAAAGGAAGAATTTTCTTTCGAAAGGTGTGGACTCCATGGTGTGGTGTGCTACTAAAATAGGTTCTTATTTAGCAAGGTTGGGGTACACAATTCTAAAGAAGGAAAGATTAGCAAACTCTTGGCCTAATAAATTGTGCTAGGGGAGTTGGGTTCTTCCAAAAGCAGGCACTTTTTCTTGGACAACACTCCACGAGATGATTCTAATTGGCGAAAGATTAAATCACATTGACATAATGGGCCCTCACAGGTGTGTTATGTGTTGTGATCATGAGAAAACTATCAACCATTTACTGGTCGTCTAATGTGTAACGTCACAAGTGTGCTGGCAATTTGTGCATGCCAAACTTGAATGGTCTAGTCCAATGCAAAGAAGCTTGAGGGGGCTCTTTGATTCATGGTTGTAGAGAAGGGGGATTCACTACTCATGAGTCTCTTTATTCTCAAGAGATTCCCAAGGGATGAACTGTCCTAAACTACCTCAAGGAACAACGCGAGAGTTCTAGAATTGGAAAGAGTAGGTCACAAAGGTTTTTTGGACAAACTAACGAGCTCTTAGCCAAACGATGACAACATGAAATATAGATGATAGCACAACACACTGGCATCCTAGAGACGCGCTAACATCTTGTACAAACTAGAAAGCGAGAATTTCATAGAAAACAGTAAAGTGGCTACTTCTACTCTAATTGCTAAGAACTTCCAGAATACAAGAAAATAACAAAATGAAATAAAGAAAAGTAAATGATAAAGTAGAAGAGGATGAGAGATAGAAGATGTTCACAAAATCCCAAGTAATGGAGCCTCCAACACATGAATGTCTTCAATACTTGCATACATAATATAGATGGAGAAAATGTTGGGGCTGTATAGGGGCCTGCCTAAGTCAAATCCCCATTTCGGTGTTCCCACCTCTACGGACAGCCAAATAGATAGAGAAAAATAGAGTATGCAAATGCGATGTGATAAAAGAAAACCTTGCTAGACGAGGAGAACCCATATCACAAAATGTGAGTGATAAAAGAAATCCCTTCTCGAGGAGAACCCGTATCACGAAGTATAGATGCAATAGACAAGGGATGTGTGAAATCCCAAGATGCTCAAGGGCACAAGATAAGCAAAGTATCAATTGCAAGGCTTAAGGAAGCCAAAGGGAGGGATATCTGTGAGAGCCAAGAGCTACAAAGAGTGTTGTGAGAACGTGAGAGCTTGAAGCCATTGTGGCAAACTATTTGGAGTTGTGCAAGCAAAATAAGAAATTCCAGAGCCAAGGCTAGAAAGAAGCTAGCCCCCAAATGAATTGAAAATATAGCATTTAAGGAGAGGAGAGAAGCAAAAAAAAGATTCTTGGGCAATTACAAAGCATCCCGGACCGTTACCACCGACAAAGGTAAGTGATAAGTGGCAAACATGCTCGAAAGTAGTCATTTGAACATTGGAACATCACAACATGCTAGCGTGGTGTGCAGGCATCCGCACGACATGCTAGTGCCCAGTCAAGTCATGTTACAAAACAACACGAATGGGAAAATCATAAAGTTTAACGCAAAACTAATGTGTGAGGGTAGTTCCTAAAAAAGGGGCATTGAGCATCTTGAGAGGGAAAAAGGATGATGCAGAGGCTAAAATGAGCCTACACAAGATGCTAAGGGAGTGGACACTAAAGCGGATGCAAGAATGTATGTGAAATTGCAAGGGGTGCAATTTTACAACATTATAGTGGCCAACCTTAAATATTGGTTCAACAATGGTGTGTTTATGGTTTGGAGTTCCAGCCATGATAATATGGCAAATTTGGAGGGAAAGAAATGCACGAATCTTCAAGGATAAAGTTTCCTCGATTGAAATTTTATTATTCAAAATTGAATTGGGTGTTAGTGAGCACTTAAACTCTAAATCAAAAAGTAATTTTTTTAGGTTTGTGTCAAAATGGGACAATAAAATGTGTAAGAACTGGCCCAAGCTTAACCCCCAAAATTGCATTACTCGGGAAAGGAAAAGATCGGAACAAAGTCAATTGGCTTTTGCCCCCTAAGGGTAGACTGAGAATAAATTTTCAGGGAGTGTTGCGGGGGAACCTCGAAAGATCTAGAGTGGGGTTTGTCCTCAGAAATGAAAATGGTGAACTAGTCTGGGCAGCCTCCAAAAACCTACCAATTGGGACAAATAATGAAGCGGAATGGAATGCGCTTTTCAAAGGTGTAATCTTTTGTGTGGAAGTAGGCCTTAACTTTGTTGATATTGTTGGTGACTCAGAAATAATGGTTAAGGTAGTTATAGAGAAAAAGGCACAAAATTGGCTTATGAACATATGGCTGGACCGCATTATTTTGAAGCTTAAACTCATCAAAGACTACAGTGTGGCCCACTCGTATAAGGAAGCTAATAAGGCAGCTGACTACCTTTCAAATCGTGGTATTGATCAGGCATAAGTTTTAGTTCAATCAAAAAATCCTGATATCTGGCAAAGGTTGGGGCATTGGTTGCTTAAAGATTTAAATGACCCAGACGAAAATGGCTGGTGCTCCTTGAAGGGCAAAGCCAAGTCTGTCATGCACAATAGATTTCTTGGTTTCTACAGTGTAAAGTGCAATCGATTTTAGCAAGGCTGGGTGTTACTAAATTTCACGGGCTCTTCATTTCTCAGGGTCATCGTGCTTCTTTAGCCATTTGTTATCCAGGCTTATTTCTTGTAGTGGTTGCGCTCCCATGTCGAGAAGGTTCTAGCACTTCCTTCAAGCGTTGTTTGTGTTTGTGAGGTAGCAATGGCGGTTCCTACCATATTGCAAAATTGATAAGTAGTCAAAGATTGGTATTGTCTATGACATGGTTGAGACTGAGAAGGTGCACAACAAAAAGGATGTGGCGGTAGCAGTGGAGAAGTTTTGGAAGAAGGCAAGAATATTCAAATGCTTCTTTTTGTAATTGGTAATAAAGGCTCTCTAGAGGATTTACAGGTGTTGAGGCTTGCTGGAATAGGGGCAAGATAAATTTCTCTATAACTTTCTTTTGGCATAAATAGAAGAGTGCTACCCTCCTCTTGGTAGCAGTTTGATTAAAAAATAATCAACCACATCAATGGGAACCTTATCAAATCTAATTTAGTAAATCAATATTGTATTGTGTCAAATTCTTGTGGTTTCAGACTTATTATTTCATTTTCCAATTGATTCCATCTTGTTTTTCAAATAGATTCTCTAATATTTTCCATGCATCATTAAGTGTTGTGAAAGATTTAACGTAGAAGAGCAGGTTAAGATAAATAGGCATACACAATGTTTCATACGCTTCATCACTTCAATATATCATATTCACTTTGTTGTAGATATTGTAGGTTTGAATTCCAATTATTATCATAGAAATTAAATGGAGTTAGGATCTCTATTTTATATTTTCATTCATAAAAAAATATATCTTGAGATGTACATCTCTATTTTATGTTTCCATTCATAGAAATTAAATAGAGTTAGGATGAAGCCAATTATTATATAATTTGAGAAAAACTTCACATGACAACCCCCTAATTTTTTTAAAACTAAAATTAGCCCCTCCCCCCCACTCCAAAAAAAAAAATAGATTGGATAACTAAATTGTTTCTTAACAAATCATGTGGATTCTTAATTTTTTGATAAAATAGATCTCCAAATATTAAATTTGATTTAAAATTTGAAATCCTTGAATTTTTTTGATAAATTTCAATAAATGTTTTGTAAATTTTCATCAATTGGTGTGAAAGTTATGCCTTGTCAAAGATTGTGCAAAATGCTTGACATCTAAGGCCTAAAATAATAGTTAAAATGTTACAATTTTGAGAAATTGATTTCACAATTGTATTGACAATAGAATTAGCTTTCCATTGGCTATAAATTGATCAAAAATTCCTTCCCATTTACATGTTATGACAACAACAAAATGTACCCCTTTTTAGGTACTCTTAAGGGTCTCATAACTAGCATAAATGGAGCCTTGTAGTTAGCAATCAACTAGCCTTAAATCTTAGCCATCAAGTTTAAGCTATTGTTACTAAAGAAGTGATTGTTACAATAAATTCTTAACCAAGTAATAGCTAGTGGTTGGGGTGAAAATAACCATAAATATTAACAATGAATACTAAAAAGGAAATGTAGATAATATTATCTATGATCATTGATAACTTTAAGAAACCACCCCTTAAAAAGATATATAATCTTGGTGAACCTTTCAATTTTTTGGAATTAATATTAATTTCTATTGGTGAATCTTGATGAAAAAAGGACAATGCATTAAATACCATTACAAATCCTTTCTTTAAAAAAAATAAATTCCTATGGAAAAGTAAGGGCCTAAGGGTGGTAATGGTTGAGTGGTTCAAGATTTAAGGTGTAGTTTTCATGTCTATAATTCCTTAATATTTTAAATCAAACATTGAATATTTAAAATCAGTCCTAAATTATTTTTCACCACTATTGATTTTATTTATAATCTAAAGGTTTGGGTTCTATTTTGATCCCCATGGAAATTGGATCTCTATAGGTATAGTTTGGCCAACATAATTTAACTTCAACCATTAGATTATAAATAAAATCAATGTTGATGATTAAAAGTTAGCGATATGGCCCTAAAGTAACCAATAATCATATAATATTATTGGCGAATTAATCCATTTTCTAGTATAACTTATAAAATTTAGGTAAATATGATCTAATTAGGTGTTGAATATTGTAGCAATTTTTTGAGTTTAAAAGTTTAATAAAATAAATTTCCTAGTGATTTAATTGGGACTAAAATATTTTTTTATGAAAATGTGGCAATTCAAGTCACCTTACAGCTTGTAATATTAGCCAAATTTTGAATCACCAATTTCAATTATTAGCCAATTGGTGAATATTAACCACTAAAAAGTTCATTGGTTTTAACCATGTTTATGAAGTCTATTAGGGGCCATGTTGAGAGCACCTCTGTGAGAGGTAAATATGAGGTTAAAATATAGATTTTTACCTTGTGTGGGAAGTATATTGATAGGTGGAGGATCCATTGGAAGTGGTATTGGCCATGGGTTTGTGGGCTTATCGAGGATTTTTTGAAAGTAGTATTGGTGTTGGCTTTATTAAATGGGATCCCCATGTGGAGGTGAGCTATCTAATCCTAAATCAGCCCTAACATTGGATCATTGGTGACAAGGGGAGGTAACCCTATTTATGAGTGATCATCATCTTCATCATTTGTTGAGACATATAGAAGCCAAGTCACATATCCAAGAGAATTTTCTAATAAAATTCCAATCTTCCTAAACATTGTAGCGAAGGATGGAGCCATGATCATGGCCAAGGAGCTCAAAATTCTAAGTCTTGGGCCTACAGTGACTAAAATTCAAAACACATGTCACTTGATAACATGCTTATATGAAGAATATAATGGAGGGATTTGAAAGAGAAGGTTGAATGGCTTGACAAAGAGACCTATAATTTGAGGATATGGCACTAAAATGAATGGAATGCCAATGGAGATGCATGGATGGAAAATCTAGTTAGGCTATGGAGTTCAAAACCCTCAAAATTAATTGTATGATTCAACCCTAAAAATTCAAAAAAAGAAACCAATAATATGGTAGAGGGTGGATGAGCTAGGATCCCCTCTACTGATTTTTTTTGTATTTCTTATAATAATTCCATACAATTATGGAACTATATGGATTTCATATAGTACCATAAGGTGCAAGGGTTAAAAAATAGTAAAATTTAAAATTTACCAAATTTGATAAAATGAAAGGCTATTCTTCATTTCTCAAGCCCTCTAAACTCCATGGTCATGAAATTTTCTCCATGGTACTCATATAATAGGGCTAATTTTAGGATTCACAAAAATACAAACCGGAACTTACAATTTATCTCTCTAATACTGTGTTGGAGAAACCAAGATCTAAATTCAAGATAAATGGTAAAATTCACAAGTGAATAATGAACACAAAAGCACATCTATCAAAGAAAATGAGAGTTTTTGAAATATTAAATGAGATCCTTGTATATAAAGAAAAGGAATATGAGGTAGGTTTAAGGTAGGGCTAAATGTTTAACTACCCCTCCAAATGTGCAATACATGTTATCTTGCATGAGATAAGTGTGAGGACATGTGTGGAGTCCACATAAGGTGAGGCAAATGAAGAGATAACTTCTAGTAAAACTTAAGATAAGTGTGAAAGGGTCAAACTAGAAAAAGGAGATAAAATAACCAGATGGATAGTGACCCTATTTATACTAACAATACTTGTTAGCTAGAGGGGGATCATATGAAGGTTATTTTAGTAGCAAATGATTTCTTTTGTATGCAATTTTCTAGAATTTTGATCAAAATTTTGATTTTGAGGGAAAAATTTACTTTCATAATCAATCTCTATTGTTTATTAAACCTTGCCATGTGAGCTTTGATATGGTTGAAGATATCTCATCTAAGATTTTGGTCTAGCTTAATATTATTTTTCTTTTAATGGTTTTGTAGATACTAGATATTTTGCATTATATTACACAAATATCATTGTGAAGCCTATGGGCCCCTTCTTATCATACACTAGAGAGAAAGGTAATTTCTTATGCATGCCTCTATGTGGAAATTTATCTTAACAATTGTCTGGATGGTTCTATATAAATTATATTATGAATTATGCATTTGATCCAATGGTTCTAGATTCTAAGGTTCCACCTTTTAGATGTCATTCATTCCATGCCTAGTGGGCATATTTTGAAAAATTACCAAAAGAAAGATTAGATGTTATTCATGTTGAAGTGAGCAACCCAAGATCTTCAATCTACAACACCAAATAACCTCCACAATAAATAGAGAGAAACAACAATGGAAGATGCTATTCCACTAAACAAGAATTGCAATATGATACAATGATCAATATGTTATGCAATAGAATACAATACAATACAATACATAAGATGCAAAAAATGCTAGAAATGCCTTGCTTATAAAGGCAAGGATGAGAGATAGGATAAGACAAAATCATGACAAGTGTCTTAATCCTATCACATGAGACAACTAACTCATAACTACCTAGGAAAGTGTAAAGTCTAAATAAGACAACTAATACTTATCTAGATAAAACAACTAATATCCTAAATAAACTTAACATGTGAACTAAGTCCCCTAAGTCCCTAGTCAAGGAATAAACTAGGTACAAGACTTATTCACACCAACACCCCCCTTAAGTGCAACTTAGGGATGAAAAAATCAATGCAAATATGCAAAAGATGGGTCCCAACAACAAGGTTTGATTAAGTACCCATGTACAAAACAAAAAGAAAACTCTTATAAGCGGAGAAAAGGAGAAAAACCTTGTGGAAGAAAACTCCTCTCCAAAAGAGAGAAACACAACATGAAGAACATCATTGAAGCAGGAAGAAGCTACAAACAACTATTGAATGATGATTGCTATAATGTTGAAACTTAAGAGCCTCCTCTGAAAATAGGATGATCAGGATCAAGAAGACAACAATCTGCATGAGTGCCCCCAATGACACTACTCGAATAATGATCAGATGGCAAACAAAGGAAAAACATATGTCAATCAAAAATGCATATGGCACATTCATCTATACGAGTGATCCCAATGACACTACTCAACCAATGTAAGTTGAAAATATAGGTGCCAATAGTCTGAAGAACACTGATCAAATGAGGATGAAAGATTTCCTGCACAAAATAGGAATGCAAGAGTGTGTATATGGTAAATGCTCCATCTCACTGAAATGCATGGATAACTAGTCATTGCATCCGCTTAGTACATAGGAATAAATACTAGATACATAGTTTACTCCAAAGCAAAACCAAGGAAGCATTAGCATTAGCTTTTCGTTCACCTATTGGTCAAGAATTTTCAAAGAACATGAAACTCTTGTCAAAATTTTCAAACTTGTTGATAAGGTGAAAAATAGGGTCCACCAAATGAATGAACGAGATGATGGACTACTTATTTTTCAAAGCCCTAATCACCTCAAACTATACAAAATAAGATGCTAATAACAACTAGAAATGCAATCTAATTTTTATAGAAACTATAGGGGAAGAAAGGTAATTAAATTCCCATCAAAATGAAATTAAAAAAATAGGGTCTCATTAAGAGAGGACCCATTCACCAACCAAAGGAAAATGGGTCCTGGCTAAGTTTTCAGGACCAAGCTTCAAGGAGCTAAAAGAAGGCCAAAAACTCATTCTAGATCAACTAAAAAGGGGGGTCCTGTCAAGGTAGGATCCATTTTCCATTAAGGGTGAATGGGTCCTGGCTCAACTTACCAAGACCAAACTTTACTCAATGAAATAATTTGATATTTAATTTATGATTGACGAGAAAGATCCTTGAGAGGTGTAAAAATTAAGGCCTAAAAAGGAGGTTAATAACTCCAACTAACCACAATTAATTAAGACCACCTAGATAAATGTGAAAGTGCTTTAAAATATTTTACAACACCTAAACAAGGTACACATTATGTACATTTTATTGAAAAGGATCTCGTTAGGCTTAATTAAGCAAATAAGTCCTAAAAAAGCGTGAAAGTGTGTTACAACACTGTACAACACCTTTGCAAAGGAAAAATTAAGGCATTTTTTAGTTAAATAAAGGCCCTACAATAGTGTGAATGTGTACAACACATGACATCATCACTCCAAGACACCATTAGTTCATCTTTAATGCCAATTATCCAAACAAGCAAGGAAAAGGCTACTTTTTCTGTTACTACATTTTTCCTTCACTTTAGTGAGAGGATGACCCCATGTCAAACTCACAGTAAATTAGACATCCAAGACACTTAATTATGCATCAATAACAAAGATACATGATCATAACCTGTCAAAGGCCAAGAAAAATAAACAAAAACAAATGTTCAAGCACAACCTATTCAACACAATGTGAGGCGGTGACTATTTGTCCATAACATGCACTGGTCACTCTGGTGTAGTGGAACCTTAGTCTATCCACTAGGCGCAAGATGTCCCAAAATATGTATATGCTCACTTGGGGGTAGTGCAACCTCAGTCTGTCCACTAGGTGAGTTATCCCAACGAGGTGGCAAATGAGAGAATCATATTAGCCTCTCATACCATACTGAAGTTATCCTCCTAACAACTTCGATAAGGCACCACAATGAAAATTCTTTTGTAAATGTTTAAATTGAATGTCATGTAAAATTTTTGCTAAAGGGGATTTTGCTTGTTTCGTGTAACGACCTTCCTCTTAGGGAGAATTACACCTACTTTCTCCAAGAGAGGACAAGTCAAAGGCGTCAGATCATCGCCCATGGGATTCCTTGTTCACATCAAGCCATGATAGTAGATCATACACTCTTGGATGACATCAAACCCAATGACACCACCAAGAAGATGACACATCAGGAGAAGAAAGGAAAATCATGCCATGGATTTTTTTTTAAAGATTTCATCAATGTATGCCCCCACTTTAAAGCGGTTGATACACCATTATTGTGAGCAATTTCTTTAAAGTAGCCAAATGATTTGATCCTAAGACATGAGAGCTTTCCTTGGAAAACCCTATGCCAAGTCATATGTTTCTGAAGCAAGCTATGTCATGAAATAGGAAGGAAGGGTTTCCCCCACAAACACATAAGGGATCTATGGATTTGGGGTCAATATGTATGTGAGCTACAATGTTGTCATAGAGCATGGAACTGCCATCATTCCCCAAATACACATAAGACTAGAAGAATGACACAAAGAGAGAGAAAACAAAGAAAAATCCTTTTGGGTCAACATGGAAGAAACATGGATGTTTCAATGCCTTGTGTCATCCCCAAAGGAAAAAAAACAAGACAAATGAAAATGATAAAGAAAAAACTTTTGGGTCAACATGGAAGAGACTTGAATGTCTCGATGCCTTGCATCATCCCCAAAAGGAAAACACTAATTGAACATAAAATGTCTCGATGCCTTGCATTGTATGGTAGAGAATGCATAATGGTCATCAGTTAGGATAAAATTGAAGATAGGGTTTTCATTAGGGCATAAATATTAATAAAAAAGGAAGAGCAAATTGAATTGATCAAACAAAGGCTAACTGAAGCCATTGATAGAAAAAGAGCTATAACAACAAAAAATAAATTGTGAGATAGTTTGTCAGGGAGACAAGATTTTCTTCAAAGTTAAACCTAATAAAAGTTGCAAACTAATAAAGTTGTCTCTTAGATTTGTGGGCCCTTTTGAAAGTGTTGGAAGCCATTAACTTAGTTGTATATAGATTAAGTTTTCCACCTATTCTTACTCAATTATATAACATCTTTAATGTGTCTTATTTGAAAAACTATGTAGTAGATTTTTCTCATGTTCTTGATAGGAACTCTTTATAGGTTCTAGTCTCAAGTGATAATAAGAACACTTCTCATAGTACTTGAGGTTCACAAGCTCCATTTGCATAAGAGAGAAGTAACTTAGTGCAAAGTGTAGTGGGACTAAAATTAAAGAAAAAAGAACTAATATTGATAGAGAATTTGCATTATTATTTGATTTTTTTTATATTCAACATTATATCTTTCATATATTATTTATAATATTTTAGAACATAAAAAATATATTTCTTCTTTATTACCAACATATTTGAAAATCAAATTGTATAAGTTAATTTTAAAATTTAATAATATAAATATAAATATTATAATTAATAAAAAAAATTATATTTAGGATAAATAACATCTAGTTAAGAAAATCAATAAAATAAAGTTTTTTTTTTGTTTTTTAAAGATTGTAGGAATCGGTCAAGTATTCGTCCCCCTATAAACAATAGTGCGCCTGGTAAAAAAAATTCACATGACCGTCGCTGTCGCTGGCGTGACACACCCTCCGATACCACGGATTTGGGGACAAACTAGACTTCATGATAAAATTAAGTTAATATAAAATTTCAAATCAAATATATTTTCAAATTTATTTTGTTATCCTATATTTTAATATATATGAGGAGAAAAAAAAAAATTGATAGATCAACAATTAAAGTTGCTGTAAAACCTTGATAGCCGGCACACATTTACTTCACTCTTTT
The DNA here is from genome assembly GCA_007115665.2 of Sequoiadendron giganteum. Classification (NCBI taxonomy): domain Eukaryota; kingdom Viridiplantae; phylum Streptophyta; class Pinopsida; order Cupressales; family Cupressaceae; genus Sequoiadendron; species Sequoiadendron giganteum. The sequence continues at coordinate 430,043,435 of CM021110.1, read as the reverse complement.
TCCAAGTCTTTTAAAGGAGAATAAAGAGTGTTAGAAGTCGAATTCTTTTAACTGAAAAACAAAAAGAAGAATCTGCATTTAATAATGACAATAAAATGTCATATTCAACTGTTTAAATAAAGTAGAAGATAATATTATGAAATGGAAAGATTCCAAAACAAATAGTGGCTTTACGTCATTTCAAATAAAGTAGTAAGTATTGAGCATTTGGATTTCTTTGAACGGAATTGAGATTTATGTGCTGGTAAAAGGAAAAGACGTGGACGGAAAGGAAAACGCGTAGGACGGCAAGTTCGCTTAACAACAAAAAATAGTATTTACTTGGGACTTAGCTTTCCTTTGCTCGCTGCTAACTATCTGGTTTTGTATATAACAGAAGGCACATACCATTCTTTCGTTGAAGCATCCATCGTTTTGTTTTCCCCATTGCCATGGCAGAGCCCAAAGTCAGGCTCAAATTCAAGCTTTTTAAAGCGGAAAGGCTATGTTTGTTGCCCCAGGGGTACCGCTGGGCAACAGCCGAAGAATTCAGAAACAATTTGAACATCTTGAGCAAATGGGCATCGTCCGTCAAAGAGAGAATAGACTACGGGAGTCTTTTGGACGCAGATATAAGTTTTCGTGATGATGATAATCTTTTTGTAGATGTTGAACGAATTTTTATTTCTCCGAGGATGGTAGCGGTTAAGAAAAATGAGTGGGATGGTCATGAAAAGAAATGGCGGAACTGCTCAGGTACAGAGATCTGTTCGAATGTTTTAAATGTTATTTTATTCATCAAATTGAGATGCCAGTTTTACATTTATATCATTTCATCATCTCATGCAATGTGATATTGCAGCTTTCTACTCATCAAACGGTAATTCGTCGAGAAAACAACTCTACGATGGAATCACTCTGCACCCGACACAAGGGATAAGAGCTGCATGGAATCGCGCATACCAATGTGAAGATGTGGACCTGCTGTATTGGTTGTGGCAAAATCATAAGTGTACATTAGACTCAGCCTGGTTGAACGAGCACGATCATGTCTGTTCTCCCTTGAGGAAAATGGCGGAAAGGTTGGTGTCTCATGAGCCCGGATCTCAGCTGCAAATGGAAAATGCAAGGGAAGAAGCCTCAACAGTTTTGAATTATGCAAGGGAAGTTGCAATAAGCACAGGCAAGTGGGACTGGGGACTAGCGATGGTCGGATTAATTAAAGAAGTATACGGCCCGGCCTTCGTTGATACAGCCGCTGCAATCACATTCTCAAACATGGAAAGCATTCCCATATTCACAAAGCTCTTATCCCAATCTCTTGACCAACTAGAAGATCAGATTGCTATTATTAAACCTCGCCTTACAGAGGTTTTGATTGAGGCAGGTGAGAGAGCATACGGTCCGCTTATAGAAAAGATGAGGTTGAAGTTCAAAGATGATATTGCTCAGATGAGCACAGCTGACTGTGTACGGGCTTTGAGCGCGGCAGTTCGTGGAGGTTGCTCTGAATTGGTCAAAATCTTATTAGATTTGTTAAAAAGCAGGGATGGAGTTAAACTCCCAGTTGAAGTGGACAAAGAAGGAAATACGCTCTTCCATTATGCCGCGTTTCATGCAGATGTCCTTTGGCTACTTATAGAAGCATATGCCGGTTTGGATGACAATGTCATCAAGAGACAGGATAAATTTGGAAGAAACTTTCTTCATTGGGCAGCAAAAGGAGCTTGTGACTTACAAGTTGTGAATGATATACGATGGTCAATTTCTTCACCTGAGCGCCTAATCCTTTGTCGTCAAAGGGACGACCGAGGAAGGACACCGTTGCACATTGCTGCATCCAAAGGCTATAGCGGAATGATTGCGAAACTATTAGAAGACTATATTCCACACGAAATAAAATTGAAGTACATTCAAGAAATTGATTCCTCTGGTCAAACAGCACTGCAAATAGCAGCAGGTGAAGGCCATGAAGATTCAGTCAATGTGCTTCTATGAAAGGGATCCCAACCGGTCAAAGAACGTGATGGCCAGAAAAAAACAGCATTGCACCAGGCCGCTCTAGTGAAGGATCCAAAGGTAGCACTTGCCACATGCAAAGCACTGTTAGAGTATCGGAATACAACTAATGAATATAATAGGCGGTCACTTTTGTTGTGGGCATCTGCAACTGGCATTGGCACTGCAGACGAGATGGAAGGTGTGGATTCTAATGTTAAAACCTTTCTTCGAAGCCAAAAGAAACAGCACAGAGAACATTTGTTAAGAGTAGCCGCAGTTAATAACTATCCTGAAATGGCATGGGAGCTTCTGAATAGAGGCGCTAACATGGCAGACCTTCTTGATCCCCATTGGAGAAAGGAGTTGGAACCATCACATGAGGAGGAGTCCATTAAGAACGGTATTGATGGTCAATGCTTGATCTTTTTTTATTTGAAATGCTTGTTACTCTTTTTAAAACGTTTTATTCAAAGTTGTCCTTTGTGTGAAGTAATAAGTCACATGGACAGAATGAAATTGCAAGGACGAGATCAACCAACTGTAGAGGATAACCTTGGTAAACACAAATTCTCCAAAACTGTAAATTTATTTCTATAAATGCGCCCAACCCATCTTTACACTTTTAAATGCATCTACTCATACAACAAGACGATATGCTCGAGTTGGTGCAGGAAGGCATGTTTTTGCCGAAGGTGTAGCTGCTTTGCTTTTAAATCGATTTGTAGAATCGCCAATTACAGTGGGCATTTCTGGTGAATGGGGTATGGGCAAATCAAGTCTCATGATTCAGGTATATGTGAAAACTGTTTGTATAACAAATGATTTCAATGCACCGTGATTCTTGAAGTGATTCCAAAACTCAAAATTTAAAACAAATTTAATATAAAATTTGAAAAATAATAATAACTTGTACGTGTTTTTTTAGATTGAAAAGATTCTACTCATTACAGCAGCCCAGCTAACGTTTCCAAATCTTCTTCCATCGGAAGAATTTGTTGGGGCTCAAAAGATGTCTCTTAGGACAAGAGGCAGAAAAATATATCAACAGATTAAAAGCGGTGTTCACAATTTACTGGCTCTGTCAAGGCATAAGCTAGCGTTTCCGAATCGTCTTCCAACGGAAGAAATTCTTTTAGCTCAAAAGATGTCTCTTCGTACAAGAGGCAGAAAAATATTTCAACAGATTAAAAGCCGGGCTCACAATTTACTGCTTCTGTCAAAACATAACTCAGAGGTATACATTCAATTCGATAATAAAAATTATTTATCTCTATTTAAATATTATATTTCAGAAATTAAATATTTAATAATTATTTTATTTTATCATTTTCAAAAATAAGAATAAATAATTATTTTAGTGATCAAAATTTATTTTTTAATTATTAAATATATATTTAAAAATAACTGGCTTTACGAAACAGAACCCGCTTATCACTCTGCTCACGGAATACCAATCTCAGTATCATGCTCTTTATAAGTCGCTAGTATGCATGGACAATTGCCAGATGGTAAGTGTCAAATCGCAATTCACTTTATAAAGCATGTTCATTAATACGATATCAAATGACTGCCATTGTTCTCTTGGTTCTTGTTCAGTTACAGTCAAACTCAGAATCACAACAACAGGAACATGCATTAAGAGGAGTCACTAGAATTTTAACAATTAGATATAATGCATGGCATTACAGAGATCGACATGAAGCTTGGGCAGGACTAGGAGTCGCAATCACTAGAGAAATAGAGAATGCAATGACAAGAGCTCAATGGATGAGTACATGTTGGAGATATACTTGGACCAAACACAGAGTCAACATTTGGATACAAGTATTTTTACCTTGTCTGCTCAGCATATCTCTTGCTGGATGGGTTGCATGGATAGTCTGGATGCTACTAAAGCAAGCAAAGTTCCAAGGTTTAAAATACGGATCCATACCATTTACTGTAATAGCAATTACATGGGTTGTATTGACATCAGTTATATCTGTTGTCAAACCCGTGAGCACACAAATGTTGGGGTATATCACCTCACCAGATCATACAAGTCACCTTGGTTATCAGGAAGATGTTATTGCTGACATCAATTTCTTGAAAAAAGAGCTCGAAAACAAGCCACATTGGTTTTTCTCTTTCATTTTAGGTGAATGGTGTTGGAACTGGTTTGGTTTATATGCCGACGTCATTGAAAATACAAAAACTCCAAAATTCATGCCAGCCTCTGGAGATCAAATTCGAATAGTGACCTTTGTGGATGACTTAGATAGATGCGAAGAGGAGGTCATATTGCAGGTATGTGAATTCAAAAATTGGGAGCATGAAATGGTTTTATTGGCATTCTTTGAAGGGTCACACTAAGTTTGTCTTGCTCACACAGGTGTTATCAGCAGTAAATTTGGTCTTAGCCGAATGTAAAATCAATGTCATATTGGGGACTGATAAAAAAATGATCGCAAGAGCAATTACAAGAAAATTTGAAGACAGAGATGATGAAGATATTGCAGAAAAGTTTATCTGCAAAGTTATTCAAATTCCACTGAGCTTGCCAGATCCCAAAGGAGAAGAAACAAGAAGCTTTCTAAAATGCCACTTGGGACATGAAATCCCAGCTAAACGTAAGTTTGAAGTTGATGACTATTAAAATACTCCTAATAGCAGTCCATGTTATGGTAACACTAGGAGTAGCCCTCACTAACTTTCATTTCAATATATGTATTTTCTTTCTATCCGAAATGATTTTTTCATATCTTTTGTTCCATTGCATAGATATGAAAAAGGAGAATGTTTTTGGAAGCCCGCACGGTATAGCAGTCGGTGTAGAACCTTCACGAAGTAAGTAACTAGCAGTTTTTAACATTGCTAGTAACATTGTTTGCAATGTGATCTATTTGAAGTATGAAGTTTAATATTTTCAACTACTACTATTAAATATATGCTACTACATATAAATATAATATAATATAGTGTATAATCATTTTATAATGTTTATTATAAAAATATAAATTAGTTTAGAATATTTTTAAAGATGGAATATATTTTTTTTAACTTTTAAAATATTTTTAACGATAAATTTCAGATTTTGACAATTTTACTAATAGTTATCATTGTTTTATATTAATATATATGATTTATAATATTTATTATAAAAATATATATTAATACAAAATCTTTTCAAAATAGAATATAATTATTTTTTAATTTTTAATAAGATTTATTTTTAATATGAATTTAGAAACTTTTTTAATTGTAAAGTAAATTTCAGAATTTATTTCTAATTATTAGTGTTTTTTAATTTTACATTATTTTTTAAATATATATAAGATATTCATGATTAATGAATAACAATATATTTTTTTTTTTTTTCAAAATACAACATTTGTGTTTTACTCTCAACTTTCAAAAAGTGCATTTGCTTATTTATATTTTTCATAAAATGTCAAATGAAAGGTATTTAAGTGATCAAACCGTTACAAAATCTGTGTATCACGGATGACAATGATGATGACCTGTCAACCTGTACAGTATTAGCTGTAAAATCTTCACAAAGTAAGTAACTATTGATTTTGTTACATCTTTTATTCTATTAAATTAGTATTTTCAACAAATTACTATTGAATATGTGCTGCTAAATTTAATGGTAAATTCAGAAACCCCAAGTTTCTAGAAACAAATAGCTTTGTAGAATAACACTGCGACATGAAAGCCAGGTTTGAAGTTCAAGAGCATTGAAATACTCATAATAGTAGTACCAACTTATGGTAACACTAGAGCAGCCCTCAATATATGTATTTCATTCTATCCCAAATGATTTTATCGTATCTTTTGTTCCATTGCGTAGATACGGAAAACGAGAATGTTCTAGGGAGCCCGTACGGTATAAAACTACCTGTAAACCCATCACGAGGTAAGTAACTGACTTTTATTAACATCTCTAGTATCATTGTTTGCATGGTGATCTATATGAGGTATACCATTGAACATGTACTACTAAACAAAATGACAACACCATTCGATAAATTTTGTTTTGATAATGCGATTTGTTATATGAAGTACATGGAATGTTCCATTGCACATGTACAGAAGAGGAAAAAAAATCTACAAGCGAGGAGGAAGAAAAATATGCAAACGAGAAGGACGAAAATGTTGCTACATGCTGCCTCAATACAGTGTTAAATATAGATTGCACAGAACCGGAACGGCGGTGCAAAGGTAGAAAGCACGATGTTTTTTTTGTTTTTAATCTAAAAATGAGAGCATGATGTTTGCACGATGATCTATTAGAAGTATTGATGCCAATTACTGAGCAAATATCTCTTGAACAGGAATTATTAAAAAGGCAGTTGACTGGTTGGGTTGCCTTTTGAGATTCGCTTTTACCGTTGCTTGCAACATTTCAACTGAACTTAAACAACCAATCGAGGAAGGTGTCGAGGAAGGCTTCTTTTTATTGAAATCTGCAGAAGGTGTAAGGTTAATTAGAGAATTATTGATGCCAAACTATACCGAAGAAGAAGCTGATATCTTGTATGAGTTGAGTGAATTCGCTTCAGGAAACCAAAAACTCCCCCGGGAGTGGAAGCGCTTTTTGAACTACCACAAGTTTGCATGGTATGTTCTCTTTCGGTTAGGCAATGTACACAGCTTAGCGACATGGAAGGAGGAATTGATTGCATGGTTATTTGTTTGTTGGCAATGGAAACATGAAATGAACCATCTAATCAAGGTAACAAGAATAAGGAGAGATTTTCTTTATCAATTGATTGATATTACAAAGCCAAATCTAAGAGCTACAATTTGTTTTGTGTAACACAGAATTGGCACAAATACACGACAAACCTTATTTCTAAGCAGAATAAAGATGGAAGGCAAAGACACAGCGGCGGCGGTCTACTTAGTGAAATTGTTGCTGAACGCAGGTGCTTCCCGAAACGATCCCGAAACAAGAAGAAGGCGAATCTCAAAACAATTAATAAAGAAGGTACATCCCGAAACAAGAAGAAAGCACATGCCAAAACAATTAATAAAGAAGGTACATCCAAGGAGGCACATCTGAAAACAACTCATGAAGAAGGTACATCACACAACAATTGGGTTGAGTTAGAGAAAGCGTTGAAAATTAGAGATGTTTCAATGGAAGCCATTCAATTATTTCAACAATTTCGACTTCATTGTGAAACCAACTTTCTTCCATGGGATGGCCATGGTCTTGATGTGTAAAGATCAGTCTACTATAATTTGGGCTACCAGTGAAACTATTGATAGATTTTTGGATTGATATGTTTGACTCTACATGGGACTATTTCATGTTAACTTATTCTATATGTTTTTTATTAGGTATTTTTTAATCGATTTTGTTAGTATTATTAATTAATACTTACATTGTTAGATAATTATTATGATGGGTCAATGAGTTTGATTCGTAAAATTACATGGTTGAATCCGCATAACAATATCACACATAATGCATTTTTTTGTTAGAGATTAATGAATAACTGTATGGAATTTACGTTTGTGTTATCAATAAGAGTTCTAGTTAGGTGTCAATAACTCTGAGTTAGTTGTCATGTTAGATTCCAGATTTATAGGGAATTGTTGAATTCCTCTCTTATTATAAAATTGTAATCTCTTTAATGAATAAAATATGTGTTGCAGAAGTTTTGTTTATATTTTTTCAATATTTTATCATTTTCTTATTTAATTAAAAGTTTTTATTATTTATTAATGTTAATATTTATTTTTCTAATATTACCATGTAAATTTAATATAAATTAAATATTCATTATAAATTTTATGTCGATAATAATAAAAATATAAATATTTGTCTAGTAAATCGACAGTCACAATTAATATTATGAAACTTCAAAATATTTAACTCAACAAAAATTATATGTTAGTAGTTTATGTCATAGATAGTTTATTATAACATTCATTAAATGCAAATGGCTTTTTTTATGTTTTCTCAAATGATCAATCAAATGAATGTAATCTTCATTTTCTAAATGTTTGGCTTGATAATAATACTAAGTCTAATATTCCTGTAAATTTCAAACTTTTAAAAAGTCTATTTTTAGTTTCCAGATAGATTAGCAATCTTTTTACAATGTTAGTTTCATTGTAATTTTAAATACTAATAAAATAAAATTGATTATGAATGAATTTTAATTAAAAATATTTGCATCAAACATTAGGAACAAATAGATTTGGAATCTTCTTGAAGGAAGGTTTTGAGCTATTGTTAGAGGCAAGTAGTTATAAGTTATCAATAATCATTTTGGCATTTAAGAGTTTTTATTTTTACTAAATTATATCATCCACTCAATGTAAATAGTTCTTGAAAATATGATTAATAATTTTTTGTATATAATTTTCTTGGAAGTTACAAAGGGTGCAAAATACTATTCCCATGAAGCATTTTATAAAGATTGTATGCCAATGTTTGTTATTTATTTATCTATTCACTTATTTAGAAGTTTTCTTCAAAGGGGGTATGATGTTATGGGTTATCTTATTGCTACGAGTGGGTTCCAATAGTTACTAAAAAATCTCCCTCATATGTTATATATTTCTAGTTTCATGAAGAGAATTTTTAGAGACGCTCAAGAACTCAAGCCTCCAAGATCACCTACAAAACCAAAAACAATCTTCTGTGAGAAAGAAAAGAAAGGGCATAAATCGGCAATAACATATGCAAGATAATATGGCCAATATGTAATGCTCAAGATAGTAATGGTATTTGATTTGAATTCAATAGAATTAAAATACAAATGAGAACCCCTTGGTTATATAGCCAAGGTGAGGCATAGGATTAGATAAGATCATGACAAGTGTCTTAATCCTATGACATGAGACAACTAACTTGACATTTAAGAATAAAAAAGATAAGATCTATACATGACAAACAAGTCTTCAAGAAGGAATCTTAGGACTTAAGTTAACATGTAAATAAGTCCCCTAGTAGGAATCAACTCAGTACAAGACTTTTATTCACACTAACACCCCCCATAAGTGCAACTTAAGGAGCATATTATTAAGAAAATGATGCAAATATGGATCCTAACTATGATGATATATTAGGTGCTCATGCACAAATGCAATCTCACAAAAAGAGAAACGAAGAAAACCTAGTGGAAAAAAATCCTCCCCAAAACAGCCACAAAATACAAAATACTCTCAATAATTAATGAGAAGGATAAAACTACATGTGAGGAAAAATACCCCCATGAGAGAGAAGAGAGACCATATAGTCCCCACTCAATGGTGAGTCTCCTACAATGGTATAAGATAGACATTGAATGTTGAATATGATCCAATCTCGTCAAACAACATTCCTTCCTTTAGGAAGAAACAAAACCAAGATGGTATGCAAGATATCTTCCCATTCCTAAATGGAAGATGCGAGAAGAAGAATGATGTGTGATGACTTTGAAGAATGGTCACGTGTGTCTATGTCAATGTTGAAAGATGGCACACTCTTGAGAGGCATTCTAGGATACATAGTTGAAGATGTCACTAGATATCCTAGAGATGAATGTAGAACACAATCCAACGATAAGGATGTCTCCTCTAAAGACAAAGAAGCCTCCTCCAAATTTTGTACAAAAGAATCCACACTCATGTCAAATGGTGAAGAATGATCATGTAGAGGATGAACAAGAGGTTCAAAGTGTTCCCTACAAAAAATTGAAGAAGGATCATCTTCATCAAAGAAAATATGTATGAAATCAATGATGTCTCCCAAATCTTAAATGTAGGACTCAAAAAAAACCAAAAATGTTTGTCAAGTATTCATCCCATGTAGTCATATCTATAAGATGATGTATATTATGTTGCATTGAATCACAAGAAGTCAAAACTATGACAACACATACATCATCAAATGCAACAAAAAATGTAAGGGATGAAATGAAAGGCTCAATAATGGGATCCGATGTGAGAAATTCCAAGTTCAAGTAGCCAAAAGTCCCCTCAAAATCATGGTCCACGTTAGAAGTGTGTTCAATAGTCAAAGGAACAAATTTATCATCAAAATAAAAAATGTAAAGTTGTACAACCGAGATGAATGATCAACCAACCTATTTGCAATAATCTCTCTACTCTTGAAGTCTCCAATGATAATTGAATTAGGAGTGAACTCCATTGTCCTCTCATCTCCACCATGTATAATTTGATAGATGGAAAGAAGATTAATCGACAAATGAGGTTCACACAGAACATCATTGAAAGTTCCCTCCTCAATATCACTAGATCCCTTCCCAATTACACTCATCTATGTATTGATTCCTGGATCAAAATAGAACGCATAACACAAGGCTCAAAAGAAGAGAATACAAACTATGAAGATGGCATATGATGAGATGCTCTTGAATCTAGAAGCCATTTCCCTAATCCAAGACTTGTATAAACACAAAGAGATTTCACTTTTCTACCTGATGTAGTAACTATATTATCAAAACTTTTAAATCCTTATTAGACTATTTTGAAGAAGAAAAAGTTGACTAAGATATTCTAGAAGGAAAATAATATGATTCTTTTTAATAAGATATTACAACTCATCAATATCCTTCTTATAGCAAGAATTTTTATCGTGCCCAAGATTCTAGTAATATGAACAAGTATGTTTTTCCCTCCTCGATGATTTCTCTATGGAAGAGGATTTATTCTTTGCTTGGTCCATATGTGGATTATTCCTTGATTTATTTTGTTTCTTATCAGAATGTTCTAACTCTTTTACTTGACTAACCAACAATTATTGAGATTTAGATGACTTTATGAGAACGATAGAAAGAAGATTTTGTTGATCATTCAACATATTAACATCTCAGAAAAAGGCTATAATAATTATTAGTATTATACAAATCCCATAGTCAACCTATGAGTATTAAATCTAGAAACAAAAGTTGCATAATCAAGATCAAGTTTGTTCAATGCATTATAGACCAACTGAATGTCATTCTTATCAATTCCACATGTTTTACATTGCTCTCTTATATCATTAACCTTAGTGATTTATTATTGGATGTTGTCAAAGTTCTTTGGATCAAAGCTCATTATTTTATTATCAATTTGATATATTTTACTTTATTTGTAGTACGATATAGTATTTTAATTTGTTCCAAGCTTCTTGAGAATTCTTACATTATTCAATTTGAAATAATAGATCTTGAAAAACTAATCTATGAATAAATACAAGAGTTTTAGCATGTTATTAAATGTGGGAAATGGGGGAAGGTCCTAAATGAAATAGAAAACTAGGGCATAGAACTTCTCCTTTTATAAGGTTTCATTAGGATGTAAATCAACAAGGTTCTTAGATTGGCTTTCAACCTTGTAGGTGAGCCAATTAGACCTAGATCTATATATTTTGTGGGTTGGAAATGAATTGGAATTGATTTTCCTTGAATAACCTAGTTAGTCTATGTGAACTATTATGAAAATGCAAGAATCTGACAATAAAAAAATGATAACAAAAATTTACAAGCAGATCTAAAAAGGTCAGAGCTTTGTACACCTATCTCGAAAGGTCGGAGTTCTTATATGGATTTTAGAGTAAGCTCCATTGTTACAACATGAGATCATCTTGTACAAGGAATTCATTGTCATCTTGGAGGTTCTTGTTTCTCCTTTGTTGAACCAAAAAGCTCCACTTTTTGGTGCTTGAATAGGGTAACTCTTCAAGAATCTTTATTGAGAATATTATTTCCCTCTTTGATTAGGATGTGGTTTTCTTTAAATAATTTCACATATTTTTTCATTATCTCGTCTAAGGTTGTTTGTGGGGGTGGAATGGAGAAGGAGCACCAAGTCAGTTTTGGTCATTTCATCCAATTAGGTGTCTAGGTTTGATTTTGGTGTGTTTCATCATATGTTTAGATGTAATGAGGTCCATGATGACCATTTTTTATGTATTTGTCTCATGTAGGGTCATTTAGTGTTGTTTTGTAAATGTTGCAAAAAATTTGCTTTGCAACTTTGCAAATTTTGCCTTGTATGGAAGGTGAATGGTCATCCATTTGTAAAACAGTTGTAAACCATTGGGTTTTTGTTATTACATGTTTAAATTTCCCCAAAAACTTTGAGGCAATACTTTTGAAGCATTTTTTGGAGGACAAGCAATACAAAAATACTTTGTTTTCTGTTGAATTTCTTGTTTTCTTGTATTTCTAAGTTTTATACAGCCGCGTACAATTGGGTTATGATTTGAAACTCATGTAAATAGTTTAAGCATTGAATCCCCTATGATTTGGTTTTTATTGTATTTAATTTCATTATGATTGAAGGTAGTTTGAGGTGATTTTCTCAAAACTATTTGAAAACCCTAGGTTCAAGGGTTTGAAGGCAAAAACTATGATTTGCAGTCCATTCCATCATTGAAACTTGGCCAAAATCAATGGAATGGAGAGGACCGATGTCTATTTTATGTTTTTTTTTGTATTTTAGATCATGCGATGAAGTTTGGGGTGGTTTTGTCCATACCCTATCCTAGCATCTTCATGTGTTAGGCTTAGGTAGGGTAGAGATATTGTAGGAAAAAAAATTGAAGGTGAATTTTGGTGATGAAAAATATATTAATGGACCCTATGTGACATGTTTAAGCTTCAAGAGTGAATATTTATAGTTTGGTGTTTGAATTTCTTAGAGGTTCTTTGGAAAAGTGGCCTAATTTGGCCTTGGAGCAGTGTAGCAGGTCAATTTTGATAAATTTCTTCCAAAGAAACCTAGGTCCAAAATGAGATATGTTATAGAGGATCCTAATGGGTGTCTAAGATGGTCAAGGGTTTGTGGAGAAATGACCTTCTCTAAAATACATGTTTGAAGAGCTAGGTTTGGAGACCTAGAAGAAGAATTATGAAATTCAGAAGAAACCACCATTGTTAGGGTTTAGAATCTCAAAGTAGTTATTGAATTGTGTTTTTTTAGCCTACTTCACCCTACTTTGTATCAGGTGGTATCAGAGAATAGGTTTTGATTGTGAAGTGGTAAAGTGGATGGAAACTGGCATAAGTAAGATGCCTCCAAAGAGAATTCCAACGGCCAAAGAAGTCAAAGAATTGAAGGAACAGTATCCAAAGGAGGTGAGACTTTATAAGGAGTCTCATGAAGCTTCCCTTGCTACTATAATAGTCTTGGAGAAGAATCAAAGAAGAGAAATGGTCAGTGGTGACCAAAGTGATAAGGAGGATGAGGGTGAGAGTGAGAACCCTCAAGTAAAGGCCAGGATGATGAGGACTTGGAACCTGAAGAGAAGAGAATGGTCAAGATGCTAAAGTTTTTCAAGGGGGATAATACTCCAAAGGTGAAATTTGAAGTGCCTATGTACGATGGAAAGATGGATAGTGAAGAAGTTTTGGGTTAGATAGATGATTTGGATAATTTCTTTGAATTTGAAGAGATAGAAGACAATAAGAAGGTGAAATTTGTAAAAACAAAATTGAAGGGCCCTTCCCTAACATGCTAGAACTATGTCCAAGAAGAAAGAGTTAAGAAGGGACAGGATAAGATAAGTTCATGCGATAGAATGGTAGCAAAGATGAAGGCACAATTTCTACCTGCAGATTATGCAATACAAACCTTTAGGAAGCTGCAAAATTTAAAGAAAAAGGAGTTAGATGTGATGGCATACATTGAATAATTTCACAAGCTGAGTATTAGAGCAGGAAATACTGAAGATGAGGTAGAAAAGGTTGCAAGGTATCTAAATGGGCTTAGGATCAACATTCAAGATTAAATTGGTCTCACATCACCTAGGACAATTGAGGATTGTTTCCAATTGGTTGTCAAGGCAGAGGAAAGAATAAAAAGAAGACAAGAGCAGCAAGGAAGAGGTAGAGGAAAAATTTTCAAAGGTAGAGGCAACTTTGGTGCAAGAGGGCAGTCACAAAAATAACAAGGTGAATCAAGCAGCCACCAAGAGCAAAGTTGTGAGTCAAGTGGTAGAGGTAACTTCAGAGGAAGAAGATTTAGTGGTAGAGGAAGGTTTGGTGGACAAGGGAGAGGGTCAAATACCTTCTCAGTCAAATGTTACAATTGTGGCCAATTTGGACATCTAGCATGGAAGTGCCCAGATAAACAAGCATCAAGTTCACATGGAGGTGAGCGAAGAACCCAAATTGTGCATGAGGAAGACAATGAAAGTGTTAATTCACCATCTCAGCATTTTTCCCCTAAGTTAGGTGATTCATTGATGATGAGAAGAACATTCACTAAGGTTCCAATAGTCAAAGAACCTCCATAAACGAAATCCTTCTTTAGAACCGCATGCAATTCACATGGAAAGGTATGCAAAGTAGTTGTAGATTTAGGTTCTACTAATAATCTAGTTTCCTTAGAAATGGTTGAAAAATTAAACATGAAGAAGATTCCACACCCCACACCATACAAAGAGTCATGGTTAAATAAGGGCCAACAAGTTTTAGTCAGTGAGCAGACATGGGTAGAGTTTAACTTTGGGGGATATAAAGATAAGATTCTTTGTGACATCATCCCCATGGGTGTTTGTCACTTGCTGCTAGGAATGCCCCGACAGTATGACAAAAAGGACAAGCATGATGGTCAGAAAAAAATTTATGTAATAGACAAGGATGGAGTCTCATTTATATTGACACCCCTACAAGATGAAGAGTTTGATAAACAAGTTGGTTCTAGTGTTATGGTAGTGGAAGAGAAATATTTTTAAAAAAAATTGAAGGATGAAGGTGGTCAGGGGATTTTCCTTTGTAATCATACCTAAATCCAAATCTATTTTAGCAGCAAGTAAGGTTAAGGGTATACCTAGTGAGGTTCAAGATTTGTTAGACAAATACAAGGACATTGCAGTTGATGATTTGTTTGGTTCTTTTCCTCCCATAAGAGATGAAATCCATCATATAGACCTGATCCTTGGTTCAAATTTTCCAAATAAGGCTGAATATAAGATGAACCCTAAACAAAATGAAGAAATAAAAAGGAAAGTTCAAGAATTGTTAGATAAAGGCCTAATAAGGGAAAATTTGAGCCTTTGTGTTGTCCCTATAGTTTTAGCACCTAAAAAGGATGGGGATTGAAGGATGTGTATTGACTCAAGGGCAATCAATAAAATCACCATTAGATACGGGTTTCCAATACCTAGGATGGAGGATTTAATGGACTGCTTGGGAGGTGCATGCTATTTTTCAAAGATTGATTTAAAAGGTGGGTATCATCAAATTAGGATAAGGGAAGTAGATGAATGGAAAACTACATTTAAAACTAATGAAATTCTGTATGAGTGGATGGTAATTCCCTTTGGACTGTCAAATGCTTTGAGTACATTTATGAGGTTAATGAATGAGGTTTTGAAGCCTTTTATTGGAAAATTTGTTTTATATTTAGATGACATACTTGTGTTTAGCAAGATAAAGGAAGAGCACTTGCAACATCTTGGCATGGTTGTCCAAAGATTGAATGAGGAGAAGTTGATGATAAATCTCAAAAAGTGTGAATTTATGAAAGAGGAGCTAGTGTATCTTGGTTTTGTGATCTCCAAGGGTTCATTGAAGATGGATCCCAAGAAAGTACAGGCAATACTCAGTTGGCCAACTCCAAAGTTAGTAGGAGAGGTAAGAATCTTTCATGGGCTTGCAATTTTCTATAGGAAATTCATCAAGAATTTTAGTCATATCTGCTCACCCATTATTGACACCATTAAAGAAGATAAACGAAAGAAATTTCAGTGGACTGATGAGGCAAAAAGGAGCTTTGAACATTTGAAAATCAGAGTGGCACAACAACCAATTATTGCTTTACTTGATTTCAACAAGGTTTTCACTATAGAGTGTGATGCAAGTGGCTTTGCAATTGGTTCAGTCTTAAGTCAAGAAGGCATACCGGTGGATTTCTTCAGTGAAAAGCTTAAATGAAGCAAAAAGAAGACCTATTCATCATATAACTTAGAGTTGTATGCAATGGTGCAGGCCCTTAACAAGTGGAGACACTACCTTTTTCCAAAGGAGTTCATAGTGTTCACCGATAACCATGCCTTACAATTTCTGAATAGTCAAGACAAGTTGAGTTGCAAACATGTAAAGTGGGTTGAATATTTGTAGAGCTATACCATCACTATCAAACACAAGAAAGGCCAATCCAACAAGGTTGTTGATGCTTTAAGCCGGAGGTCAATGTTGGTGCATGAAATCCAACTTCAAAGTGTGGGAATAGAAGCCTTGAAGGATTTGTATGCTAAAGATGATGACTTCAAAGAGGTATATTCTATATGTGCTTAGTTTAAAGATGTTTTCCATGAAGAATATTCTAATTTTTTGTTGCAAGATGGCATGTTGTTTAAAGGTGCTCAGTTATACATTCCAAAGTGCTCCATGAGAACTAATTTGATAAAGGAGAAACATTGTGTAAGTGTAGGAGGACATTTTGGGGTTGATAAGACATTGGATCAAGTAAGAGGATTCTACTTTTGGCCAAAAATGCAAGTAGATGTCAGAAAGTTCATGGAAAGTTGTATAATCTGTCAAAGATCCAAAGTTTCTACTTCTAATGCAGTACTTTATCAGCCCTTACCAATACCTAACATGCCTTGGGAGAGTCTAAGCATGGATTTTGTATTAGGTTTGCCTAGAACTCAAAGGGGTTATGACAGTGTATTTTCTGTTGTGGCTAGATTCAATAAAATGGCTCACTTCATTCCATGCAAATGTACAAATGATGTTTCTCATATTACAGGGTTATTCTTTAAGGAAACAGTGGCAATTCATGGTCTTCCATTAACAATTCTTTCAAACAGGGATTCAAAGTTATTGGTCACTTTTGGAGGACACTTTGGAGGGAGCTTGAGACTATTTTGAACTTTAGTACTTCCTATCATCCACAAGCAGATGGGCAGACTGAAGTGGTCAATAGATCGCCTGGAAACCTTCTGAGATGCCTCACAAAAGAGCATGGACAATAATGGGACTTGGTTCTTCCACAAGCCAAATATGCTTACAATGATTCAGTCAATAGGAGCATAGGGAAAATCCCTTTTGAAGTGGTGTCTGGTTTGAAACCAAGAGGTATATTTGAGCTTAGGGACTTGATAGGGATGGAGAAGAGAAGTGTTGAGGGAGAAGCATTTACAAAAGCTATGAGAGAGATACATCGACAAGTTAAAGAAAATTTGTAGAAAAGTGTTGAAAAGTATAAGGAGCATGTTGATTTGAAGAAAAGGGATGTACAAGTTAAGGTGGGAGACTTGGTCCTTGCACATTTGAAGAAGGAAAGATCGCCAAAGGGAAAGTATACCAAGTTGCTTATGAAGAAAATTGAGCCTTGCAAAGTGGTCCATAAGTTTGGGGCCAATGCATATGAGATAGAACTCCCTCTTGGAGTTGCTATCTCCCACATCTTTATTGTTTTAACCTATACCCTTTCAAGGGATTTGTGGATGCAGGTAAAAGTGTTGATGTTGATGTTGTTGATGAAGATTGGGTTAAAGATCTACGTCCTATTGAGCCATTGAAGCTTGAAACAATTTTGGACACTAAGGAGGTCAAGAGAACAAGGCATAAAGTTTATAATGAATATCTTGTGAAGTGGCATGGTCTACCTCTTGAAGATGCAACATGGATGTCAGAAGATGACATCAAACAACATGGAACATCAGTGCAAGATTTGATCTTAGGAGGAACTTGCGATTCTTTTTTCCTAGGGTGTATGGTGCAAGAGTACCAAGTCAATTTTGGTCATTTGATGTAATTAGGTGTCTACCTGTTTGAGTTTGGTGTGTTTCATCATATGTTTGGATGTAATAATGTCCATGATAACCATTTTTGATGTATTTGTGTCATGTAGGGTCATTTAGTGGTGTTTTCAAAATGTTGTCAAAATGTTGCAAACAATGTGCTTTGTAACTTTGCAAGGTGAGCGGTCATCCATTTGAAAAACAGTTGTAGACCATTGGGTTTCTATTAGTACATGTTTAAAATGTTGCAAAAAAGTTGCTTTGTATGGAAGGTGAGCGCTCATCCATTTGAAAAATAGTTGTAGACCATTGGGTTTCTATTAGTACATGTTTAAATGTCCTCAAAAACTTTGAGGCAATACTTTTGAAGCATTTTTTAGTGGACAAGCGATACAAAAATACTTTATTTTCCAATTGAATTTATATGTTTTCCTATACTTTTGAGTTCTATATGGCCCCACACAGTTGGGTTATGATCTAAAACTCATGTAAATAGTTTAAGCATTAAATTCCCTATGATTTGGTTTTGATTGCATCAAATTTCATTGTGATTGAAGGCAGTTTGAGGTGATTTTCTGAAAACCATTTGAAAACCCTAGGTTCAAGGGTTTGAAGGCAAAAACTATGATTTTCAATTCATTCCACCATTGAAACTTGGAAAAACTCGGTGGAATGGAGAGGTTGGATGTGTATTTTGTGAACATTTTTATTTTATTTTAGAGTAGGGGATGGAGTTTGGGGTTTTGTCCATGCCCTAGCCTAACATCTTCATGTGTTAGGCTTAGGTAGGGTAGAGATATTGTAGGACAACAAATTGAAAGTGAAGTTTGGCAATGAAAGATGTATGAAGGGACCCTATGTGACATGTTTAAGCTTCAGGAGTGAATATTTTGAGTTTGGTGTTTGAATTTCTCAGAGGTGCTTTGGAAAAGTGGCCTAATTTGGCCTTGGAGCAGCATAGCAGGTCAAGTTTGATGAATTTGTTCCAAAAAAACCTAGGTCCCAAATGAGATATGTTATAGATGAGCCTAATGGGTGTCTAAGATGGTCAAGGTTTTGTGGAGAAACCTCCTTGTCTAATAGATATGTTTGAAGAACTAGGTTTGGAGACCTAGAAGAAGAATTGTGAAATTGGGAAGAAACCACCATTGTTAGCGTTTATAATCTCAAATTATTTGTTGCATTGTTTTGTTTGAGCCTACTCCACCCTTCTCTGCATCATGGAAACACCAATATGAGGTTTTACTAAGGAAAATTCCTATACATCCACCCAAAAATTATCTTTGGTTTTGTGTGTGTAGGTGCAAGTGGTTCAAGAACTTTTTGAAGCAAGATTGAACACTATCAAATACTTTTGGTGATATCGAAAATGTCTCCTTTTCATTTTTTTCTTGTTTCCACCCAACATCTTTATTTTTATACCTT
Organism: Sequoiadendron giganteum; assembly: GCA_007115665.2. Classification (NCBI taxonomy): domain Eukaryota; kingdom Viridiplantae; phylum Streptophyta; class Pinopsida; order Cupressales; family Cupressaceae; genus Sequoiadendron; species Sequoiadendron giganteum. The sequence continues at coordinate 430,024,348 of CM021110.1, read as the reverse complement.
AAATTTTATGTGTTCATATTATGCACCTTTGTCATGTCTAGAAATCAATGCATAATATTTTGTGTTTTCTAGTGAAAAACCTATTTTATAATCCATATGGGACACCAACATTGTGGGCTAACATCCGAAAGTTACATTGTCATGTCCTGGATAGAGAGCTTGTCGAGCTATCTAGAAGACCTTTGTACCCTATACTTTCTATTTTTGGTGTTTGAAAGGTTTGAATAATTTATGTACTCGATTAAATTTCACATTCTTCCATTCTTAGTTCACTTGAGTTGTGTCATTTGAGATAATGGAAAGAGAGTTTTCTCCATGAGATCTCATCATCTTGATGGTAGAAAATACCCTCCTCTACAATTATGTTTGAAAATCATAAAAAAAAATTAGACTAAAATAACAAAAAAAATAAAAAGCATGAATAGCTAAAAAGGGAAAATCATGCATTTCATCATTTCCATCATTAAAGTTGCAAGTATAAGTTATCCCTACTAAGTTGTGGATACCCAAAATCATCATTACCCTTTCCCTTTACATTTCTATCAATTTTTAATAAACTCAGACTCTAAGCCTTATACTAACCCCAATATTAACCATTATGTGGTTGAGTGTTGGTAAAAAAAAAATTCAAACCTATAGTACTTAACATAAGCTAATAGGTAGATCTTCTTGAATCCTCCTTGGTGAGTGGGAAGCATTAGGAGTCAATTATCTTTTTGGTGGCATTTAGCCCCTTACTCAACTAGCCAAAAATGTCAAGGGGGTCAAAACTCTACAAATAAATCAAAATGTGTTGGTGTGTACGACAAAAGAAAAGCAAAAGCATAAAAAGAAATGGAATTTTTTTTATGTTTACAGTCTCAAGTGGAGAAAAATCTAAGCTCAAAGCTATAAATGTGACATCTCATCAAAGAAAGAGAAAAAGATGAAAAAAAGATAAAGAGATAAAACACACACACTAGTTAGGTAAGGCTACTTGAGTCTAGCTACATTCAAGAGGCAAGTGGAAAATATCAAAGCAATCAAGGTAGATCTATCAAATATCTCAAGGTCAACTTCACTATCACAAGTGAAAGTGACCTTAATTTTCTTCAGTTTTACTTTTATTGAGTAGTTTTTGTTCTTATTTTATTTTTTCTCTCATTATCTTGTTAATTAATTAAGCTGAGGTGAGGTTACACAAGAAAAATTTAAACTCGCACACCTAAGGTATGATATCTCACCTTTATTTTACACTTACTTTGAGTTAATCATTTACTAAAATGTGCATGAGTTAGTTTGTTGCTTTTTATTATGTATATATAGATATAAGATAATGACAAAAGTAAGTATAGACAAGTTCAAGTCCCACAACACTATATTTTGGAATAGTACCTACCTATTATGTAGACTACCATCCCCAAGGGGGAAATATGTAATTTGTGAAAATTGCATAGGTTAACATGGGAGCCCAATGATGATCTAGCAATCAAACTCATGACCTAAAAAGGCATGAATTACACTTTATCTTCGTATTTTTAGGCTCGATGACACTGCCCTTAACCTATTTAGCCCCTAAACATCTTTTTCAACCCCTAAATTAATTTTCAAGTCTTTGTACAAGTTCAAAGTTCTTTTGTGAAGCCTTTACTAGAGAATTGTCTAAAAAATCCTAGGGTCACCCTAGTGACATATCCTTAATTTGTAGGATAACTAAGATGAAGAACCTTGGCCAAAGGGGAAAGCCTATCAAATTTTGACACATGTATAATTTCTTTTAGTTCTAGTTAGTTTGCTTCTATTTTTCTTTTTATTAAGAGACCTCTTTGTTATGATTTTCAAGATCATAAGGAAAAAATAAGAAACTTTCACCAAAAAAACTTGCAGGCAATGAGCCTAATTTGAATTATCAAAGAGATTAATAAAAGAGTTAAGTGAAATGTACAATGTGACCTTGCTTAAATAGGCAAGGTTGTGAAGGTAGTCAAGTCAAATACAATGGTTGACTAACCCTTCAATAATAGAACACTTGTTAACTCACATGGCGAGTGTTCTTGTGAGTGGCAAGTGACCATCCAAGAGATATCTCACAAGGTGAGGACACTTGTCTCAACCATATGAGGTGAGAAAAAACTCTAGAAGTCTGTACATGGAGACTTAAACAATGTGAATATGACTCTCTTAAATATGTTAATAGCTAACTAGTTTAATAAATTCACTATTTACACTGACACCCCCTTAAGTGTAACCTAGGGAGTAATGTGTGCATGATGATGAGTCCCTGATACTAAGCCATGTTAGGTACTCATGTACAAATTTCTCATGATGTTGAGAAAAGGAGAAAAACCTTGTGCAAAATAAAAATCCCTCTCTGAAAGAGAAATGATATAATGAAGAGAGACTATGTAACCCCCCCATCCATCGTAAAATGATGATGACTTCTCTACATGTTACCCAAATGCTCTGTGTGAAGAGTGATGTAGAACAAGGAACAAATAAGTTATGTAAAGAATTATTTGATGCTCTCAATGAAGTGTCTCTAAAATTCATGTAGAAGATGATGGTGGATGAGTTGATCATCTTTTTAATCTTTCTTTTTATTCATTCCCACATTATTTGAGAGTCAAAACTTAGAATCATGGAAGAAATGTAGAAGAAATATGAAGTGCTCAAGACACAATGACAATGATAAGCTCCCTTGATTATTTGATCTCCCTGAATTGGCACTTTATATGTTTTAGTGCACATAACAATTTCAATGTAATGAATAACATTTGGTACTTTATAGTTGAGTGTTACATCGTTTCCAATGAAATGGGAAAGTGGTATTCACTTTCACAAAAGCTTTACTCATATTAAGTAGCTAATAAAAAGATACAATAGTCACATGTGCCTAATTTTGCACTTAGAAGCGTTATGTTTTCTTGTTAAAAGAGGAGAAAAAATAGTTGTTTAAACAACACATTTTTCACATTGTTTTGCCGCCCACTAGTTTTTCCGGCTCAGATAGAGCTTTTGGACAACTATTCACAATCAAATTTTTGACTTACAATTTGAAAGTCACAACAATTTGAAAAAGACTCCCCCTTCTACAAGCTTTGAATAAGTTGATGGTTTATCTTGACTACTAAAAATTAATATTTAAAGACGAACCATTAGAATCACCACCTATTCCAATAGTACCAATTACAATAAATGGTAAGAAAGAAAATGATCTCCCCCTTAGACTACCTAGATTTGTGTAGTTGAATGAATTTGCATGATTACAATATTAGCACCAAAAACTAATGATCCAATATTAATGTCAACAAATTTTGAACCAAATCTGCTAGATGGCATGAAAAAGTTGATGTTGTGGAAGTGGAAGTCATAGTCGGTGTAGGAATCGACTCCTGTTTAGATGTAACAATAAAGTTGCCAATGTTGGTGAAGAGCTCCCACCGTGAAACTCGGGAATTGTAGCTGGCTTAGTCAAAACCACTTGAACAACAACTTACGCCACAAATTATGAGTATGGCAGTATTGAGGAGGTCACGTATCGAGGTAGCGTGAATGGAGAATATGTTTGAGATGAAAATCTTATTCGATTTCGTTGCCCACTCTGTGTTGATCGGTGAAGACTCCAACTTGCCATAGAAGGCCAATAGTTTAAAATATGGTTGATCCTTCAAAGATGACATGCGTGGAGATGGATCAAAAGATCCCAAGCAGGGAATACGCACAAGAGGTGATAAGAAGGCTGATAAATGATTATGGGAGACCACGCAATGTATGAGGCTGCCTTTTGAGGTCGTGGCAAGGATTAAAGTGCTTTGCAGACCAAAAAAAAAAAACTTCAATACCTTTTGTTGATCGCTGGAGCCATTGACACTGTTTTTCATATTTGCTGATCGATTTGGAGAGATGTGATAGCTGTTAGTACAAAAATATAGAAGCTGTCTCCTTACAAATGGAAGCAACATTGAGGAAAATCCTTTCAAAGGATGCCTTCAAGAAAAAATTGCTAACATCTCTTCTCAAAGACTGGTTGACAATATCTCTTATAAAAGACAACATGATGATCTACATATCAGGCCGATCGATCTGATTTGTTCTCATGTATTCATTGTCCATAAGGTCTGCAATTTTTGCAGGCTCAAATTCCACAATTTGCTTGGTTACATGCAAATAAGATTACTTAGAGTGAGACCAAGCACGAGACGCGTAGATTCATGTCTGGCACACATCTTCACAAAATGATGCAACTTGCTTTCCTACTATAAAATCATGCCCCCAAAATAAAAAAATCAATTTTACATGCAAATCAAATTGCATGGAAGTCTAGGTTAGGTTTGATGTAGGATTTTTGGAAGGGTCTTTTTCGCATAGTTCTGATATCATGTTATGATTTTCAAGTTCATAAAGTAAATTTTGGAAACTTCCAAAAAACACTTGCACACAATGAGCCTAATTTATATTATAAAAGAGATTGATAAAAGAGTTAAGTGAAATGGATAATGCGACCTTGTTTAAATAGGCAAGGTGGTGAAGGCAGTCAAGTCAAATACTAAGATGGTGAAGGTAGTCAAGTCAAACACAATCACCGACTAACCCTTCAATAATGGAACACTTGTTAACTCACATGACAAGTGTTCTTGTGACTTGAAAGTGACCGTGCAAGAGGTGTCTCACAAGTGAGGACACTTTTCTCAACCACATGAGGTTAGACAAAACTCTAAAAATCCCTAAGTGGAGACTTAAGAAATGTGAATAGGACTCTCTTAGTTAGGTTAATAGCTAACTAGTTTGATAAAATCACTTTTTACACCAACACTCTTCACTTTTGATTGAACCACTACTCCCCCAACTAGTTCTCCTCTCTTCTTCACTCTTTTAAAAAATTATTTAGTCCTATCCCAACTAGTCTAAAATTGTTATCTCCTACAACTTGAATTTATTCTACAAAAAGTTATCATTCTTTACAATCACCCTTAGAAATTTTTCCATTTCTATTATTGCAATCTCCCTTTGTATCTTCATGCTTGTAGAGGATCAAGTGTGCATTTTCTATTACTATTGAATCTTCAAAGCTTCCCCCATTGTCTTTCAAATAGTGTGCAATCCAATTTAGAGTCTCCCATCTCTCCCCATCATTTGAGAGGTTTTCTATCTTCTACCATTAAGTGGGTTTACCAAGCAAGTTCATTTTCTAAATAGTTCCTTACATCCATCTTTATTTCAACTTCTTCTTGACTAAGTAGGGGTTCATCTTTCCTTCTATTTATGTTATGGTCTTGCTCTTGATCCACTTCTTATTCACTGTGTCTATGCCCTTGACCTTGATGCTCCAAGGCAACTAAAATTTGCCTAGTTTCATTTAGGACAACAAGAATTTGATCAAGCGTAATTGCTAGATCCTTTGCAACCTAGATTAAATTAATAGGACTACTTTCTATATTCATCCTTGTACATACCATATTGTCATAAAAGGTGGAAGTTACATATCCTTATTCATAGTACAATATTCTTTAATGCAATTCTAAAATAGTACTCAATTTCCTTGGGTTCTTCATGCTCAAATTCTACTTTTACACTATTGGAGGTACGAAGTACAAACAACTGTCCTCTATTACCTCCTTACTGATGTTAGAGGCATAGCGTCCACAACCAAAAGGAATTTCATGCAAAATTATATAGAAAGAATTTTTATTTTTAGTTTACTTTTAACCTTGGACTTCACTTGTTTTCTTGAGATGGTTGGGTGAAACTCATAATCTTGTTTTTCTTTCTAATTCATTTCTCTCACTTGTATCATCCTATCTTTAAATTCATAGTAAATAAAATAACCATTAGTTAACCTATGTTTACTCAATTTAGTAGTCTTCTATTAGTCATAGCAAGCTCATAGGTCCTAGTGTTTGACATATGCTTGAATACCACATGTGATGAACCTCCAATAGTTACCAATATTAAAATAATACATTTACTCAAGTAAAGAAACTAATTTAAATTTATCCATAATTTTTTTATTAACCATAATGTCTCATAACTCAAGATAGATGGAATACACTTACCAATTACATAATACATCATCATACATGTTGTAAATGATGCATTAAGATTTAAATTAGGATTAGAACTATTATCCTATCAATTTTCTACTATTCACTAGTTATACAAAATATATTTTTTAATTCATTACAAATAGATGATGAATGGTCATAGTCATCTCATTTGAGTTCAAGTTGTAGACACTTAAAATTGACCTAGGCCTGCGAACTCAATTTTATCATCAATTCAAGATCTATACATAATTTAATTATGTCGCTCTAATTAATTCAACTATTAATTAAATAATGACTAATTATTTAATTAATTCATCTCTCTTATTCCTCTAGATTATTTAAATAGATTAATTTATTTAAATATGTCACTAATGCCTAAAGTCCATTTTAAATTAAATAAATTATCAAATTTATTTAATCCACTATTCCCTCTTGATTATTTAAATAAACAAATTTTATTTAAATATGTCTCTAACATTAAAGTCCTCTCATAATTAAATAAATCCCCCACAATTTATTTAATTATTAATTCACTTCTTTCACATTTAAATAATTTAAATTAATTATTTAATAATCTCTCATAATTCATTTCTAAATTTAAATAAAAGTCATTTATTTAAATTTATCTCTCCTCAAGTAAATAAAATAATTATTATTTACTGTCACATGAATTCACCATTTTAGAATTAATTTAAAATATTAATTTCAAAATAGCATTTCTCTCCACAAATTAAGTTATTTCTAAAATAACTTGATTTTCTAACTCATCTTTTTCCACTTACTAATTCTTATCTCATTGTCACAACTATTCTCTTTCCTTGATTTAATTTCTTAAATTAAATCTCATCCACTCAATTTGAATTTAACCCTAACGTTGCCCTAACTCTAATTAAGGGGTTGTTATTTTGAATATTGACCACAGATTCTAGGGCATTTCTCAATCTTTGATTTCATCCATCCATCCAAAATTGTAATTTCTATAAAATGCCAATTTTGTCCTCATTTTAACATCTCTTAATCTCTTAGCATCTTGTAATCTCTTGAATCTTTTGCATTCTCTTGAGTTTTTGTCATTTAGCTATTTAGTTTTGCATGTAGGATTGATTTTCTCTTGCACAAGTACTAAAATCCTTGAACACTTGCGTAGGGCTAGTCCATAGTTTATATTTGCTCATCAAAATCTGAGGGCAATTTCATATTTCAGAAAACTAGAAGGTGCAATGGAAGTCAACCATGGAGGATGAAAAACTTGGGTGAGATCATTTCACTCACTTCTTTATTTATTCCTTTGCTTTTTATTGTTTATTGTGGATTTATATGTTTGCATGTGAGTTGCTAACCTTTATCTTGCAAGAAAAATCCATAGTTGCATTGGTGAACCCGACATTTTTAAAACATGTTTGTGCAGGTTGTCGTATAGTCTTTTTTGTCATTTTGCATGTATGTAGGTGTATGAATGAATTTGAAAGTTCCTATGATGTAATCACTCTGTTGTGCCGCATCTACCATCTCAAGTGATGCAACCGCTCTATCGTGACACACTTGCATTTTCGAGCAACGCAACTGCCAACCCAAGCCGCATCTGATAGACACTGAGCCGCATTCAACATAAACCGAGCCACATTCGACATACCAAGCCGCATTCGACATAAACCGAGCCACATTCGACATACCGAGCCGCATCTATAATCCCAAATGACGCATTCGCTCTGATGCAACGCAATTGAAGGTAAAAGGGTTTTTTCTGATTTGTTTCTTTTCAGATTTATGTCTTTTTCTTCTATTCGTAGATAGGGATTTTTGAGGTACTAATATGTGGGTGACAACGTGTGCCAAGCTGGAGTTTAATTCAATCTCATTGTTTATTTTATTATAAGTTAATCCAACAATCTTGCATTTCACTCATGGTTAAAATAAATAATCACACTTTTGCATCAGTTTAAAAAGAACAATCACACTATTTCATGGGTTTAAAATGAACTTTTAGTTATCTCACACTACAAATGGTTAAAATGAACCCCTTGTTTGATAACACTACAAACAGTTAAAATGAATGCGTGTTTGATGTGTATTGTGGTTTAGTATAACCTCACTAGTTTATATATAATTCTCTCACGCCTTGTGCGACCTGGAGAATCAAAAAACACTAATGAGCTAGTTACTCTATCACACTTTCATAGAGAATCAAAAACACTAATGAGCTAGTTACTCTATCACACTTTCATATTTTCAATTTGGGTTTAAAAAGAACAACCATGTGAGTGTGAGTTGAACATATTGGTGTGATCTCTCTTTGTTTTTCAAAAAAGATTGATTAAACTACGGATATGTTTGCTCGCTTTTTTTTTACCTTAGAAATTGGGTCTGCTTTGGTGGCAAAAAGTACTCACCCTAAAGTGACTCAAACCAACAACAAAGCTCTTTAGCCGAGTTACTCCCGACCAGTATACAAATGTGAATCCTAAGGGAAAGCCTAGGATTACAAGTGTCGATGTGTCATATGGACCAAGTAGTACTCCCCAAAACCCTGTTGAGCATAACCTCTTTAGGTTGGAGTGCCTCCTAAATGGAGATCAGGGATAAATTTAGTGGTGAATCTTTGCCAATTGGCGAATTCCAGGAATCAGGCAAATCGAATTTGTTGAATTCTAGGTATCCAACAAGGTGTTTGAATCGCTTGGGTTTCACATAGTATCGGTCCTATGCATGTCCATTCACCAGTGGTTTTTTTTTACGAGGTATGTAAAGGCAATAAATTCGCCATAACAGACTATGCATTTCCAATGGACTGATCAATATTTTCGCCTGTAATCTTGAGGAGCATGTCATAAAACACCAACATATTAGTCAATACTATTAAGACAATATTATATGAGGACCCATATTGCCAATTACAATTTACAAATAGTTGCATATGAAGACCCATTCGCCAATTAAAATTTACAAATGGTTGCTTATGAGGACCTATTTCACCTTGAAATTTTCAAGGTATCGTTGTATAAGCACACGAGATTCGCCAAATTTTTAACATACCATTTCAAAATCCTGCGGAATTCACCAAATATGGATTGATATAAATACAATTGAAACTGTTATTTATTCTTACACATTTTGTTTGGTTCTGAGGTTCTACTTCTCAATTCAGAAGTCAGCCAAACCCGAAATCGTAAACTCAAAGGTGAGTGATCATTTCTTCATACTATTATTAGTTATTAGACTATTAGTTATAATAATAAGATTTCTTTATCTGTTTTCCATTCTTGCTTTAGTCTTAAACATAATTTTAAGTAGGGAATGGGATCTATATTCTCTGTCAGTCTGTCCTTTTTAAACAAGAAGACAATTTTTTTCAGCTTTTATTCGAAGTGAGATCAATATGTCGAGTAGCAAGGGTAAGACTCCTGAGCAGGCGGGTAATGAAGAGACTGGGAGGCCATCAAAACGCCCAAAATGAGGAGGTACCATACAGTCTTTCTTTGGAATTGGCAAAGCTTCTAATCCATCAGATCAAGGTGGAGCTGCACCATCAACTCTTCCACCAAATATTATTGAAGATGGAGATACATCATCAACTCTTCCACCACAGGAAGGTCAAGGTGAGATTGTCATTGTGTTAAATCAAAATGTATCAAATGAGGATGGCTATACCTTAGAAGATGTTCCAAGGGATACCCTAGATAGCTAGAATGAGATACTTAACTTGGATGAGGATGATGTTGGTAGCAAGAAAAGAAAAGGCAAAGCAAAATTGGGGCATGAGTGGGAAATGACAAGGAATTTTCAAATTGCTTGGTTGTCGAAGTACCCATTCCTTGAACCAATGGGGGTATAGAACGAAAATGATATTGAAAGGGTAACAGAGGTCAAATGTAAGATTTGTAGTTGGAAATGTGGAAGAGACAAGATGATGCAACTAAATCTTGACACTATAGAAAAGCATATCAGCAAAGTTTACGAAAAACAAATCATAGACAGAAAGGAACAATCAGTTGTACGATGGAAATCAAAGGAAGAATTTCTTCATGTAAGTATGTTGTAGATTATGGAGAGCATAACCATAGAATGCCGAAGATTAAAAAATGTGAAGGTACACTTGAGGCTCATTTTGGAAAAGCCATGGCAGCAGCAAATCGTCAAAAACTATTCAGATGAGTGTTGTTTTTCATATTTTGTCCAGGGGGCATCCTATGAGAGACTAGACAGAATATTTTGATTTATTATCTTATTTGAGTGTTCCCCACTTTCCCTTCTCACATTGGTCAGTAAACGCTAGATGGGAATGGGTGAACTGTCTTGCTGCAGTGGAAAAGAAAGATTTAAAGGAGAAATTAAAAGAGTCAAATTTCATTACATTATCTTTAGATGAAGTTACTGCGATAGACAATACTTCTTGGGTTTGTATGCATTTGTATATTGTAGAACAACATGTTCGCCAAACTCATCTTCTTTGTGTTTGTAAAATGAAGGACAGTTCGACATCGCAAAATCTATTTGAACTATTCAAGAAATATTTGAATAAAATTGCAATTTTGGATGAGTTGACAATTGCCAAAAATTTGGTGTGTGTAGGAGTTGATGGAGCTGTAGTGATGCAAGGTCAAAGGAGCAGTCTTTGCACGAAGTTACAAACTACTTGTGCACCATACATGCTTGTCATTCACTACATGGCCTACATAATGAATTTAGCATTTAAAATTGTAAGCAAGTTTCCAACAGTATCAAAAGTTGAAAATCTAGTTCACTAGATCCACGCATACTTTTGTCGAAGTCCCAAACATTTCCTTGAATTTCAACATTTTTTTGAGGGAATAACACTTGGAAACAAGCTTCTCAAGGATTTCGATACCAGATGGATCTCCCTGCCTGGACCAGCCAACGAGTTCTTTCAGAATATTAATCCTTGATTGGGTTGATGTACGAGCATCGTAGCACATTAGACAAAGCTCCTAAACTCTTACATACGTTAAGCGATATAGAGACACTCTTGACTTTAGCTAGTCTTCTCCCCATGCTAGATGAGATGAACAATCTTGTGAAGAAATCCCAAGATAGAACTATGTATATTTATGAATATGTCAATCTACGTAAACTTACATGCTTGGCCCTCGATCATCTATATGTAGATCTAACACAAGAAAGCACAAATTATTTGATGTGGCGAAAAATTACTGATTTGAATAATCCTAATAATTATTTACAATTTAATGCAAGCAGGCACTTATGTATTTGTGTACGTGGATATGAGATACCAATGTACCATTGTAAGACAACCAGGCGTTCTAGAAAAGAAGTACCTGTTAACGAGGAATATTTTAACGACATTGTTAAATCTGTTAGTGATAATTTGGAGGAAATTGAAAAATCTCTTTCCTCAGAGATTCGTGAAAGATTCCCTCGACATGAAATACTTGAAGCCATGGGTATTGTGTATCCGCAATTTTGGGTAAATCGAGATAACCCAAAATATTTTCATGATCAAGTAAAAATTGTGATCGAACAGTTTTTGAAAAAGGTAACATACAATGAGCAGGAAATAGAAGGAATTTTAAATCGCATTTGATGCAAATTCAAATCCCAACCGTCGATCCTTGAATTACGTCAGAGCATCGAATGACTGCCTTCAAAAAGGCTGATGTAATCTCCATCTCAACACGAGGGGCCCACCACAGTATGCATCACCAAAGGAATACACGTGGCGCTCGCCCGTGATATCGCAATCAATAAACACCTCGCATCTTCCGATCACGCGATGGTGGGCAACCATTGATCTCTGTCATCGGCAATCATGTTCATTCATAATAGTCACCATTGTTGAACATAACCGTCGAGCAACTTTTTCATCAAGATTATAAAAACTCCGTTGATTTTGAGCACGTGCATCTTGTAGCCGCTTTAGTAACCTACCATTAGTGTATATCTTTGGGTTGGGTCTTTTCTGACATTACCTTTTTTGAGGGTGGTTTCAAAATAACTTATGTCCCATTGAATCGTCTAGGTCGGGCCCCTTTTAATAAAAATGCTAAATATTTCGCCTGATCTTTTATTTCTCAAGTTTGGGTTAGACTGTGCCCTATGTTTTAGAACAACTTTGAGCCATCGTTTGTCGTTGTCCTAGGCAGTGTCCCCTTCCCCTCTTTTATTTTAAGTAATTGTATTATTTTACAGGGGTTATTTTTAGTGACCATCGATCTCCCTACGGTTGATCTTGACCGTTCCCCGCAATCTCATGATGACATCACTACTAGTTGCTTGGTGATTGCGATATCATGGGCGGGCGCCACGTGTCCCAAGTTGTCGATACTGAAAAGGAGTAAATAAAGTGCTTAATATTTATATCAAACTGTAGTACGTTATAGAGTTGGTTACTAAACTAGATGTGAGATGCACATGCTCGAGATCGACGACGATGTTTTATCCTTGATGAAAATTTTCTCAACGGATAGGTTTTGGTGCTGCTCACTATTGTGAATGATCAAGATCGCCGATGGAGGGAATCAATGGTTGCCCACCATCATGTGATCCTAAAGTGAAGGGTGTTTAGTGATTGCAATATCACGGGCGGATGCCACATGTATTCCTTTGGCGTTGTGTATTATGGTGGGCCCTCGATAATGACATGGAGATGTTGTCAGCCTTTTGAAGATGGTTGTCTGATCATTGATGATCTGAGAGGAACAAGAGATCGACAGTGAGGATTTAAATTTGCATCAAATATGATTGAAGCCATTGGCGTGGCATGCAAGTGAGCTTTAATGGCGGATGAGACGTTTACTGGTAATTTTTCATCGGCTTTAAGTAGTTAATTCCATTCTATCTTCACCACAAAGGCATTCAAATGTTTTCGAAGCGGTCTAGGACTCCAGAGTCAGAGATTGAGTTTTTTAAGCAATTACGACGAGGTTTGGTTTTCTGCAAGGCGCGAAATCTCGTGAGTTACCTTCTATGCCACGGTTTCTGTTTGAATGTGTTTTTTGTAGAGGGTTGTATTGTGTTGGTCAGGGGTCTTGTTGATTAAGACTGTAAGGTTACTAGTTCTTTTGAATTGTGGGAAATTGTAAAGTTCTGGTGTAATTTCGTTTTGGGTAGCCCTAGTTTGTTCAAGAATTTGATTTTAGGAGAAGCCCTGGTTGTTCGAAATGGCACTACCAAAGCAGCATTTTGGCCATATTGATTATTTGCAAAGGAATTTATATAGTGATTTCCTAGATCAATTCCCGCTATCAACGAATGACAAGAAGAGGGGTTTGGTTTTAAGGAATGGGAAAGCCTTAGGTGAGGGACTAAGGTGTAAAACCTATAATATTGCAGATGCTAGGGTCCAAATGACGAGCCTCGAAATGTTTAGGAGATGGTATGGGTAGCAAAATGTGCCTTATCCTTTCTGTAATGGCTGGAAGTACAATATGGGGAAACTAGTTGTACCAAATGTATTTCCTGATAGTGACCTACTCAGAACAGTGGCAGCACGATACGATCCTGTTACAAGGATTATCAGGGATAATGATGGTGGGGTTTTATTGAATATAAATGTAGATGATATTCGACAAGTTCTCGATTTGAGTGAATATAGCCCATTCTTAGTTTGGGTAGATTATGAGGAAATGAAGCTGGAATATGCCAGGTGATAGCCTTTTTTCAGATCAAAATTGCTTCCTCCTCATTTAGCCAAGGCAAGAAGTTCAACGATTCACATCAGCCCAACTGATCAGGAGCCTTTCAGGCTGAGCTGTTTTGCTGATCACTTCTTGGCAACATTTTATTCACTTTGCCAGATTTTAGGTTTCAGCCCTAATACTGTGATGCCCATTGCTTATATGTTTATGGGGGCTCAGATTCAACATCCCAATTTTTCTGTAGTGTACGACTATGCATCTTTTCTTGTTGAAAAGATACATGAGGGTTTGTTGAAGTTGCATATGGGGGACACTGGTACTCCTTTCTTTTGGTACTCCCTATTAGTGCATATGTTCTTGTACAATAATGCTAACTTCTTCTCAAAGAAAATGGAGTTGAGGCAAGAAGTGAATGGAGAAAGATTACCAGTACAGGTTTGGAGTGCAGATTTGTCTTGCAACAGGGGAGGTGCTAGCTTTGTGCAGTTTGATAACTATTTTACTTCCAGACTTAGAGCTAGATTGGTGGTACATGTGCCAAGGGTCCCTGAGGATTTGCATGATTTCCTTTGACCCAAAGTGAGGAAGCCTAATTTGAAGGTGCGCCACAATGGGGGTGACATCATCTTATACCCTGTAAGCACTATCCTAAGGGTTTATGGTTTCCAGGGAGCTCCTCACATTCTCCCATATAATGTACCATCAAGGATGGGATTTTCTGAGGTCATGTGGCAACTAGGTTGCATTCATGAGGATAATTTGATAGGGAAAGGAAAAGGGACTTTGTTCCCTGATTATATTGTTGTTTCAGATTTTGTCTTTTCCAAGGGAGGATGGGTCCACTTTGGAAGATTTTTTTATGATTATCATTTAAAGAGTGGATCTAAGAGGCAACATGACCCCGAGGGATTCTTTGCCCTATTCAGGCAACGAATTAAAGGTGGCAAGTTTTCACATGTTTTCAATTTTCCTAAGGATCTAATAAAAAATGAGTTTGATTTGAGCAGGCAAGAATTGAATAAAGAGAAATGGATTGCCTATGAGAAACTGTTGGCTATGGTGCATAAAATGGATCCAAAATATGATCCACTGATGGAGTTCACTCCATTTCACAAAAGAATAGATTTATTAATGAATAACTTCAAAGATATCATGAGCACCTTGAAAACCAAGAAAGTCAATTTGGAAGTGGACTTGGGAATTCATAGACCGGAGGTGAGGCCTGAAGAAACAAGGCCAACTTATCAGCCACCATAGGACATGCCTCTATACAAGAGGAAGAGAGATGATAGCAGTGATGAGGAGGTAGGAGATAAAAGGGGAAAACAAATAATGCAAGCATCATGACAACCAGGTCAAGGGATCAGGAAACTTGGAGGGATAAGGATTGTGGACCTAGATTCACCACCGAGAAATGATCCTGTAGAGTTACTATCAGAGCCGAGCCTAAAGAGGAAAAGGGTTGAGGAAACACAAGAGGCTCTGATGGATGAAATAATTATAACTGATAAAGACATGCAGGTTGGTATCCCTTCTCCTCCTAGATCAACACAATTGGTGTTAACTGATATGGATATAAAGGGGCAGTGTGTACAGGATGCCAGGATGGAGGCCTACAAGGCATTCCTGGATGATGATGCCTTCGTGAAGACTCTTGTATTCTTACAGTTATTTTGGAGAATGAAATTAGAGGAATATCAGGATAAATGCAAGAGAAGGAGAGAGTCGACGCCTGATAGGTCTAAACAAGAGAATGATGATGAAGTTAAGGCCGAACTAATGGAGGAATTCAAGAGCATTACTCCTGAGGAAGGAAGGAGACTTGTGACTCAGGCTGGTGTCTTACTTCTGCCTGAATGGGACTTAGTAGATGTTGTAGCATTCAATGCTATCCTGTAGTCCAAGCATCCTGTGCAAAACAGTGAGGAAGAGGTTAAGGCAACTCTACAGGACTCTACTTTTAGTGAGGAATATGAAACTCTAGCCATATGGGCATTGGCACCCCAGGGTAGAAAACCAAATGTGGTTGATATTGGCCCAAGTCTAAGGGGAGGGCTCATCATCAAGAGAGCTTTTGAAACCTCAACAACAGAAGCCACAAGCTTGACATTGAATGTGGCCAAATTGGCCCAAAAGACAGCTAAAAGGGAGGAAGTTGAAAAGAAGAGTCCGGTGGAGAAATACAATGTAATAATTGGGGAATATAGTAGAATACAATAGAGGAATGTTGAGTTGCAGTCTGAAGTTGATAGATTGAAATATGGGTAGGTAGGAGAATCCTCCAGTGCCCCTGGTATCAGAGCACTACCCACTACTTCAGGGTCAGCTCCCCTTAATATCCCAATCATTTCTACTCCCGAGTCCCCCATTTGGACACCTGCTCTCAGCCCTGCACCAGAGCCAGTTGAGGAGGAAGTTGAGTATTTTGTGGATCCTACCAAGAAGCAAATTTTGAATAAAATCACAGAATTACAGGCTGCCCTAAAGGCAAGTGAGGATGATGAATTTTCTAAACACAATGAGGTGATTGACACCATTTTGAGGCATCTAAATGAGAAGGTTGATTGTAGGTTTCCATCTGTACATTCTTTGTATTCTTTGTTCTTGGGTGGAATTAAAAACATTAACAGAGATCAGGAAGTAGTTTTTCCTTTGGTTGAGAAGTGGATCCCTCAGGCCACTGATTTAGATGTTAAGGCTTCTAGGTTTGATGCACACAACAGGCCTCAGTCATTGAAGCCTACTCTAAATTTTGTGAAATCATTGAAGGGATTTCAGGCCCTACCTGATGATTTGAGTTGAAAAATTAGAGAACTGGTAAAGAGTTTTGATGAATGAAATGATACTTTTCTGCCAGATATAATAGATGCACAGGGAAATATCTTGCCATTGCAATAGTGGAAACATAGGGTAGAAGAGGTTATTGATGCACAAATCAAATTGATTTGTGATGACTCAGACTATGACTTGCTGGTGAGCATTATGGATAAAATAATTAATACCAGCAAATTCTTGGAGTCTTTTGAGAGAGACGCTAACCAGGTTGCGGTGAAGTACACACCTTAGGATACTAAGGTGATCAAGGTGGTGAATTTTAACTATCCAATGGATGAGGTATACCATAAATGGGTGGACAAGTACTTAACCGAAGAGGAGTAAAATAGTGTCTATCATCGGCAACTAACAGCTCAGTGGTTATAGTATAACTGATTATGGTTTTTCTTCCATGACGGCTTTTGGCACAGGTTTTGAGATATAGCTAATGCATTAGCTATTATGCAATGAGTGGAATCAATGGAAAGATGCTCTAGGACTCAGTGGTTTTAATCATATTTTTGAATTGGCACATAGCGGTCCAATTGACCAATGACATGTGTAATTTCTGGCCCGATGCTTCTTTGCTCCTTCATTTTCTATAAGAAGGATTTCAAGGCTAGAAATAGGGGCTGGCAAGTCAGATATTTTGAGGTCGATTCTAGGTATAGTTGCATAATAGATTGTAAGAACCAGTTAATTCAATATTAATCCAATTTAGGTTTGGGGTTATTCGGTAATGGGGTTTTAGGTCTATGAAGATTTGAAGTTTTGCAACAGTACTAGCATTTGAGTTATGATGTTATATTTCAAGCTCATGTCTCTCCTTTGTATAAACATATCATAATTTTGAATAGTATAATCAAGGATTATGGTGTTCATCTCACTGCTCTGGTGTGTATGTTTTCCATTTTGGCTTTAATTCAAGGAATTAATTAAAATTCTTGGATGGAATCATGGATGGATATGTTTGTAAATGGATTTAGTAAGAAGTATTGGGTTAGGATATGGATTGACACTATTGTAATGCAATATTTCCAGGGATCTTATAATTATATGCTATGTATTTGAATCTGTTGTTAAATTTTAAATGTTTGTGAATTTGACTCCCCAATGGTATATGGCACTGGTTTAAATTGTATGATTTTGTGAAGTCTTGTGTCTGTATGTCTTTACTTAGATCTTGCTGCCAAATTGCAAATAAAATGACTATCATAAGTTACAAAATAATGGTGTAATCATCCCATGCTCCAAGTAGTTGATATTATTGGTGAAAGGCCAGCTCATTTCAGTATTATCCTATTCTGTTGAGCTATTCGATGGGATTATCTGTTAATTGTTAATGATTGTAGATTAGGAGACAAACTTGGTTTACATTAAAAAACACCAACAAAACCCACCCAAAAAAGGTTACATCCAAATAGATTTTCACCCAAGGTATTACATATGACATTAGGATTTTTATGAAAACCAAAATAAAAACCCCAACCTTAGGTTCTTTCCCAAACAATATGACACATTGACAGACCAAGACAAGGTCAAGACAAAGAGGAATTCAGAGAGAAAAATTAGAAGTTCCATCAAGTTCATCAGTAGTTCAAATGATAAAATAAATAATACAGATAATTGAACATCATCACATTACTGAAGTCTAAATTTGAGATTTTTAATTGAATTTCACATGAAGGAGTACATATTGGCATTGGCAATGCAAAATCTTGCAAATGCCCAAAGACAAGTCTGCACAGAGCTAAGTTGGAACTTGGAAACTCATATTATCAAAGGTTGAAAATAAAAAATCAAGTCACTGTATCACCTTTTCTAGCAACTTCCACTCTTTAGGAGGTGGAATTACCATTTGTTCTAACTGATGTTGTTTGACTTGAATTTTTGTTAACATTTCATGATTGTAATTAGAAGTGGAACCTGTCTTGAATTCTTCAGTCAATTTTGCATTCAATATTATCAGTGTTATGATTGAATCCAAATGGTTCACATCTAGGTTATGAGAAAACTAGTCCAAATCAATCTTCCTTGCGCCTTCTATCTTCTTTCTAAAACCATCATTTCCAATGAATCGCTCATTTGAGTCAAAAGCCTCTGGAAAACCAAGCTCTGTGAAGTTCCTTACCTTTTCATCCACCACCTTCATCTTGTCTGCAACCAAATGCAAATATTCCTTTGTTCCACACATTCTCGAACACTTTTCAATGATAGATGACAACTTCATTGAGGTTTCAATCTGATTAGTAATCCCTTTTTATTTCAAATCATTGTCACTGGCTTTGTAGACTATTTGTAGAACTTGATTTGCAGATTTCTCTAATTCCAGCACCTTTTTGTTGTCCACTAAATATTTGTTGAGTTTCTTATAATGTTGTCTGATAGCATCAATCAGTTGAAACATGTCACACAAATGATCAAAGCTCTGCATTATTTCATCCTAGATCTTTTGTTTCATATGCCTCACTGTATCTCTACAAAATGCAGAAAACTTATTTTGAGAAGTCTTAATTTCTTCTTTTGCTTCCATCAGCTCTGTCTCCAATCTTTCATTTGTTTTTCTCTATTTCTCCAATTTTTGTTCCCACTGTGCATTTCCATTCACAATGTTTAGTCTTAATTTTTTTGAAGTCGATTCTTCCTCATCATATTTCTTGTTGCTCTCATCTAGCCTTCACTTCAGGTCATTCACTTCTCTCTCATTTGATTTATCCTCTTTTCTTGTAGATGTAGAGGCAGATTTTATTATTCTTTTTTCTAATTCATTGCTCTTATTGTTTGTTGCTTTCCTCTTTGCTTTCTCACTTGTTAGGTCTGCCTGTAACTTTTCTATTTGGGTCTGCAACCTTTTCTTCTCTCTATCTTGCTTTAGCAATGATGTGTACACCAATTCATTGTTCTTCTTTGATACATTAATTTTGTCAGTATTTTTCAGGCCAAAAAAATCCAATTGAAAATTGGTTACCTGCTATTCCGATCGATCCATCTGATTTGTTGGTTTTTTTTGAACTGTGGGAACAACAATTGTGTACTCCATGATTTCTTTATTTGTGTCGAATGTGGGTAATACCATGGTTGTTGCATGCTCTAAAGTTACAATAGACACACTCTCTGTTAGTTGCTTCTTTTCTTTTTTATTCAAGTCTGATTTCTTTTTAAACTCTTCAATGAAATCATAACCTAGGGAGGCAGGAACAATGGAATGCTTGAATGGCGAAGGAATAGGAGTACTTGCAATTTCTAATGATGTCACACCCACACTAAATAGAATTGGGGGAGTGCCTGGAAATAACTCCTTTGTGGTACTGGTGGATCCACTGGTAGTGTGACTCGGACCTGTCAAAATCCTTTGCCTCTTTTGATTGTCTTGATCACATGGTGTTTCTGTGGTATCTTTTTTGTTTTCCTCTTAGTAATGTGTTTAATTTGTCGTTGTAGCACATGTTGACCACTACTAGTACTACTACCCATACCATCGCCACTAATGGCACTCCCAGTTGCACTAAATTTTCCACCAAGGGCATGTCCTAGTTGTGATTGTATTTGACCATCAGGATGATGACTAGAAGCTCTAACAAATTGAGTTTGTCTTGTATCCCCATGGTCTACTTGTTCACCTCCAAGCCCAAGGCTAGATTTATCAACTATTTTTCTATGCTCAACACTTGGTAATGTCCAAGTGCCTTGTCCTTTGGACCCCAAAGGACCACCTTCATAACCAATTTTTTCAATTATGGCTACTCCTAAAGTATATGTTGAAGCATATTCTTCTTTTGTGGTCTCACTTAAACCAGGTTTGTAATTGGCATGACTTTGTTCTTCTTCTTCCCTATCAATATCATCATTAGATTCATCACGTTCATCAGGATGCTCTATATTGCACAATTTGCTAAACTCTTCAACTTCTTCATTAGCTTCATAGTCTACAAGAGCTCTTGGATCACCTAGGTCCTTCCTCATACACCAAAAGGCAGTAATTTTTGATCGTGACCAATTTTTATCTATAAGTTCCTTCTCTACAAAACTTGGAATATTTACTCTACTAGATGGTTTATCACTTTTTTCATAAAAATTGTTGTATGTCCTGATTGTCTTTCGGTGCAATGCCATAATTTCTATTGACAATTGTTCAAAAGAAATACCATTCTCAGTAGTACTTTTCTCCATTGCTATTTTGACCTCATCCCAAGAATCCTTGTTTCTCAAGTTTTCAAGCAAGGGTTTACTTTGATGTTGAATTCTATTTGCAACATTCCTATTGGCCACAATCATTGATTTAATGATGTCACATGGATTATACTGCTAGTGACAGATAGCATCAAATGTAAAAAAATTCAAAAGATTATGTGCCACACTAAATGCTTTTCTCTCAAATGTGAACCCTCCACATGAAAAAAGTAAAGAAGGAAATAAGGTCTTCTTTTGTTGACTAACAAAGTGTAGTTCATCAGCACTCTGCACCTGCCTTACATATTCCAATGCAAAACCCTTTATGTCACATGTATTGGAAGTTTGTATGGTTGTACTCTCGATCTATAAAATCTTAGCACAGTATATTCTTCCATTAAGTACCAATTAGCCAATTGTATTTCTTTTCCTAGTTGCATGCAGTTTCTACATGACATAGGCAATCTAAGCATTGGATTATTTGTAATTACTTGATGTAATGGAGCCAAAAAGTAGTCTACAAAATTACTGTAGTTCCTTCGAGAATGATGCATCCTTATCTCAGTGGTCCATTCATATACTAGAGCCATTTTATTTTCCTCTGCATTACTATAGGGCTGAATCTGAAGCTTGTTGGTCTGAAACATTCCTCTAAATTTGAATAGAAAAAGATAGCACAAGTAGGTTGTGAACCTAAATGTCTTCGTGGAACCTACTTTAATCATTAAAAAAAATTTATGCATGGATTCTACAATGTGTTGAGTATAAATATATTTGACATGTTCATCAGCATAATGGATATGATATACCATTTCAAGGAGGCTTGCACCCACTTCCAAATTGTTGTCCAGACCAAGGAAAAATGCTAGCATGGAAATAGTATCCTAAACCCATGGTTTAAAAAAATCCAAATTATAAGGAGGCTTATGATCACCTTTCAATTTGTTTCTATCCTTAACTATTTTATTTAATAAATCATTTTTCAGCCTTTCTTCCACTGCTTCATAATCACTAGCAAGCTTTTCTAGGTCAATGTGGTGGTTTCCAAATTCTTCGATTGTAAACCCCAACACTTTTCCAAGTTATTCTACATTAATGGATAACAATTCTTCTTGGTTATCTTTATTAACAATTTCTCTTTACTTATCATCATAATTTTTGGCACAAACCATGATAAATTATGGGCAAGAGAAAACTTCATGTAACATCATGTGCCCTAATCTAGTTACCCACGGTGCACTGATACTATCAACTTTTTTTTTGCTTTGCAGCCTTATTTTGAGATGAAAATCTAAGTTCTGAGGTACGCCTACCATAGATTTTAGGATCATAAATATCATGGTACCCATCGGCGAAACCTGGGGTTTTAAGCAATTTTGCATAATGTATTTTTTTATCGGACATTGCTCTAGTGGTACTGGTAGTGGTGGTAGACATGCTTGTACAAATGTGAAGTTGTGAAATTTGAATTCCTTAATAAGTAATATCTATTAGTCCTCCTTAATTTTAAAGAATTCTTGAGTCTCTAAAGTCTAAAACCAAACTTCAAACTTTTAGAAAATAAGATTTTAAGAAATGTCAAACGATGAAACGTAGCCGCAGAAATTCTTTCACTTACCTAGATTCTGAGTCCCGACGCTTGAAAACTGGAATGGCGTTGTTGGAAGTGGAACTGTGGAATCCAAATTCAAAATAGGGTGGTGCATTGCAATGGCCAATGAGCAATCTGAAGATTGAAGACTTTAAAAATCACTATACAATTTCAAAGTGCAAAGTGTTTTAAATACTTTTTTTCTTGTAATTGGAAAGTTAAAGTGAATGACACGTCTTAGGAGTTAGGTCTACAAGACTACAAGTTAAAAATTCTTAACCGTGGATCTTTCTAAATCTAATGGTTATAGGGTGATTCCGGAGGTTTAAGTTGGGAAGCCCATCGCTATGTGCATTTCATTACGGAATGCAACTACAACCATACATCAAATGCCCATCCAACAGTTGAAACTTGAGTAATTTATGAGATTAACTTTAAAGTTTAAAAATAAACATTAATCACTTGGCAGTTGACACTTAGCAGTACAAAGTGCTTTAAATACTTTTTTTTCTCAAAATTGGAACATTAAAGTGAATGACACATCTTACGTCTACAAGTTGCAAATTCTTCACCGTTGATCTTTCTAAATCTAATGGCTATAGGGTGATTCTGGAGGTTTAAGTTGGGAAGCCCATCGCTCTGTGCATGTCATTATGGAATGCAACTACAACCATACATCAAATGTTCATCCAATGGTTGAAACTTGAGTAATTTATGATATTAACTTTAAAAATAAACATTAATCACTTGACAGTTGACAGCAGGCCTGGAATTTGATGGTCTATTAAATATTTGACCGTTTTTTCAATTTTAGACCGTATATTATAGCTATAAAATTTATTAGACCATATAGTTTGACTTGCTATATTTTTATTAAACCGTAAAAAATTATTATATAGTATTTTAATTTATAATATATATCATTTTATAATTTTTATTATAAAAAGAAAATAGAATATAACTTTTTTGAATATTTTTAATATGAATTTAGAAACTTTTGACTTTTTTATAATATTAATAGCTATCATTTTTTATATTAATATATGTGATTTATAATATTATTATAAAAATATATATTAATTTAGAATCTTTTCAAAATAAAACATAATTATTTTTAATTTTTAGAATATATTTAACAGGATTTATTTTTAATACGATTTTAGAAACTTTTGTTAATTGTTAATTATAATAGTAGATTTTTATATTTATCACTAATAATTATCATTGTTTTCTAATTTTTTAAAATATTCCATTTATAAAAGATTTTATATAAATATTCATAAATTAAACAATTTTTTTGATAGGCATTTAAATGACCAAACTGTCATAAAATTTTCATATTGATTGTTTTCTATTGTCATAATCTTAATCGTTGATCTTTCTAAATCTAATGGTTATAGGGTAATTCCGGAGGTTTAAATTGGGAAGGTCATCGCTCTGTTCATTTCATTACGGAATGTAACTACAACCATACATCAAATGTTCATCCAATGGCTGAACTTGAAACTTGAGTAACCATGAATTCTCAAGTGCATATTGCATAGAGTATATTACTTAATTTCTCAAAAGAAAAAATACTGATTTGAATATATTAAATTATTAATAGACACTGAAGTTTCGAACTCAGAAAACAACTCTTTACTCTTAAACATAAATGAATAACAAAGATTCAAGAATAACACAACACAACCATTTATTTTATTGCAACTGAATTTCAATGTCACATTATTACATATCTTTTTACAGACGAGTAGCATTGTAGCTCCTGTTTTGTATAAATAACATATGTCAGTGTGTCACTTTAGTACTTTACATAGACAAAATTTAATAATTTATTCCAATTTGTTGCTCGTTACAATGGATTACAAATTGATTCCAATTTCCAAGCTTTGTTGCTGAAAACTTAATACACATCTATGTCTAAAAATAAATGTGGCTTTGAAAATAAATTCATGATTCCAAGCTTCTGCTGGTGGATTTTCCAACCATTCTAGGCAAAGGGGGTTCCAATCAGTCCTAGGGAAATGGGAGCCATGAAGATACAAAATGTACTTATCCCCTTCGAGAACCAGAGTCATACAAAAGATGAAAAACAAATCTCTTTGAAAATAAATGCATGGGGCTTGCCTGGCCAACCATGTTGGGGAAATGGGAGTTGTTAGAATACAAGAGGAGAAACAAATCTACTCCCATCTTTTACCTGCAGCCTCTATGCATTGGGATAGCACTTATCTCCATCAGAGCTCCTCATTCTAGTTCAAAATCCGTCTAAAAATTCAGGTTAACCAAATCAACTTCTTTCCAATTACACCCATTCTGAACTTGAAAGAAATTTGTCTTTTACTGATTACTCTATAACTACATAATTGTAGGTAGGAGAATTTACAATATCCCCAATACTGCATCATCTTCTTCGTGAAGCCTTATTAACCCTAGAAAATAAAAAACCTTATGGCACTATCTACTGATCACTGAATCACTATCCCTATTTATGGGCCACTAGTGTCGCTACCAGCCTGTATAATTAAAATTTCTAATTTGATTGATGTCTTGCTACGTGCCAACTTAAACTCTACCTCAAGATGACAAGCTCTCAAAATCACTCATTCAAACGATATGAAATCATTACAAATATTGTTTCATTAAATCTATGAGTTGTCCGAGAAATTCCTTTGGATGTTCATATCACATATGGCATTAATCGCCGCCACTGCCACTTCCAACCACACTTTCTTCAAAAGGATTGAGAATTTCAATGAAATGAAATGTACAACATCGAGATTCGAGGCATTGAAAAGAGTGAATGAGCGATGAGCGATGGGCCTTTATCTCGCCACATGTCTGCATCTAATGATTAATGTGTTATTCCAGAGGTTTCACTTTCAATTCACAAGTCTAATGCTTTAGAGATTTACTTTCGGACTACAACTCTTTTTTCTTGTTGGTGTACAGATTTGTCACTTTAACCATGAAAGTAGATGCAAAATATTTTAAAACAAATGACACAAAGTCCATTTTTTTGACAATCAGTAAAGAAAAGCAATATTTTCTCTTTTAACAAATGAATTAATCTGAACACAAAGTCTCAGAGATGAAAAATTAAGCATTCTAAATTTTACCTAACACTAATAGATAAATATTGAACAATCATCATGAAGAAACACAATTCATTCATAATTAAAAGGATGCATTGATAAATACATAGATTTAGAAATATATTCTTTTATCTCTCTAATGCCAAAAATGTGGTTTCACAGACCTGTCACCCCACACCTTGTACAATCAAAATTCAAAAAGCGCTCAAAAGCTGAAACTACGCCCCCTTATCATTATGTGTCACAAATTCACAATTCACAAAAGGATTCATGTATGTTGTTAAACTGTTGGAGGTGTCGGGACTCTGTATAGTTCCAACTGCATTTCCATAAAAAAAATTATGAAATTCAGCGCGTTCTTCTTCTTCTTCTAAAAGAAAAATTACCCTGTTGTACTCGGCATAGCTGGTTTTATCTTTCCATGCCACTAAACGTAGCTAGGAAATGATGTCGAGTTGCTCTTCTTCAAGCCAATTCAAATTTGGTTGCATGACAGCCACGATTTCATCTTCTCATACCCTAATATCGGCTAGAAGTACCATTTTGAGGAAACTTTGAGTATGGAGTTCAAAATGTTGCCACCTTTCCTCGTATGCAGGCTCACTTAACTTTACCAGTAGGAAGCGACAATGTACTACTAAATCTATTTCTCCAAACTCCTTAATACCTTATTTAAGATCTATCCTTTCAGAGGATTTAAAAGAGTACGTTAAATCTATCCAGTTGGTGTTTGAGAAGACATCCCTTAATGGCATCATACAATTCATTAAATGAGTTGTCACTTCGAAAGTTGTGCATCCCGCCGAGGTCACCCAATCACTAAGAAACAAAACTTTATAACCATTTGTACAGTAATAAAATCTCAACCATTGATTTCTAGAAATCTAACGGTTCTAGTGATATTCCGGAGGTTTCAAATCGCAAGTCTAGTGCTTTAGATATTTACTTCCGAAATGCAACTACAGTTGTCCATCGAACGAACCATATGATTTTTATTTCACCATTAGATTTTTTTATTATTTTGAGATTCATTTTAATTCGCCAATGAAAATATATTTTTTGCTTTGAAAAAAGGTTTTAATCGCCAATGGAAAAAAAATTCTGGTTTGAAAAACAATTTTATTCGCCAATGAAAAATATTTTATTTGATTAAAAAAAATTGCAATTCGCCATGATTTTCCATAAACTTCCAGGGATTATAAAAGATTCGCCAATGGGGATTAATTTTTTTCTCGAAAAACGAAAAAAATCACCAATAAAATTAATATTTTTCATCGAGAAGTATACAGGATTCGCTAGGATTTTACACCTGCGTCGAGGGGGGGGTTTCTTAAAGTTATCCCTGGTGGAGATTAATCTTGTGCCCCATGTATGGCCACTCGAACGGGTGCCCAAACTAAAATCTTTGTATAGAGGCCAAAAACCTAATCTATTCTTTAGTGCAGCAACAGTTGTTTCCAAGGCACCCACACCTACGTAGTTTTTAGTAGAGATGATCAGCCTGCCATGGGAGATTCATGGGGGTTGGAAGCTTCGTTGCCTTGAGAAGTGAGTGCACTGTAAGGGGGAGCCTGTGGGGCCAAGCTTTTGGATTCATCCACTAATAATATACGGTTGGAGTAAAATCCGCGTGGGATCCAAAAAAATACTATCTTTGCAGCCATAGGGATTTGTAAATGTTTTCTATGTGGTTGTTTTTTCACTTTCATACTACATCATGTGTTTTCCAAGTGTATTCAAACAACATGAAAAAATGAACATCAACCTCAAAATTTGAAACAACACTATCAAACTAAAACAAATTCCTTACAATCTACCTAAAATTTTGTCTCATAACTTTTTGCAACACATCTGCCATTTCAAACCGTAATTGCTAAATTTTGAGCCGCGATTGCTCTATTGCAGCGCATCTGCAACTTAAAACACCACAATTGATTGTCTTTCATCGCATTTTCTTGATCAAAAACCGTAAATGCCATTTCGAACCGCATTTTCTTGCTTAATCACCACAATCGCCTTTCCTGCAAGGTATCTACTTTACTAAAATGCATTTGCTGCGACACATTTGCTAGTCTCCCAAAATCTCATTCATTGGCCAAAAACTAAGATTCAATTCTTTTCCATACAAGATTCCAAATGTTTTCCTTTGTTGTTTAGACTGTCAAACCATATATTGAGTTGCTCAAATTCCCTCATTATTTCATTATACGTAGCATTATTAGGTCACCATAGGATTCCATTGCATTTCCTTAGTTGCATTGTTAGACTTTATCATCCCCCTTAGACACTCATTTTTTGTAGGTTTTAGGAGTAGATTCCTTACCATCCTTTGTCAAACCTTTGCATTCAAAATTAGGTTATCATTGGACTCAATCAACTCTTTGTCTTTAGTCATTACCTTTTGTGAACCATTTCCCACTCATTAGTCTAGTGTGGAAATTTCATTTTGTCCTCCTTAGTCCTTTTATAGTCCATTGATATTCCAAACCTGAAGCATTGCCAAAACTTTGTGTGGTCAAGTATACATCTCCTAAGATTTACCAATAGTGAGTACATCTTAGTCTCCTTTGAGTTTGCATACCATTAGTCTCCTCATTTTAGTGTCATACCATTTGCATTTGCATACCTTTAGTCTCCTTTTAGTCCCATTCACATTTCATAGCATTCGTTTATTTCCAAAAAACCCAAAAACATAGTGTCATATTTAGGTCATCCTCCACCATTTCCAAAGTTGAGCAAAATATTTTATGGTTGAAACTAGATTACAGAGAAAGAGAAGACTCGTGGGTTCTTTTGGTCAAGACACCAACTTTCTCAATTTCACCAACGACATTAATTCTTTCCCTAACAACATGAATACTTTTCCTAATGACATGGGAAATTTTGTTATCAATCCTTTTAGTGAGATGTCATTTCCATCCTCTTCAAACAATCCTTTTGAACAATTCATCCGCATAGATGCTAATGGGAAAATCTTTGAAGAAGACATACATGTTGCCGCCCAAAATCCTGAAGTGGCCGCCTTTGTGGAAGATCTTGTCTTTATTGATCCAGACAGATGTTTGGCCATGCTCCTTGACCAAGGGGATAAATTGCCAAAAGGATTCAATATCAATACTATACAAGCAACATCTCCCGAACCCAATCAAACAAGCCATGATGCAAACAACACTTCCATAGGAGCCACTTCACAAAATGTTATCAACATCATTAATGCTACCTCCCTTGGTCATACTACCACCACAACCAATGCATCAACTATGATCAACACAACGTCTAGATTGGGGGATCATCAACCCAAACCAACACCATATCACAATCCATCCCCCAACAAACATCCACAATTTCTTCACAACCTTTTGATCAACAATGGGTGCCAACACCTCAAACCTCTTTGGGGCGAGCATCTAGTTCCATGGGTACATTAGTAAACCTATTATTAGGTTCTTCAAATACTATGGCAACCAACTCATCAAACCCTTTTTGGAGGAATAAACAAATATTTGTCATTCAGGGCACCCAACCTAATGTCCCAAATTCCTCACAAGTTAATACCAACATTCCCTTGAGGCAAAATACCAACATTCCTCAAGGCCAGAATTATCTATTTGGGTAAGGCAATCAAGGCAACCAATATTCCACTCCATTTGGGCATCAACATGCTCAAAGCCAGTAAGGCCACCAAATTCAATCCAATATGGCTAGATCCCATATCCCCACTTATGCTTCTCAAGTCCATACACAGCAACACATCCCTCATCAAAACATTCATTTCCAACAACCACCAAATCAAAACACCCAATTTTCCCACCAACAACAAATTCCAAACCAACACATCTCATCACAACAAGTGGGCACTCAATCCATACCTATCACTAACATGTGTGATGCTACCAACAACCCAATTGTGGAAACACTCACACTCAAACTTGTTGCTCTTCAAACACAAGTGGAGAACTTGCAACATTCAAACAAAAAAACTTACATGTCATATGATCTATGTCCATATCCATTTGACACAACCTTGTATATGCCACCATTTCCTCCAGGATATGTGGTCCCACATTTTCCCAAGTACAAAGGTACGACAAACCCCATTGAACACATAAGAGAATTCACCACCAATTGCATGGACATTGCATATGAACAAACCTATCTCATGAGACTCTTCTCTAGAAGTCTCATAGGCCATGCACTGGAATGGTTTGCGCAATTGCCTAAAGGGATCAAAACATGGGACAAACTGGCCAACAATTTTGTGCAAAACTATGGCCTATAACATTGATACGGACATCAACATTGCATCACTATGCAAGCTCACTCAAGATGACAAGGGTGAAATTTTTATTCCATTCTTTCAAAGATGGAGAACCCTAGCTAGCAAATGTTTAGTAGAGATACCCGAAAAGGAGAAAGTCACCATGTTTGTATAAAATCTCCTAGGACCACTAAGATATGGCTTACAAGTCCATTATTGTACCACCTTTGTTGACCTTGTTGAAAAAGGTGTGCAAGTTCAAAAAGCCTTGATCAACAAAGGCGAACTGAAATATGGTGGCAAAACAATCAACACCACCATGAACACTAACCCAAGTAAATCCAATGACAAAACCAAATACTAGGTTAAGAATAAACACATCACCAATGATGGTGTGGTCGATGCAAAAACCATTAATACAACAGGGTATGTACTCACCATCAACGGAGTTCAAAATCCAAATGCACCTGTGACTACACCGACACCAACTACTAATGTTATTCGAAACAATCCTGCTCAATCTAATTAAAGGTAGCCATGTCAACCATGACAATTTCAAAAGCGCACATACACCCCCTTGGGTGAGCCTATTGAATTTGTCTTAAAGAAACTTATCCAAAATGGTGTCATAACTTTGGAAGAACCTAAACTGTATGACCTTGGTCAATTCAAGCCATCATGGTGGGATGATAATGCATTTTGTGATTACCACTGGGTTAAAGGGCATAAAACTTCTTCTTGTCATCAGTTAAGAAATATTGTGCAAGACCTTATTGAAAACCATACCATTGGGCCTAGTGGTCAACCATTTGCATCCAATTTAGATCATACAATCCACAAAAATCCATTGCAGGATCATGGTTCTAGTAACCCCTCCTCCTCTGGCACAAAGAATAACAATAATCAAGATAATTACGTTTGTGTTGCCTTCAACTATTTTGGTGCTACTATCATTAACAACCTTCGGGTTTCCAATGAAGACAACTATGTCAATACCATTACCATCAAAAAGGCCTTGGAATGCAATGTCACCACACGTAAAGGCAAGGTCACCATCCCAGGTCCCTCTGCTCGTCAGCCTAAGATTACCATACCTGGTCCATTTGTCAAGCAGCCAAAACCTAAGCCAGAGTTCAACCTTATTGAGCAATTGAACAAAACACCCGCTCAAATATCCATCCTTGAATTGCTCCGCATTTCACTTGTGCATAAGGCCATCTTGGATAAAGTTTTGCAAGAATCATCTGTCCCAAACAACATTGATGTCAATCATTTCAAAACCATGGTCGGATATTTTAATTCACCTCATCACATTACCTTTTCGGATATTGACTATTCAACGCCTAAACCATCTCATAATGATGCCCTCCATATCGAGGTTTTTTTCCATAAGCACAAGGTTAGACGAGTTCTAGTAGATGGCAGAGCAGGATTGAACATTTTCTCTTTAAAATTGGTTAAAGATCTTGGCTTCTCTGGTGCATGTGTGGATGCTACCAAGAGCATTGTAATAAAAGTGTATGATGATGAGGAACGCGCTTCTAAAGGCATCATCACAATTCCAATTCATGTGGGACCAGTTATCATAGACATAACATGCCAAGTCCTAGAGCATGATATAGATTACAATATCTTACTTGGTCGCCCATGGATCCATTCCTTAATTGCCATCCCCTCCACCTACCACAAATGTTTGAAGTTCCCTTTTGATGGTACTGAAATTACTATCCCAGGAGATCCTGATCCATTTCAATACTATACCAACCTAAGAACTACCGCTGAGCATCAAGTGCCTATCAATCGAGAGGCTTCAACATCCACTTCCTCCAAATACATCGACCCACCCACACTTACCAAGTTATCCATATCCACTCCACCCACTTCCGCCACACCATCCTCCTTGGCCTCCATACCAAGTGATGACTTTAAGATCCAGGACATAGGCTGTGGAGAATACAAATTAAATACGGCTTACTGCATCACCACAATACCTAAGCCACCTAAGGTCTATGTGTTAGAAATCTTGAACAAGATTTATAACCAGGAACACCTACAAAAACAACGATGAATCTTCCACAAAAGGATATGCAAGAGCTTGCTTGATATTAAGACCTCTCAAAATGATGAAGAAAAGGAATGATACAAATGATGTAATAACCCTCCTTATATAGGAAAGGGTGAGGTACAAGATGCAGTAAGATGTTTCCATGTGTCTTCATCTAACAACATGTGACAAGAAGGAAACCGTAAAAAGATTAAATGCATCCTAAGGTTAAAAAAGACCTAAGTTAACTTATGCTAGTGTAGTAAACAAATATTTACACTAACACCCCCCCATAAGTGCAACTTAGGGAGGAAAAGAAAATGCAATGATTATGCATGATGATGATAGGTCCCGGCTGATGGCCATATTAGGTACCCATGTACATAGGATGAAAAATGCAACTAATCTCCCACAAAAAATAGAGAAAAGGGGAAAACCTAGTGGGAAGAAAACCCCTCTCCGAAAAGGAGATAAAAAGCAAAAAGGTGATGATTTGGAGGACTCAACATCATCCCCCCAAGGACAACCATCACATGAATACAAAAAAGATTAGGAGACTAGATATCCCCCCCATAACGGAGAGTGGTTCCCTCAAGGATGTCTTCAAAACCTGTGGAGAAATGAGAAGCCAAGTCAACAAGACCTGTTGTGAACCCATCTGGATGCCACAAGTCAGAAGAGATGGATGAGCCCTGCTCTGCTGAAACAAATCTCAATGGAGAGGAGGTCGTAGATGACGCCGAAAGAAGAGCCAAATCAATCCAACTACCACAACCCTGGCGAGGGGGAGGAGAACTGCTTCCTACCCTGGAATCTGGAGAAGCCAAAAAGGATGGAGTCCGATCCCAAAACTTGGTGAACTTATACACTTGAGAGTGATGATCAACCTCACCATAGGCAATGAGAGTATCAAATTGATCCCTGATGATAGCTAGATCAGATGTGAACTCAATCTTAAGACCCTCCTGAGCAAGCTGATAAACAGAAAGTAGATTATGAGCCATTAGTGGAATATAAACAACATCAGAAATAGACCTCCCATCCAAAGTAACATCACAAATTGCAGCAACATGAACCATGTCTGCATTGGCAGTGAACATTCTATCAAACTCTGGAGGACGCATAGTCTCCCAAAGAATGTGATTCGTGGAATAGGTGATGTGCCTTGAAGCTCCTGAATCAATGACCCAACCTTCATATCTATTAACTAGAGTAGTGATCAAAGCATGCCCCTTGCCTGGTTTCTTAGTTGAGACAATTGCAGCAGTACCTGAAGATGACTCTTCATGTGGAGAAGAGGGGGATGGGAGGACAGAAGAAGAAGGAAGAGTGATTTTATGATGCTTGAGAAGCTCTCTCAGTTCATGAATCTCCTTCTTAAAACAAGTCTCCTCATGATGATCAAGCCCATTACAAAAGCTACATTTGGGCCTCTCCTTCTGAGGCTTATCTGCCTTGTGTTGTGATGATTCAAATCTTGTCTTGGATTTTTCCTTATTCTTGCCTTTCCTTTTGGATGGTGCTGCAATGAGAGCATGAGTCTTTGAAGATGAATGAAATTGGTTGAGTTTAGATTGCTCCCTAGTCAACCGCTCACAGAAGGTCTCAAATGAAGGAATTACAAAATTGTTTCCAAGTCCATCCATTGTAGAATAAAAAGAAGTGGAAAAGTAAGAAAAAGAACCTTTCAATTTAGACAAGATCATGAAGATGCATTCTTTGTCGGTTTTGTCCTTACCGCACCCTGCAAGTTGAGTCCTCAAGGACTTGAATTTCTCCAAGTAATCATCAATAGAGGGAAAAGTATCAACTAAGAGTGAAGCAATCTCTGACTCTAATTGAAGTGCCCAAATATCACTTATTGAACCAAACAATGTTTTGAGCTTATCCCAAACTTCCTTCGGAGTATCACACCCCTCGATGTGGAAAAACAGTGGATTGGAGATATGAAGAGCGATTAGTCCCATAGCCTCCTCACTCTTGATCTGATGCTGAAACTTCTCATATTCCCTAGTCAGATTAGGTTGGTTCACATCCAATGTAGACCAGAGACCTTTAGACAAGAGGAGACGCTGCATACCAATTTTCCAAGTGTGGTAATTGTGGGGAGTCAGAAGCTCAAAACCTGATTCAGCCATTAGAGAGAAGAAAAGAAACAAGACAAAATATTTCTGAAAAAGAATGCTGGAAAAACTAATGAAAGTGTTGAAATGCTGGAAAAACACAGTAATACCCTACTGATGGCAAAATTTTGACAAACTAAAAATGTATCACCTCCAAAACCCTAAATGAGAGTTTTCACTTCAACTAGATGGTATATCTTATAGAAGCAGAAAAACAAAAAACAGAGTATACCATTGAAAGGTTGATGTTGAGACCTTTCCAATGATATATCGTTTTTCATTTTTCGATATTCTGGTGAAAAGTTATGATGAAATGAAGAACTGCCTTGATTGTGCGTACTGCAGGCTAACCAGGAGCAATAAATAAGCCCCCGTCGGCTTAGCACTCGGTGGTAGATATGACCGGCGCTGTGATTTAGCCGGTCGGTGGTCGGTGGTGAGCGCTCGGTTAGCAGTGATAGAGCCGGTGAGTGCTCGGTCGGTGGATGGGACAGCAGCCGACCGATTGATGTGACGGTAGTGACATTGGCGGATGGGAAAAACTTTTCCCCCTTTTTTGAAATTTGATTTATATTTATATTTTTACAATTTTTTTGAATTTTTTCACAAAAAAAAAGCCTGAAAAGATAATATATATTTTTTGAATAATTTTCCACAGAACGGAAAAAAATGCAGAAAAATTAAAATATTTTTTTTTTATATTCTGCACGATCTTACCCTGTACTTGGCAGGTCGTATGGCTTGCTGGGTAAAATTTTTTTTGCCTCACGAACAACAAACACCAAATATGGGTGTGTTATATGTTGATCTTCATCTCTCGAGCTCTCTGGATCTGATGGCGTGGTCGATTTGAAGTGAAAAAGCTCCTGCAGGTCTGCAATCTCCAAATCTTGCAAAACTTCAGATCCTCATAACTTTGGCATAAAATGTCAGATTTTGGTGAAACAAAAGTCGATTCTGACTTTTTCGATAGCCCTAGACTTGGATATGAGCTCAGATTTCCTCCAACATGCACCAAAAGTGACCTTCTAGAGAGAACCTAATATGGAGACAACCTTAGAGAAGATCTTATAGCCATAACTCAATCCTCAGATTTGGGAAGAGTCTTGCAGGAATGGCTCTGATGCCATGTTAGAAATATTGAATAAGATTTATAACCAAGTAGACCTGCAAAAACAATGATGAATCTTCCATAAGAGGATATGCAAGAGCTTGCTTGATATTAAGACCTCTCAAAATGATGAGGAAAAGGAATGATACAAATGATATAATAACCCTCCTTATATAGGAAAGGGTGAGGTACAAGATGCAGTAAGATGTTGCCATGTGTCTTCATCTAACAACATGTGACAACAAGGAAACCCTAAAAATATTAAATGCATCCTAAGGCTAAAAAAGACCTAAGTTAACTTATGCTAGTGTAGTAAGCAAATATTTACACTAACACTATGATCGGCCTTGTTATTCAGCAAAGCCCAAGAAGACGTTCAAAGTTCCTCTGAAGATGGTATTCACATTATGGGGAGACATGAGTAATGAAGCTATTATTGGCATAGCTGATTGGCTCTACAAGGACCCAGAAGGACTACCCCCACTTCCAGTACAACTATATGGCAAAGGTTATGACATCTGCAAAGCACAGGGTTTTGATGGGACTAGTGAACTAGGACCTAACAATACTAGAAGCAGGGAACCTATCATCATTTCTCCCAGACCATAGTATTTAGGGCTAGGGTTTGACCAACTTGGAACTAATGATTGACGTACCCATGTACTTTCAAATAAGGACATAACGGTTTCTGAAAGTGTCGAGACATGCGAAGACTCCCCTACCAAAACTGATTCTCATGTATAGGAATGGGATATGCTAGAACCCTCGGTGATTACGATATCGATGAATTATTCCTGGAACCTGACCAACTCCTTTTTGAGGAAAGATTCAACCAAATGTACAACATTGACCCTATTGACCGTCGTTCTAAAAATAAGGAATGGGTAAGCATTCCTTGGGATCCAGAAGAACATAAATTATGACCGACAACATTTGAATTATCCCGCCCCATTCTCCAGCCCACCCACGAGCTTGACATGCCTGAACCTACCATCCATACCTCTAAACCACCATCTATTAGTCATGATGCTGATACTTTTGTCCCCTATTATGACTATGAGTACAACTCATCTGAATCTGAATATGGTCCTTCCACTGAATTGGGCACGGAGGTTGAAATTGATAAATCTTCCTTCACACTTGAGGCTCCAATTTACATGTTGTCTGCATCTTCCCCATCTTTTACCAGCACTGACGATGGGATTTCCCTTGTTTACCCACAATTGATTGACTGGGACCAACAAGATCCACCTGCCATGGACATTTTTCAGAACGATGAGGCCATTGCAAAATTCATGGGACTCTGTGAGGGCATACCATGGGGTGACCACAAGGTGATATTTTCTATTGACCTAGATTGTGCATCTTACTTCGGGGAGACTGTGCAATCCTCCAGTCGCAAAAATACAAAGAATAAAATAAAAAAAGAAATTTCTCTAGGTGAAAACTGCAAGGCGCCTTTTGACAATAAAATAGTAAAAATAAAGGATGTATCCAAAGGTGAAAACCTCTCTGAGGTGCCTAAGGATGGAACATTGGACTGTCTTCCTGTAACATAAGAAAAATCGGCAATGCTCATTGAAGATACCATGGAAGTTAACATAGCTACACCAAAGGACCCCAAAATGGTTCTCCTTACCACATCATTGACAGAAGAAGAAAAACCAAAATTCCAACAATTCTTCTCCAACATAAAGGTTAACTTTGCATGGTCATATGCTGATATGCCAAGCCTAAATCTAGAACTAGTATTGCATCATCTTCCTTTACTTCTAGGCATCAAACTAGTCAAACAAAAGTTAAGAAAAATGCATCCACAAATCACATTATTGGTGAAAGCTGAACTCAAGAAGTTATTAGATGCAGGATTTATAAGATCAATAGACTATGTAGACTGGATATCCAACATTGTACCAGTCACTAAACCCAATGGAAAAATCTGCATCTATACAGATTTTCATGATTTGAACAAGGCATGTCCAAAATATGACTTCCCATTTCTGAATATTGACATGATTGTAGATCTCACAGAAGGATATGAGATGCTTTCCCTTATGGATGGTTTCTTGGGCTATAATCAAATCTGCATTGCAACTGAAGATCAACACAAAACAACTTTTACCTGTCCTTGGGGGACATACTATTGGAATGTCATGCCTTTTGGTCTAAAGAATGCGGGTGCCACATACCAAAGAGCAATGACAAAAATATTCCATGATCTCATCCATACACTGATGGAAGATTATGTGGATGACCTCTTGGCCAAATCACTGACATGGAAGGATCATCTCAGGGTACTGGACGAAAATTGTAGGCGGCTACAAGAATACAAGGTTCGATTGAACCCAAAAAAATGTGTCTTTGGAGTTACTTTAGGCAAGCTATTAGGTTATATAGTGTAAAGGAGAGGCATAGAATTTGATCCTACTAAAGTGAAAGCAATCCTAGACATGCCTCCCCCAGAAGGAATTAGCGAGTTGAGAACACTTCGGGGTAGGTTACAGTTCATTCGACACTTCATTGCACAGTTGGCAAATAAGTGTCAACCATTTCAGTACCTGTTGCGCAAAAGTACCCCCTTTGTATGGACAGACAAATGCCAAACAACTTTCCAACAAATCAAATAGTATTTATTGACACCACCTGACTTAATTCTGCCCATTAAAGGCAATTTATTGATCCTGTATGTCTCTACAACTACCAATGCACTGGGGGCATTATTGGCACAAAATGACTATGAAGAAAAAGAAAGAGTCATATACTATATCAGTCGCACACTGATAGGATATGAACTTAATTATACATTTGTGGAACATTCTTGTCTCGCAGTTGTCTTTGCGGCCCATAAATTAAGACACTACATGTTGAACCACCAAACATAGTTGGTAGCAAAGATTGATCCACTAACGTATCTCCTAAGTCGGACAACATTGATAGGCCGATTAGCAAAGTGGGTCATGATTTTGAGTGAATATGACATACAATACGTTGAGCGCAAGGCAATAAAAGGGCAGGCAATAGCGGATAAACTTGAAAATGCACCCATCCAAGGCACTCGTCCATTGATAACTGATTTATTGGATGAGTCTATCTTTCATGCAGAGCCTACATCACCTTGGAAATTTTATTTTGATGAGTCTCACAGTGGTCACAGGTCAGGAGTCGGTATCTTTTTCATCACACAGCAAGAGGATTCATTTCCTAAGGTATTCTAGATCACCTTTCCTTGTACTAATAACATTGTAGAATACGAAGCACTAGTCACAAGACTCAGGGTGGCCATTAATGGAAAATTCAGACATTGTTAGTCTTTGGAGACTCTCAGTTGGTTATCAACCAAGTAAACAATGACTATGAGACAAAGGATGAAAAATTGTTACCTTACAAGAGGATGGTTGATATTTTTATAACATCATTCAATTTCATTTCTTTCAAATAGATCCCTAGGACACAGAATAAGGCAGTCGATGCAATGGTAACTATTGGATCTCTTTTAGACATCCCGAATAATGTGTCACAATTTGAATTCTTAGTGGAACAACTATTGATGCCTACATATGACATACCAGAGTTAGAAATGTTTTGCGACATTGTTGGTCCTAGTTCGCCTTGGTACCAGGACATCTATGATTATCTTAAGTCCCAAACCCTACCACCCAACCTCTCCAATAACCAGAGAAATTCCTTTATAAGAAAAGTCACCTGATACACCATTGTCAGTGACACGGTCCTCTACCGCTGTAGCTTTGACAATACCCTTCTTCATTGTCTCGACACTGATGAAACACAAACAACCTTGCAAGAGGTACATGAGGGTATATGCGGATCTCATTCGAGGGGCCCAACTCTAGCCAAAAAAGTTACTAGACTGGGGTATTACTAGTCAACAATAGAGAAAGATGCACTTCAGTTTGTTACAACATGTCAGAAATGCCAAGTACATAGTGACCTAATCCATGCACCTGCACAAGAGCTAAGACCGATCACTTCTCCATGGCCCTTTGCACAATGGGGACTTGACCTCATGGGAAAAATCCATCCATCCTCCTCCAACAGCCATAAGTTCATCATCGCAGCCACTGAGTACTTTACTAAGTGGATTGAAGTCGTCCCTCTCACTTACATCACCGACAAGCAAATCTCAAATTTTATCCTTAATTACATCATTTGTCAATATGGTTTTCCATAGTCCATCGCCACTGATAAATATTGTCCATTAAAAAATCAGGACATTCGTGAACTCTGTGAGCGATTCCACATTCAACACCATTTTTCCACCCCATATTATCCGCAAGGCAACGGTCAAGCTAAGGCATCAAATAAAACAATTCTTTGCATTCTTAAGAAGATCATCAATGATGCTAGTCGAGATTGGCATTTACAACTCAATCTCGCCTTGTGGGCTTACTGAACCAGCATTTGTACACCTACTAGAGCCACTCCATTTTCTTTGGTCTACGGATCTGAGGCCATATTGCCCATTGAGGTAGAAATTCCTTCTCTCTGAGTCTCCTTGAAGGGATTGATTGATGATGAAGAATATAGACAGTCTCACCTACATGAGCTAGAAATGCTACAAGAAAGAAGAAAAAATACCTTGAACCATTTACAGGCATACCAAAATTGTCTATGTAGGAGCTATAACAAAAGAGTGATGGTCAGAAATTTTGAAATTGGTGACTTGGTCCTCATGCAGAAACCAAGAAATTAGGCTGATCATGAGAAGCTTGGAAAGTTTGAGCCTAATTGGCTCGGTCCTGATATCATTACTACAACATTCGGTTTTGGAGCTTATCAGCTAGCCACACCTGATGGAAAACAATTGACAGAACCCATAAATAGCCTACATCTGTGAAATTTCTACACATAGCATCAAAGAGCTTGGCTAAAAACCTAAAAAATACAAAAATATTGAAAAATCAAAA
The DNA here is from genome assembly GCA_007115665.2 of Sequoiadendron giganteum. Lineage (NCBI taxonomy): Eukaryota > Viridiplantae > Streptophyta > Pinopsida > Cupressales > Cupressaceae > Sequoiadendron > Sequoiadendron giganteum. The sequence continues at coordinate 429,984,581 of CM021110.1, read as the reverse complement.
AAATCATTACCTTGATGAAAACCTGGCAAACAGGCATCTTGGTAACACCAAAAAAATCAAAAAAATAGCAAAAATAGTAAAAAGAAACAATAGTGAAAACTTGGCAAATAGGCGCTTTGGATAAGTACCATGGTGAAAACCTAGCAAACAGGCATCATGCATAGTCAATCATTGCTCCACCATCTACTATTTATTATAATCGACCTCTTTGTGTAACCACGACATCCCGACACATCCATGACACTTGCCATCAGTCCTAAAATTTTCGTCCATGGCTAGCAATGGTTGACATGCCTTGCATATCCTTTCCTTTTATTCCACGTATGCCCTTTCCCACATCTTAGGTAGTCTCTGACCTACCTGGGGGCAATACCTCTATCATTTCACTATAGTGGATATCACACATGGTCCTGACATTCGCAAAAAGTCTTGAAAAATCTCTAAAAAAGATCCTAAAAATTGCAAAAAGTCATGAAAAAATTCTTAATTTTTTTTTTTTTTGAAAAAGGTCCTGAAAAAAGTAAAAAAAATTGCAAAAGGTCCTAAAAAAATCCTTAAAAAATTGGAAAATTTCCTAGAGAAAACGCAAAAACATTCAAATCAATGTCAAAATCCCAAAAATAGAGTCAAAGTCACTAACATCTTGTCAAGTCAGTCACGTCAGTCAATCTTTCTCCTGGTCTGAACTACGTTGTCTCTATGCATTTGCTACATAGGCAAGATTCATATTTGAAGCCTTGAGACATTAGGTCTATCCTTCTAGGTTTTTCATAATAAAATCATGGCTCAAATCCTCTGTCCTTCAGACAAAGTCAATTTGGTCGTGTCGAACTACAAGGTCTCTGAGTGCATGACGTAGGCAAGGCCATCAATCGATGAGCCCCTGAGGCTACACTAGGTCAGTCCATTAGGGTTCATGGCACTGCACTTTCACACATGTCAAATTATTGTCAAATAAAGCAAATCATTCATCACTTCTAAAACAGGCAATCTATCGACAATATGTTTCATCAACATTTCAATCAAACCAGCATATCAACAATGGCATGTAGTCAAACTCTATTAAGACAAATCAACCTGTCAAATTTTTGGGTTCTTCTTTAGATGTGTCCTTGTGAGAAGCAACTCTCATCATTTCTTTATTCTTTTGGATGTGTCATTCCTAAGCATTTTCCTCATCATCTGGCATTTTGGTAGATTCTTCTAACTTCGAGAATCGATCCTCTTGACATCAAAATCATTCAGGATGTGTCCTTCCTGAATATGATATCATTCGACATTTAGCAACCTAATCCCTATCAACTTTGGCATTTCAACACCAACAAACTTGGCATTTTAAACACTTGACAATTTTTTCACCTCGAAAACACTTGGCAAACACTATATGCCTTTTTGATGATTATCATGATATTAGTTATTTACGTCAGAGGAGCCATGACATATCATGATGATCATCCTTGTCATTTTCATCATCCTGCTGCTAGTTTCTCGAGGATGTCCTAACTTCAGGATTTAGAGGAGCAACGACATAGCACGATGATTTTCTTGCCTATTATTTGACTATCATGTGGCTAGTTTCTCTAAGATGTCTTGACATCAGGATTTAGAGACACAGCAACGTCTCATGACTAGTCGTGTCTGCTTGCGGTTGGTTATGACAAAATGACTAGGGGCAATTATGTTCCTTGTATGCATCATGATCATCCTTGTCTACGAGTGGTTGATCTACGTGATGGTTTGACCTTGCACACTATTGATCTACATCATATCATAGTGTTTGTCGGCCATCATGACATTTTCGCCCAATGATGATTAAGAGAAACAACTATTATAGTACTATGGGAATTGTTGAAGGATTTTGATTTCTACATTAACATGCATATCTTTCTCCGCACTAACATCCATCTTCGTCTTCTCTTCTCTCGTCCTCTAATGATATCCTATGACAAACAAAAACATAGCTGCATACATGATCATACGAGCATTTCATTTCACATTTGCATAAATCAAATACCATAACTCACATTGCATGATAGTATCATTTACATACATCCACCTTTCATACATAAAATCATCATTTTCATTAACATATAGAGAACATAGCATAACACATCGTATAATGCATCCATACATAACCATATCCATAATTACATCTGTAATCATAAAGAACGATATCCATACATCTCATAAATGCGTCCATCTCATCATATAGAATATCATTATTATTAGCATATAAGGTAATACCATCATGGCATATAAAAATCAAACCATCATCATCAATGCATCACATCACATACACATCAAATAAAGCATAGAGCATCATAACACACAAAATCATATAGTCCACATCCAAAATCATCGCATATATATAGCCTCAAAAAGAATATCATGTCACAAAATGAAATCATAGGATATCCCAAAAATGGAGCTCGTAGGCTCAAATGTCAAAATATACAATGTCTCATAGAAATAACAAAGTGCAAATCCTAAGTTGTGCCCCCTCTATCCCATGGAGGTGACCTGTGAGGTGGTTGTTGATGATCAATCACATGAAAAGTAACCTAAATGGGAATAGTGGTTGGATCCTGGCTCTGAGATCCTAAAGGGTCAAGGATGGGAGGTTGGCTCTGCTCTGTCTAGTGTCCTGATGACACCGATCTATGACCATTCCCTGACCTATGGTTGTGACTAAAGGAGTGTCTATGTGAGTTGTGGGATCGATGTCCTGATGACTCTCTAGATGAGGTGGACCCCCAGCACTCGTATGACTATTGTTGTGTGACCTACTGGTGTTGTGTGTTCGGGTACCACTACCTATCTTGTTGTATGATAGGGACAATCTTGGATCCCATCTCTCTAGTGGTACGGCCTGCTCATATAACAATCTATAGTGGCCCCTGCTCTCGCTCATCCTATCCAACTCTCTAGCCATGTCTCCTGATGGTATGTGCATAACTGGGCAAACTCTCACATCCAAGTCTCAACCTCCTATTGCTTGATGACAGCCTGATCCCTCTCCACCCTCACAACCTCTAGCTTTGTTGCCAAGTCCTTGTTCTAAGACAAGGCTGCATCTAATCTGCTCTGAAGGTCTACAAGCCTCTAATCCACAGTGGCATCCACCGACAAAGTGGGTGGTTTGTCCCCCTCCTCCTCACCCTCTACCATCCACTCACACAGTCTCCTCTCAGCCTCATCCTCCCCCTCCTCTGACTCCTCCCTCTCCTCCTCCCTCTCCTCCTCTCCTTGAACCTCCTCCACATCAATGTTAAGAGGATGGTGCTCGACAAAAATATCCTCCTCTCCTAGCTGCTCTCCCTCTCCTCTAGCCTTCACCTCCTCTCTCCTAACATCCTCCTCTCTAAACCTCAACCTCCTCCTCTCCTCTAGCCTTCGCCTCCTCCCTCTCTGGCTTCTCTCCCTCCTCAACCTCCTCCCTAATGGGTGACAATGGTGCACCACCCACTTGATGTCTAACTCTCCTAGGTTGCCTCCACTCTCCATCACCCCTCCTCCTCCCACCCCTACCACCACCTCCATCATCCCCACTGTCTCTCCCTCCATCTCCCTGACCACCGTCTCTCCCTCTAGCCCCTTGACCACCATCTCTCCCTCCATCTCTACCACCCTGACCTCCCCTCCGCACCCATGGACTAACTGATCTACAATCAATAGGAGTCAGACCATCTGGGTTTGTCAAAGGAATGGGCCTATGAACCTATCACTAGGCATCATACTCAACAGATGTCCCTACATCTATTGGACCTCCACTCCAACCCCAATGTTGTGCAACCAAGCTATCAATATACTGCTCAGTCATTGCCACTATTATCGGTGGCCCTCATACAGTCTCTCTAGATGATCATGCATACTTTTTTGTCCCCACAAGAACAACCTGTTGCTCACCAAACTATTGTAGTACCCATTGTGGTAGGTACATCTCAATGATATGCTGACTTTGCACTATGCAACCAATCAGGTATCTGAACTGTCTGCAAAAGGAAAGATGGCCATCCTCATCTAGCCACTGGGCACAATCTTTGTATGGCCTCCAGGAAAATCTAACCAATGTGTTGATCCAATGTCGCTAGTACCCGGTGTGATCTCCTAAAATGTTAAGTCCTAATATGAGATGCTAAAAAAAATAATGATGCAATAAAAAGAAATAGCACAAAGAAGACACCTCAATGATTAGCCTAAGAAATGATAAACATGAAAGCAAGATGAAACAAATTAAGATTGGTTATACCTTCATGTTGCTTCTTCCTTGGTTGGCCCTTTGATCTTTGAAGATTTGTGTGCTCTTTGGATGACAAGCTAAATTAAATATGCAAAGTTATATGCAAGATGGGTGAAGACATGGTAATGGTTAGATGTTAAATGCTATGGTGGATGAGAGCTTCAAATGGAAATTTTGCAAGAGTTTTGATAGCAAAAGATTGATTTCCAAAATAAGAGGAAGGAGGGGGTATTTATAGAGGGATTTGAATTCTCTAGAGAATTCGATGATTGAGATTAATCCATCAAAGCCAAGATGACGGGCTATGGTGAGTTAAGGACTCACAACCCCTCACATCTTGACATGTGGAATGTGAGATGGCCTAGGGTGAGATGATGTGGGAATGAGGTGGAAGAGAGGTACATGAGGTGGAGGAAGGACAAGTACCTTGTAGATACCTTGGGGGATGAGAAGATTCCTTGGAGGAATAAAAGTGAATTAAAAATTCACAATGATTGGAAGAATCTAGTGGATAAGAGAGGGTTTCCAAAAAGGTGGGGATTTGCCACATGTGAATGATGTGACAAGTCCAAGGTTCTAGAAGACTTTGGCACATGTGATGTGACAAGTCAAAGGTTCTAGAATTTTGTATGGAGAAGAGAAGATTCCTTGGAGGAATAAAAGTGAATTAAAAATTCACATGGGGAAAAGAGGAGCCTTGGATGAAAAAAAAGGAATTAAAAATTCCTTGGGGGATGGGGAGAGTTGACCAAGGTACTAACTGATCAATAATTAGAAGATAATTAGTGGTTAATAAGGATTAGAAGCCAACTTGCAAAAGTTGGAGGATGTGACACATCCTAATCAAGGATTAGGCATGTGCACATCCCTAATGAAGAGATTAAGATTAAGTGAAGGATGTGACATGTGAAGAATTTAAATAAATGTCATATTTATTTAATTCATTTGATGAAAGGGGAATTAAAGGGGTAAGGTATTTAATTATTTAACTAGATACCTTAGGAATTAGAGGAACTTTAGAGGTATTAATTAAATAATAGTGTTATTATTTAATTAATGCGGATAAGGGGATATTTAGACAAAAAAGGGGTAAATTTGGATAAATGAAGTGTCCAAATTTAGGTGTCTACACCCGATATCTCCTACGCAGGTCTAGCTAACTGAACCAACATATAGGTAAACATAGGGCATATCGTTGCCCAACTATTGAATTTGTACTAGTGGGAAAAAGACGGGAATGCGCTCCCATGCCCAAATCATGAGTAACGTGGTGCCATAGCTAATACTTTGTCCGTATTGATATACAACCTCATGTAACTGATAATACAACATAGACAACAAGCAGAGCCCCCAAGCAAACATTGTCCTCTGACTATGCATATGAACAAGTACATCCCCCCATCCTATGGGAAACCCATGTCCACGGTGATCTGGAATCATAACTCTGACAATCAATGTCATAAGCATTGCATCCCACTGTGGATAGTGGTCAGCCACGAACTCCCATCCGATCTCATATCCATGAATGCCTAAACCTGTACCATCTACATCCTCGTACATCTCTCCTAGGGCCTGTCACCCTCTATGTGGATCATATACTACCCTCTCTCCACCAATCGGGATGTGTAGGATATGGTACACATCCTCCAAGGTAATAGTGGCCTCTCCTGTGGATAAGTGAAAAGAGCATGTCTCTGAGTGCCATCTCTCGTAGAATGTTGTCAATAATCCCCTATTTGCCTGAATAATGGGCATGTAGGTGACATAATATAAACCCAATCTCATCAACCGTTGTCTCTCCCAGTCGCTCAATTGATCCCTAAAAGAAAAAGTAGCAAGTCTAAACTCTTGCGTATAGATAGGCACTAATCGTTTATGCACACATAGAAACAATGGTTAGCACAAATGGATTAGAAATTCAATACATTATTACTATCTGAGAAATAAAAAATGCATCTAAAAAAAGAGTCTACACTAAGTCAACTCTAGTCAACCTTGGTCAACTACAATTACGTCGCATTGACTGCAATTACGTCGCACTAAGTCACATGCGGCTTTGCATTTCGCAGTTGTGTCACACTTTTGTGGATGCGTCATTTCAGCTAGCAATTATAAACCTTTGCTATGATTGTGTCTTTCGATATGGCAATTACATCATTGTATAACAATTGTGTCATTTGCCATGGCGATTGCATTGCAATATCACACTTGTGTCGCTAATCATCGTGCTTGCATTGCATTTTGACACTTGCATCGTTTTCCCTATTGCTTGTGCACTTTTAAACCTAAACCTACCCACCCATTACACTTGTGTCGCAACGCAATCAAATGCGCCGAACGTGTAGGCATTTGCGGTTTACATGATGGCATTTGCATCGCAACGCATTTATTTTTGACCTCTAAACCCTAATAAATGCACGGAAATCAATATAATTAAAATCCAGATGGGGTACTTACCGGTGCCTCTACACCCTTGGGTTGTCAGAATTTTGCACGCAATAGCAATAGTGGTCTGTCACGAGAATCACCATCTTCTTTGTGCGCTCTGATCTCCAAATTTCTGAATAACAAATGTGAAAATGACACTTGGTTTGGCTTTTTCAACTTATTTATAGGTTGAAAATTAGGGTTTGACCTGATGGGTTTGTAATGGAGGCTCATTTGACCACCTTTGACTGGAATTTTCACTAGCTTAGCGTCCTCCATTTTTAAAACCAATCATACCGTTGGTTTTCTGACCATTCATTTAGCTTATCGGGACACTTTCCAAAAAATTTTAACCTCGGGCCAAAATTCGAAAAAAAATCCCAAGGGGGCATAAGCACTCTATACCTTCACTGGGGCATATCTTTGACTTGTTTTCTTTGCCATAAAGCAATAAACTGCATTATGACAAAGAGGGGAAAAATGTAGACACTTAAAATTGACCTAGGCCTGCGAACTCAATTTTATCATCAATTCTTCTATACATAATTTAATTATGTCACTCTAATTAATTCAACTATTAATTGAATAATGACTAATTATTTAATTAATTCATCTCTCTTATTCCTCTTGATTATTTAAATAGATTAATTTTATTTAAATACGTCACTAATGCCTAAAGTCCATTTTAAATTAAATAAATTATTAAATTTATTTAATCCACTATTCCCTCTTGATTATTTAAATATGTCTCTAACATTAAAGTCCTCTCATAATTAAATAAATCCCCCACAATTTATTTAATTATTAATTCACTTCTTTCACATTTAAATAATTTAAATTAATTATTTAATAGTCTCTCATAATTCATTTCTAAATTTAAATAAAATTCATTTATTTAAATTTATCTCTCCTCAAGTAAATAAAATAATTATTATTTACTGTCACATGAATTCACCATTTTGCAATTAATTTAAAATATTAATTTCAAAATAGCATTTCTCTCCACAAATTAAGTTATTTCTAAAATAACTTGATTTTCTAACTCATCCTTTTCCACTTACTAATTTGTATCTCACTGTCACAACTATTCTCTTTCCTTGATTTAATTTCTTAAATTAAATCTCATCCACTCAATTTGAATTTAACCCTAACATTGCCCTAACCCTAATTAAGGCGTTGTTATTTTGAATCTTGACCACAGATTCTAGGGCATTTCTCAATCTTTGATCTCGTCCGTCCATCCAAAATTGCATTTTTTATAAAATGCCAATTTTGTCCTCATTTTAACATCTCTTAATCTCTTAGCATCTTGTAATCTCTTGAATCTTTACATTCTCTTGAGTTTTTGTCATTTGGCTATTTAGTTTTGCATGTAGGATTGATTTTCTCTTGCACAAGTACTAAAATCCTTGAACACTTGCTCAGGGCTAGTCCATAGTTTAGATTTGTTCATCAAAATCTGAGGGCAATTTCATATTTCAGAAAACTATAAGGAGCAATGGAAGTCATCCATGGAGGATGAAGGACTTGGGTGAGATCATTTCACTCACTTCTTTATTTATTCCTTTTCTTTTCATTGTTTATTGTGGATTTATATGTTTGCATGTGAGTTGCTAACCTTTATCTTGCAGAAAAAATCCATAGTTACACAAGCAATATGGTTGTCAAGTTTTATAAAGGGAGAACATCATTTGATCACTTTATCACCAACCATAGACCAAACAATCTCCCCCATTCATCTTCCTATTAGAAGTGAATTAACACTTAGATGAGGGTGGTAGATGTTGACATATAGTTAGACCATTACCAAATTTTTGAATCAAGTGTATGTATATACAATCACTACATTTATTTAATCATGCAAACCCATGATATACTCTAGCTATTAATGACTTGTTAATATGCAATCCCAAGAGTTTAGTAAAATAATAATGCATATAGCTATAACATCACTTTGGCCAAACCATTTAATTATAAATCACAAATAAATGTGGATCATATATCCCTAACACTGCTATCTCTTACTTGAAAAATCCAAAATGATTATTGTGGATCAAATCCATGCTTTTGAGATATGTGCCCTAGCACCTCATTAGACACAACTATATAAGTTGGGCATCTAACTCTGGCCTTCTCGTTTACTTTGGAACCTTGGAAAGATTTAGTTTATATATATGGGCCTTCCCTGCTAGTGACACATGGCACCCCTGCGCTCACCTGCTGCAAGTAATGCTTGGTTATTTTTAGAGGAAACACCAAGAAGCCATGTGGTTGCTTTGGTGCAATAATCTCATTAAAAATGGGCAAGTGCAAAAGGATGAGCAGCAACCTCTGTGTGGCATTTTTGCGTGCTTCGAAGAGTGAAAAATTCCCCTTTGTAGGAAAAGGATGCACCATTAGCTAGATGCCATAAACAAATTGAGTGTGGCATGCATCAGCATCAGGAGATCACTAAGCATTAAGGTAGTGCCATGCCTGGGATCTACTAATCGTATATGTGGGCACATCAAAACATTTCTAGGGTCACATTCTATTACTAGAACTTCATTATGGAAGCAAGTGGAAGACTCCAAGTGTCATGTTTTCTTGACCTTGAGAGTCCCAAACATGCAAAGTAGTGATTCCTATATATTTAGGGGGTGTTATCTTTGTGATGTGAATGAATCTCTAGGCAATAGATTTATTAACTATCTTCTGGTGATAATAGCATTGTAATATTTTAGTTTCGAATAGAGATCACAGTGATTTTTGTTTTCATTTCAAAGACCTTAATAGGTGCCCCTTGCAGGAAGGATTAAATATTTTGTATTTTTCCTTTGGGCCTTTGCAATTTTTTCTCCACAGAAACAATAAAGAGGATGTGGTGTTCTGTATCAAGCTATGTGAAAATCATGGATGTCTATTATTTCTATTCATTGCTTCTATAGTATAAACTTATGATAATATTGTGGGCTTTGAATCACGCATCCGTTCTTTTAAATTTCTTGTAATATTTCAAAGGTTTTTATCTATATTATGCAAGTTAGGAGTGAATCACAAAAGTGTTTTTGACATATCGCCTTAGTTTTATTTTAGTTTTCTTGCTTTTCCTTCTTCCCCTTTTCTCCTAAAACACTCAAAGAGTTGACTTCTAAAATCTCAGAGGCCACTTCACAAATAGAAAAATTAATTCCCACAGATCTATGAAACTTCCCATATGATGTTGCTTGCCTAGAGAAAAGGTTTTAAGCAACAACGGTTCCTTTTCTGGCATGCCTGGTGGGACCTATTCAAACTTGACTAGAAGTTGGATTTTATGATTGAAGCCCTATTACAAGGTCATTTGCAGCACAATATGTAGGTTTATTGCACTATCACCTCTTATGGTTGTAACTCACCAAAGAGCCACAGGTTCAAATACAACACAACAATTGAAGGCAAAAGTAGTCATCCCAGAACAACATCGAGGATTAGTAAGTTTCTTCAATAACTTTCATTTCATTTTAGGAACCTTAAAAACACATACTACTATGTCTTAAAAGTGGAAATATACATAATTATTTTCCACTATTAATACCTTAGAGGAAAGTGATTGCAATTTTAGATCTTGTCAGATCAAACCAATTTCAGTAGCATTATAGCACATACACATATAGATAAAAAAATCAAATAAAAGAATAATGAAATACATAAGGGAGAAGAAACACCAGATTTATGTGGGGAAAAGCATTTCGGGTATTACTCTGAAATATAGAACCATTGTATTATTCAGCAACAAGAGTACAAGTTACAATACAATATCAATCTCATTCCCTTTACAAGAGATTTACATCTTGTTCCATCTATGGAGAAAATCCTATAACATAACCCTTGTGAATAGCACTCTCATCTCTCTGACTCCTCTAGCAACACCTATAATTATATAGTTTTCAGTGCATAAAAACATCTCAAATTCCACACCCATGCATGAACATACAACATAAAAGGAATCACATGCAATAACATGCACATGCAAAAAAATGCACTTTAAAAGGTGACCACATTCCAAGTTAACTCAACTTGAAATATAAATATGCTTATATGCATAGCTCAATTTGCATTTAGCAACATCCAATCTTGACTTTTCAGTTGTACTTATCAAAGATTTACACAATTAATCCAATTAATTAAATATTTATCCCAAATACTAATGCTAGGACTCAAAGGTTGAACACCTTAATCCTAACATTCTCCCACTTGTCGAAGACTTGCCAAGATTCCATGGAACCAGCAAGAACAAACTACTAAGAGTCAAACCAATGTAAAAACATCACTAGCAGACATAAATTCAACCACATGAATCTTCAACCATTCTCTCATGCTCCAACAAGACATTTGCATCAACATCCAAGATGTCCACCATCTCAAGCAACAATTCCTATCATCCTCCAATCTACCACCCATGGAAGAAAAGGAGCAAGACAAGGTGTATATGCACCAGTCCAAAGAGAACAAACATTATATCCAGCTAATCACGAAGGATACAGAATACTACCACAACTCCATTGTGCTCATGAGTTATAGAGAAGCATCAACCAAATCCAAACCCGTAACCAGAACACAACTCATAAGCTAAAGAATCCTCCAGAGAAAAAGATAAAACATCAGTCAAAAAAACAACCAAAAGTTGGTTGCTCTCATCCAACTGATAAACCCACATGACCAAAATTTAGCACCCACAACAAATGTTAATCCATCTAGTCAACCATACCTCAAAGGTATACACTATATTATAAAACTTGTGCCAACAACATATCCAACCCATAAACCTCGATCATAAGCTTCCAGTGGACCAAAGAGTCAACAAAGACAAACACCTTCGGGAACTCCCACTGCATGGGTAATATTGAACCTGTAAAGGTCAAGGCATACAGAGTCTACCAATGACAACACATATAAAGTGGAACCATGTAGTATCAAGGACCACCCATAACGATATACAAATCTTGTATCAACACTACTACAAGAAACATCTCTCTCAACAATGTCCACAACTCTCTCAAGTTATTCACATCCAATAGAAGAAAGAGATATAGGAACCTCCATTTCATCACCAACTGACAACATATGACCACAAACTAATGATCACAATAGCTTGACACATAATCTCACATCCAAATTCATGTGAATCTGGACGTAAAGGATGAACAACAAAACCAAAGAGAGAAACCATAAATCATAAATATGCATCATGTCCTTCTACATACACCTCTAAATTATAGTTGTGTCAAGTATGATCTCCTCCACAAACCAAGAGAAAAGCTATGACAACACCCAAAACCATTTAATCTCAAGAGATCAAACACAAAATATGTATCATGTAACCACATGGATGTAAGCTTCTCAAACCAAGAATATCAAATTATTCCATTTCCTATTTCAAGAAATTAGCCCACTATCATCTCCTCAACTCCTAATAAATAGCATCACAATGTCAACTCATATGCACAATGAGATAGCCATGTTAAATATATCTCATACTGAATCCTCCAAAGCCATCTGACCATAGCTTAAGATCCATACCTATGAAAGATAATCATAACACCTAAAAGGAACAATGATTTATTCCTCTCAAGTAACAAACTTCCAAGTAGAACAAGAGTGGGGAATGAGAATGCTCCTCCAAGACATCCAATTCATCATGACTTACCCAAGAGAAATCTCCTCATCAATCTATGTTGAACTCATTTTCAACCAAGGTGTAGGCTCCTCGGACTTCCAGTTGAGATCTCATCAAGAGTACCCATCTCAACCACATGACTCTCATCATAGGAGAACACCAAGCCTCACATATTTCTATATGCATCTATGAGTAACAACCATCGATCAACCCATGCTAAGCTCCAAATTCAACAAAGAAATCTCATGAAGCTCTCAATCACATGACCAATGTACTCCAAACACAAAGAACCACTAGACCATTATCAAAGCTCCAATAAGAATAATCATCAACTTGAACCAATCATGAAACCATGATCTAAACATCCCCCTTTGGAGATCACATGCTCCAAGTGAACACAACATAGTCTCAAGAGCAATGTGTCATGCCAAAACTCTAATCTAGAATCAAGAGTATATCATGACATAATAGCACCATACTCTAAACCAACATGACATGTCAAGCATCACCAACACCTCAAATCAAAGACCACAAGCTTCCTCCATGGCTCTAAGATATTACACATCTTCAATACCATGAAGATGACCCATCTCCAAATAGTTTCCATGCAAATATGAAAGAACCCTTTTGCAGCAACAAGATCTAAGAGCTCCTTCTAGTAACATCTGCAACACTAAAGAAGATCATCCATCACCAACTAATGAATCTACAATCACTGCTAAAGCTCCCACTGAACTGTGACAATTGAGCTCTCCAAGAATCATGAGAAAACATCTCCTAATCTAAATATCCTCTAGGTCCACACAACAACATATCCATCTAATAATAATACCAAGTGGCACCAAGATCTCCAAACCAAGGAAATACATCGTCACTATCAAAATGTTACACAAATTTGTGTATCCAATCTATTCATGACATCATGATACACATGCTACAAGTCCCCATAACTGACTATCCAAGTACTCAATAGCATCCATTCTCTCATCCCAAAGAAACAAACCATTGCACAAATGGCCACAAAAAAGGCCAACTGATACAGTCTAAATCAACACTGAATCAACCTCATGGATATAGAAAACCCATATTTGAGTTATCCCATTGCAATCAATAGGTTGTACACACCTAAAAAAGTACAACAACTTGTAGATTCAATACACTGAAACATGCAAACCCATCATTGCACTAGTAATCAGCAAATTGAGATTCAAAAAGAATAGCCATGTATACCACATGATTCAAACACCAGATTACACAGAAATATGATTCACCAAACAAGTCCACAACCTAATCACCATAGTTTAGGAACACTCACATGCAGTAACATGCAAGCACATGCAAGCAACATGTGAGCCCATGCAAGTACACACAACACACATACAAGTACATGCAAGTAACTACCACAAAAATATTGAGTGACTGATCACATACCAACATCTTCATACAAAGAAGATAAGTACACCTCCTCTCACCATGCATGAAGCATGCATGCAAAAATACAACCATCTTACATCCATAATCATGCCACATCATCTAAAAAAATAGTTCTTCATTAGATCTACATAATCACATGTTTTTCTTGACCAAATAAAAGCTGCAAAACCACTATGTTCAAGAACACCCATGCACACCCATATCCATTTCACATTTAGAAGACTCAAAAGTATAAAAAGAACCATAATGGTTGAACCAAAAAAATAGACTATCATGAGTGAGCATCACCATAGATTTTCTTGGAAGATCTTTAAAACCCTCATATCCAAGGAACATGTATCTAAGCCATGCAAGTACAAAGCATCCATAAATGGAAAAAGCAGTTTAGGAACTCTAGGCCTATTTCAGACCAACTCCACATCCACCACATGCACATACATGCAAGGGAGACAAGTTATTATAGAAGCTTCTAGATCATCAAATGATCAACTCCATAGCCTATGTGCAATTGGGGTAAAAAAAGAAATGCCTTTTAATACCAAGAAAAAGCACCTAGCATAAGCACATTATTCCATAGCTAAAAAAAACACAATCTTCTCCATGTCACCAAGGAGCCTCTCACATAGACACAAAATATGAAATTTTTGTTGTAACACAACCACAAAGTGAAAAAGAACACCCCATACACCAAGATTATTTTGTTGAGCCTATCAAGAGCTCCAGATCGACATCATCTCAATGTGATCAACTCTTCTCTTTGTCTTCATCATCCTTCTTCGTGTCCGTTATTTCTAGAAACTTAAGCAACTATAAGAATTTCACTCAACAAAGGATTAGCAATCAGCCCCATTCCTCCAAATTTGATTCCCTCAAGCATACAAGGCTAAGGAATCCTAGAAGAAACACCTAGAACTCCAAACATCACATACATCACCGTGTGAGCAGATGCAAGTCACATGCAAGTACATGAAATTGCCTACAACTTACAAATATGCACACACAAGAACAAGCAAATCCAAAACTGGGCTCTGATGCCAATTGAAGGGAAAAGAGGTCATCCCATAAGAACATCCAGGATCAGTAATGTTGTGCATATTTTGCACACACACCCCGTCGTAGGCAGGGACCCTCTTTTTTCGCTCCCGGTGGGCTTCTTTACTCTCGCCTCATTTTGCGTGCCCCTCATTTTGTTGTCCTAGTTGGTCAATGTGCCCATCAAAGTCTCATTTTTTGTTGACCATATTTTGCCCCCGAAATAAAAAGTGGTTAAGTCTTGGGTTTTTCGAGCTTCGCCCCCCTGCTCGCTCAATTCAATTTTTCCTTCATTCTTCAACTTTGGGGATAGATTTCTTATGGATTTTGGATGTTTTTGTGGTGCCTAAGTGAACTGACAAGGTTTCATTAAGTTTTAGGAAGTTTTGAAAATTACAAAACTGTGTTTCTGCAGCAACATTCCTGCAACAGCATTCCTACAGCGGCATTTCGGTCTCATGTTTCTGGAACGTACAAGCACACCTCCAAATCAAAAACGGACTTCGATCCAGATACTAAAACGGGGTCTTATCCTCCCCTAGATTTTCAAATTCCAAATTTGCATGCGGGAAGTACCATCTGGAGTTCCGTGCTTTGTCGGCCGTTTCAAAACAGCATTCCTACAACGGCATTCCGACCTCATGTTTCCGGAATATACAAGCACACCTCCAAATCAGAAACAGACTTTGACCCAGATGGTAAAAATGGATCTTATCCCCCTTTGACCTTTCAAATTTCAAATTTTTATCCGGGAGATACCATCTGGAGATCCATACTCTCGTGATCATTTTCAAAACAGAATTTCCAAAACGGCATTCCGAGATCCAATCTCCGGAATGTCCAAGCGCACCTCAAATTTGAAAACGGACTTCAACCCAGATGGTAAAAATGGATCTTATCCTTCTCTAAACTTTCAAATTTTAAATTTATAGCCCGGAAGTACCATCCGGAGTTCCGTACTCTCGCGGCCATTTTTAAAACAAAATTTCCAGAATGGCATTTCGAGCTCCAATCTCCGGAACGTCCAAGCGCACCTCTGATTTGAAAACGGACTTCAACCCAGAAGGTAAAAATGGATATTATCGTCCTCTGACCTTTCAAATTTCAAATTTACAGCATGGAAGTACCATCCGGAGTTTCGTGCTCTCGCGGCCGTTTTCAAAACAGAATTTCCAAAACGACATTCCGGGCTCCAATCTCCGAACATCCAAGCACACCTTGGATTTGAAAATGGACTTTGACCCAGATGGTAGAAATGGATCTTATCTTCCCCTAACCTTTCAAATTTCAAATTTGCAGCTAGTAGATACCATCCAGAGATCCATGCTCTCGCAGCCGTTTTCAAAACAAAATTTCCAGAACGACATTCCAGGCACCAATCTCCGGAACATCCAAGCGCACCTCCAATTTGAAAACGGACTTCGACCCAGATGGTAGAAATGGATCTTATCCTCCCTTGACCTTTTAAATTTCAAATTTGCAGCCAGGAGATACCATCCGGAGATCCATGCTCTCGTGGCCATTTTCAAAACAGAATTTCCAGAACGGCCCCGGGATCCAATCTTCGGAATGTCCAAGCGCACCTCCGATTTGAAAACGGACTTTGACCCAGATGGTAGAAATAGATCTTATCCTCCTTTGAACTTTCAAATTTCAAATTTTTAGTTGGGAAGTACCATCCAGAGTTTCGTGCTCTCGCGACCATTTTCAAAACAGAATTTATAGAACGGCATTCCGGGCTGCAATCTCCGGAACGTCCACACGCACCTCCGATTTGAAAACGGACTTCGACCCAGATGGTAAAAATGGATCTTATCCTCCTTTGACCTTTCAAATTTCAAATTTGTAGTCAGGAGATACCATCCAGAGATCCATGCTCTCGCAGCCGTTTTCAAAACAGAATTTCCAGAACGGCATTCTGGGATCCAATCTCCAGAACATCCAAGCGCACCTCTGATTTGCAAACAGACTTTGACCCAGATGGCAGAAAATGATTTTATCCTCCCTTGAACTTTCAAATTTCAAATTTGCAGCCGGGAGATACCAGCCGGAGATCAATGCTCTCGCGGTTGTTTTCAAAATAGAATTTCCAGAGCGGCATTCCGGGCTCCAATCTCCAGAACGTCCAAGCGCACCTCCGATTTGAAAATGGACTTCAACCCAGATGGTAAAATGGGGTCTTATCCTCCTTTGGTTTTTCAAATTCCAAAATTTCAACCGAGAAATACCATCCGAAGTTTCGTGCTCCGTCGGCCTTTTCAAAACAGCATTTTAGCCTCTCATTTCCGGTTTCAAGAAGCCTACCATGGGTTCGTCGATAGAACCATTTGATCCAATGAGGAATACTAAAATTACATTGGGAGAAGGTAGCTTTTAGTCATTTTTAGCTACAGTAAAAGGGAAATTAGCTAGAAGGCAAAACTGCTACAGTGACTGACCACTACAAGACAGAATAGGGAAAAGACAACATATGTATTTTAAATTGTTGAATATTGTGGGGTGGGTGAAGCCCTAATGTAATTGAATCTGGGCCACACAATTTAACTCAATCATAGCCATTCATTTGGGCTTTGGTAAACTATAAATAGGGGTCTTCCCCTCATTTGTAGTTGTTGGAGAGCTATTGTAAAAACATTCTGCAGCAATAGAAAGTAGCATTGCATGATCTATGGGTGTTACTTTTGAGTTTGTTCATTATGTGTGCATGGTTCTACCTTCCAAGTTAGTTTTAGTTGTATTTTATTGAATGGAAGTGGTAATGGTGATTGTTGTTAGAGTATTTGATGAATTTTCAGCCCATACTTTTGACACTTGTTGATGGCAAGCTGCTGTGCAAAGTTAGCCTGGGCTTTTTTATTTGATTGCTGCAACTTAGTTCACTTGCATGTTCATGTTGTTTGTGTGCAAACTAAAAATCTGCAGTCCTTAGAAGATTGCACTAGTTTTGTGTAACTGTAGGATCCTCTTGGCCAAGCAAAACCCAGTTTAGGGAGTTTGTCTACAGTAGCAGCCTCCATGATCATTGTTCATTCGTAGTTTCAAATCTAGGAACCTTTTCTCTTCCCTGCCCTTTTTCCTTTTTTTTAATAAGTAACCTTAGGCAAGATTCATTTCACATTGTAAAGCTAAATCTGATGTTGAAATGGAGTTCCAGACTGCTGTTTGAACCATCAGCAAACACTCAACAACTTTCCCATCTCAAGAACTCCATTTGTAGATCCAACTTCCCCTCTTTGTAACTCATCTGTAAGTCCACCTTGTGATTCCAGCAAATCACATGAATCAACTAAAATATTCCAAGCATCGTCATGACCTGACATCCAAGAGACCTTGGGATAGTGTTCTGCAATCTGATTGTGGAAAATTATCTTTCAAGAGAGGTAATGCGCCTACGTATTACCTGTGTTGTGAAGTGCATAAAAACACCATCAATAGAACTGGCGCTAGAAGGAGGGCAGAACAAGGACATTGCTTTATTCATCTCACACCCTTCTCCTCCTAACGCCCATCAACGGAACTGGTGCTAGAAGGAGGACAGAACAAGGACATTGTTTCAATCATCTCACGCCCTTCTCCTCCTAACACCCATCAACAGAACTAGTGCTAGAAGGAGGGCGACATGTTGAGGCTACAAAGCTGAAAGATGGCAATCAATAAGAGCACTTTCAAAGAATAAATCTGAGATAGAGTGATCTCTTTTAATGCTGAAACTTAAAATCAAAAAATTTTGAAGGAAAAAAGAAGCTAAGTTGAAATGGAGCAGCATGTACAAATCAACATTTCTTAGCTACATGCAGATTTGAATAGGAGATTGAAGAGACCATTGCAGCAATTTGCATTGGTGGATAGATGTCGGATCCATTGCACTTGCAAGCACAATGAATTGGAGTGTGTAACCTTCTTGAGCAGGATTGAAAGAGTTTTGCAAGGAGAGATTCCCTTTTGGGAAATATATCAGCCTTTAGCTCTTGCAGATCCAGAGGAAGAATTGACAACCATGGCAGCCAAGGCATTTGAAGAGTTGATCCAAGAGTGTCTGGGCTGCAAAGATGGACCAAGATTGGAGGAAGCACTAATGCTAAGTTGGTGCAGATTTCACAATGCACCACATTCAAAATTTACTTATCTATCATGTGCAAACATCATCGCCCAAGTCAAATGCAATTTAAGCATGTTGGAGCAGCCAACTTTCAAGGAGAATGAGTCATCCCATGAGGCAGAAAATCCACCAGCATCTGAAGGACAGAACCTTCAATTCAGACCAAGAAATTCCACAGAAATAGATGCTGGGACAGCAAATGTTGAAGCTGAAAATGAAAAGGAAGAAGCTGATTTCCTTGGGACAGCAGAAAGCTTTGATGAAAGTTCAGCCAGAAGGGAGTTAGAAAGCCTTTCTTCTATCAGCAAAGAGCAGTCCTCCACTCCAGAAGAAGAGTCAATGGAAGTTGATAATGAATCAATGAAGTCTGCAACAGTGTATGTTGGGGTAGCCAATGAAGATGTTGAAAATCAGCAAGAGGAAGAGGTTGATAGCCTTGGGACAACAGAAAGTGATGATGAGGACCCAGTAGCAGAAAGATATGACCAGCTCGTCTCCAGATTAGCAAAGGATTGGTTAAAGCTGAAATGTTAGGTGGATTTGGAGGTATTGCTGTTACCAAATTTATGCAAGCTCCATGATTCATCCCACTCTGAGTTCACGTGCGGACTGTGCCAAGAAGCTGTCCAACAAGTTAGAGAACAAGCAAGGCAACCAAGTACACCACTTCCTGCAATTGCCTCAAGGATGGAAGGTGAGGATCAATAGCCCGAGCCAAGTGACAATTCAGTTGAAGATGGTCCTCAAGAGAATGTTGGGACAACAATAGAAGTAGGATAGCAATATAGTCTCGAGCTTCTGAGCGATGAAGTAGATCAAATAAGAATGTTGTCCACTAGTCATCAAGAATTTCTCCCTCTTCAAGAGTATTTGAGCACCATGGACGATAGGCTTTATGACAAGTCCTTGGGGGAAAATCACATAGTAAATTTTGGCCCCATTGATGAGGTGCCATCAATTGATGACTTCTTTCCATTGGGAGTTGTACTATAGAGGTATGCTCATGCCAAGGAAGAGAACCTCCTAGAAGATGGTAGCGATGAAGACATACTCCTTAAACCTCTGAATGATGATGCACTAGAGTTTCCAGATTAGGAGAGGGGTTCCTTCTCCATTTACAATGATAGTGAACAAGAGGAAATGAGTGAACGTCATGATGAGATGCATGAACAAGAAAGAGAAGAAGACAAAGGCGGGGGTGATAGAATAGCTACCAACAAAGATGAAGCACCCAGTCAACTACAAGATGCAACTTGGAGTCCTTTTGCCATGATCGTTGTGGATCCTCCTTTTTATTCAGATGGCTAGAATAGGACAGATCCACACATGTCATTGTCCCACGATATTGAGCATCATGAAGATAAGATCAACACTTGGGAAAGGAAGTGGGACAACATGTTGCCTTTTCAGGACAACAATCAAGTGGATCTAAAGTTTGCGAATGATCAATGTGGAGAAGTACGTCTTTTTGAAGAACTTCCAAGGGGGATTGCTGATCCCACCCAAGGCGTGGAAGAAGTGTTTGCTTCCTCGTTCGCCCTACCTTATGCAGACTTGATTCCTGGGATGTTGCACCCTCCATCATGCTCGCCCGAGGTTGCTGATGCAAAGACTGATGATGCGATGCTCGCTCTCAATTGTCAAATGTTGCCACCTCCATGTGACGACACCCAAGTTTTATCCTTCCTTCCTCTTGTTAATTTTCATAGCTGCACTTATCATTTTGATTATGGGAATGAGAAAAAATGAACATGTTTATGGATTAATCATGGGTTTAATGAGCCTCTTCAATTGTTGATTCTTCGTGATGTTGAGGTAGAATTTGAATGCTGTCATATTGAATTTATTCCCTCTAAATATAAGGATAAATTTGCATGGTATAGAACTATTACAATTGCCCGTTTGCTTGTGCACGCATTGCAAAATCCAATGGGCATGAGTATCAGTTGGCTTTGCTTGAACATAGTTCTTTGTAAATATCTTTGTATATAACTCGTTTTGAGTAGTGTAGGTTTCCTGTAAATAATCTGCTTTCCTGCTTTCCTTAGGTTAGTTGGTTTGTTGTAGTCTGCTTGCTTTGGGGTGTTTTCTTTTATTGTTTTCTTTCACTGTCTCATTTTGGTGTTTGCTTTTCATTTTCTTTTGTTTGCTCTCGCTTCGCTGCCGCTTTGCTTGGGGTCCCTCTATTTTTGTTGGGTGCATCTGTGCGCACATCAATCATTCTTATTTCCTAGGGCTGTTCTATGTATTTCTTTGTCAAACTCTAATCAAGTTTTTAGAGCGGATGGTGAAGATCTTCTGTTAGTATCAAGTGATCTAGATATTTGATTCAAAGTGGATAAGTCGTTGGCTGGTCTGATTCTGACGTATTCTTGAATCTTATATCTCTCACAAATTTTAAGGATTTGACGGTCACTGTAGGTCCTTTGTTAAGTCTAGTTAAGTGAAAAATCTAAAATTTTGCTCTAGCGCCACTGTGATTCTCAGCCCTGAGCGCGAGCTTCATTGCTTGAGGGTTGAAATAAAAGAACTGAAAAGAGAAAAATAAACAAAAGAAAGAAAGAAAAATATTGAAAATCAAAAGGAAATAAATTCAACTTTTCAGAGGTATACGAGCAACTCTACCAAGGCTATGGACGCCCAGCTGGCAGTAGAGCAATGTTCGAGAGAATCATAGCGACAACCTCATCGGGGCTATGGACGCCTGACTGGCAGCGAGGCAATGTCCCAGATGCTTTTGGAGTTATAATAAACTACGTAGCTTAACTTGATGGAACTTAGGTTCTTGCAGCAACTGAAGGATGGGAATTAACGCAATTGCACACACTTGGATTTTCAGCATACTGAAGGTTGGGTTAACTAGTGGTTTTGATCCTTTGGTTCAGTGTTTGGCTTGCTTTCCCTAGCATGAAGGTCGGAACCAGAGATTCTAGGTTCGTGATTCCATTTTGTCATCGAAATGCTCTAGAGAATTTCCCCCAGCGAAGTCGCCATTTGTTGTGCATATTTTGCACACACGACCCACCGTAGGCAGGGACCCTCTTTTTTCGCTCCCGGTGGGCTTCTTTGCTCTCACCTCATTTTGTGTGCCCCTCATTTTTCTATCCTAGTTGGTCAACGTGCCCTTCAAAGTCTCATTTTTTGTTGACCATATTTTTCCCCCTAAATAAAAAGTGGCTAAGTCTTGGGTTTTTCGAGCTTCGCCCCCCTGCTCGCTCAATTCAATTTTTCCTTCATTCTTTGACTTTGGGGATAGATTTCCTATGGATTTTGGATGTTTTTGTGGTGCCTAAGTGAACTGAAAAGGTTTCATTAAGTTTTGGAAATTTTTTAAAATTCCAAAACTGTGTTTCTGCAGCAGCATTCCTGCAACAACATTCCTAAAACGGCATTCCGGCCTCATGTTTCTGGAACGTATAAGTGCACCTCCAAATCAGAAATGAACTTTGACTTAGATACTAAAATGGGGTCTTATCCTCCCCTGGCTTTTCAAATTCCAAATTTGCATGCAGGAAGTACCATCCAGAGTTTTGTGCTCTATCGGCCATTTCAAAACAGCATTCCTACAATGGCATTCCGGCCTCATGTTTCCAGAATGTACAAGCGCACTTCCAAATCAGAAATGGACTTTGACCCAGATGGTAAAATGGATATTATCCCCCTCTAACCTTTCAAATTTCAAATTTGCAGCTGGGAGATACCATCCGGAGATCCATGCTCTCGCGGCCGTTTTCAAAACAGAATTTCCAGAACGGCATTCTGGGATCCAATCTCCGGAATGTCCAAGCGCACCTCCGATTTGAAAACGGACTTCGAACCAGATGGTAAAAATGGATCTTATCCTTCTCTAAACTTTCAAAGTTCAAATTTTCAGCCGGAAAGTACCATCCAGAGTTCCATGCTCTCACGGCCATTTTCAAAATAGAATTTCAAGAACAGCATTTCGGGCTCCAATTTCTGGAACATCCAAGCACACCTCTGATTTGAAAACGGACTTCAACCCAGATGGTAAAAATGGATCTTATCCTCCTCCGACCTTTCAAATTTCAAATTTACAGCTTGGAAGTACCATTCGGAGTTTCGTGCTCTCGCGGTCATTTTCAAAACATAATTTTCAGAACGGCATTTCGGGCTCCAATCTCTGGAATGTCCAAGCGCACCTTCGATTTGAAAAAGGACTTCGACCCAGATGGTAGAAATGGATCTTATCTTCTTGTGACCTTTCAAATTTCAAATTTTCAGCTGGTAGATACCATCCGGAGATCCATGCTCTCGCAGCCATTTTCAAAATAGAATTTCCAGAACGGCATTTCGGGCTCCAATCTCCGAAACATCCAAACGCACCTCCGATTTGAAAACGGACTTCAACCCAGATGGTAGAAATGGATCTTATCCTCCCTTGATCTTTTAAATTTTAAATTTTCAGCGTGGAGATACCATCCGGAGATCCATGCTCTTGCGGCCGTTTTCAAAACAGAATTTCAAAACGGCATTCTGGGATCCAATCTTCGGAATGTCCAAGCGCACCTCTGATGTGAAAATGGACTTTGACCCAGATGGTAGAAATGGATCTTATCCTCCTCTAACCTTTCAAATTTCAAATTTTCAATTGGGAAGTACCATCTGAAGTTCCGTGCTCTCGTGACCATTTTCAAAACAAAATTTCTAAAACGACATTCCGGGCTCCAATCTTAGGAACATCCAAATGCACCTCCGATTTGAAAATGGACTTCAACCTAGATGGTAGAAATGGATCTTATCCTCCCTTGATCTTTTAAATTTTAAATTTTCAGCCGGGAGATACCATCCGGAGATCCATGCTCTCGCGGCCGTTTTCAAAAAAGAATTTCTAGAATGGCATTCCGGGCTCCAATCTCCGGAATGTCCAAGCGCACCTCCAATTTAAAAATGGACTTCGACCCAGATGGTAAAATGGGGTCTTCTCCTCCCTTGACCTTTCAAATTCCAAAATTTCATCTGATAAATACCATCCGGAGTTCTGTGCTCCGTCAGCCTTTTCAAAACAGCATTTCAGCCTCTCATTTCCGGTTTTAAGAAGCCTGCCATGGGTTCGTTGATAGAACCATTTGATCCAATGAGGAATACTGAAATTCCATTGGGAGAAGGTAGCTTTCAGTCATTTTTAGCTACAGTAAAAGGGAAATTAGCTAGAAGGAAAAACTGCTACAGTGACTGGCCACTACAAGACAGAATAGGGAAAAGACAACATATGTATTTTAAATTGTTGAATATTGTGGGGTAGGTGAAGCCCTAATGTAATTGAATCTGGGCCACACAATTTAACTCAATCATAGCCATTCATTTGGGCTTTGGTAAACTATAAATAGGGGTCTTCCCCTCATTTGTAGTTGTTGGAGAGCTATTGTAAAAACATTCTGCAGCAATAGAAAGCAGCATTGCATGATCTATGGGTGTTACTTTTGAGTTTGTTCATTATGTGTGCATGGTTCTACCTTCCAAGTTAGTTTTAGTTGTATTTTATTGAATGGAAGCGGTAATGGTGATTGTTGTTAGAGTATTTGATGAATTTTCAGCCCATACTTTTGGCACTTGTTGATGGCAAGCTGCTTTGCAAAGTTAGCCTGTGCTTTTTTATTTGATTGCTGCAATTTAGTTCACTTGCATATTCATGTTGTGTGTTTGCAAACTAAAAATATGAAGTCCTTAGAAGATTGCACTGGTTTTGTGTAACTGTAGGATCCTCTTGGCCAAGCAAAACCCAGTTTAGGGAGTTTGTCTACTGTAGTAGCCTCCATGATCACTGTTCATTCGTAGTTTCAAATCTAGGAACCTTTTCTCTTCCCTGCCCTTTTTCCTTTTTTTTAATAAGTAACCTTAGGCAAGGTTCATTGCACATTGTAAAGCTAAATCTGATGTTGAAATGGAGTTCCAGACTACTGTTTGAACCATCAGCAAACACTCAGCAACTTTCCCATCTCAAAAACTCCATTTGTAGATCCAACTTCCCCTCTTTGTAACTCATCTGTAAGTCTACCTTGTGATTCTAGCAAATCACATAAATCAACTGAAATATTCCAAGCATCGTCATGACCTGACATCCGAGAGACCTTGGGATAGTGTTCTGCAATCTGATTGTGGAAAATTGTCTTTCAAGAGAGATAATGCGCCTACGTATTACCTGTGTTGTGAAGTGCATAAAAACACCATCAACAAGTAAGTGTCTTCTATAAAATTAATTTCACTTTAGGAACCTTAAAATCACATACTACTATATGTCTTAAAAGAGGAAACAAACATTTATTTTCCCACTGTTAATACCTTAGAGGAAGTGATTGAAATTTTAAATATTTCTAGATCAAACCAATTTCAATAGCATTATAATAGATACACAAATTCATAAAACAAAATCAAATAGAAGAAGAATGAAAGACAAAAGAGAGAAGAAACACCAGATTTACATGGGGAAAACCCTTTTGAGTAAAAATCCTCACACTCCAAAAGATAGAGCCATTGTATTATTCAAAAACAAGAGCAAAAGTTACAATATAATATTAGGCTTCTGGACTTTACAAGATATTTACATCTTGCTCCATCTCTGGAGAAAATCTAGCAACATAAACCCTATGAATAGCACTTTCATCTCTCTAACTCCTCTAACAACACTTGTATTTATAGATTCTTCAGTGCATAAAATAGAAACATCTCAAAGACCACGTCCATGCATGAAAATTCAACATAAAAGAAAATGCATACAACAACATGCAATGGCATGCAACATGCACATGCAAAAAACACCTTCCAAAAATTTGCACTTCAAAAGGTGACCACATTCAAAGTTAACTCAACTCATAATAGAAATATGCTTATGCACAACTCAATTTACATTTTTTAACATCCAATCTTGACTTTTCTCTTAGGACTTATCAAATATTTGCATAATTAATCTATTTTATTAAATATTTTATCCCAAATAATAATATTAGGACTCAAAGGTTGAGACACCTTAATCCCAACAACAACCACCACAAATAGCTATGTCGGGACCACCAAGAAATTTTGTTACATGGAATAGTGGTATCCTACTTATCCCTCTAGTAGTTTTAGCTACTTGGGATTCTATTCCTGCTAACGCTTTAAAGGTACTCCTAAAGTTCATGGGAGAGAATTTTAAAATCATCACAGAGCATCTTCAAGATGTAGCAATTATATGCAAAGTACATCATGCTATAGAATAAATTATAGCTTTAAGGATACAAGCTACCTCTTTCAAAGGGCGGTCTCTTGACTGGTATAAATCCTTTGCGCCTAACTCCATTGCCACTTAGGATCAACTTGGAGATGCATTCTTTAATTGATTCAATGAAAAGGGAGATTGGTCATCCCTCCTCCAACAACTAATTACTATCAAAAGAGCCCTACAAGAGGCTACCATATATTTTAATACCACGTTCCATAAAACCTAGCAAAGAATCTTGGTTGCGGCTCGCCCACCCGCAAGTATGGCTATTGTCTTTTATCTCAAAGCTTACAACTCAAATATAGTTGTGATGATCTAGTCACTTAGAGGCCAAATGTTGTCGAACACATATGAACTAGTTGTTCAAGCATAAAATAACTTGATAGATGTTTGGAAGCACCCCTCACAATTGTTGATGCTTGTGTTCCCAAAACTGTCAACACTACCACAAGAGGAGGTTCCTAGAATCTCACAAGTGATACCTCCCATGTATGTTTATATCCAGCTACTCAGACAAGTGCAATCACTTCATCATCGCTAGCCGTGGAGATGAATGATATGAAGAACATCCTATGAAATTTTTATTATAAGATAGTAAATCTCAAAAGGTAATAGGCTATGCCTTTGAAGCCCCCTTTTAAGAACTATCAAGTTGGTAGACCACTATATTAGCATAATCAGCACAACCAATACCATGGAGGATAGAGACCGAATCACCAAGACCAACTTGCAAATCAAATCATCCTAATCGATACTCCCCTACAAAAGTTCCCACCAAATCCACATAGGGAATGGTTGTTGGCCAAAACAATTTGGTGGATGATTCAAACTCATGGTTTTTTTGTGCAATGGTGCACATACGCCTCAAAATTTCCCTGGAGGCAATTTATAAGTGTTTCTAAGAAAATAAGACAAGGGAACACACCAAAAATACCTCCTTATGGATACCAATCCCCTAGTGTCAATAATTTCATCTTGATGGCTCAAGTGCAAGGTATGTCCATAGAGAAAGAAGAAGAGATAGACCCAAAACATGTGTTTTTCTCATTGTTGGAAGGAAAGGATACAGTCTTAGTGAATGAGACCACCATAATAAGTGCTTCACAGCTCCAATTAGACTACTACATGTGCTCTAAGAAGAATCTAGTTGAAGCCCAAGAAGCTTTCACAAGGCCTAAGGTTACCTTTGGAAAAAATTCAAGCCCCTAATCATCACCTTCAATATACCAAAAGTGGAGTGATATGATGCAAAATTGAACAAAAGAACCTAAGGTTTGACCTCAAGAGTCATTGAATTTGGTTGAGAAAATGAAGAAGGATCCAACAAATATTTCTCTCTAGGACATTCTATCAATCCTTGAGCAGAAATCTTGATCAAGAGAATCCTATGTAAAGTAATCCACAAGCGAAGCTGGCACAAGCCAAAGAGAGAGATACTAGAAAAAATGCACAACCTCATGTGCCATCTGCGTTCATCAATACCAAAGTAGGGGTAAGTAGAATAAAACCCACCCATTTTTATTTAAATCTCATTGTTGAAGATAAGTTGTTGCACAATTGCATGATTGATTCCAATGTCAGTACTACTATGATGGTCAAAAAAATTGTGGATGCATTGTAGCTTCAGCATGAACCCTTGGATAAGGGGTTAATACAGTTAGACAGGAAAAAGGTTCAGGGGTCATCAAAGCTCTTCCTCTAACCTTGTATTCTTTCCATAGCATTATAGTGCCCCAAGTGGTGGTGGTCATTGACATTCTACCAATCTTTGGACTGTGTTTGTCAAGGGATTTCACAACAAAAATAGGTGGATATTTATCTTTATATTGGTCTCATTTGATCCTACGGACCAAATATGGATCAAAAATAAAGGTGTTATCTAAGACATTAAACCCAAAACACATTGTTTATGGAACCATGATGAATTTTGAGGCACCACATACATTTTTCTCGAAGACAGAGATGTATTTCATAAAAATGCTTGAAGAAGAATCAATGATTGAAAATAGGACCCTAAAAGAAGAAATCCTCATTAATGAGTTCATGAAGAACTTCAATGCCACCAGTATCAAAACATATAATTTATGATGAATACCAAGTCGTCCTTGAGATCATAAAGAAGAAGGAAGATCATAGCAAAGAACCTAAAATTGATTCCAATTTCTAGACCCTACCCTTTGATGGTGTGAAATGTAAAATCGGTTCCAAGGCCAACATATGTTTGGTATCTCCTTGCAGAGTAGAAACCCTCAGAGCTTTTTAGTTCCAATTTACTTGCACCAACAATGATGTTGAATATGAGGCCTTGGTTAATGGCCTAAGCCTTGCTAAATGCATGGGTGTGAGGCAACTAAAAGTGTTAAGAGATTTTGAACTAGTATTGAAACAAGTAAGAGGAACTATAGCTGCCAAGAACATCTACATGAGATCTTACCAACATAGAGTGTGGGATATAATTTAAGCCTTAAATATTCAAATTATCCCAAGGTCAAAGAATATGGAAGAAAATATAATGGTGATGATTGGTTCACAGTTTGACTCGGTGATTAATCTGCTAACGAATGAACATGTGGTGTAGATTATTATCAAACCTGTTATCTCAGACAATGATCAAAACTAGAAAGTGCTTGAAATTGATGAACAAATTTCTATATTCCTCTAGTAGTCATTTGAAATTCACAAAGCAGTTGTAGCCAAAAATTGAGCAAGCCTACAAAGATCAAATCATAAGCTCAAAACCAAAAAACTCCTAAAGGGGTTGATCAACCTCAAGAATCTATTTGATTCTAATGATACTAAGAAGGACAAAAGGAAGCTTTTTGTGAATAAAAGTGATTACTCTGAACTTGATGTGGGAGGCGGAAGAAAATTGAAAGTTGGGAAAGAGGTTTCCCAAAAGGATAAGGGTTTTTTGATATCTTTATGCAATTATTATGAAGGAGTCATGGCTTGGGCCTATGATGACCTAAAAGGGTATGACCGCAAGGTGATCCAACATACCATAGAATTGGTTGAGAAATCTAAAATAGTGCACCAAAGACATGTAGGAGCTGAGATATAGCTCTTAGAACATGTTAGAGCCACTCAAGGACTCAAGCCTCCAAGATCATCTACAAAATCCAACAACAACCTTCCATAAGAGGGAAAAGCAAGAAAATGAAATTGTAACAATGGATGCAAAATGTGGCCAAAATGCAATACTCAACATTGTAATGATGTATTGGAATTACACAACTAAATTAGATTGATGATGATGTACATATGAATCCTTGCTTATATAGGCAAGGGTGATGTTGTACCTACATTAAATGATCGTGTCATAATAAAATGACATGAGTCAACATTAAACAACCTAGGACACAAGCATTAAATAAAATCCAAATAGATAAGGTATGTGATAACTAATGCTTAACTAGAAAGATTCCCCCTTAATTAATACTAACTAGAAAGATACCCTCTTAGGACCTAAGTGGACTTAATAATGTAAATAGGATCTAAATAAGACTAGATAGGAAAAATACCTATTTACACCAATGCCCCCCCCTTAAGTACAACTTAGAGAGTCAATTATTATGCAAATTAAATAAAGATGGGTCTTGGCTACAAGGCTATGTTAGGTACCCATGTACACATGCAATGCAAATAAATCTCTCATAAACAAAGAAAAAGAGAAAACCCAGTGGGACAAAACTCCTCCCCAAAACAGAGAAAAGATACAAAATAATCTCAATGATGCATGAGAGGGACAAAACCCCATCTAAGGAAAAATATCCCCCCCATAAGAGAGAAGAAGAGAGACCATGTATCCCCCTAGTAATGGTGTGTCTCCTACAATGGTAGAATTTTGAAATTTAATGTTGAAGATTATCTAATATCAATGAACAACACTCCTCCCCTTAGGAAGAAACAAAACCAAGATGATATGCAAGATGTCTTCCCATTCCAAAACGATGCTCAAGTGTCTCCATATCAATGTTGAAAGATGAAAAACTCCAAACCAACATTCTAGGCCACACAACTAAAGATGTCAATCCAAAACCTCCTAGAGACGAATTTAGAACATACTCTAAAGATAAAGAAACCTCATATGAAGAAACCTCCTCTAATTTTTTTCCAAAGGTACACACACTCATATCAAGCTGCAAAGAGTGATAATGTAGATAATGAACAAGAGGGTCAGATAATTCCCTTGCAACAACTAAAGAATAATTATCTCCATCAAAGAGAAGATGTATGTAATCAATGGTGTCTCCTAAATCTAAAATGTGAGACTCAACAAACAACCCACCAATGTCTGTCAAGTATGCATCTCAAGTAGATGTAGTTGGAAGACAATGTAGATCCTTCTATACTAAATCACAATAGCCCAACCTTGTGCCAATATGAGTATCATCAAATGCAACAAAAGATGGAGGAGATGAAATGCAAGGCTTGAGAATGGGATCAAATGTGAGAACACCCAAGTTCAAAAATTCAAATGTGTGATCAAAGGAATAATGTAACCATTAGAAGCAAAATTTGCAAAGGTATACAACTAAGATTAATGATCAACCATCCCAGTAGCAATAATATCTCTACTCTCCAAGTCGTGAATAATAACTGAATCAAGAGTGAACTCTGTATTCCTCGCATCTCTGCCATGTGTAATCTGATATATGGAAAGAAGATTGTTCATCAAATGAGGAACACACAAAACATCCTAGAAATTATTTTCCCCAAAACTAATAGATCCCTTCCCAAGTACAAGCATATGTGTATTGTTTCCCAACAAAATAGGAGATGTAGTACACGGATCAAAAGTAGATAATATAGACTATGAAGATTCTATATGATGAGAAGCTCCTGTTCAATCTAGAAGCCAAATCAGCATGACCTTTACCCTTTTTAGATTGTTTTAAAGAAGAAGAAGACGTTGGTGACTCAAACATTCTAGAAGGAAAATCAATATGATTCTTTTTGAGAAGATACTTCAACTCATCAAGATCCTTCTTGTAAGATGAATGTTTATCATGCCCAAGATTCTTGCAATATGAACAAGTAGACTTCTCCTTCTTAGATGATTTATCTAAGGAAGAGGATTTATTCCTTGGTTGATCTAAATTTTGTTTTTTCTTTGACTTATTATGCTTCTTATCAATAGTATCTAATTCTTTCACCTAACTAGCCAACAATGTCTAAGATTTAGAAGAATTAATGAAACCCATCGAGGTAATATTTTTTTGCTCATGTATCAACATTTCAGATGGTGTAGTACATGCAGACCCCATAGTCAACCTATGAGTATAAAATCTGGAAACAAAAGTAGCATAATCAAGACCAAGTTTGTTCAATGAATCATAAACCAACTTAATATCCTTCTTATCAATACCGCATGCTTTACATTACTCCCTTAGATCATTAACCCTAGTTTTGTATTCCTAGATGTTGTCAAAGTTCTTAGGATCAAGGCTCATCAACTCATTATCAGGTTGATAGCCTCTAACTTCATCTATAGAACCATATAATATTTTCAACTTGTCCCAAGCCTCGTGAGAATTCTTGCATGATTCAATTTGGAACAAAAATCTTGAGAAACTAATTTACGAAGACATCTAAGAGATTTGGTATGCTCAATCATCCATTTAATCTTTTTCTCATCATCAATAGGCTCAAGTACCTTATTCTCAACACATAGAGAGTGGCCCTCATTCATTAGTATACTCCATGTGTGATGATGCCATGTTGAATAGTTATATGATGTCAATAAAGGAACCTTAGAATGATCCATGAAAAATAAAGAGAGCACTAGCAAACAAATCAAGACAATGCACCAAGATACCCCCCAACCAATCAATCAAGAATCTCCCAATAATATGTGTGCCACTTTGTATATAGTGTGATAAGAATGTCAAAAATGGGTTCTAGATTTTCAATACCAAGATGGATCAAAGATGGAAATATTATAAAAATATCTCAAGAAAACTAGAGATAACCTCTCCCAATATGATCTATACTAAAATGAAGCCTTCCCAAGTGGACAAAACTTCTCCAAAAGCAGTATATCCAAGTAATCAACTAGAATGCAAAATTGCATAAATCTGAATAAAATATACTTAATGTTGAATCTAAAAAAGGTGCATGAATAGAAATGCATATCTCCTTAATACCTTTCCAATGTCACAAGAATTACAAAAATTGGAGATTGTGCAAAAAAATTATGAGCTTAGGAGTCCAAAAGAGAAAATTGGACTTTGACCAGCAATAAAAACACTTGAAGAAAAATCTTAAAAAATGCCCTACACTACTGTGAAGTGTCCGAAACTAGCTTTCTACCAATATCTTGTTTGCAAATTTTTGACACCCTAGTGGAAAGTTATGGCTCTTAGAAAAAAATGCCCTATTGGGGCCTCTAGGGGACCAAATAAGCACCTAGAGCTTCAAAACTTTTGGCCCCTGGTAGCAGATATGACCCTACACTAGGAAAAAAAATATTTAAAAACTACACCACCCCCTAGCAGCAGCAGGGTGCCAATTAGGTGGTAGGCAAGGCAACGCCACCACTGCTCCACTAAGTGTAAAATATCCCCACTCAGGATGTGACCTTAGGCATAAAGCCCCTTGGAACTGAGTGCTTGACAATTTTTAAAAAAAACTTTAATCACTACAAATTCTAAACATCAAATTTTTAAATATTGTAGTGTCGGAAAATGTACTCCTTTACATTTTCACACTATATCTGGGTCCCTTAATTAATTGGACTTAATTAAGCTTCTAATTGGCCCAATTATGCATTTCAAAGCCTAATTAATCTTGTTTTTTGAAAGGGAAACTTGTATTAAACAATTACAAACATTAATTAAATTTCCTTCAAAATTGTGTGTCCTAGATTTAGGTCCTAGGACCCATTCGCCCTCCCCTTAAGTTTAGGACCCCAATTTTTAATATGTTTTTGGAAGAATTTCTATGTTTCAAATTCAATTTTCAATTGTCGGCCTTTAATGTTTAATTCTTGGGAAATTAGAAAATCACCTATAAATACAAGGTCTTTTTATCAATTCAAATCCTAGAGAAAGAAAGAGATTATTCCTAAAGCTAATATTATTGTCAAAGGTGTTCAAGAGTAGATTTATCAATCATTTGTTGCAGCATTTGAGATCTCAAGCATCATGTCAAATTTATCTTCATTCATGCATGTTTTTGAAGCTAACATTGCAATGTAGGTTTCAAGCATTCAAGTCGAGATTCAAGTGATCAAATCAAGCATCCAATCAAGCCATTTCATGCAAGATCAAGACCTTGGAAAGATGTGTTAGAATTTATTCCTCTAAGGATCTCCATTCAAGGGTTTGGTGAGTTTCAACAACCTAGTGTTCATTCATCATTCCTTTCATTCATGTTTCATTTGATTTCAAGGTTTAATTACCAAAATGGGGTTTGACAAAGGAAAACCCCCATTCACCAAAAATAAATAATTTTTCCCTTTCTTTGTGTTTGTAGATTTTTAGGTGAAGAAGGATTGAATATTGATCAAAAGTGCAATTTTGTAAAGTTGATAAAGTTGTCATCAAAGTTGTCAAACCACAAAAACTCACTTGTAGAATTTATATTTGACTTTCTGACTATTAAATCTGGAGGAATCGAGAGTGCAAATCGAGGAGTAGAGGACTGTCAAAATAGATCTTGGATCCTTGTAACAATACCCATTCACCCTAGCTCAATAGAGACTTTTGGTGGCAAGTGCATAATTCATACTCATCTCAGATTTGCTGGAAGTTTATGGATTTTGTTAGATTAAGGTTTTAAATTGATGTTTCAAGTCTCAAATTGCATAATTGGATTCATTTATTATTTTTCATTTACCTCACAAAAGTGCATTTCAAGTTGATTTACCTCATCCTCAATCATAAGGAAAACAACAAGATCTCCATAAAGGTCAACTCATGTAAGGGTTAAAATTCAATCTTACCCTAGGGGATCTCCTTTTCCTAATGAAATAAGGAAGATAGGTGATACCCTCATTCCATTTTAGGGAAACTCATATTTTCCCTACATTTCAAATATTAAAAAATTTCAAATTGTACTCAATGCTAATGTGACAGAAATTGAGGTAGAAGTGATGCCAAGCTGATACGATCTATAGACAGCCAAATATTCTTTGTGATGTCTTGAATATGTCAATTTTGTAGACTAATAATCATTGACATAGATAGTATGACATTGTATGGATGGTACGGATTTTGTACAAGTGTATAGATGATTTTCTGCAACCTTCCACCAAAACCCTTGAAAATGGCCCTAAATTTTATGTTCCCAAATATCAAGTATTTTATATGGAAATAGGGGTTTAGGGGCCTTCTAGGCTCAACCATTAGGTCCTTTTGCCCCAATACACCCTACAAAAGCTCAAGCTTGAATCACCCTCAAATTTGAGAAGGGGTTTTGCAACTCTGAAGCTTTGATACCATGTAGGAGTTGAGATATAGCTCTTAGAACATGTTAGAGTCACTCAAGGACTCAAGCCTCTAGAATTATCTACAAAATCCAACAACAACATTTCACAAGAGGGAAAAGAAAGAGCATGAAATTGCAACAATGGATACAAGATGTGACCAATATGCAATACTCAAGATTGCAATAGTGTACTAGACTTACACAATTGAATTAAATTGGTGATGATGTACATATGAATCCTTGCTTATATAGGTAAGGGTGATGATGTACCTGGGTGCAGCCACAATAATGGGTTACACTTTTTGGGACATCCTGATTTTTGCTGAAATCGCATATTTTTAGAAAATATAATGATTTAAGCTTTAAAAAGGTTCCTTTTAAAGGATTTTAATTGAAGAGGGTTTGATCAAACCCACTTATACCAAACCCCCTTGGATAGAAACTCATTAGTTTTAAACCATGCCTATAATGGAGTCTCCTCTACACCTATCAAAATGCTGATAAAAAACCACTTTTGATTTACCTTTTAGGGGATCAAATTAATTCATTTAAAATTTATCTTTTGTAAACATGTAATACTTATTATAAGCTTCCCAAAAAGTATAATTTTAAATATATTTAATTTTATTGTTATATTTATTTTTTATTTCTTTTGAATGTAGGTTTATCGAGGTCTTTGTTTCACACATACGGAAAAATAGGAAATGGGAGAAAACAAATCTAAAAAATACATGTACACTATATATTGATGTCCTTATTCCAACAAAAAAATAATAAGTTAATTCAAATGCGTACAAAAAAAGTTATGCAGCTGAAAGTATAATATATCGAAATTATAATTACTCTGACTTAGAAAATTAATTAAAAAATATATATGCAACAAAAAATTATTAAAAAATATCCATCCACTAGATATTGGTGTAAAAAAATTTTCTTTAAAAAATTAGAATTGTATCCTTTCTATAAAAAAAGTTATGCAGCTAAAAGTAAACATCACTTTTTGAAAATGATGTATAGCACACAAAATAGGTTAATAAAAATTACATAAAAGGATTCACAATTTATTTTTTAATTTTAAAAAAAAAATTAATTATAATCTACACACAAAATATCACAAATCACTAGTTTGCTTCATCTTCAAATTCTTAATGGTTTAGCTTCTATAGGTGTAAGAAAATGAAAATCTGATGAAAAATGTTGATTTCAATGTCAAATTTGGCCAAAAAGTGTAACCCATTATTGTGGGATCACCCACCTACATTAAATGATTGTGTCATAATTAAATGGCATGAGTCAATATTAAATAACCTAGGACACAAGCATTATATAAAAGCCAAATAGATAAGATAAGTGACGATTGATGCTTAACTAGAAATATTCCCCCATAATTAACGCTAACTAGAAAGATACCCTCCTCGAACCTAGGTAGAATTAAAAATGTAAATAGGATCTAGATAAGACTAGATAGGAAAAATACCTATTTGCACCAACAAGAAAGAGGCTGGTAAATCCAAAGGTTGAGTCCCTCATGGATCGGGAGCTAAGGAAATCAATCGATTCAATAATGATATACCCCATCAAGCATTCGACATGGGTATCTAATCTAATTCCTATAAGAAAGAAAATTGATGAAATGAGACTATGCGCGGATTTTAAAGACTTGAACAATGCATCCTTGAAAGACCACTATGCCCTTTCCTCTGTGGAGAAAATCCTTCAAATAGTTACAGGCTCATAAATGTTCTCTCTTCTTGAGGGCTTTCCTCCAATCAAGGATCTCAAAATTTTCACTTAAGAATGGAATTTATTCAAAACATCATCGAACTACTACCCACAAGGGAACAGGTTGGAAAAATCAACAAACAAAAACCTCCTCAGGATAATTAAGATAATAGGTTCTAATCAATAGAGAATGTAAAAATCATTTGTGGACAACAATGTGGGTTGATCAAGTCACTACCAAGTAGATCCTAAAGACATCCCCATACGAACTAGTCTATGAGAAGGAAGCGGTAATGCCCTTTCAATAGAATTCACAATCCTACAGTTATTAAAATCTCTTCAAATAGAAGAAAATGGAGCTATGGAAGTCAGGTTAATAGGATTTCTCAACCTTCAAGAAGAAAGAGAGTAGGCCATTCATACTATGGTTTGCCATCAATAGGTGGTGAAAATGTGGTTTCACAAGAAATCCTCTAACCCGAGCTTCAATCATGGTGACTTAGTTTTAAAATATGAGGAAAGGGTCACAAGGCCAGGTTAGCATACAAAATTTGATTTGTTATGGAGAGGACATTTCTATATTACCCATAATCACCAAGATAACACATTTGAATTAACAAATAAAGAAGGCAATGCCTTAGAGATTCTAGTTAAAGGGATCCACTTGAAGCACTTTAACTAAGTTATTAGCTTCCCTTGTATATAGTTAGATAGTTTCCCTTTTTTTTGGTTATTTATTTTTTCCAATAAGTGTCACCGACACATTCTACTATCATCCCTTTTGGCTGCTACCAAGTGTCCACACCTTGGCTCCCCTCATTTTGAAAGCCTCCACAAAAAATAGTTATCTACCCCCAATCTCTCTACAATTAATGCTCAAGGTGCCCTATTGCACAAATTCTCCTAAAAATCTCACCAATCTTTCAATAAAGGCTCCTCAAGCATGTGCACCATCCTTTTCATTAAATGGACAACATATTCGAAAAGGTTATTTGGTGATTAAATTAAAAGTTAGTAATTAATAAATACCTTACTCCTCCTCAAACAAAAAAAAAATTAATGTTTTGAATTGTCATGAGCACAAGCCCAAGAAGATAAGCATTTAGTAGTTAATAGAGTGAAAAATTGAGTGCATAGCCACGAGGAAAATCTAGTAAGGTAGTGCTTCAGAAGAGCAAGGAAACATATTTTGCGTAAGGAGAAGACATGGAGCCTTCTAGGTCCTCATTCAAGTGCAAGCATTTGAAGAAAAGAAAATCCCACAGAGTGTCAATGTATGAGGATCTTCCTCCTAAATTTGTTGGAAGAAAGTCATACACTTTCATGATCATGTTGTGAAAGCCTCCATACCATTTGTAGAAAATGTCGCAAAGGAATCTTGCAGGTACAATGTGTTGTTCTATGACAACATAGATAAGATCTGTGATCCCAAATTATCTAAAATCCCAAAGGGGCTAAGAGAAGCCACTCACACTTGTATGGTTGAGAAGGCTTGCGTGCAATATTTTGTCTTTTAGCTATAGGAAATGGAGCTCTACCCTTGAACAATACATGGTGCCCCTTGTACACCCATGTCTAGAACTTATTGCTCTATGTGCCCAAAGATATGACATAGAGGAAGGCGTTATCTAGGGAAACCAAGTGAACATGGTGATTAGCGTAACAAAGATCGGGGAGATGCTCTACCTCCCTTACAATCCTACTGTAGACTTTTACAATGAAGAAATTTTTTGAAAAGTATAGAGCACTTGTGATTGGAAAATAGGGCTCTTAAACTTAGCTCTCCATGCCAACAACACATAGGTGCCCCCCTTATTGATTTCTCTATTGATCTTTGTGATGCAAGATATGTAAGACACCTTATCCTTGTTGGCTTCCATTTTTTGGTTGGGTTTAGATACCCAAGTCCATAACTTCTAATTAGGTGTCACTTTCCACCTAAAAATGGTACCCAAAGATAAATCTTATTTGATGGACTTTGCTGACACCATTGGTGACTCCATTCATTACCAACTAACAAAAAATTTCAACGTAGAATACCTTGAAGTATTCCTCTTTTCTCTTGCATATGATTCTATCTCAAAACATTTAATTCCTATCTCCATACTTTTTCATCAACTCCACTGAGATAGAAGTATTCCCCAATAGGGTAATCCCTATCTCTGCATGGACCCACATCCTATCAGTTTCATTGGACTACCATGAATTCTCAAAAAAAATCATGTGTCGGATCTTAATTGACCTCAACTTAGAACCTATCACCAATCAAATGATAAAAGACTAGCGAGAATGGCTCAAAAGCTCCAAAACTAAGTGTGATTGGTTCTTTGGGACCGACTACACATTCATCAAGCTTCATGGCTTCAAGGAAGATCTATTTTGGCTCACGCACACACACTCATGGATAGGGTATTGTCCTTGGAGTTATCTCTCTAACTCGATGTGGTAGACTCAACATACGATGAGGGTTATAAGAAGAGGGCCATTTATGGTGTACCCTTTTCAAGAGGAGGCATTATAGTTAATGAAAGAGGATAGGGGTGTCAACTTATGCTCAAGTTAGTAGAACTTGGCCTAGCTCAAATAAATGATTAATGGAGCTATGACCCAGATGGTTGTATAGACACTCTAAATATCAGCATCCCTTTCATCCATGAACCTCAACCATGCTTTGAGGAAAAGAAACTACTAGAGGATGAAGAATCATAAAATTTCATTGATTTATCAACATTCTTCTCAGACACCCACCACAAGCCAATGTGGATTTTTGACCTCACAAAGAAGATGACTAAAAAAATTATGTTAAAATTTGAAGCCCAAAGTTGGACTAGTAGAAAAATGGAGGCCTTTTGATAATAAAGGTAGGAAATTGGTCAAACAAAGGTCGGTGTTGACACTGATGAACAATTTGAGGGGATCTAGAATGAGTATCACCTCGAAGACACTTGGGCTAAACAAGAGGATTCAATCGAAGAAGAAGAAGAAGAAACCCCCTCAGATAGAGAGGAAGAGAACTATGATATTTGAAGGCATCAAATGTTCCCCCTTCCCCAACAACAATAACAAGTTACTTGAGAGTGACAAGAAGTTGGTACCATCCAACCTGACATTGAGGCATAACTCCCTAAATCTCCCTATGGGCCCTAGCTAAAAAAAAGGTAAACAATTAAGGAGGGAGAAGGAAAAGCATAAAAGGAAACCGATGATAGGCCACCCCATTTTTCATTATCGCATGGTTTCACTAACTCATTTGACCCCAATTTCTGACGAAACCTATATAATCAGATGTATCGTCGAGAACTTGTGAGAATTTCCATTTTTAAGAAAAAATTTACCCCGACGTTCGTCGAAATTTCGACGAGCCGTTGTTTTGTGTACGTTTCGACGAAGATCTTTCACCAAAATTGGGGTGGTCCTGCAAAGTTAAATTATGGTGGGCATAAATTGAAATGAGCTTGACTATTTATTGCGACAGTGTTTTACTCGACGATTTTCTTGGGGAAAATCAGAAGAAACTCAAGAAGATATTGCCAGGTTGAGGGAAGTCATTGTCTTTTTCCAGAATTCATTTGTGAAGTCAGATTTGTACTTCTAGGTTTGAAAATCATATTTGAAAGCAACATCTCATCAGATTTCATTTATAGTCTTGTGCATTTTTAGAATTTCATTTCCAGATTTTAGACCTGGCTTCACAAATTCTTTATAAGGGAATTGTTTATAACTGATGGAAAATTCTTGATGGATTTGGACAAAGATTATATTTGCAAGGTTTCAATTTTAACCCTAATGATCAATTTGCAATAGATTTGGGAGCCATAGCTAGATAATATCAAAGGTGTTGGTTGTTTTTTTACTGTAACCAAGTTTATCTTCTAGACACATAACATATAAAATCTCAAATAATACTGCCTTACAATACCATCAATCTATATTCTAACCCAATAGTACTTATCAAATCCTTATATGAACATAGTCACCTATAACCTCACTCAAGCATTTTAATGAATTCCTTGAATTAAAGCCAAAATGAGAATCACACACCATAACAGTGAGATGAACAGAATAACCCTTGATCATTTTATTCAAGATAATAATATATTCATACAATGGAGATACATGACCTTGAAATGAGTAATTTTCATTTAGATGCTAGTACTGTCTTGAAAATTAAGTACCCATGAAACTAAAACCTACAACAGAATGACACCAAATGGTGTAGGAGCACACCTAGGCTAACCTCCATGTTTGTTATTTTGGCTTGTACTTGACTCTAGCCAAGTCAGGATGTTAGTTTGTTTTCAAACCTTAGAAGGTCATTGCTTTTGTGGGCTAGGTGAGTTAGTCATTAGGACTAAGGTCACACAAATAGCTAGTGTTAGTAATTTAAGTTTTCTTGATGTTAGTTGTCTATGGGAGATTAGAGTCTTAAAGATGTTCTAAACACTTAGTGGTTGTTGTAAAGATACCTTAAGGCCATTAAATGAGTTGGTTCCTCGGAATCTAGAGGGAATAGTGGTCCTAAGAAATAGGATCAAGGCATAGAGAAAGATGCCAAATGTTGTAAAGAAGTTAGCATGGGCATGCAACTTGGTTACCTTTGGATTCCCTTGAGAATAGGAAGTGGGAGATCGGCCAACAGGCCCTAGAATCATGGGGATGGCATCTATTATGACCCAAGACTCGAATCTCATGACATGATGTAATTGGTAATTAGTTTTTGAAAGTAAAATAAAGAGCTCTGCAATAGTGTTTTCAAGAACAACCCGAACTTTTGTGATGACATAGATGCTTAATGGATTGAGAGACTGAGTTTAGTATTTGTTTAGTGTTCTATAGGATTATCTTAGTCTTTTTCATTTGATAAGCAAGTTGTTTAGAGTAGGATATTTGGTGTTAGGCAAATTGTTTTGGTTTTAAGTTCTTACTGGTCTAGTCTTGACCAGTCGGTGCTTTCATCGCTCCCCCATGAAATCTAGCCTTGGGAAACACCTAAGGACAGGTGGAAATTTTAGGGGAGTCATTAGTGCATATAGATTTAGGATTAGGAAGCATGAAAGAGTGGAGAGCTCTTTTTATCACTAGTCTCTAGGCGACCAAACAGAGCCCGATTAGAGGTCTAGGAATGTCTTTGAAGATTTCTTGCAGGGTACAGAGGTACTGTATGGAACAGGTACAGGTTCAAGTAGGGTTTCATCATAGCTCATCATACTAGGTGGACTGAGGTCATGTCAATCATTTAGTTTATGGTTTGAGTAGGTTCCAAGCAAGATTACAGTCAGTCCTAGAAATTAGGCCTTTTAGCCCTATTGTCCTAAGTTGTAGGAAACTAATGTATGGAGGTTGTCAGGCCCTAAGCCCCATTGAACCTTTTAAAACTTCCAAATGAGTATCCAAATCTGTCTTTAGTTTTGTAGGGTCTTTGGAAAAATTTAGCAAGAATTGACAAAACAGGACTGGTAAAGGCTACAAGGAATAGGCCTGTTTATGGTCTCAAATGGTGAAACCTTGAACCCAATAAGGATAAGGTTGAAGAACCTTCTAGAATGGTTCAAATATGCAAGGTTATGAATGTTTTCAATAGGATGGGCACCCCTGCAATGAAGAATGACGTTTGTGAGAAGTTAGCACTTAGAACTTTCTAAGTGAGGAAGAGAAATTGAACTTGTCAAATGGTGTTAGTCCTCCAAGGTGAAGCACAAAGGATAGAACTCTTAGAGAAGAGTTAGAATTGGACTTAGTTAATCATCTAAGCCAATCAGGACCTAGAGGAGACTAGGTTCCTAGAAGAGACAAGCTGGGTCTCTTAGTTGCAGTGCAAGCAAGCCTTGGAACACTCACATCGCCAAACCTAAGAATAGTATCTTCACTATAATATCAGGCTCTTTATAAATTCACTCTACAACTTCAGTTAGACTTGACCTAAAGATATCTAACTTGCTAACCGGC
Source organism: Sequoiadendron giganteum (assembly GCA_007115665.2). NCBI lineage: Eukaryota > Viridiplantae > Streptophyta > Pinopsida > Cupressales > Cupressaceae > Sequoiadendron > Sequoiadendron giganteum. The sequence continues at coordinate 429,942,394 of CM021110.1, read as the reverse complement.
CATATTTTTGGTCCTGAAATCCTTCTTATAGGGAAAATGAAGGAGCAACAAGCATCGAACCAGAAATACACCTATCACTGGTCACTTGGACCGCCTTATGACATTTCAAAAATTGGTTACAATAGCTGAGTCTCTGGAGAATCTTCTTGTTCATCCCGTCCACTAGAGAATAACTGTTGCATTTGCCAAAATTTGAAAACTTGCACCAAAACTGCCACCAAGACATAGCCAAAATTTGTTATAACCATAATCGCTGAGCTGTTAACTGTCAGTTGTAGACTCTATCCTATTCTTGTTCAATTAAGTACTTTTCTACCCATCCTTTATATTCCTCATCCGTTGGCCAATTAAAATTTACCACCTAATTTACCTTTGCACTGTAAGTTGTATACTTTACTGCTACTTGATTTGCCTCCCTTTCAAAAGATTCCAAAAATGTGCTAGTGTTAATGATTTCATCTACCCTATCCTGCCATTGTTGCAGTGATCTAACATTTTCTTGGGCATCTACAATATCTGGTAAAGATGTGCCACTCCAGTCATCAAAACTCTTTACCAACTCTTTAATCCTCTTGCTCAAATCATCAGGTAAGGCCTGGAAACCTTGCAGTGACTTCACAAAGTCTTGAGTAGGCCTTAATTGTTGAGGCCTATTAGCTGCATTTTGAGAATTTCATTTCCAAATTTTGTTGTGCAAGTTCAATATTCCGATTTTAGGAGTATAACAGTTGGAAATCATTGTAAAATTAGAATTTAATAATTTTTGGAATTAGCATTTGAAAGTGTTTTTTGGGGTCATTAACTTCAGACTATCTTCTCTTTTGCAGGGGTGGTTGCATGCCAATTTTTTTTGGTGTAAAATATCATAATTATTATATTTTGTTACCTATGTACGATTAAAAATTATTGGAGTGTGTGTGAGTTTGATATTTTTTGAAGATCTAAATATTCAAGCTTGGTAAAGAAAAATCATGTCAGATAATATTAGTCCAAAACAAAATGAAGAGGCAGTTGCTAGATTGTGGGCTATATTGAAAAGAAAGGGTGATGGGAAATGTTATTGTCCTTGCAATAATTGCAAGGGCTTAAAGACGAGAAGACTTTTAATCACAACAGCTGAGAAACATTGTAGGCAGCATGGTCACATTGAAGGGGGACATGATTATCGTCCATTGGTAAGTTGTTCATTATATGTGTTTATATTGATTGAATTTGTAAATGTTTATATTGTTTTAACATTTGATATATATATAAAAAATCACTTGATCATGATCATGGTTTATTTGTGTCTGTCATTATTATAAAGGTGGGGCACCCTAGGTCACACGATATGAATTATCACGGCCCAGAGAATATGGTTTTGCAAGCGAAGGAACATGGAGCTGTGAATATCGAAGATGAATTTAATGATCCTATGGAAGAAGATGATCATGCACCAAAAAACACAATTGAAGATGATGGTACAAATACATTGATCTATGACACATGTAGTGGCACATCTAATCATGTTGATCGAGATGAATTTGATGATGTTCATGATTTACCTGTACTTGAGAACGCATACGAGCCACTTTATGAAGGCTCCCAAATAACTCTTCTCTCTGTTGTATTGTTGTTGGTGAACTTGAAGGTTATGAATGGTTTATCCAACATAGCAATCTCATGGATGTTAAGGTATGTCATATATGTCATTTTTTCATCTATTTTAATTGTTGTTAGTTCATCGCTAGTAAATAAAGGATGAAGTATGTACCTTTAATATTCTTTATATTAAAAAGTTATTTTTTGTTGTAGATTGATTGGTGAATTTTTGTTACCACCATCAAATATTTTACCTCGCTCATACCAAGATTTATCTGGCATTATGAAATATATTGGAATGGAGTATCAAGCAATAGATGCATGTCCCAATGATCATATTATATATCATAAACAACATAAATTTGCAACAGAATGCCCGAAATGCCATATCAATAGATATCGAACAAATCAACTAACAAAAAAGGTGTCTCACAAGGTTTTTCGTTATATTCCCATTATTCCACGTATGCAACAATTATTTAGGTGCGAAAGCTTAGCACAATTTATGGATTACCATGCACTTAATAGAAGTGGAGATGAGATTCTTCGAATGTCTACGAATGGTTCTGCATTTAGGGACATAGAGGAAAAATGGCCACACTTTAAAGAAGAACCTCGTAATCTCAAACTTTCATTGGCAGCGGACGGTGTCAATCCATTTGGAGAGCTGAGATCTATTTACTCGGTGTGGCCTATTTTTGTTATCAACAATAACATTCCTCCATGGATGTCAATAAAGAGGGAGCACATAATGTTGGCAATGATTGTTCCAGGTATTTGTTTACATCAATTTTCTTTAACGTAGTAGCATCTCATTTGTCTTATTTGTTGCATAATGACTTATATGTTTTTTCATTTAATAGTCATGTACATGAATTTATATATATTGCAGTAAAATGGTTATAATAATTATGTAATGTTTATGTTCATTCAACTAGGTAAGTACCAAGTTAAAGATATGAATGTATATATTGAGCCTCTTATCGATGAGTTACTAAAGTTATGGAATGGCGTCACTATGTATGACGTATCTAGACCAATAGGACAAAGACAATTTCAATTCCATGCAATGCTTGTATGGATAATTCATGATGCCCCAGGGCTAACACATTTTTCTGGTATGTTATAACGTTCGACTGCATGACTTTAACGATATTTAATTTTATGAATTAGATATCATGCATGTTTTTGAAATAATCTATTCATTATATATAATTATAAAAATTGACATATTTAATCCAATTATATATGATTTGCAGGTCTTCAAACAAAGGAAAAATTTGCATGTCCAATTTGAGGTCCAAAGATGAAATCTCGTCGTTCAACAAGTTTAGGAAAGCAGGTGTTTGATGAGTATAGGCACTTCCTCCATAGAAATCATAAGTATCGAACTACTGAAAAACATCTTTTCAATGGGAAAGAAGAGACTACATCAAAACCATGAAGAATGACACCTCGCCTATGGAAGTTGGAATATAATAGAATTAATCGTCAAGGTTATACATCAGATCAAATTGTTTATCTATCATTTATGATATGTTTTGAATTTTTATTTTTATTTTGTGATCATGCTATAATTGACAATGATTGTCGTTGTTAATTTGTTTAACTTATATGCTTCATGAAGTTCGTCAAGGCATTAATGGTCGGCTTCCACAGGGACTGAAAAGTTATCCTAGACAATTTAGTAGGTTGCCCTACTATGAGCAGCTACAAATTGTGCATTTGTTTGATACAATGCATATCGGAAAGAATATGACAGAAACGTTATGGAAAATATTGGATGGAAGGCATGACAAAGAAAAAATTGTCAAAATTTGTAGTGACATTCAGGAAGCCAGTCATGCAATGAAAAATGTCATTCAATTAAATAGCGATGGAGACCAAATTAATATAAGTGCCCTTCCTTGGTTATTAACAGAGCAACAAAGCAATGCTATAAAACAAGTCATACGAAAAATTCGATTTCCCACAGGATTTGCTGCCAACATAAACAATATCATAACAAAGAAAGGTGAATTTGGGTCAGGGATGAAAACGCATGATTGGCATACCTTCATTAAGGTAATTATTCTGGTATATTATATATATATATTTTATACTGCATGTACTTTTAAGTGTATTATGTTTACTACTTTTGAAAAAATATTAATGAAAAGATCATTTTATAATTGTTGTAGTACGTTCTACCTCTATCTCTCCCAGACAACTTCGACAACAATGTCAAGCAAGTTATATATGATCTTGGAAAATACATGAGGTAAGTAGCGATATTTGTTCAATTCATTGTATATTTTTGTTAAATCTCATTAATATATTTGTGCCTTGAATCACTTGTAGATGGTTTTCATCTAAAACAATCCATAAAGAAGATATAAATTATTGGAAGAGAAGAATTCCTCGTCTTATGTGTGAAATGCAAAAGTGTCTACCTTCAACATTTTTCAATGCACAAGAACACTACCTCATACACCAAGTTGAGTAGATTGAATTGTATGGACCTATACACACAAGGTCAATGTGGATGGTTGAAAGGCACTTGAAAATTTTGAAGGCTTTGGTTAGACAGAGAGCACATCTCGAGGGTTCTATGTTGGAGGGACACATGGTATACCAGACCATGGTGTACATTACTGAATATCTTCCTAAGTTTGCAGCAAAGATCCATGTAGATTGCATTTGGGATCCCAACTCCATTAACAAATTCAAAGGGGAGTACTTGATGGGGAAAGGTAGATTGAGGAAAGTGTCAGGTAATTATAAGATGGTCATGGAGATTGGTGTAAGTGTTCCAAGGGTTTCTTGTACAACTAGCTAAGAAGACCTTTCCTTGTCTTCTTCTGGGAACCTAATATTTTCTAGGCCCTTGTTAGGCTTAGATGATTAACTAAGTCCTAATCCAACTCCTCTCCAAGAGTCTCACACCTTGTGCTTCACCTTGAAGGACTAACACCACTTTGTTATGTGCAAACTCTCTCCTACACTTAGAAGACTCTAAGTGCCAACATCACACAAACATTGAATTGATTGCAGGGGTGCCAAACACATTGGAAACATGCCATGTACTTCCAATTGGATCCATCTTGAAGGATCTCCAAACTCCTTTCCTACCGGTTTCAAGAATTGGTCTTGAGAAGGCCTATTTCTTGTAGCCCTTGACAGAGACCTTTACTTCGTTCTTGCCCAAACTTTCCAAACAACTTAAAAAACCAATTCCACATTCGAATACCCTTTTGGATTTTCTGAAGGATTCAAAAGATCCTATACTCCTAAGTCCTTCGTACACTGGTTTCCTATTATCTAGGTTAAATAGGGCTATTAGGCCTAGTTTGTAGGACCCCACTGGTTTTCTTGCTCAAACCTCAGTCAAATGGATTGATAGAACCTCAATCCTTCTAGCATATTAGGATATGTCTATACCCTACCTGGAACTATACTTGTTCCATACTGTACCTCAATCCCCTGCCTAAATTCTTCAATTCATTACTATCAAACCTCTAACCGGGCACTCTAAGCTCGCCTAGGACTTGACATTAAACACAGTTGTTCCACTCTCCATGACTCCTAACTCTACATATGTACAGACCAATGGCTCCCATAGCACATCCATCTACCCTCAGGAAAATCCCGTGACTAGATTTCATAGGGGAGCCATAAAAATACAAGTTGGTCAGGACAGAACCAATAAAACCCTTAAACCTTAACCTATCTATTCAGGACACTAAAACAGCTTAAAACAACTTACTTGCAGAATGAAAAAAGTTTAATACTATCCCATGAACATGACTCTAATACTAAATCAAAACATCCAATTCACTTAGTATCGCTGTCACTCAATAACACTCGGAGTTCACATAAAAATAGAAATTGCAGAGCTATCTTCTATTCCAAAAACTTGATTACAATCTCCCTCTTTCTTGAATTCGAGCCTGCTTCATATTAGATGCCATTCACCATATTTTTAGGGTATTTTGGTCAATCCCCCACTCCTATCCTTTAGGGGATCCTATGTAACCAAGTTGCATGCAACATTTTCCATAATGACAACTGTTGTCATGACAATTTTGTAACAACATTTGGCAAGTACTTTGTTATTATGCCACCTTCCTAACTCTTAGGACCTCTATCTCCTATATTTTGAGTAACCAACACCATTAAAGGCCTCATGGCATCTTTCTAACATCATTCATGTGTTTAGAACACATTTAAGACTCAAATCCCAACTTAAGCTACTAAGGCTAAGCAATGTAAAAACTATTAACAATGACTAACTTTGGTGACCTTAGTCCTAATGACTAACTCACCTAGCCACAACAATGACCTTCTAAGGTCCAAAACAAACATACAATTACTCTAACTTGGCTAATGTCGGATACAAGCCCAAAATATCCTAACTATGGAGGTTAGCCTAGGTGTGCTCCTGCACTAGAGATTAATTGGAATACATTTTACATTTGGTTTTTATGTATATTGTACTTATAAATTAAGGTCGTATACCACGGTAATTAACTAATTATACATCGTTTGTGAATTTCATTTTTTTTTATACAGTTGGTCGAGAGTGGGATGCACTACATTTGTACATTGCAAACAATCTTGATTGGATGATGGTATGGATTGAATGATGTCAACAATCTGGTTGCGCATTAACATGGGAAGGTGTGGCTTCATTGGTTAAAGAAGCTCATTGTAATGGAGATCCCAATGTTACACCAAGGAAAATTGATTTAGCATATGGTTTAATAGATAAACGGGTATGTATAAATATATTAATCACCCATATTATTTAATTATTTTCAATTATATTGATGTATATATATGTTGAGATTTTTTTCTTTGCATACATTCGGCCAAGAATAAATATGTTTATCAACTAACGATATTGCAATAAGTTTTGCATGTTTGACATATTGTAGGTGAAACACCACAAGGCTATGTGGTGCAATGGTCGTAAATTTCGAATCAAAAATTTGGATGACATGAAGAAAACTTGTGATTCTGGGATAACTGCAGTCTTCCAGGTGACTACCGTCTCATCTAGAAGCGACATACATCCAGAAGTCTCAGAAAATCAATACTATGGGATTTTGGATGATATACTTGAGTGTGACTTTAAGTCCTTCAAATTATTTTTGTTCGTCGTCTTATGGTACAGGCTATGATTGAATGAAAATGATCCCGAGAGAACTATTATTGAACATGATAATGGATTTACCATGGTTAATACAAGGTATTTTGAGCGAGCTGGAAATGAGCCCTATGTTCTTCGAAGCCAATGTGAGCAGGTATTTTACTCAGAGGTTCCAAGTAAAGCAGGTTGGTCATATGTTGTTAGACATGATCCAAGAGGAAGGTCGGTGAAGTATAATGTGGTGGAAGAAGAAGATACTGAAGAAATAGAAGATGATGCAGATGATGATCAGGATCAACAGTTAGTTGATGATGTGCTTGACGAAGATGTCGAAGAGGAGGAACTAGATCATGATGATGTAGGAGTTAATGTTCATGAAGATGATATATGTGTGGATGATGACATTATCGAAACTGATATCAATGATGATGATGATGATATGACCAATCCTTACAATGTTGAATCTAGATCGGCTGATACAGACAAAGAGTTGGATGAAGAAGAACATCAATGACATTAATTTGTATTGTCTATTTGATATTAATTTCTTGAAAGAATTATATTTGACTTATGTGGTTACATAATTAATTTATGATGTTTTTAATTTTAATTATATTTGAATTATACTAGAATATGTTCAGTTAACAGATGTAAAAAATAAAATGGATAAACCAAAAGATGAAAGCATGAGACCACTGCCTTGTTGGGTGTATGGAGTCTAATGAAGATCTATAAAAGTGTAATCTATGCTGAAAATAATTCAAAGTGTTTGGCACACAGATGTAGTTTATAACTTGTATAAATGTGCAAGTAAATGACTGACAAACTCTACTTGAGATAGAATGACAATCCTAGTTATGTGATTCTTCTTATTGATACAATTAATACTCTTTAGTTATTGTGATTGACTATGAGGGTTTAATCTTTACTTGAAAGAACCAAATAATCACATCACACAAATACAACAAATGTGTATCGGTAAACTGAATATATATATATATGCTTGATATATCAATTTAAACAACAGAAAAGCATCAATAGTATCAACTACTTTGAGCATGAGATGATTACAATGACATTTCACCACATAAGATAGTCATTTAATTTGCAATTTGGCAGCAAGCTCTAAGCTAAGACAAACAGACACAAAACCTTACAAACACATACGATTTAGGCTAGTGCCATATACTATTGGGGAGTCGAATTAATTCACAAATATTTAGATTTTCATAACAGGTTCAAACACATAACATATAAGATCTCTGACAATATTGCATTACAACAGTGTCAATTTCTATCCTAACTCAATACTTCTTATCAAATCCCTTTACAAACATATCCATCTATGACTCCATCCAAGCACTTTAATTTACTCTTTGAATTAAAGCAAAAATGGAAATCATACACACCATGATAACAATGAGATGAACGCCATAACCCTTGATTATATTATTCAAAATTGTGATATGTTTATACAAAGGAGAGCTATGAGCTCTAAATATATCATTATAACTGAAATGCTAGTACTTTCATGAAACATCAAACCTTGATGCTGTTGGAACTGTCAAATTTTGACAAATTCATTATTTCTTCATGATTATTAGTCTCCAAAAAAAGATTCATAATGCAGACAAAAATATCCTCACATAGCATATTTTACCAAAATCCAATTTAAAATTGTGCCATAATGCCCCATAAATTTCATCTGACATTAAAATATTTACATATGAAAATATCAGCATAAGTTGATGCAGGTCTCATCGATGATAATATACATATCATAAATGTATCGGCAAGACATAGCAAGGGTCACACCGATCAAGTTATACATAGAGAGAATGCGGGTTTCTATATCTTATCGGAAAGACAAATAGTATCGGCGAGACGGTGTAAGGTCACATCGAGCTAAATTACCTTTTGCTGATTGGAGTAACGTAAAGTCTATCGGAGAGACTTTGGTCATCGGAGAGAGATTTTAAAACACTACCCGTAGCGTTATTAGTCTTGATGATAAAGCAAGGGGAGGACTCACTCGGTGAGACAAACGATGCCGGGGAGAATTCAAAAAGTCTTACCAACCCCTCGGGTTACACCGACAGAACTGAGCATATGAAGATAAAGGGTGTCGAGAAGACAATGCGCATGGTCTTGTCGAAGAAAAAGCGTATCGGTGAGACATGTCACCACGAGGAGATCTAAGAGACATCACAACGAGTATTATTTTGTTGCCATAACAAATTTCTTAGTCTTAGAGACATACTCGATAAAGTGAACATCTCGGTGAGACAAAGTACTTTTGGAGTAAGGTAAAGAACCGTTGGCCTGATTCATTAAGTCTGAGCGATAGTTGTTTCGGTGAAAGTCATGGTGATATAAAAGCAAAAGGAAAGAAACTATTGGGGAGACTTGTGATGTTGGGGAAACTACAAGATGTCTTGGTGGGTGGGTGATCATTGAACCCTAATGTGACAGCGAGAATTTCAAAAAAAAAACTTGCAGCATTCATGTCTCGATCGGTAAAAGACATTAATGGTGCCACGAAGCATAGGAGATTTTTCATATTAGGGTATGATCAATTGAAATCATTGTCTCATAGACTTCAAAGCGAAGGAGAGCAAGGGAACCAACAGAGAAATTAAGGCATTCATCTGGCTTGAGTTTGGAAGAAGTTATAGTAAGTTTCTCGTCCTCTCAGAATTCATAAAAATTTGAATTATGGAAGGCACTGGTTTAGGAAAACTAAAGGGAAGAAAACCTGGGGAGGGAAGCCAATCAAAAGCAAAAAAGAAAAAGACTAAGTTGCAACCAAAAGGTACTGAAAGGAAGCTAAATCAAGACCTCATAGAACAGTTACCTGGTTCTAGACCTAAATCTAGGCATTCTGCACAACTCAAAGCGGAAGTTGACAAATTGGACGACAAATGTAAATTTATAGGTGATGTTTGGACTCCGATTAGAGGCTATGAGTTATTCAATTTCCATTACCACAGGAGAAATCGCTTTGAGCCAGTATGCAATCCATGGAGACTCAATTTAGGGAAATTAGAGTGCCCTAATGTTTTTATTAATGTCGAACTGGTAAAATTGTTGGCCGAACACTATGATTCGAAAAAGAAAGCTATATGTGATTTGTCAGGGAATCCATTGATACATGTATCTGAGAATGCAATTGCTGAGGTTTTTAGAATGGAGGGAATATGCAGTGACAAAGTAGTGAGTGAAGAGCTCGATAGTGAGTTCAGAAGGATGGACACCATTTATAAAGGGTGGAGGTTACCTCTGCACAGAATTAGGTGTCATGGCAAACCTACTCCAATGGAAGACAGTGAGGGGCCACCCTTTCATGTCAACCTCTTCGAACCTTACCTAAAATATACTTACTACTCAGTGGGACAGGTATTAGGGATGGAGGTACCTAAGCATATGGCGGTTGTGCCCATGGTGATTTCTGTAGACATTCAGTACCACAATTCTAGATCATTTGACTATGTTGCACATGTTTTTAAGGAGCTGGATGCAGGTTTGATGGCGATAAAGAGTGGTGCTTCTGTTCTCCATCTCAGAAATTACTCACCACTGATGCACTTAGTGTTGTATTTTGGACAAGAGTTAGGTTATGGCCCCAGGAGCTGAGGATTTCACAATCCGACAAGGAAGGTAGGCCATTGCCTATTCAATTATGGACTGCTGTTTGGGACAGTAGGTTTGCCAATTCAAATTTCTTGCATTTTGAAGAATTCTTTGTGAAACCCTTGTATATATTTTTTAGCCATCCTTGTGAGTATTCTTTATCTAAACAAGTAAAAAGGTTTCTTAGGCCTAAAGATTACAATGGACCAATTAACCACAACTGGGGGGATTGGTATTGCTTAGAGAATGCCACATGATTAGGGTTTATGGCTTTAAGGATACACCTTTCATTTTGCCCAGAATTGTCCTGGATAGAATTTCATACCTTCAAATTGTTATGCAAATGGATTACTCCAGTGTTATGAACTTAAGTTCATATGGGAAACAGGATTTTATGCCCAGTACATTGTGTTTTAGTGATTTCACTGTATTAGCCAAGGAAGGTTATGATTTGATTCTGGACAAATTATTGCACTACAACATGAGCAGAGCACCAGTGAGAAAGAACTTTGATCCAGAAGGGTATATCCACTCTGCCAGACAAAAAGTAAATCTCAGAGGGTACCATCATGTGCCCTTTAAATTTGATGACATAATCAGAAACCTGGAGGCAGAGGAAGCTGAAATTGTGATTGAAAAACATAATCAGGAGTTGGTGGATGCTGAGTTGTTATCCTCCATTTAACGGGATTTCAGAAATAGTCAGGCCACAAAGCTCATTTGGGAAAGTTTCAAGAATGAAGACTCAGGAGTGTGCCTATGTTGCCAGAGAAACGGATGTTGTGGAAACCATGGATGTAGATACAAGACATGAAGACTATAGGTCTTTCATATCAGATGATGAATTTATAAAGACCTCAGAGTTTAAGACATTTTTATATAAGGAAAAAGGGAAAGAGATAAGGGGACAGGTTGACAATGTCACTCTAGGGAATGAGGATCAGCTGTTAAAAAGCTTAAAAGATGAAGTGGACAAAGAGATGATTGACATGACCCCTGAAAAGGGGAGGGAGCTACTTGAAAAGGCAAGTGTTATGATTTTTCCAGGTTTGGATATGAATTCTACATTGGTTTTTGATAGTTTCTTAAAAGATAACAATGCTACCCACAAGCTCAGTATAGAGAAGGTGACGAAGGTATACACAAGATCAAGATACAATCCTGATGATGAAACATTGATGATTTGGGTCTTGTATCCTCCTCACAAGAAATCAATTGTTATTGATACTGAAAAGGCATTCGGACATGTCATGACCCTGAAGGCTGGGGAGGTTGATCCTGTAGTGACTGCTGATATTGGGATAAATATAGCCAAGTTGAATAAAGCCCAAATCCAAGCATTGATAAGGGAAAGGGAGATGTACAAAACCAATAATGAGAGGATGTTGAGAGAGAATGAACACTTGAAAGACTTGGTAGGTGGTGTAACAAAACCAACAAGGATGCTCACTCAAGGTGAGAGTTCATAGAAAAAAGACCATTGGGAAGGGTCAACTGCATACTCTCAAGGGAGAATGGATGCATTTGCTGCAATAATAAAAAAAAGGAAGGTTGTTTTAACCACTTGGTTAAATAAACTTTGGGGAAAAGATTCACAGTACGTAGATGTAATAAAGGAACACAGGAGAGTGGATAGCAGAATTCAGGAAAGAATTGAGGAATTAGAGGAGGACACTACTAGTAATGAAGAGATTGAAAAATATGCCAATTGTATTATGAATAGGCACAGGGATTTCTATGTGGAGTTACAAGGGGATATGCAAGAATTGACAGAGGCTGCCGAAGATAGATTCACCAAGTTATGTGATGATGAAGGGAAAATGAAGGAAGCGACTACATGGAAAAGTGAGTGCGAAACAATACTCCAAGAGATGTTGGAGACAACCACTGCGAAAGATGTGATATTGGATGCAACATGTGAGCAAAATGAGCAAATGATAATGATGGAGATTGTGATCTACAATGCATTGGGAGATGCCGACACTCATGAGCTCCAGGATTATACAGAGCATATGTCTGTAGTCCATTTGTGGCTCAAGAGAAATTAGTTAATAGTTGATTTGTTAAACCTTTTATGCTTTAAACCTTTTTGAAAAGGCACGTCCTTTTACAAACTGATGTATAAGTATCCGTTGTTGGATAAATTTAAGGGGTAGAAGATAGAATTAGAATAGGATAGACTATTGTAAGCATTAAATTTTTAGAAATGATGACATTCAAGGAGACTATGTTGCATGTATGAACTTTGAAGGAGATAATGAAAGACTATTGATTTAGTGGCTTCATTCTGGTATCAATTGTTTGTTGGATTCTTGTGATTATTTGATTGTCTCCAATTTGATGTTTCTTGGTTGTTTAAATTGAAGTATCAAGTATATATTCTATTTATCAGTACACAATTGTCATTTTTGTGTGATTTGGTTTATTGGATTCTTTAAAGAAGAATTAAAATTCCTTTCAATAAATTACAGTAATTTGGGAATCCCATTTGGATCATTAAGAAGAATCAGATTATTAGATTTGATATTCTACCTCAACTAGGGTTTATCATTTACACTCTTACATGTTTATACCAGTTGTAAACTCATAGTTATATGCCAAATAATTAGAGGACCTACTAGATAGAAACCATTCATTAAAGGCTTTCATTTGACTCTGTTTTACCCAATAAGGCACTGGTCTCCCTTATTTACATTACATTAGTTTTATTCATTTCATTTAACATCTCTTAATTGAACATATTAATTCATACCTTGATATTGCATATACAATTTATACCAAAGTAGGATCATATCTTTCCACTGTTAAATTGCCATTTGTGGATAGTTAGATCAAGTAGGAAACATAAATTGAACATATTAATTTAGTATAAGAGTCAACCAATCATAAGGAAAACATAATATGAAGATGAATTTTCTCAAATCTTGTGGTTGTAGATGCCCTTTTGAAATCTATGCAAAATGTGGGAGGATGGAAAAAGCTCATGAACTATTTGACATAATTCCTCAAATAATTGTAAGCTCATGGAATACACTCTAATTAGAAAATTCTCATCACTGCCCTCATAACAATCTATCAATTTGTTTTAGTGTCTATTGTGTTATACCCAATTTGGGACATGGGGTATAACAAAATAGACACTAAAATAAATTGAGAGATTACAATTCTTTGAGACATTTTGTCAAATAGTTCACAAGCTTTTTCTATCCTTCCACATTCTATATAAATTTTAAAAGGGCATCTACAACCACAACATTTGAAAAAAATCATCTTCATATTATGCTTTGATGGATGTCTATACCTTGTTCCAAATCTCCCATATTAAGGAAACCAATAAGGATTTTGGTGAAGGTTGTGTTGGTGTTTAAAATACAATCCATGTAGAGGTTGCAAATATCTAAGAGGTATCCAACCCCTATCGAGGACAACTACAACCACTAATGGCCAGCTAACGAGAGTCAGTAAAGGAATGACTTCTCCTGCACTTTTGGCTCTGTAGGACCAAGGTGGGTAAACCTAAACATGTTCACATGAATGTCTCATGATTGGTAAGAACACTTCCTGTGTACAGATTACAATTCCTACACACTCAAAGGGATAGTGATCATCTCAAGGTTTTGGCAGACCAGAGAATGACTACCAGTACCAAAGAGCAACATAATTGACCCGCTTATTTGTTACAATACCTCCCTGAGGAGGACAAGGTTGTATTCAAGTGTTTTGTGTTCAGTATTTGGATATCCTTGCTTAGACCCTACAGTCTTGAACTAATAAAATGACACAAATATTATCCAGTGCTTCATCCATAGGGCAACGGAGTCATACAGAACAAAATCCTGATACGATGAACCCATCTCATATAGCATTAATATCATGAGATATTTTAGCATATCAAGATAGTACTTCTTCAAGCATCCTGAGTATATACAACCATGAACATGTAACTTATTTTTCAAGCATTTGATTAACTCTTTGAGTTAAAGCAAGAAAATGAATCACATTTTCAATTAACTATTGAAACTGAACAAATGAATCTTTGATAAAGCTATTCATAATCCATGGCACACACCCAAGAGAGTAAACCATCTTAATTTTATAGATTTATTTCGATATAAGTAATTAAAAAAGAATATCACACTAATCTGTATATAAACCTAACCCGAGGATGACTTCCTGAAACAAAATTTTCATAACACTTTAACAATAAAGAGGACTGTATAACTTCCAAGCGTCGGATTGCAAAATTTTTCTGACCCTTCACAATGAGCAGTGAAATCTCCTTTATAGAATAGGAGAGCAACAAGCATTAGGCTACATTGTGACACCAAATTAAATTTCAGCACCAAAATGAAATTCAAATTTACATTCCTTGTCATAATGATACTGTGCATGAACAAAGGAATCAAAACGGTTATGAAATAACTAGTCGAAAAACAATATTTCATGCAAAGCACGCGCACGTCCATATCCACATCCACATCCACTTGATAGAATAACAAGAGAAGAGAAGACACGTCCAACAGACCCACTGCCAGTAATCATGAAGAAGCAACACGGCCCTGGTACAAGCAACCGCTCTGAGTTCGAGCTTGCGATAGCGATGGCACCACCTCCTCTTTACCAACCTTGCGAGCACATTCTTGAACAACTGGACCTGGTGCTAATGTAGACACTGGATTAATTGCCAAAAACTCCTCATCCACTCCCATAAGATCGGCCAGGGAAGCCAAATAGTACCGATATTTAGAATCAGTCTCAGATTCATTAAAATCTGAGATGATTATCGGGGACGAACAATGTACTGGCCTCTTCCCAGTGTTCCTAATAATAGCCTTGGGAGACATGGGAGAATCAGATTTCTTCATGATTGGTGAAGCCAGCCTCGCACTCCTTTGCTTAACTAATTTACTCATGATAGAAACAGAGCGCAGCCACAAACAGAAGAAAAACCTTACTGCACTTAGACATAAGAGAATGCAATGTTGATTACATACAATTCAATTAGCATTTATAGAGCAAGCCAGTATGCAGGGTACAATTACTTGAAGGCGATTCAAGTACTTGCACAGTTAATGATCCGGATAACTATGAATACCCTTAGCAGGATGGCACTATTCGCACGCAGGAGGAAATTAGGTGGAGATCCTCGGGAGAAAAGAAACCTGTATCATTAATGACATGAGCAATAACCAAGTAATACATGCCATGCGGGCAACTCACACACTTCTTCCCTATAAATGAACTGTCGATTCGGGAGGCACTTTAACAAACGGAGGGTGGAGATCAAGTCAATGGATGTTGACAATCCACGTCGACGCCTTCAGAAAACATATCCAATCAAAAACCCGCAGAAGAATAGACCCAAACCGCACAATGGGTCCCATATAATCCCACTGGCATGAAAAGAAAAGCCACGTGCCACTCCCTCGCAACACTCTCCCGAATATTTACTCTGCCCATGCAAGGTGTGCGAGAGATCATGATTACCCCATTATTGATGGCTATTACCAGTGAAAAGACGGCCCCTTGTCATATCGAACACCTCGGGAAGAAAACCCATTCATCCATTCATGCCACATGGCCATATCTCGCGAACCTCACACTACTTTGATGACGCCAATAGACAAACCTTTGAGGTCTGTGAGAAGCGGTCAATTTCGAATTCTATGATCGGATGACTCATCAGCCCTCAGATGGAACATTTAAGTGGGGATGGCTATTACCAGTGAAAAGACGGCCCCCTGTCATATCGAACACCTCGGGAAGAAAACCCATTCATCCATTCACGCCACGTGGCCATATCTCGCGAACCTCGCACTACTTTGATGATGCCAGCAGACAAACCTATGAGGTCTTCGAGAAGCGGTCAAGATCAAATTTTGTGATCGGACAGCTCATCAGCCCTCAGACGGAACATTTAAGTGGGGATGGCTATTACCGGTGAAAAGACGGCCCCCTGTCATATCGAACACCTCAGGAAGAAAACCCATTGATCCATTCACGCCACGTGGCCATATCTCATGAACCTCGCACTACTTTGATGATGCCAACAGACAAACCTGCGAGGTCTACGAGAAGTGGTCAAGATCAAATTCTGTGATCGGATAGCTCATCAGCCCTCAGATGGAACATTTAAGTGGGGCCCACATTGAAATTTCCGGTGGTGTAACACCTAGGCCATTACACCAAAAAGATCGACAAATCAGGTGAAATAGGGCCGGTTAAGCACTACTCAAGAGGGATGAAACCTCACTTAAGTGACCGGTCCACCATGACAACAGGTCACCATTAAAACATAACAAGAGGGTTTTGACCGATTCATACTGAAGGTTACCCTAAGTAATTTAGAAACCCTCTAACCCCAGCTTCAATTTACTGAAGTTCCATCAAGTTGTGGAATTTTTTTTTGCATCTACCAATTGCATTTGTTTGAAAGTTTCTAAAACCTTTTCAACAAATCCATTATGTGTATATTCTAAAATCATTATAGTCCTTCTAGTCCACATCACTTTGTTTTTTGAAGAAACTAATACCATATATTTCTTATTTATGTTCTAAATTGGATACATGTTGATAAGTTTGATATTACAATTAATAATATTAATTTTGGAAAGACATTAAAAGATTTTGTTGATTTTAAAAATATATGCATCCCAATGTAAAAATGCCAACAATGGAAGCAATGATTGTAACACATAATTTTTGATGTAGTATCCAATTCAAAGGATGATGTTACAATTTAGGGTTATGATTGGGTATTTAATTAGGGTTAGGATTTAGTGTTCGGGTTAGTGTTAGGTTTAGAGTTAGGGTTAGGGTTAGGAAAATAATGTTAGGATTAGGGTTAGATTAGGGTTTATGTTTTATGGTTAGGGTTAGATTTAGAGTTTTGGTTATGGTTGGGATTAGATATGAAATTAGGGTTAGGGTTTAGTATTACAATTAGGGATTATAGTATTAGGGTTATATCTAGAATGAAGTTTTAAGGTTATTGTAATTATGATTAAGGGTTGTTTTTATATTTGGCTTAGAGTTGGGGTTAGGATTAGGGCTAGGGATAGGGCTAGGGTTAAGTTTAGGGATAGGTTTAGGGTTATTAGAGTTAATGAAACTAATTAATAAAATAAATAATATTTAGGGTTAGCTAATTAGGGTTAGGGTTGGGGTTAGAGTTTTGGTTGTGGTTAGGGTTATAAAGATAGGATAAAGGTGAGGGTTAGGGTCAAGGTTAAGGTTTCAAGAGAAAGGGTTAGGTTATGACTTGGATTACCCTAAACTCTAACCATAAACATAAACCTAATCCCAAACCTAACCCTAAAGAAAACACATAACCTAACCCTAATTGTAGTGTTTGAGGCTAGGCTCAAACACTATATAACCTAACCCTATATAACCTAACACATAACCTAGCACTAGAAAAAATTCTTCTCCCAAACAATCTCCTCTACTTCTATTCATGCCTACTAGAGTTGCAACATTCAACATTGGTGCTTCAACCATTCATTCAAAGCTAAGAATTTGAAAGCAGTGTTCATTTGTAATATAATTAATCATTTAACAATATTATAATTATTATTAATCTAATACAATATTAATATTATTAATAATATACCAATAATATTAATAATCTAATATAATTACTATTAATCTATATATAGATTATATATAATCTTAATATATCAAATATATCATTATAATTCATATAATGTAATATAATATTGTTATATAATATATTAATATTATAACATTACTATTAATCAAAGTGCTTTAATATTTATGTCGAGTTTTAGTACATTATATGACAGGTTACTAAAGCGGCTCCGAGATGCACGTGCTCAAAATCGACGGTGATGTTATAATCTTGATGAAAAGTTGCTTGACGGTTATGTTCAGTACTGGTGACTTCTCAAACACAAGAAGATGTGATTTTGGCCCTATTAGGAGAAGATTTAAAAGTTGATTCTAGAGCTAAGAAAAATTATCATATTAAATTATGAAGCCTCTTTCTTTGGCAAGGAGATTCCATGTGTGTTCAAAAATTCTTGTTGCACACATTTCCATTACTCATGTTGCTAAGAACCTTGCAAATCCTCATATTTGAAGATTGAAAAAATCCAAAGGTATATTTTATGGCCTCCCTTTAACCAAGGAAAATGGTTTCACAAAGTATCCTAGGATTTTTATTATTTCCCTCATGACTATAATAGGCTTGGCTTACTTTCTATTCACTACTCTAAATGGTGCCATAATAGGCTTTGCTTGCTTTATATTCACTACTCTAAATGGCACCATAATTTTTTTAAATTTAATTAACATACTCTAAAACCTAACTAAAGCAGGTTGTAGCTTGTCAAATTGGACAAGTGAAAGGTCAATACCAGCGCTGAGGAAGACTTTGGAGGAGTGAAAACAAGGTCAATACCAGCGCCAAGGACCAGGTTGAGGGCACTCAGGGAAAATCAACTACCAAGGGCCAATGAGTACTGTAAGTTTGGCACCCCCATTCTCTTTAACCTGCAATTTTCATGCCTAGTTTCCAAATATCTTCTCGCACATTGGCCCCCCCATTCTCATAAAATGGTATAAGATAAGACAGAAAAAATAAAATAGCTTTGTCTTTCACATTTTTATAGTGATTACTAGAGGCACATAGACCAATTCTTCAAAATAGATGAATTTGATCATACTTTTCCAATGATGCAACAGTTCAACTTTGGGGTTCATCATTTAGGTAATGACGGATCCCTACTCTTTCCATATGCTCTTTCCTTTCTATTTCTTCAAATGTATAGTTTATGTCTTATATTTTATTGAAATAGTTATTCCCACAACTTGTGTGGGACACCATACATTTGTAATTATCAATAAAAGACATTTGTGAAAATTTTGTGCAATCTTTCTCTTGTATACATTTGCATAATGAACTGCAATTCATTTGATAATACTTTTGTGTAAATGAATGGAACTTAGTAGAATTGAATGTGTACCTTTATCTTTATTTTTGCAAAAACTATCCCAACTTTACTTGATTGAGTTAGAAGCTAAATTAGGTATAAAAATTGGTGACATCTTCTATATGTTTTCCTACTAAACATCCTCACTAGTTGCCTAAACTTATCCATTGGGCATGGTGTCAACTCTTGGAACTTGACAAGACTTGAGAAATAGTCTTGCATAATGTTGTAACTCATCCAAAATAGTGCATAATGTTGGCATTTTTTACAACCCAAGTAGAACCTACAGAAGCTTCTATGAGCTTTCCATACTCAATTTTAAAAGTCCTGAAGGCACTGTTCCAACTTAACGAGAAAAATGCAACAAAACTGTTATCTCTCCTACACTTCGGACTCTGTAAGATCCAGGAGGGTATCCCTAAAATATATTTTCATTCATGATGAGAATGATTTGCTCATATGTGGATAAACAATAGATAAATTCCAGTCTAAGTTTAAATGAGATAATCCTTCAAGAAATTGGCTATTTCTCAAGAGAATTCAGCTCTTATTTAACAAGGAATTGAAATAACACCTAAGTGTGTTTTTATGAAATATTCGAGTGAAATTTCCTGAAGCTATAACAAAAAATACAAGAACAATAAGCAGTCAGAGTACCAGTGCCATATCCTAAAGCACAGAGTCAAACTGGAAACTGAACTATAGGGTAACTTTCATCTAGAGCATCTATGATCTGTATGTAAGGCATTACCATCCATTCATCAATACATGAATCTATTACTCTTTAGCAAATCCTATGTGCTAATTTGCATGAACTTATTGAACAACTAAAGCATTTAACAAGTCCATTGAACCAGAGCTATAGTCGAACATAATCCACAGGAAATGACAAATGAAATTTAACGAACATCATCTTTGATAGAATTTTCATTAAAAATTCAAGCAAATTATTACAATAGGAGAGAAAATAGACTCAAAACAATCACAAGATTTGCATAAGTATGCTCCAAAACCCCATGATTTACTAAGTTCCCAAACAAACTCAAAGCTTCAAAAAACTGGACATATTCTTTTCTCTCTCTCTACTTGATTCTTCTCTTACGTATCTTAAGTAATTTCAACAGACCTATTCCTTGGACCAGAATTCCCTTTTATAAAAACAAGGGAGCAAACAAGCTTTAGGTCGGAGGATACACATGTCCATTTTTTACTGGATCGCTAATTCCTAATCATTTATCTTTACATCATTTGCTTGGTAAGAGAAGAAAAGCTTAAAACAAAATGATGATTAATTTGTTACGGAGGAAAGGAAAGCATGGTTCCATGTATTGATTCCCTGACACCAAAGCATCTTTTAACTGGTCCATGTGCTGATTTTATTTGCGCAATTTGTACCTGAATCCGGGAAGAGAATGCATTTCAAAATATAATACCGTAGTCCAGACCTATATTTTACATGACCAAATTGCAACTCTCATCCCCATTATTTATAATTCAAGTTCATCAATAAACATCTTTTTCCATGACTCAAAATCTTCCTCCAATGGCCAATTGAAAGCCACCACCCAGTCCACCATTTCTTGATAAGGTACATACTTTATCATTAATGACGTGGCTGTCTTGTCAAAATTCTCCAGGAAACTAATGACAAGTGATAACTTCTCTAAAGTGTTCTCCAACATGCGAATATCAACATTTTTGCATATCTCATGAGTTTGGGTAGTCATTATATTATTCATTTGCTCCTTCCACTCCTGCAAAGGCTTGACACTATCCTGACTATGCAAAATATGAGGTAGTGGAGTCAAATTTTTTCCATCATAAACATCCTTCAGTGCTTTGATTTTGAACTCCATAGGAGCAGCAGACCCCTGGAATTTTTTCTCAACAATAGTCTTAACAAATTGATATGTTGTCATGATTGTAGGATACTTATTCCCATGCTGCTTTGCTCCAACTGCCATAAATTTTAATTTTTCCATTCTAGGACCCCATCTATTTAGCAAAGGGATAGCCAATTCTCTGTCCCTTGGAAACAATTCAAGTGCTTGCAGCATCAAGGCATAATTCGCATGAACACCATTCATCTTACTCTGGACCCGTTTATGTAGATGCCTTAACACAGTATCAACAATTTCTGAATTATTCCTTCCTGCTGCATCCCGCATTTGATTTACCATCTCCTTATATTCTTCAATCTGCTAAAGTAACTTTTCCCTAGAAGGATCTTCACTTGAGGTACTAGCCTTCTCAACCACAATAGGCACTTGTCCCATATTATACGGGACCATAGCCCAAGATTGAACCTGTGTAGGAGGTTGGGGTTGATCAATTGGTGGGTTGGCAATAATTTGGCTAGAGCTAACCTGCTTTTGGGATCTCAAGATTTCCATTTGTTTCCTTAATAAGGCCATTTCTGTTTCCAATTCTGCCACCCTTTGCTGACTCTTATTATACTCAATAATAATGTCATTATACTGGTTCCTCAGAGTATCTCAGTTTTTAGTTAAATCCTCCACGGTTGCCCTAGTAAATTTGACAACATTCACAACCATGTCAACAGCCTCCAAGGCAAGGGTATCAGCAACTCTCTTCACAATCAAATGACCACTAAAATCGGATATTTCAGCGACAATAGGTTTTCGAGACCCTATAGATAGTGACCATATTGCCAGAGAATCCCACTCTTCACTGAAAGCTAATCCTTTAAGTGCTAATGTCGCCTCCTCCTCTGTTGCAAGAAGCAGTTTATTTGCCCTTCTTACTATATCAAATACTACAGCATCAGCAATATCCCATTCAGGGAGTAGCAATATCCCACACTTTTGAACCAATGTTCTGTCTTGTTCTGGTGTGATTTCCTTAAACCTCTCCTTCAATTGTACTCTGACCTTTGACTGAATTACTTGCCCTAGAAGCTCTGGGTGCAAACTTCTCTCATGTGCTACCTGCTCAGTATAAGATGAGAGATGAGCTCTCCATACAAAATCTTCAAAAGCACGGGTATGGATAAAAGAGTCATCCATCATGAATTCTTTGCAGGCTTCCATTCTCAAATCATCACTATTTGTAATTCCTTTAATCTCATCCTTCCCCAATCTTAGGGTGATGGCTCCTGAGCTCGTTGCAATGTCAGTTGGATCTAGTGGCATTTCTAGATTTATTTCATCCGGAGTTACAATAATATCCTCCTCATCATTACCTTTCTGGCCAACATCCCCCATACTATCAGTTCTAGGCCTCTTTGGGGATGATGTGCTAATTTGTTATGAACTCTTTGGAGGCAAATCCAGATCAATAATACCAGATACTGATTTCCTTAGGACGGATGATGCACCACTCATTGTAACTTCCTCTGTCCTATTTCTCTTCCTTCTTGAAAACACTTTTATTTTCCCTTGAGGCTGGTAGGTAGGCCTTTCTTTGATTCTTATCTCAGGGTGTTGCTCAGTAACATGTGACTTTCCCTTTCCTTCTACAATCCTTTCCTCCTTCAAGACTCCTACTATGCTCTCAAAATTATCAAGAACATAGATTGCCCTACTGAGCTCATCTTTAGCATCAGGTACAGGATCAAAACCAGTTATTTTCTCCTGTTTACTTCTTACCATTTTTGAATAGGCAATGTACATTCCCTTTCTCTCATCCTGTAAGTCCTCATCAAAAATATTCTTAATGATATCTTCAGGATAGTAGAAATTGTGAACAAAGGTTCCAATCCGATGTCTAGCCTTCATTTGGGAGATAAAACCCTCAAGATCATAATTCCTAGGGTGTACAGTATTCAATCTATATGGCTTGAGTAACAAGTGTAAATTTCTCCACCCTCCCTTTATCATAGAAAAATCTGCAAAAGTTGTATATTCAGGGAAAAAGGTTCCTTTCTTGTGTTAAGTAGGCAAATGGAAATCTTGAGATGCTCCCAATTGCCTCATAATCTCTACAAAACCAAGTTTCAGAGGAACTTCTTTAGGTAGGACAGACAGGATGGCATTGGTGCCAAAGACCCTAAAGATTGTAGTATTGTGATTGGGGATAATATCACCCCAATTGTGGGTTAGATTTAGCTCAGGCCTCCTCTCCATAGGTCTTAGAAAGTCATGAATTTCTTTTGGAATCCTGGGTGGATCAACAACTAAAGCCTTCCTTAACTTAGATCCAAAAATATTATGAAAGGTGACATAATCAAACTTATGATAATTTTTGTCTAAGACCCTAGTCCAATATTGGACAGGCATTTCAATATCTCCTTCCATCTTCTTCAACTCCATATCTTTTTCAAACACCTTCTGACCATTATATAAAAACATATGAATCAACAGTGAAAACCATCTGAATTTTACCCAATTCTTTCCCAGCTTCAAAGCTGCTAAGCCAGAATCTATGTTCTCTACAAGGTAAGTGGCAAAGTCATATACCACATTATAACCAGGGTATTGGAGGTTGACAGCCATATACATTATCTCTATAGGCACAGTCTTCTTCAGGTCAATCCCCAAAACTTGACATAATGCACAGATGGTCTTCTTGAAATGAGGGGCGAAGTAGTCTACTGGGAAAGGTTCATGCTAATTCTTGCCAATAACAACCTTTTTCTGATTCTTCCCTCTTCCCGACACAGCCAAGTGGGGTATCAAAATGTCCTTATCAAACCCTTAGTGTTTTTGTATTCTTCCCTAAAGACCTCCAATTTGACGGGAATCATATCCTGGCTCATTCATGTAAGCCAAAAATCTCTGCAATTTCCTCTCTGGTTACTTTAATCATAGGCTTGCCAAGATGTGTTCTGACAATTCGAGTCACAGGATCGTACCTTGCAGCAATATCTTTTAATAAGTCTACATCTTCATAGACATTCGGTACCACCAGCTTACCCAAGTCCGGTCTCCATGGATTACACAAAGGAACAGGCAAATTTCTATTTCCAAACCAATTGGAAAAGAGCTGCCAACCAGTGTACGACAATTCGGCATCATGGATTGTACATTGTTTGTCCATTAAACCTTCATGAATCACGGGTCCATAGAAAAATATCCTTCCTTCTTGCTTCTTGCTCGTAGAAGGTTTCAATAGATCAATAATATCTTGTGAGTAACCCCTAGGCGTAGCCTGGGGACCAATAGTTTGTGCCTTGGATGCCATATATTTTAAACAGAAGGGGATTTAAACTAGGGTTTTCTTAAAGAAAAACAAACAATTACACCCTATTCTCGACTACCGTTACAGAAAACTTTTTTATATGCACACAAATCACTAGCAATGACCTATATAAGCTCTAACAGCCAATTCGCTTAAAAATTCACCAGGAATCGAAAAGGACACAATCGCCAATTATTCAATAGGCAATGCTAATATATTCTGAAATTACAAGAGAAGGCATTCGTATCACTTACTGTTTATTTTGCAGAGCGTCAACTATCGCGATAATGGAGAACTGAGATAACAGCCGCTTTTCTAAACATCGAGGAATTCTTATAAACCAGAATGCAACACTGAAATAGCAATCCACTGGTTATTTAGCATTTAATTATGCAGGCCGAGTCGAACTTGACCATTACTATTCACTCGCGCGAGATAGAACGGCTATAGTACAGCACCAATTTGTTTGAGAACACACCGTTGATCAAAGATACAGTTAGCTAGACGGATGGTCCAGATTTGGTCAACAGTAGTTTGAAAATGACACATCCTCCTTCCAGTCAGCAAGCAAGCAAGAATATTGTCCATTAGGTACCACATCAGCATGGAACGGGTCCCACCTCATTCGTTAATCGATAACACCGACGCCCATGCATCAACACATCGCGTACCTCACAGCATTATTGAAACTAAATTTTTAATTGCGCGAGGTCAACGAGGGATGGCCCAGATGCATCAGATAGTACACAGCTATCAGCATCATCACCCGTCCATCAGTCAACACTCAAAAACTGGCCCCACCAAGTTACACAACAGGTGGTAGCATCTCTCAAGCCTCGTAGCATTTTTTGTGACGCAAGCACAAACCTTGTGAGGTGTGCGATGAATGGACAAGATCGCAGTTCCTACATTCATCGGCTAATACAAATCTGCACATGCGAAATAGTTACCTTATAGAAAGGAGACCACTAGGCAAACAGGGAAATAACCCACGGGGTCAAAAAATAATTCAAAGGCTACGTTGTAAAGGTTAATAGGCCGAAAACCACAGGGACACATAAGTCAAAATGCAAAACCGAAAGGATAGGTAAAAGGGGTCGGTGAAGTGACGGCCAAAAAGGATAAAACATGACTTAAGTGATTGAGTACTGCTAATAGCAAGTCAACGGCCAGAAAGAAAAAACCCCCAAATACCAGACCAGTAGAAAAATAACAAAGATAAAACCACCCCAAAGGGAAGGAAAATAAAAGCTCCACCACATAACACCTACCAACCTTATTCAACCTACCAAATGACTCAAAACAAACTAACTGTGCAAACAAAACTTATTCACTTAAAACAAAAACTATCCTAACCTAGACTAACTGAGGAAAGGAATACCTAAATAAAACCATTAACTAGTTCATGAAAGTAGCTACCCTTTCTTTGCAACTTGTAATCCTCCATATGTTTGTGAGCATCAAAGAGGAAATGAAGAAATGATAGATGTTTAACCAACTATTGCAATGCCTCATAAATGGAGAAAAAAAATCCACAAATCCACTTACCATTCATGTTATCTTAAAATGGATAGGATAGTAGGATAGAGTCCTCATGCTTGGGTGCAATAATGACTTGTGATGCATTGCTAGTTTCCATCCTAGTTAGATGCCTGATAGGACATCCCCTTGAAAGCTTTAGATCGGTTTTTCCTTTTTCCTCTTTTGGTGTGATCATATCCTTCATCTTACTCTTATAGTGCTCTTGTGGTACAAGAAATTGATTTGGAACTTCATGGTTTTCTTCTTCTTTCAAAGAACCCAATAAGGTTGATATAATATTATCATGACTGCATTCTTCAAACCTTTCTACCCTTTTTATGGTTGTCCTTTTTCATGGCTAAGTTTAGACAAGAGAGAAGGAAAAATAGCTTGCTTTTATTGATTGAAAAGTAAAAATACAGCTGAGTACAAGTCCGTGAAAATGAGTTACAATGCTATTTTTTTCTTGAAAGCTCCAAAAATGAGCTACAATACTTGCTGAAAGAAGAAAGAACTAACTCCAAACTATCATTTGAAGTTACTTTATGCTTGCAAAGACGCTGCACAAAGATGTTAAGTAGATTTGATTTGTGATGGACACATTTGGACGGTAGTAACAATAACTTGCAATCTATCAAGACTTGATTACCTTATAACCTATCAATTTCTAGCGATGAAATGATAAATTAATCATAATGTCACCTTCGGATCACATCACCGTGAAAGAACTTTATCCAACATCCTTATGAGTGCAGGCACCACAAAATAGGTATTTGTCAGATTTGTCTTCCTCAAGCGAGGGAAATTCAGGAAGAGAAGAGGAAAGCGAGACATGTAGTAGGTCTAAAAGAGGGAGATCAACTAGAGGTCAAAATATTAGAAGAAAATTCTGTAAACGCATGGAATTTTTTCTTACTGAAGGGGGGTCATGTTCTTATGATGATGAGAGCATAGGCGACATCGAGGTGCCATTTAGGTACAAACATCTACGGAAACAATGGGTACCCAAGGAACTTCCTCCAATAAACACTGATCTTTGTATCAACGAGAGGATATATCGCATAGCACCATCCTCATTACATGGTTTGGGCCTATTTTGCATGGATGGCATAAAAGTCTGTTATGAAAAAGTTACTAAGTTGATGGAGTATGTTGGACCCTGTTACAGTTACAAAGATTGGATGCAGCTGGTTCGATATACACAAAGTATGCGTAGGTATGCACTATCAGAAAATTATATACAACTAAAAGATAAGGATCAAAATAAAGGAGTGGTTAGGTACATTGACGGGAGGCCAAAAGCATCAAGGAATATTGCAGGGTTTATAAATAGTACATGACCTGGGTCAACAAATAAGCAACCCAATTGTATATTCGAGGCGCGGGAGGGAAACCGTGTATTCGTATGTGTGATAAAATCAATAACTGCAGGGGAAGAGTTGCTAATCGATTACAATTTGAATCGCTTAGATACAAACACAATTACTATGGGGGTGGTATGTACTATATATATACCACTTTACCCAACCTCCAATTAATGACTCCAATATACCATTTTATTATTATGTTTTTTTTTGTAAGTCTATTGGTTTCATTTCGGTAATGTTTTTTAATTTAATTTTTGTCACAGCGGGACATTGATCATACGAGGAAGGCTCCAGTCCAGAGCATAGATCGCGATCCATCTTCAGGCATTTCTATCCGACAGGTTTATGTCATTGTAATTGTACAAATTAGATACGAGCAAAATGTTTTATTATTATGTTTTTGTCATGAGTTTATTGGGTTAATTTTGATAATGTTTTTAATATTCTTGTTGCAGTTGGTTGATCAGGGAAAGGCACTAGCAGTACAGGAGAGCATCCATATGGACGTGCAGTCACTATTATGCGATGATGACATCGCATTTTCTACAAACCCTGTGGATATGATGAGGAAGGCCCAAAAAAAATGCAATCAAGAAATCCTTTAGTTGGTATTCGTAGTGCCTCAAACAGATGAGATAAGAGAAAGGGTTAAAATATTGTCTCAAAGAGCACAGAACTTGGAAGTAAGCTATCATGAGATCTTTAATTATAACATAAGTTCATTCATGGTTTTATATTTTGTACTCTTTTATGTCATGAACTAAAATATGTGTTGTTTTTACAGGATTATTTGCATCCTCATGATCATGTTGCTGGCCGTGATCAAGGTACTGCAAGTGTTTCCCGGGAAGTAGGGGATGGTACAAGTGTCAATCTTGATCTTCCTACGCATACAACACATCATCTGACCCCATCATTTGTGCCTATATTGTCATCTGAAATGTCGGCAACACATACCATGCAGGCATTCGGTAGTCCACCCTCTGGCAGTGAACACATGCCACTACATGTGTTAGTACCTATGGATGCAGAGGCCACTACTACTAGTGATGTTTTAGCAGCATTTCCTGGATCTTCCCATATTACTAGTACGGGAACATTGCCGGTCACATTTGTGGTGACCGAGGATTTCCTTCCTATAAAGATAGAGAAGGTCCCAAGTACTTTAAAATGTTTTAATTATTATTATTATTATTATTATTTTTAAGTAAGTGCTAACAGTGGGGATAGCGCCCTATTATATTGATTTACAAAATGGCAATATTTGCCTACATTATAATTGTAGGAAATGATGTTTTTTATAAACATCTAAGTGATATTTCATTGGAGCTCTTCGGGCCCACCATACGTACATAGTGGAATGCCCAAAATCAAGATTTAAAAGATGAGCTCATTAACCGTTTAGTTGTGTTGTTCGGTGATAAAACATTCAACCGAACCAAGGTCCTTAAGAAAGCTGGTACCTATCTAAAGTATGTGAGGGACCAATATAGGTCACATTTAGAGAAGAACAGAAAGTATGAGCGTCGCCCCATGATTTCGGAAAGGGAGTGGAAGGACTTGGTGTCGGATGGAAAGGAGAAGGTTGAAAAGAAGAAAGGAAAGATACTACCGGGCCAAGGAAGGTATGTAATACTATCAACAATTTAATTATATACTGATTAATCTTTCTTTTTACATAATCTAACATATTTCAAATTTTTCATAGGCTGCCCGACACATCGAAGGCAACAAAGGCGAGACTAGAAAAACATGGGCAGCACAAACTTGGCTATGGTGGTTATATGAAAGTAGCCACATGATTTTTAAGTATCAATAAATGAAATATTGCATCCAAATAATAAATTGCAAACAATTTTGATTTTATCACATCATAGAAGCAAAATTCATGATCGCATGCAAAAATGCAGGGCTTTGATTGCAACAGAGTGCCCACACAAGAGGACCTAAAGATTGCCTTCGACCAAGGCTATGGAGCCCTGATTGAATAGCTAAGAGTCTCGACTAGGCAAACACAATCTTCCACTGCATCCAACATGCAGGTAAATAAACTCAATAAAATTTATTTCAAATTGAATACTTGTGCAATCTGTTCAATATTAATTTCCACCATAATAATGTGCCTATTTGTTTTACACAAATAAGCAATGATAATCCTGCACATGACATTGGAATGCAGCCTGGTGAGGGTGGAGCGCAACCTGCCGATGAAGGCCATGGTGTGCACCCCGGTACTAGATGTAGTCATGTGCTATACAAAACGCAGTATGGATTAATACAATTAAACATCTTTAATTGCATTTAGTGTATTAATGAATGTAACCTTTCGTGTTTCAACTTTAGAGCATGTAGAGCGTGATCAACATGTTGAGCATGATCAGGCTAGACAAGATCAGGAACATGATGTGGCTCCATCAGGTGAGCAGGACCACTCTAATGTTCTTTTAAACATTTTTAATTGCAATTGGTGTATTAATTAATGTAATCTTTCGTGTTTCAACTCCAGATCAGGATTTAGAGGGTGTTCAACATGTTGAGCATGAGGCTATAAGACAATATCAGGAACATGATGTGGCCCAATCAGGTAAAGAGCACCACTCTGATGTTCTTTTAATTAATGAAATATGTGTAACAATAATAATAAAACATATCAATTTAAAATTTCTTTGCTATTGCAGCAGACCCCCCCTTGCAGCGTGTCCACGCAATTGTGAGTACACGATTAGGCATACATTAAGATCACAAGCAGAGCTTGAAACAACTCAAGGGGGGATAGATGATTTTGAAAACGATACTCCACTTCAACTTTTTTTAGCTGCAAAAAAGAAACAAAAAAAAAGTGATTGTAATCATATTATGATAGCCATATTTTTGATAATATGTAAAAACTGAAAAAATGAAATATGTTAATGAATGAATCTGAATATGTTAACGAAAAAATGTTATATGTTAATGAATGAATGTTATATGTTATTAATGGATGAATGAATGAATGTTATATGTTATTAATGGATGAATGAATGATTAATGTTATATGATCGGGTATGGGGAATTGAGAGTGATGTGAGGGGGGGGAAGGGCCAAATGAGCTTCCACCTTCATGTGGTTGGCCCTGTTAAGTAGAGATTATTAAACTACTCTCAAAACAAAGAGAAGCTCAAAAAGGTAAGTAATGTACTTTTCAATATAAGAAATGCATCGTTTGAAGCATCAAACCAATCTGCAAAGATGAAAGAAAGTGCTAACTTTTCACTATGAACATTGTGTTGTGTATGGATTTGGTTTCAAAGCTCTATTGATGGAGATGGCTTGTATGACAGCCAAGAAAATAGTTATCATTATTGCTGCTACAAATAGGCCTCAAATCGCTATAATAGTCTTGATCTTTCAACGAAAAGGTTTTTTTTTTTAAATGCACTTTCTCGTCAAATTTACGATGAACCGAAAAAACGTCCAACGAATTTGCAATGTATCCGACGAAGTTTCGCCATAATGACTTGTCTATTTCATCGCTCGTTCGACAAACTTCTGTCACTATTTCAATCTAAACTATGTCGCCAAGACTCCTGCCGATGTAATCTTATCGACGTCATATAGCTGCTCGGGTAGACCTTCAGAACTTACTTCGATGATATATGTCTTTCCGATATGCTTCCCTCGATGAGACAATATGTGTATCTCGCCAATGAAAATTTATCACTGAGACATAAAACCAATCCTCCCAATATATCTTCTCAGGCAATTTTGATCATTGTAATAGTCTTCATCTTTCACCGATATGCCTACATTTCAACGAATAGGTTTTTTTTAAAAAGGTGCACTTTCTCGTCGATTTTACGACGAACCTTAAAAAACGTCTGACGAATTTGCAATGTATCCGACGAAGTTTCCCTGTAATGACTTACCTATTTCGTCGCTCGTTCGATGAACTTTTGTCTCTATTTCAATCTAAATTATGTTGCCAAGACTCATGCCGAAGTAAGCTTATCGATGTCATATAGCTGCTTGGGTAGACATTCAGAACTTACTCCGATGATATATGTCTTGTCGATATGCTTTCCTCGGTGAGACAATATGTCTATCTCGCCGATGAAAAGTTATCGCTGAGACAAAAAACCAGTCCTCCCGATATATCTTCTCAAGCAATTTTGATCGCTGCAATAGTCTTGATCTTTCAATGAATAGGTTTTTTTTTTTAAATGTGCACTTTCTCGTCAAATATATGGCGAACCACAAAAACGTCCAACGAATTTGCAATCTATTCGACGAAGTTTCGTCGTAATGACTTGCCTATTTCGTCTCTCATTCGATGAACTTCTATCGCTATTTCAATCTAAATTATGTCCCCAAGACTCCTGCCGATGTAATCTTATCGACGTCATATAGCTGCTCAGGTAGACCTTCAGAACTTACTTCGATAATATATGTCTTGCCGATATGCTTCCCTCGTGCTTTGTCAATGAGACAAGATGTGTATCTCGACGATGAAAAGTTATCACTAAGACAAAAATCCAATCCTCTTGAAATATCTTCTCAGGCAATTTTGATCGCTATAAAAATATTGAACTCCCAATGATATTGCCAATACATCGAATTTGTGTCGTAATGGCGATGGATGTACATTGTTAATCCGATGGTTTGGCGAAAGTATGCCTCCCATCATCTAGGCACTGTTTGTCGCGCGATCAACGAAGTTGGTGTCGCGGTTCCGACGAGCGTGCATCATGAGGTCGACGTTTTGCAGCCTGTCGGGATGTAGATGAAATTTGAGTGATGGCACTGACTTCTGTTAATCATCGGCTGGCCAACAATGTTTTGTCGAGATTCCGACGAAAGGCCGTCAGAAATTGGGGTCAAATCCTATAGTGTTTAGATGAGGCCTTGAAGAATAAATATACCTCAAGGGCAACCATTACTAAGAAGATGAGCTATAAATGTAGCGGTCTAGGCTCACAAGGAAAAGGTGTGTGGACTCTACCCCAAGTGACCTACAGAAATCCCAACATCAAGTCAAACCTAGGAGTTGATGAAAGAGCCCCGGGGTATTCAGGATCGGGTGAGGTAGTTCAATTTGTGATAGCCTTGAAACCTCCTATTTAGACACAATCACCCACGATTTTGGCACAACTTCCTCCTATTGTTATGTAGATGCCCTCGACCATCAAGCATGAGGTACATCTCTCTCCCTCTGCTCTCTCCCACATCTTCTTTTTACACTCATTTAATGCTTCTTGTCATCTCTATTGTGGTCACCAATCTAGAATCTACCATGATTATGCTGCTTTCCACTCCTCCACCTTCATCCCCCATGTAAGTATCCATCACAGTGCAATCTTTATCCACCCCTCTCCAAAGGCTCCTGTCCTTCTCACTATCCACATTTTTCACTTGCCATCTCATTCTCAGAGAAACAATGTCTACTACTTCAAAGCAGAAGGTGACCATTCCTTTTGAGTTGCCACAAGGATTCCCCTTCACAAGGGAGATTATTCAATATTAGGAATAGTTCTATCAGTAGTGGGAGACTGTAAAGAAACCTTGGGAGGCCTGCATATAGAGAAAAAAAAAGGAAAAAATGCATTCCATCTTCCAGTGGTGTCACATATGCAAACATTACTGATCACATGTAGCAGGCTTTGATGATCACCCACAAGACACCCATGGTGACCAAGCCTCAAGGACAAATGTTTCCCATAGATTACTTAACCAGCACTGTCGACTTAAACCTCAACTATGTGAGGCCAGTTAATAGGGTAGAATTCATGTATTCAACACAAGGTCGTCATGATAGACTAAATCAAGTCTAGCTATCAACTAGAGAAGAAAAATTAGGAGATTGCAAGAATGAAGGCTACAATCAACCACTTCAAGGCAGAAGCTAGGGCCAAAGATGTGGACCTCACAAGAATAAGAGTCAATCTACAGAGTCACATCATTGTTGAGAGCCTACAAGTGAAAGTTAAGCAGAGGACCCAACTATAAATATAAGTATCATAATTGAAGGTTGAGTTAGAGGGCTTAAAGAGAGAAAGGGAAGCCACAAAAAATCAGTTGTGACAGAAGGAAATAGAGTTGGCGCAAGCCTACAAGAGCCTTTCAGAATTTATGAGCACACAAAAAAAAATGCAACAATAAATGCAGTAAGAGGCCCAATTAGGGACCATGAAATTAAGTAGTTGAATCATGACATTGTTGAGTGCTCTCAAACTGCAGGTATTCTCCCAATGGTTCAATAGTTGTATGCATCGTATTGGGAAAGGATAAAAAATGTGGATTCACACCAAAATTTAGCCTTAGATTCATCACTTACTCACAATAATTAAGTGCTCAAGTGAGTAAGTTTTTGGAGTAGACCCTTTCCTTCGTCTCCCCAAAGGTCAAAGATTCAAAACTTTTAATGGAGAAGCTATATAGTGTAATAGGTGAATCACTCTAGGCAGCAGAGGTTTTCGACTGAAGATAGGTCCTTGGCAAAGTTAATGAATTCTTGAGCTATAACAAGGTAGTGATAAAATGTAAGGCATATTTGGATGTATTGGAGTGAGTGGTCTGGGAAAGGAAGGGACACATTGAAGAATTGGTCCAGTTAGGACTCCCCTCCCTGTTCCTTCTCGATAACATAGACCTCTCTGAAGATGAGATTAAGGGGTTGTTTTTCATGAAATAGAATGACCAGATAGTATTTGCAGAACTAAGACAAATGATGAATGTCTCCAAAGTGGAGACTATTCTACATCCCATCATGCAACTCAAGTTCCAAATGAGGGCGGTTCTGCAAAAGCTTAAGAAGTATCTCCTTTAAGGATATTATAGATTTGGATAGAGTTTTCAATGCTCTGAAGAAGAAAGCTCAACCTTTTGAGGAAGAATGGATTCCTCTAAAGGCCACCCTCCAAAATTTGTGAGTATTGTGTGCCTCCCATTTTGTAGCTTCACTTCTCTTTGTGTGCACCAAAGATTTTTGGTTCTTCAGCCATTGATAGATTCCCCTGTAAGTCACTAGAATTATCCAGATCAAATCCACGCTTTTGAGATATGTGCCTTAGCACCTCGTTGAACACAGTTGTATAAGTTGAGAGTCTAACTTATACCTTCTCTTTTACTCCAAAACCTTGGCAAGATTCAGTTTATATATGGGCCTTCCCCACTAGAAACACTTGGCACCCTCATGCTCACCTACTACAAGAAATGCTCGACTATCTTTAGAGGTAGCACCAAGATGCCATGTGGTGGCTCCAACATTGTCAACTCATTACAAATGGCCAAATGCAAAAGGATGAGTGGTAGCCTTTGTGTGGCATTTTCATGCGCTTCAAAGAGCGAAAGAGTCCCCTTTGTGGGAAAAGGATGCACCATTGGATAGATACCATAAACATTTTGAGTTGGGCATGAGTTGACATGAAAAGATGGTTGAACATTAAGGTAGTGGCATGCCTAGGATCCGTTGATCATGTGTGTGTGCCAAACATTTTTCAAGATCTAATTATGTTACTAGGACTTCATTATGGAAGCAATTGGAAGACTCCAAGTGTCATCAAGGCTCTAGGTGTCATGTTTTCTTGACCTCAAGAGTCCCAACCATGCAGAGCAATGATGCCTATATATGTAAGGGGTGTTATCTTTGTGATGTGAATGAATCTCTCGACAAGAAATTTTTTAATTGACTTTTAGAGAGAATAGCATTGCAATATTTTAGTTTTTAATAGAGATAGCAATAGTTTTTGTTTTCATTTCAAAGACCTTAATAGGTGCCCCTTGCAGGAAGGATTGAATATTTTGTATTGTGACTTTGGGCCTTTATAAATTTTTCTCCACCCAACAATGAGGAGGACGTGGTGTCATGTGTCAAGCTATGTGAAATTGATGGTTGTCTATTGTTTTTTTCATTTCTTCTATAGTATAAACTTTTGATAATATTACAAACTTTGAATCATGTATTTGCTCTTTTAAACTGTCTATAATATTTCAAAGGTTTTGATCTATATTATGCAAGTTAGGAGTGAATCCCAGAATTGTTTTCAGTGTATCGCCTTAGTTCTAGTTTTATTTCAATTTTCTCGATTTTCCTTCTCCCGCTTTTCTCCTAAAACATTTGAAGATCCAACTTCTTAAATCTCGGAGGTTGCTTCACAGACAACAAAATTAAGTCCCACATCTGTGAAACTTCTCATAAGATGTTGCTTGTCTAGAGTGAAGGTTTTAAGCATCAACAGTTATAAAAAGGTAGAACATAAATTATAGACCAACACACTATTTTAAAAAAAATTATTATATTAACTCCAAAGGAACCTTAGCATACCCTACCTATGAGTTGTTCTTAATATATTTTAATATTTTAAACACCATATAACTATTATGTTTGAAATATGTGGTTTTATCATGCAATAAATAAAATACACATTATAGTGTTTCAAAGACCATATAAAATTATATTTGAAACATGTGATATTTAATTGTGCATATATACTTTTGTTTTCTCATTTATATTTATATTTCTTTATAAAGTTAACTAATTTTGTTGGTTCAAATTATTCAATAATTGTAGGGAATAAAAGCCATTATAAAAAATAATTACCATACATCCTCCATACATTTATTATACCAAAGCAGAGTCATCTGATACATGTATCTTTTTCTTTTCTATCCTGAGTACATACCTATTAAGTATGAAAAATGACATACTCTATGTACAATAAAATAATATATTATTTTTACGCTAACACTCATATGTAGTTATATATATATATGAAACTACATATATATCTACATAGTTCATGGTAATATGTATGTGTATGGTGCATACAATGTTTGACATAATGCTCAAGAAATGTAGCCTCAAATCAAGGAAAATATTTAAAAAATTATATGCAATATTTTATTTTGGATCAAATACCTAAGTAAGACAATGAAATGTTGTTTCGTGACATGCAATGATTGCAAATTTCATATAGTAAAAACTCCTTGGATCAAATGCCTAGATAAGGTATGTGAATTTTTTGAAAAAATATCATAAAGAAATATAGACTCAACATATTTAAGAAAATATAATCTACATGTATAAAATTAAACACACATTACCCATATCCGCAAAAGAGAAATATAATAGGGTATGTATATATCCTTAAAAATTTATGTTAAAGAATTTACTAATGAGTCCATTTGCATACATAGGAACAAGTATTATGTAACTAGTCCTAGCTAAAATATTCATGCCTAAATCTCATTTAATAAACTTAGAACAATCAAAATGAATATAAAAATATGTTATGTATGTGCATGTGTATATACAATCATTACAAGTATAACACATATTTTTTCATGTATCTATATCCATTCATAAGATCAAAAGTAGTACCTACAACAGTGTTCAAATGTATATCCAGAATACAAATACATTTTTACAATTTTTCCCACAAAATAAGAATCAATACATATAGAAATGAGGTTAACCATATATTGATTTTAGTTCCAATCACCTCTCTAGTTTCCAACAAAATTCACACAAAACCCCTAATGCTTAGTTATAGAAATGTCATAACCAAAAATGAAAATTAATTTTGGTTCTCTTCCAATGCCTACTCATTTATTTTTAATATAAAATTCATATCTTTCCAATTCCATCACCCCCACTATGGAGGATTATTAATTCCATAATTTCTCATTTTAACTCCTCTTCTCCATGCTAGCTATATGGAAAAATATTTAAAATAAAAGTCCACATTGACCCCGTTAATCTCATGACCTCCATCATTTCCTTTTGGTTCAATTCATGGTAAAATGTAATGCCCCAAGCCTCACAACTAGGACATTAACTAACTGAATTTATTTTTTGAAATAACAAGGGCAACAACTAATATAAAATAACATGTGTGTAAAACACCATGTGCATACAAATTTTGTATGAAGAAAAATGACACAAGGTAAGTAACCATGTGTATGATCTCAACATTGATACAAGCAATGTGGTGCTAGTAGAAGACTTACCAATTGTAAGATAAATCCATCATGATGATCCTCAAACATCCAAATGATGATTAAGTAATAGCCCATGATTATATGTTCTTACAACCTAACACAAGGAAAGGATGAGGGAATCATAAACCTCAAATCCACACCAAGAAACTCTTACAAACTCAAGAAAACACCATGGAACCTGCATATATGATGGAACAACTATCACCTAACACCCCTCGACTAGATGACTCAACTGTCAATTTCTAAAATAAGGAGTAGGATGAGGGTATCAGCCACCACCAATTAACTCAACAAAAAAAATTAAGCAATCTATAAATGCAATGGAAAACCTTCACAAGAGGTTTCCTTATTAGGAGGTACAAGTCCTCCACCAACTAGAATAATGGTATGTCGCTTCCCAACATTGGCATGATTCCCAAGCTAAATGGGTGCTATAAATCTTAGTGTATAACACTTTTTGACAAAACAACATGGGAAGACTCTCTAGGGCAAGGGGGACAACTTCGTATACCAAATTTCCTTGAGAAACAATCAAAAGACTAAATAGATAATGAAATGATAAAAAAGGTATCAAAGGACAAGTTAGCACCCAAGCAGGACACTAGTATGAGTTCATAGGAGTCCAAGTTTGGTGCTAGAGTCCCAAACCAGTCTTAAATTCCTAGACATGTGCTATAGTCCTTCCTAAGGTTGTAGTCTTAACTCTAACACTAGTGTTTTGATAAGTGAGCAAAACAAGCTCAATTTTGGTCGCCAAGACATGTACAACACAAATGGACTACAAAGAAAGGACCAAAATTAAAAAAATGGACTAAAAAATGACAAAAATGATTAGGAAACCAAAGTGGTCCTTAACTCCTGATATCACAAGACACACTAGCCTATGAAGGAGATGAATCCTAAGGGTTGTGGAGACAAGATTGTTGGGATAAGGTACCATTGACCTTGTAAATCCCAATATTGTATTTTTTCCTTTTATTATTTGTTAATTAGTAATTACCCATAAGGAGTTGTACAAGTTTCACCGGCAGTGGTAAAAATTATTTACTATCCATGGTAAGTTTCAGAGTTACCGGTAGTGATTATGAAGTAACTTTTATTGTTGATAAATCTAAAAACTTAGGGTAAAAGAGGTTAGGAATTTCCTCTTGGAGAATTGGTTATTTTTGGCATGTATGACACACGTCATAATGTTTGGTGGGTGCATGTAAATAATCTATGACAACTGCAAGTTGTCATAAGATTCTATGACACTATGACGCATATGACATATATGGTTGTATATTTTATCTATTTAGCCCCAGGTGGGTATCTTGGGTTGCATGCATGTTGGAGGTATCTATGACAGTTAAGATGTGACATAAGATGTTGTAAGTTTCCATGCATGGATATGGGTGCCCAACTTTGGAAGGGTATTTTTGAAACTTGTATGCTGCATTTTGATGCCACTTTGATGCTTGCACGTGGGAGAGAGAAAGTGGATGCGTGGGCCTTGTTGGAGACATTTTCTATAAGTATTTTCCATGTATTTGTTGTTGTATAATAGATTTACAGGTACCCAAGTTCTGTCGGAGTGAAGGTTGAAATACAGAGGAAGTGAATGTATTTGTAATCTCCTTTTGTGAAGATAATACAACTTGGCCTCTTTTCTTGGTGGATATTTTTACTCGAAAGGGTTTTCTCCATGTTAAATACTATGTTGTGTGCTTCATTCTACTTCTGGTATATTTCTATATTGTGAGTTTATATTTTATGTTACAATCTCCATTGATAATACACACTTAAAAGGTTGCAGAGATTTATCTTAAATCAGATTTCCATTGAAGTAGTGTTGCTTTCATTTCTAACATTTGGTATCAAAGCTTGGCTAGCATTGACTCTTGGGTGGTAGTGTGGAAGTTGTAGCTGTAGTGGGAGATTTGATTGTATTTTTTTTGCAGATCTTGTGTTGAAATTATGGTTGCATCCATTGTTGTATCAACCTCTAGCTTGGACATTGAAAAGTTCAACGACACGGGGTATGAGTTGTGGAAACTGAAAATGGAGGATTTTTTGGAAGAAAGAAACCAATGGTTGGATTTTAAAAGGGAGAAGAAACCCAATGATGTCTCTCAAGATGAGTGGGATAGATTGGATAAAAAGGCATGGGGTATAATCTGGTTGTGTCTTTCTGACTCTGTCTTGTTGAATGTTGCAAAAGAAGAGACTACACATAAATTGTGGAATCGTTTGGGTGAGATATACCAAGCCAAGAGTATGGTAAATAAAATTTATTTAAAATGAAAGTTATTTTCATTGAAAATGAAAGAGGGTGAGTCACTTGCAGAGCATTTAAATTCTTTTAATTTGTTGATGAGTCAGCTTGCTTCAGTAGATGTTAAAGTAGATGAGGAAGATAAATTTATCTTACTTCTTTTTTATTTACCTAAGTCATGGGAGAATTTTATTCTTGCTATCACTGCTAACCTCACAGATCCAAAGGTGGATGCCCTTGTTGTAGTTTTACTAGCACAGGAAGTAAGGAAGAAGAGTATGGATAGTTCAGGGGATGCTCTCAATGTCAGGGGAAGGTCTAAGGAAATGGGACCAAAAGGAGATCAGAAAGGGGCTAAGGACAAGTCCAAGGGCCGTTATTCTAAGACTCCTAGAAAGAAGAATAGAGTCAAGTGTTAGAAGTGTCATAAAATAGGACATGTAAAGAAGGAGTGAAGAAACCCCAAGAGGGAGAATGCTTCTGATAAGTCCTTGAATTCAGGTGAAGATGTTTTAATTTTTTCTTGTAATGTTATTTCTAATGATCATTGGTTGGTTGACTCAAGATGTTCATTCCATATGACTCTGCATAAAGAATGGTTCTCCACATATGATAAATATGATGGAGGTAATATATACCTTGGAGACAACTCTTCATATCTGATTGTTGGGAAAGGAAAGATATTGTTGTGTTTCAGTGATGGTAGGATTTAAACCCTCCTTGAAGTTTATCATGTTCCTGGATTAGCTAGAAATCTAATTTTTGTTTTAAAGCTAAATGATTTGGGAATGCATGTAACTTTTGACAAGCATGGTCGCAGATTAGTGAGAGGAAACTTGGTGGTAGTGAAGGGGAAGAGATTGGGAAACCTATTCAAGCTTGAAGCCACTATAGTTTATAATGCCTCCTATGTATTTGAGGCTAGTACTAAAAATTCATGTATGTTGTGGCACCATAGATTGGGCCACACAAGTAATAATGTATTAAAAAATATTAAGAATACAAATTTGTTGGATGGTTTCTCCTATTCTGATGAGGACTTTGATTTCTATGAACATTGTGTGTTTGGTAAACAAAACAGAAAATATATTTCCTTCAGGAAGTAATAGAGCAAAAGAGAAGTTAAAAATTATTCATACATATGTGTTTGGGCCTGTGGATATTGAATCTATCAAAAAATATTATTATTTTGTTACCTTCATTGATGATGTATCCAAATTTACATGGATTTGTTTTATGAAACATAAATATGAAGTTTTCACTAAGTTTAAGGAATTCAAAGTCTTAGTAGACAACCAATCAGGTTTAAAGATTAAAATATTAAGATCTAAAAATGGAGGGGAATATTTCTCTAAGGAATTTGATGAGTTTTACAATCATGCAGGTATAATCAGACAAAATACAAATTCATATACATCACAATAGAATGGTGTTTCAAAAGGATGAATCGAACGATTATGGAAAGAGCCAAAAGTATGTTGAGTGATTCATAGTTGGATAAATGCATTTGGGCAGAGGTTGTGTGTACTTCTTGCTACTTGATAAATAGATCTCCTTGTAAGTCTCTTGATTCAACTCCTTATGAAGTGTGGACAGGTAAGAAACCTTCAGTTTCACATTTAAGGGTTTTTGGCTATGAGGATTTTGTTCATGTGCCTAAGGAAAAGTGATCTAAGTTGGATCCAAAAGCATAAAAGTGTACATTCATTGGATATGGCGATAATGTTTAAGTTTATAAGCTTTGGAATCCACTAAACCCAAAGATTATGTTTTCTAGAGATGTTATTTTCAGGGAACTTAGAGCTATTTCTGAACCAGAACAACCAAAAGAAAAATAAGAAAAGGTAAAAAGAGTGCACTTTGAGTTAGAGCACCGAGATGCACCTTGGGAAGAACAAAATGATGGATTGGGGGGTGAAGAAGAAGAAGCAGATTAAAGAAGTTTTGATGAAGATGAATCTATTGTTATGGAAGAAGTTGGTACAGATGATCATGCAGAACAACCAGTTGAGTCTCTTGCTCCACCCTTGAGGAGATCTACAAGACAACAAAATCATGTTGACAGGTATAGCCCACTAGATTTACGTTATGCATATGCTTTATTGAGTACTAATGATGAACCTAGATCCTATACGGAAGCTATTTATACAGATGATAGTGAGTCTTGGCAATTAGCCATGCATGAGGAGATGATGGCTTTAGACTCTAATAACACCTAGGATCTTGTTCATTTGACCAAAGGAAGAAAGGCCATAGGATGTAAGTGGGTCTTCAAGAAGAAGTTTGGAGTAGATGGTTTATTAGAGAAGTACAAGGCTAGACTAGTAGCCAAGAGCTACTCCCAGGGAGAGGGAGTTGATTTTGGTGAGATATTATCTCCTGTTGCTAAATTGAATTCTATTAGATTTCTCTTATCCATTGTTACAACTTATGATTGGGAGATTGAGAAAATGGATGTTTAGACTACATTCTTACATGGAGATCTTGAAGAAGAAATATATACGCAACAGCCTATAGGTTTTGAGGTAAAAGGAAAAGAACATTGGGTTTGTAGGTTGAAGAGGTTTCTTTATGGTTTAAAATAATCCCCCAGAATGTGGTATCAAAAGTTTGATTCTTTTGTTTTGAAATTGGGTTTTGTTAGAAGCAAGGAGGATCATTGTGTTTACATTCACTGTGTTGGTGATTCTATGCTGGTTATTGTTTTGTATGTTGATGACATGTTATTTTTCAGCAATACTAACGATATGATTAGTGAGCTTAAATCCCAAATTTCAAGTGCATTTGATATGAAGGATCTTGGAGCTGCCAGGTATATTCTAGGAATGGAGATCATAGGGATAGAGGTAACAGAAATCTTTGGTTATCACAAGTAAGTATGTGAATACTATTTTGTAAAGGTTTAGTATGCAAGGTTGTAATCCAGATAGAGTTCCTTTACTGATTGGTACTAAGCTTTCATTAGATATGTGTCCAAAGACTAAGGATGATCTTGAGGATATGTCTAATGTGCCATATGCTAGTGTTGTAGGGAGTTTGATGTATGCAATGGTTTTCACTAGACTAGATATTGCACAAGCATTGGGAGTTTTGAGCATATTTATGTCTAACCTTGGTAGAGAACATTGGAATTATGCAAAGAGGGTGTTTAAATATCTTGCAGGTACTTTTGATCATTGTTTGGTTTATTCCGATACTGACAATGTTGATAAATCTTTGGACATATAGGGTTTTGTTGATGCAGATTGGGAAGGTGACTTGGATAGTCAAAGTTCCACTAGTGGCTATGTATTTACTCTGTTTGGAGGTGTAGTGAGTTGGATGAGTAGGAGGCATCGCATAATTTCTTTGTCTACCACTGAAGCAAAGTATATGACTGCTACTCATGTCTCTAAGGAGGTAGTTTGGTTGAGGGGACTGTGTACAAGTATTGGATTTGATTGCAAGATCATTCAGATTGGTTGTGATAGCTAGAGTGTTATTTGTTTGGCCAATAATCCTATATATCATGCTCAAACTAAGCATGTTGATGTACAATATCACTTTGTTTGAGAGTCAGTTACAAATGGAAAGATTGAGTTGAAGAAGATATACACTCTAAAGAATGTTGCAGATTCATTGACCAAACCTATGAGAATAGAGAAGTTTGTGTGGTGCAGAGAGGCCATGGGCCTCATTTCTAGTGCCTGATTATTCTCATTTGATTTCCTATGGGTTGATTTATAATGTATAATGTCAAGTAGGAGAATTTTGGGATAAGATTCCATTAACCTTGTAAATCCCAATATTGTATTTATTCCTTTTATTATTTTTTAATTAGTAATTACCCATAAGGAGTTGTAAAATTTTCACCGGCAGTGATAAAAGTTATTTACTATTCACGGAAAGTTTCAAAGTTATCAACGGTAATTACAAAGTGACTTTTATTGTTGGTAAATGTAAAAACTTATGGTAAAACAAGTTAGGCGTTTCCTCTTGGAGAATTAGTTATTTTTGGCATGTATGACACACATCATAATGTTTGGTGGGTGCATGTAAAGAATCTATGACAGTTGCAAGTTGTCATAAGATTCTATGACACTATGATGCATATGACGGATATGGTTGTTGTATATTTTCTCTATTTAGCCTGAGGCGCCCATCTTGGGTTGCATGCATGTTGGAGGTATCTATGATGGTTATGATGTTTCATAAGATGTTGTAAGTTTCCATGCATGGATATGGGCACCCTACTTTGGAAGGGTCTTTTTGACACTTGTACATTACATTTTGATGCCACTTTGATGCTTGCATGTGGGAGAGAGAAATTCGACGCCTAGGCCTTGTTGGAGACATTTTCTATAAGTATTTTCCATGTATTTTTTGTTGCATAACATTTTTACAAGTACCCATGTTCTGTTGGAGTGAAGGTTGAAAGATAGATGAAGTGAATGTATTTGTAATCTCCTTTTGTGAAGTTAATACAACTTGGCCTCTTTTCTTGGTGGAGTTTTCCCAAAAGGGTTTTCTCCACATTAAATACTATGTTGTGTGCTTCATTC
The DNA here is from genome assembly GCA_007115665.2 of Sequoiadendron giganteum. Classification (NCBI taxonomy): domain Eukaryota; kingdom Viridiplantae; phylum Streptophyta; class Pinopsida; order Cupressales; family Cupressaceae; genus Sequoiadendron; species Sequoiadendron giganteum. The sequence continues at coordinate 429,898,301 of CM021110.1, read as the reverse complement.
TACTTCTAGTATATTTTTGTATTGTGGGTTTATATTTTATGTAACTACAATCTCCATTGATAATACACACTTAAAAGGTTGCAGAAATTTATCTTAAATTAGATTTCCATTGAAGTAGTGTTTCTTTCATTTCTAACAAAGATATATATAAATAGATTGTACAACTTAAAAATAATATGTAACATCACATTACAACTTAAAAATAATTACATTGATCAACCATTCTATTCATTTGCATATATTTTCTTCATTTACATTACCCAAGTTTAAATTTCAAATAAAAAATTTCCATAATACATTTTTTTTTGTTACATAAGTCATCTCAACTAGACACAAAGTACAATAACAATATAAGTATATAATGACAAGTGGAATCATGTTAACTATCTCTAATAATCCAAGTCTTTGAAATTCAACTATAAGAAGGAGAGCATCACCCAAGTACTTTTCCTACAACCATAGATCAATGGTCCCCCACACACCTTCCTACTATAAGTGGCCCTACCCTTAATGAGAGTAGCATATCTAAGGAATCTCCAAGGTCATCAAGCCATCAGATAACTAGTGTTGTGTATTAATACAAATAATCTTTTATGTACAATTCCAAAAAAAAATAGCTATGCATGATACTTTGATTCATTTGTAGCTTTAGACACAGTGAATTGACAATGTAAGCAATGATTTTACATTTCTTTGGCTAAATTTCAATATAGTATTGTAAATTGTTGTTATTGATGTCACAGTTTTGTATTATAGTTGTGATTATTACTTGTTCTAGTTTTTTCATGTTTGTTCTTGGCATGGGAGAGTTTTCGTATGGAGTTGTGGCAATTTGGTCTTCTCTAGACTACATCAAAGTTAGGGTTTCATGATCTACTAGGGTTTTAGCCCTATTTCTTCTAAACCCTAAGTATTTTGCATGGGTGTATACTTTATGTTCTAATTCATCGCTGACTTTCCCTATGCAAGTTTTTATCATTTAAGTTATATCTCATTCCCCTATGCATTGTTGGTTTATTGACCCCCTGTACCACTTGTCTTAGTTTCAAAATATTTTTCCTAAGTCTACAGTTAATACTTTAGCAAAGAAATGGATGAATTCGATAGGACAGGTGTCACATTTCTTATCACCCATGGGAGTAATGGTGGGCCCCATTTCTAGTCATTCGAAAGCATGGAATGATGACAAGTGGTGGTCTTCCACAAGTCTACATGAAGAGAGAGGAGAAAGAGAGTGGGTCATATAGAAGCACAGATAGGTGATGCATGTAAAAGGTGGGTCCAAAAGGAAAGTGTACTATATGGATTCTTCACATGTCAAATGTCCACTTATTTACAAGGGTTATGGTAGCTCACATTCCTATATGTGCAAAATTACAGAAGGTTGATGTGCACCACCTTTCCACAAGTCCACAAGTAGAGAAGAAAGGAAGAGAGAAGGTCATGGAGGGTTGTGAAAGGTGACACATATCCAAAATGATATTTGTCGATGACCTTTCAATGATATTTCAATGGCTATCATGTGTTCATGGTGTTCCAAGATTGTGGCGTGTGTCTAGGACTTTTCAACGATGTTGGTCCTATACTCTTATTAGTTGTGAAATATTTATTTCTCAAAGACATCTCAATTTGAACTTACACTGTTCATTTTTCTCGTGAAGGTTGAAGATCAGCGAGTTAAATTCAATCGTGTCTGGGTAAACCCACAAAAGTGGTTTACAATTCCAGTGAGGAAGAAAAAGTTGCAAAAAATGACCCCATGCAAAAAAAAAATGTTTTGGGGGGTTTGAACAAACTTCTAGTTCGAGCAAACCCAAATGGGATTCGATAAAACCCCCCTTCGAGCAAACCCATTTAATGTCGATTCCCACACTTCTAAAAAAAAAAGGCTAAAAAAATGCTTGTGGAAAGGGGGTTCGAATGAACCTTGGTTCGAGCGAACCCCCCTTTTCCCCCAGTCTCCCCCTCTGGCACCAAAAAACCCAATTGGATGATGGTAGTCCTTGAAATGAGCTATCCAACAAATATAATTTTAATATTTTTTGGTTTTATTATGTATTTGTTTTTTTAGTTTGATTAAACATAGGTTTTTCACCGAAAAATCAAGCTCTTTATTTTGCACATGTGGAAAAATAGCAGATTATCAAAATAAAATTTTGAAAAATAGGCTAAGTATTGATGTCCTTGATCCAATAAAAAAAATTGAATTTTGATAGATACAAAAAAAGTTATGTTGTATAAGGTCTTCCTATGTTTGAATTGTAATTAGTTTGACTTCGAAACTTGATTAAGGAAAAAAAAAATCAATAAAACACTATGAAACCAAATGAAAGGGTTAGATATCGTAGTTACAAATCTAAATTCGAAAAAAATAGAATTTTATCCTTCATGAAAAAAAGTTATGTTGTATACGGTGAGCATCACTCCTTAAAAATGTTGTTTATTGAAAAAAAATGGTTTTCGAAGGAGATGGAAAAAGAAGTGCAATCTAATTCCAAATTTTTTGAAAGAAATATATTTAAAATCTATAGACAAAATGTCACAAATCACTAGTTTTCGTCATCTTCAAATTCCTCATGGTTTAGCCGCTATAGGTGCTCGAAAGTGAAGATTTAGTTAGAAAAAATCATTTCAGTGTCTAGTTTGGCCAAAAATTGTAAACCAGTATTGTGGGATCACCCATCTACGACTAGTTCTTGGTTTAAATTTTTAATTTGCACAAGCCAGCAAGGTAGCAATATTAAATATTTTTCATAGGTCAACTTCTCTACACCAAATATGTTATTTTTTGGTCTTGGCCAACATTACAATATTTCTTATCGACCTAGATCGATATTTAAGTGAGTTGTTTTAGATTGCTAAGTGGGGACCTATATAATGTCCCATTTTCCTAAACAATTGACAGATGCAATGGTTAGCTTATCACTTGGTCTGTGTAGGCCAACATGGTGTTTAGGGGGGCCTTTGAGGGTGATCTATGGATCTTCAACAAGCCTTTTGATGCTTATTTTAGTACTCTTCAGCTTAGTATCCTAGTTTATTTGTGGTGTGCCTTTCAAGGACTATTTAGGACATTTTGACCCACACTTACTATTTTTAGTAAGTCACTTAGATGAGTTGCTCATACTTACTATTTATAGTAAGTCACTAGTGTGTGTGTGAATATATGAGATCAACAAACAAGTTAAACAACACACCAATAAAATATTATATCAAAGAATCTAATTTAAAATTAAACAATCTTCAAACCCAACAGATTCTTCAAAGTCATCCCATTGTCCTCTATCTCCAAGGATTCATTATAAGCTGCTTGCTCTCAAATTGTATAAGCAGAAGCTCAAAAGAATGACAACCTAGAGAATGAGATATGCAAAATGCATTCTTATGATAAATGATGTGAGATATTGAAACTATGATAACAAAACTAAGAATGGATTATGCAAGTTATTCTACCATGATTATTTATGCTAAGATGATAAAAACTAAGATGATATGATGCTAAATGCTTGATTATTCAACTATAATGCTTATGTTATGCAAACAATTCCAATATTTTTAAAGAGACAGAAGGTCTTATTTATAGATTTTTGGAGGCAAAAGCTTAGTTGGCAAAGATCAATGGTTGAGATTCAGTCTGGTAAGATGAACGATGAGAGATGGAGAAGTTGGAAAAAAAGATGGAAAATAGAAAGAAAGCAAGAAGATGTTTCCTTCCCATAAAACTTTTTCATTCAAAAATGGAGAGAATTTGTCATTTGTCATCTTTAGTTATGAGTTAGTTTGGTAGTTGAAGATAATTCAACAATTAAATAATAAAATTATTTAATTTCATGTGACATGTGATTTTGGAAGCTTCTAATTAAATATTAAAAATATTTAATTATAAGTGGGATGTGGATAAGAAGTTTCTAAAAATATTTAATTATATGTGAGATGGTTTTTTAGAAGATTTAAAGATGATATTATGATTTTGGAAAAAGAATATTTACTTTATTTGAAATAAAGCAATATGCTAATTAAATTAAATAAATTATAAAATTTATTTAATTAATTAAGAAGAAATGGAAAAGATGATTTTGGAAAAAGAAGAATATTTACTTTATTTGAATTAAAAAGCAATGTGATAATTAAATTAAATAAATTGTAAAACTTATCTTGGTTTGATTATGGTCATATGCATTTAATTTTAATAAAATTAATATAAAGTTAATTTAAATTAATTAACTTGATGTGTTATTAATATTTATAAAAAGGACTTTATTAAAAAAGGGATTTAAATGATTTAAAAGAATACTTTATTTATAAAATATTGTGCTCAATTAAATAAAATATTAAAGGGAGTAATAAGGTGAGAAAAGTAGATGAAATGAAATGTGATTCAAATGCAAATTGGGCATGGAAATATGGAAATATAAAAGGGCGATAAAAACTCTTTTTTCACATTCATTATCATTCTTGATTTGGACAAATTTGGAGAAGAGCTTTAGTAAGGATTTTTCTGTTCTGAAAGCCATATCTTTTTGAGAACAAAAACCTTCAAAGAGGATAATTTTTACAAGTGTGGAAGATCACCCAAGAGCACTTGTTTGGATGATCTCATTCATAGATTATATTTGAGCTTCAATGATTTATAGGAAGAATTCAAAATAAAGGTTTGAAGATGTAATCAAGAAATATGAGATTTTTTCATCACTGAAAAAGTAAGGAAATTACAGAGGGTTTTTCCAAAGAGATTATCAAAGTGATTTTTAGGCAAGGGTTTGACAATTTAATTGTTGCATAATTTGGGTGCCATAATTAGGGTTTAATCTAAGTTTGTTGCATATACCTCTCTCTATGCGGTATGAAGTAGTTGTTAAAAGGGGAATGAAGATAATTTTATGAGTTGTGGGAATTTACCAAATCTTCTATGTACTTTTTGGGCTATGTGGAAGTCAAACAAGGGTGTCAAACTGTTGTTATGGGAGTTTTCATAGTGTTGGACGAGACTATAGACTTAGGCGTGACTTCTGTTGCAACTGGTAGCCACTTCCTAGTTGTCATATTCCATTTTCTAAGTATCTTGTTGGTTGGGCATGTATTCATACCTGAAAGTGTTTCAAATTGGATCTTACTTGCTAATCGGGTATTTATCTATGAGTAATGCATATATAAATTCAAAACATTTATATCATTAGCATAATATGTTTCATTATCAAGATTTTGATCACATTTACTTAGAGTATAACTCATACAATATCTTTCAGATTAGAGGTAAACCCTAAGTAAATGTGATAAAAATATTGATAATGAAACATATTATACTAACGAGATAAATTTATTGAATTTATTATGGTTGTTGCCATTTCATTTCCATTGGAAAGTTTCATTTCAATTATTGTGCCATCTATTTGACAAAATGATAATTTGTCAAATTATTGTGAACGTTTAAAATATCAAGTTAAATCGTAATAGAGATTGTTCCATTTAGGGTGGGACATTATAGACTAACAGTATAAAACTATGTTTGTACATGATTATGTGATATATTTGAGCATTTCATGTCTTATCTTCCAGAATGGAGGTAGTTTGGGTGAAGCAAAGCAGAGTGTGAATGTGGAATTGTCCAAATATCTAAGTAGAAATATGCAAATCCATTTTTTTAATGGTTTGAATAGAGGAACATCTGTAAGTTTCATTCTATTCATTTTAGTGTATTTTGAGGTTGGCACCTCTTCTTCTCTGAGTTGGTGCTTAGATTGTGAGATCGGTGTATCCTTTGGGTTGGTGCCTATAAATTATTTTGGGGATTGGTGTCTCTATTAGGTTGGTGCCCGTAAATCAATTGTAATATCTAAATTTTCTTGTGAGGCTAGATTTGGGTAGTATATCCAATTATCTCTTCTCACCGTGCTTTTTCCCTTTAGTGTTTCTATGTAAATATAGTGTTATTTTATTTTCCTTTTCTTTCATTGTTGTTTCTTATGTAATGTGATGTTTTAATGTTCAGTGATTAAAGTAAAAGTTTAACGATATACTAATTCACCCCCCTCTTAGTATATTTGTGTGTTAAATAGTCTATATCAAAGATAAGTTCCTTGTTGTAGCCCAACATCTAGACTTAGATCTTGGATTTGAACACATGGCGGGTCAAGATGGATCTCACTCAAGTAAGCCACCATAGTTTAATGGGACAAATTATGCTTTTTGGATTATAACGATGGAAGCATGCCTAACATCATTAGGTTTTGATGTTTGGGAATATATTGTGGATGGTTATACTACTCCTATAACTCCTCCAATAGACTAGACTCATAAGAAAACATGTGAGTATAATTCTAAAGATAAGAATGTTATTTTGAGTGCACTAAAAAAAATGAATTTTTCAAAGTAATGCACTACAATTATGTTAAGGACATTTGGCAAAAATTCATAGAATCTAGGAAGGTGAGCATACAAGCATAACTACAAACTCACATAAGCATGTTTGAAAATTTGAAGATGAAAGAAGAGAAGAATATTTTTATTATTTTCTTTAAGTGGATAAAATTGTTAGTTCTATGAGAGGACTAGGTGAAGAATTGAAAGAACCAGTAATTGTCAAGAAGGTACTCATATCTCTCTCCCCAAGGTATGATGCAAAAATTTCTTCTATTGAAGAAGCCAGAGATTTGGATAAATTATAAAGTTTCTTCTATTGAAGTAGCCAGAGATAAGTGTCGATTAGACAAAAACTTGAAGTGTGAAAAGAGTACTGAAATTCTAGATGAGATCCAAAGCTACCAAAGGTCACTGTCCATCAAGCTAGTCTTGGATTTGGTGAAGGTTGGAATACAATAACAAATAATTCTAATAAGAATGTCTCTGGTAGTTTAAATTTTGACCAATACAAGAAAATTCAAGATAAAAATAAAGAAGATGTAATGGCTACCCTAATTTTTTTTGAGTTCAAAGCTTGTTCTTTGAATGTTTCTAAGGATGTTTATGCTTGTTCTTTCATATCCAATCATTTTTTTAAGCTCTCATGAAGATAAAATTGCAAATTATAGAAAATAGAAGCAATTTCACTAAGAATAGGAACCTTTCAAAACATTCAATATTCAAATTTGAATAACAAAAATTTTTAGACTCATACAATATTTTAGATTTTCAAGAAGTAATTTCAGACCTGGATATGAGTGAGCAAACAGCCAAATACTATCTTCTCAAGCAATTACATTCACCATAGTGATCAAACTAGTTTTATCCTTGAATTCCCAAGTAATATCCAATGATTTTTAGACCCCAACATTGACCCAGATCGACCTATACATCAGCAAGTACAAATCTGGAGATTACCTCAAACTGGGTGCCTTGCACAAGGAGGGAAATTTTCTTTGTAAAATCAACCTCTACTCTAAAAATTAAATTGAGTATATGAACTAGGGTGCCTTGATTGGGAGAATATAAATAATCAATACCCATGTTGAAAAAGCCAACTGAAAATGAGATATGAATCAAAACCCAGGTTTAGACCTTGTCAAACTATGCTCAAAAAAACTGAAAATCGTCACCAAACATACTCCAAACCACACAAAAAAGAAGCAACACTTCCCCAAGCCAAAAACAATCAAACCCACATTAGAAATACTCAAATATCTTCATACTGAATGACTGGATTGTAACAATGAAGCTTAGAATGTGATCCCTGGATGGAACCACACCTTCATCGGCTAGGGTAGGTCTTGCACTACCAAAACTAGATCTCAATGCCAAGGTTTTTCATCCTCTCATCCTCAACACCTTTTACAGACCTTCGAGAGTAAATCCAGTAGCATCTCCTTATGCAACCAAAATCCACATGAAGAAATGAGGTTTCAAAATAAGTTTATAAAACCTCAATAAGGAATTAGGGTGCAACACTCAACATAACCCTAATCCTCCTCTAAAACTCATGCCTATTTCCTTTTTTATTTTAATTTTTAACTTCATATTTACTCCTAGGAATCCCCCTCTTATCTAACGTTGAGAAGTAATTTAGTTGCTTTAAAACAAATTGAAGTCAATACACTAGGCACCTTGGTACAACTTATGCCCCCTCCCATTGATAATCTTGTCAAAAGAGGTTTTATGCTTCCTAACATATGCTTTCTCTGTGAAGAAGATGTAGAGGATTCATATGATCTTTTGATTGGTTGCAGGTAAGGGAGGTGTGAGCTCATGTTATATCTCTTTGGAATCTATGTTGGGTGTTTCCTTCCTCATTTGGAGACTTGTGGTCTCAATGGGTGGGACTTTCCTCTAATCCTACTCTACTCTTTCTTCGGTCCCTCTTTGTTCCTCACCTCACTTGGGGTATTTGGCTAAAACAAAACAATAAAAATTTTAGGGACTCTGCTCTTTCCTCTATCAATGTGGCCTTTAAGATTTGTGTGGCTATCAAGGAGAGTTTTTTATCTAAGGTTTCATTTCATAATGGCCCTAAGGTAGCGATTATGCCAGGTGACATTGCTATTGTGCATAATTGGAAGTTGCCTTGTGATATCTCTCTTCCTTTGAATAAAGGTAATGCATCAAAAGATGATGTTGTTTGGAAAGCCCCCCTACTAGTTGGGTGAAAGTCAATTTTGATGAAGTTGCTAAAGGTAATCCAGGTCATGTTCATTGTGGGGGAGTGTTGAGAAATTATAATTGCAGGTTTGTTTCCACAATGGCACTCCCTTTGGAAACCCAGACAAATAACTTTTTGGAAGCATCAGCTACCTATCATGGGTTGAAGGTTTCTCAATCTAAAGGTTTCAAGAAGGTTTAGTTAGAGAGGGATTCTTTAAATGTTATTAATAACTTGAAGAATTCTACTCCCCCCTCATGGACTGTTGAATCCCTAATTTTGGATGCAATCGATATATTGAATTCCTTTGATGAATTCTATATATCACATATTTTCAGAGAGGGTAATGGCTTAGCAGATTTCTTTGCTAACATAGGGGTTAGCGTACATAGGATTTGGGATGAGGATTATCCCCTTCCTAAAGAGGTCCTTGTTTGTCTTAATAATGATCTCCAAAAATGCTAAGGAGGGTGTCGATTTCATAATGACCTTTTTCCACATGAGCTTGATCACGTGGTAGGTTATTCTTTGGTGTGATTCTAAATTGGATCTTGCTTGGTTTTCTAATTATTTTAAAATCATTTGTATGGGGTAGCCTTTAAGAATAGTAATTACCTTATGCAACCTTGCCGTTTTCACATGGATTGTGGGTTATTCTTTACCTTTGTTCTCGAGGCTTCTTCTCATTTTTTGAAAATTTCTCAAGCTTCTAGGTTTCATTGTGTCTATGATCATGAGCGGAGAAAGGAACAAGGTTGGGCTATTCTCTTGTGATACCCTGAAATCCAAGTCTAAAGTGTGGGAATGGCTGCAATTGTGTGGGATTATGCCATATATTGAGAGACTCCATGGGAATGAACTGAAGGTGATGGATTTGTTTGTTAAAGGTTGGCATAACAAGGTTCTTAAGTTGGGTGGAACTAAATTTGACATAAATGAATACCTTATTGTTGTTATCATGGGACTTTCCACTAAGGGAAAAAAAGCGTATAGAGATAAGAAGGATTCCAATGCCATGTTGGAGATTTTCTTTAAAGATGATGAAAGGAAAAAGTTGGAGTGATATAAATGTGGTGGCTACTACCATAGTTCTATCAAGGCTCTTTAGGGAGACGACGCAAAAGAACTCATGAGGAATATAACTCTAGAAGGTCATTTCTTGGCCCTTTCTAGCTATCATTTTGTTCTTCTGAACCACTTTAGGCACAAGAAGAAAGTCTCTTTTCCTTTCTATTTGTTGGTATCCTTGGAATGTGGGATTAAGGATCACAAGCATAATCCTAAAAATCCTATGCTTCATGTTGGATTGATTCTCCTCATTTCAAATTATGCCAAGTCTTATGTGGTTCCTAAGCACCCTAAGAAGGTTCCTAAAGGTAAGAAAAAGAAATTGGATTTGGAGTATGAGACCAGGTCGGAAGCAGATGATGATTATGAACCTAACTCAGAGGCTTCAATGGAAGTCTATTCGGAACCTCCTACTCCTGTTAAGGGTGGTAAGAAAGGTAAATCTACCCCTGTTTTGACAAAGTATGATACGTGTAGTAATGAGGTGGTTGGTGAAAAACCATGCAAAATTGGGAAGGGTGAATCCTTTGCCCTGACGAAAGGGAAGAAAGTTGTTTTTGGGGAAAATATTGGGATGCCCCCTTGTGTCTAGGACTAAGAGAAAAAAGGGCTTGAAGGGTGGGAGTAGCAAGAAGATGGCTAAGAAAACTGGTAGTCCTGTCCAGGAGGAGTCAATTGGTGTTGACTCGCCTCTAAATGTTGATGGCGGGTAGGATAGCATGGATATTCCTAAATAGGGGTTGAAGATACAGAATAGAGGGAGGAATGTTACTAATGAAATTGCTAGCTCTCTTCATAAAATACAAACATTGGCTGCTAGGGAAAAAGGGAAAGAGGTGATTGATAGTCAAAACCTAAGCAGTGACTCCCAGGAGGTTGAAGTGGATGCAATGGTTGTGTTCAATTTTAATAGGGAGGATTTACCTAATGTTTTGGGCTTGGTGAAGGAGGGTTCTATCTCTCTATTTAGGTTGTTTGAATGGGATTTCCATGAACTAAATATGACCAATGTGAAGGTTCATGGGGTTGTGAATAAAGCTATTCAATATTTAGAGTCCTCTCTATAGGATCAAATTAACCAACTTTTTGATCCTTTAAAGATTGTTGTTGATGAAATGTTAAAGTTGAACCAAATTTTTGAAAAGAGAATTATGGCCTTGGAAGAGAAAATAGAACGAGCTAACCTAAAATTGGACAAGGTTGTGGATGTGACTAGAATCTACTATGAGGAATGAAGTGAAGGGTTTGGATATTCTTAATGAGAAGGTGAGGCAATGGATGGAGGAATCTTTGGGTGGTAAGGATGTTATTGGGAACAAGCAGTGGATGGAGGAAGCTTCAGATGGTAAAGTTGTTGATGGGAATGTTGTTGGTTTTCCCGATGTTTTGATTAAAGAGGTAAGTGAAATGGGGCTCTATACTCAGACCCACAATAAAACTAAGCTGAAAGATGGGGTGCCTGCTATAGAGATTTTTGAAGTAATGAATGTGCATCAGAAGATAATTGAAATTGATATGGAGGCTGCTAATATTCTTAAGAATCTGTAATTGTTGTTTCTACTCCACCATTTTTGGCAGTTGTTTTGCTTATGGTTTGTTGCTTGTTGGTTGTTTGTTGATCTGTGTGCTTATCTTTTGAAGCATCTCTCTTTTTTGTAAAGGGTTTTGAGGTCCCTTTAAAACCTGTTTTACCTTTAATCAAAAACTTATGTCCCCTCCGACCCTCAACACTTAATTATAAAGTAACTTTATTTTAATTCATTTTTGAAGAGGAGAACAAATATTTAAATATTCCAACATTAGCAACCAAAATCCTCTGCTAAAATAATGTTGGTGAATGTAGCCTAACCAATTCCAGCTTCTAAAAATAGACTATTTTCAATAAGTACTAAAAATAGACTATTTTTAGTAAGTACTAAAAATAGTAAAAACATCAAAAGATACAAGCTGGAAAGATAAATGGCATGCCAAAGGGCTTATTGTAGATAGTAAGCACTAGACTTTTCCCCTGCTAAAATAAAAAGTATCCCTAAACTCTGAAATCCCATCATAAAGAAGTGGAATTGAGTTCCCTTACCAGAACTGTTTAGTCTACATGAACTCTAGAATAGGCTAAAGGTCATATGCACTACTCAGAGGCTAGGAGGGGACATTACAGATGATGACTTTACCAAAGTTAACAATCATAAGAGAATGTTCAGATTTCTAGCTCATACAAGGTAATCTTTCATAACTAGGTCAATTAATCTTTCTCTGGTTACAACTTGTAATCATTTTAGTAAAAAATAAATAGACTGTAGAAAGTTTCTCATAAGAAGAAATAACTTTGTGAGCAAGAATTATTTTGCACCTTTAGTTGATTTCAATATCATATGTTACAAGTGTAGCAATTTTGGGCACAAGGAAAAATTTTGTAGAAGTGAATTCCAAAAGCTTCCTAGATAAGAAAAGAGGGAGAATGTGGATGTTCTTACAAATCAAAAGAAAGAAACTAAGATGGAATAGAAAATGAAGAGTAAAAATTGATAGACTGAAAACTCAATGATTGTTCAAACTGCATTTCATGCCAAATAAAATACATGGGTCATTGATAGTGGATGCTCTAGTCACATGACTAGAGATAAAAGTAAATTCATCAGCTTGAAGAAGTGGAATGGCAACTCTATCAAATTTAGTGATAATACTACTACAAGGATTTTGGAAAAGGATCTCTAAGCATTAATTTCCAAGATCTAGGACAGATGATGCTCTATATATTGAAGGACTAAAACGTAATCTTCTGAGTGTTAGTCAAATGTGTGATAAAGGCTACAATCTCACATTCCATGCTCAAGAATGTGAAATTAGGAAAAATGGAAAACTTGTTACAGAAGCAAGAAGGTCTGAAGGTAATTTGTATAATCTTATTGAAGTCAAGGAGCAAGCTATATTTTGGGACAATCAGATGAAATTTGGCTATGGCATAAAAGAATGGGGCATATCAACTTTCATAACCTTGTGAAGATCTGTTCCAAGCATGTTGTGAGACATATTCCAAAAATTATGAAGCTCGCAAGCACATTTTGCAAAGAATGTCAAATAGGGAAACATGCAAGAGTAATATTCAAGAAAAAGGAGAATTCTACTACAAAACCATTTGATTTGATACATACAGATCTATGTGGACCAACAAAAACACAAGCCCTGCATGGAGAAAGGTTTGTGTTATTGATTGATGCTTTTACTATAATGACTTGGGTGTCTTTCTTGAGAGAAAAATTTGAAGCCTTCAATAAATTTAAAATATTTAAGGATATGGTTAAAAATGAAATGGGATCAAATATCAAATGTTTAAGGTCTGATAGGGGTGGCAAGTTTACCTCTAATGAGTTTTAAGTCTTCTATGAAGAACATAGAATTTGAAGATAATATTTTGTTGCTAGAACTACTCAACAAAGTGGGATAGTAGAAAGAAAGAATAGAACAATTCAAGAGATGGATTGAACAATGATGAATGAAGCCAAATTATTTGATGTATATTTGAGAGAAGTGGTTCATACTATTATACATCCTTAATAGAGGACTAATGAGAGTTAACAATTGCAAGACACCATATGAGCTATGGTATGGAAAACCTGCATTTGTCAAGAAATTTAGAATATTTGGAAGCAAATGCTACTTCAAAAGGGATGAAGAAAATTTGGGAAAATTTGAGTCTATATTAGATGGTGTCTTTCTTGGTCATTCATCAAGGAGAAAAGAGTATAAATGCTACAACAAAATATTACATAGAATTGTTCAGAGTATAAATATGAAAATTTAAGAGGGTCTACATCATTTTTCATTAGTTAAAAAGTACTATTATTTTAAATAATCAACCAATTTAAAAGAAGAAGATAACAATATAGATGAAGAAGATGAAAATACAGAAAATATTAAACCTCTAGCTAAGTATGTTAAAAAAATCACTCTTAAAATCAAATTCTTGGAGACAAGAATGATGGAGTTATGACTAAGAGAAGATTAGCAAGAATGAATGAATAGGTAAATTTTTGTATATTATTTAAGATTGAGCCTAAGAATTTTGTAGAGGCTAGCAAAGATGAGAACTGGATTAAGTAATGGAAGAAGAATTAAATTAAATTGAAAAGAATGAAACTTGGGAGATTTTCCCAAGACCCAAGGATAATAATGTAATTGGAACCAAATGGGTATTCAAAATAAATTGAATGAAGGTGGGAAGGTGAAACATAGAAAAAGGGAACCCTAAGTTTTAATGTATAGAACCTAGGGTTGATTGCCTCCTTTTCTAGGGTTTCATTAAGATGTAGATCAACAAGGCGTATAGATTAAATTTCAACCATGAAAGTGATCCAATAAAACTTGGATCTCCATCATATTGAGGATTGGAATGGATTGGAATTGATTGACTATGATTAACCTAATTAGGTTATATGTACCCTAATATCAAAATTGCAAGAATCTAATAATTGATAAATTGAAACAGTGAATTGTAGGCAGATCTAGGAAGTACGGAGGACTGTGTACCTACCCAGAAAAGTTGATGTTGGTTTGAATAGGAGGAAAAAGTCAACCAAGGGCATCTGAGTCCTTGTATGCCTCTTTTTCTCTGCTTTTGCAATCCTCTGATGACAAATGTGGGACCTCTATTTTCACTTGCAAAGTTGTTGGATCATTGTCGAATAATTTTGTAGGCGAGTTTCCACAATTCAGAAATATGTAGGACTTCAAATGCAACAATGAATAAATGACCCTCAAACTTCCTTCAATCCTCTTCAAGCCTGAAATCTACACATTCACAAAGAGAAGATATGTTGTACCATTTAGGGTATACCTTATTCAAACCCTATGTTAATGATCCCACTTCCACAATGGCAATGTAAATGATAAAATAATTGCATATGAATGAATGATGAATCAACAAAGTGTTGCAATTCACCACCCTTCAATGACTTCCTTCAAGGACTGAATTCATACACATCACCTTAAGGTCTTGGATCATTTTTTCTTGATTGCTTGAGTTGTTTCTAGACCTGCAACAAGGGTTATCCTTCACAAATAATGATAGCATAAACACATATGAACTCACATGAGATTTAACATGATGTTAGGATCTTGAATTGTTGCAATAAAGCTTTGAAATGTTGCTTTTGACTTGATTGATATTTATCTTGATGCTCACTTTTTGTTAGATAATTTCACTTAGATTTCAAATGATGCAATAACTAGGTATCTATAGGCATCTCTCCAATTTCCTGAAAATTAAATCCCAAAAGTTGATATTTGCAAGTTAAATTTTGAATGTTAAAATGTTGACATAGATATATTCAAAATTGATCCTTAAAAAAATAAGGGGACCCATATGCCCAAGAGTGTATTGGTCCTAGCCCTATTTTTCAAGACATTAAATATCAAGGCAAAATAATAATTAGATGCATTTATTCAATGCTTGCAACTTCTCAAAAAATGGTATAAATGGCCTATAGAATGTATAATTTAGGAAATTAGGGACTTAATTAGGCTCAATAATTTAGCGGGGAACAAAACATAGTGTGAAATTATCAAGGGTGATAATTTATGCCACTATAGAAGGTAATGAGAAAAAAACAAGATTAGTTTGCAAAGGATATGCTCAAGTAGAAAGTATTGATTTTTAAGAAAAATTTACTACTATGGCTAGATTGGAAAAAATTAGGATGTTCTTGGCATACTCGGTATATAATAATTTCAAGGTATATCAAATGGATGTGAAGCCAACATTTTTAAATGGAAATCTTGAAGAGGAAGTGTATATTGAGAAACCTAAAGGATTTCATTCATCTAAGAATGAGGATTATGTATGAATTTTGAAAAAGGCATTATATGGACTCAAATAGGCCCCTAGGGATCAGTATTCTAGATTGGACAAGAATCTATAGTAGCAAGGATTCAAAAGAGGGATTGCAGATAGTAATATTTACATCAAGATATAAGGTAAGTATCAATTAATAGTTGTTATCTATGTTGATAATATTATTTTTGGTGGCAATAATGACAAGATGTGCAAGTATTTTTTGTTGCAAGTATGAAGGTGTTGTCATTTATGCCAAAAGCTTTTATTTTCATTGGTGATAGTTGTGCAGTGGTTGAGAAGATATTGTCACTTTCATTAGATGCATTATTTTTTCATTAGTTAAGTTACTAATGTTAACCTCTGGTGTTTCTTTGATAATCTTTTGTTTATGGTTTATATGTTGAGGATATTGAGAAATTTGATAAAATAAGGAAACGGGGTGTTGCAGAGGTATTTTGGTTTGTAGAAGTGTTATGGTTTTGCTTCACATTTATTCTAGGTTGAATGTTTGCTTGTTTGTCTGGATATGTTGGATAGAGATGTTTAGAGTTTCTATATCTAGAATTTCATCTTCTGGATTAATGGTTAGAGGAAATTATGTTCACCAATGTGTGAACTATTTTTGCAGCGTTGCTTATAGAGGTCTCTAGGAGAAATTTTTTGCTTCACATTTCTCCATAATTGTTCTTCAGGTCTTGTGATTCTAAAGGTATGTTGATGTTGTCGATCTCTTGCCTACATCAAGAGGATTCATGGTTTGGTGCTCTGAAAGATGGATTTTTAGAGTTGTAGTGTTTGGAAGTGTATAGTTTGAATATACAAGTTGTGTACATTCTAAAGGTGTGAATTGTTGTGAAGGAGTTTGATGAATT